>JALMQS010000128.1:16388309-16440287 GCA_024734495.1 Forficula auricularia
CACGTTGATTTTTACAGGAATATTTTCTTAAAGTAATAAAGAATAACTCTACAAAATTTGATCAAGATAGGAGAGAGTTTTAATTTTTGCCCCCACTCACATTTTGGATAGTTGGGAGTGGAATTTCAAAAAATCCTGAAATAACTTTTTAAGAATGTATTTGTAGTTTAGAATTTTATTCAGTAAAAATCAAGTAGATATCTTATCGTTCTTATTTGAAAATGCATAATTAGTGTAATATTGTAAGAGTTCGTGGCTGTGATGAAACTATACTAGATGAAGGAGGAGGTATCAGCCAAAAGATGGAATCACTGGGTTCAATAAAACACCTTTAACGAGACGTTTCGGCCTGAATTTTATTTGGCCATCTTCAGTCAATTAGGCTAAAAAAATTTTTACAAATGGATGTTAATTGAAATATTTTTTTATAAAAAATTATAAGTTGACCAAGTTGGTTATTTAGACTTACAGTTATACACAAAATGCGGTACACATATGTGATCGAACCAAACCTTGTCAAAAATAAAAATTTATTTTAGCTTCAAAAGAAATTTTTATTTTTGGCAAGGGCTTGGTTCGATCACATATGTGTACGCATTTTGTATATAACTGTGAGTCTAAATAACCAACTTGGTCAACTTATAATTTTTTATATAAAAAAATATATCAATTAACATCCATTTGTAAAAAATTTTTTTAGCTATATTGACTGAAGATGGCCAATAAAATTCAGGCCGAAACGTCTCATTAAAAGTGTTTTGAACCAGTGATTCCATCTTTGGCTGATACCTCCTCCTTCATCTAGTATAATTAGTGTAATCACATTACAAAGATATTTTTGCCCCTTTTGACCCTTTAGGGGTCGAATTTCAAAAAACCCTGAAATTAGTTTTTAGATATTTTAATTTAGTATTTTTATAAGTAAAAAGCAAGTAGATATTTTATCGTCCTTAAGATGAGATATCGCATAATCAGTGAAAACACACTTTGCCCCCTTTGACCCCCTTAGGGGTCGAATTTCGAGTGTATCGGGCAAAGAATTTTATATATATAGATATATGGTATTTGGAATTGGTCTCGCGGCAAGCGCGACTTCAAAGAGTCCTCAGGTAAAGACTACGGAACCCATGGTATCAATTAAAGTCACAAATTGTAGTATTCAATTAGGTTGAATTTTAGCACGTGACGGTTTTGCCAAAAATTACATGGGGTCTCGCCCAGAAGCAAAAAAGTGTGATTTTTTCATTGTGTGCGTGGATATATGATATATGTGCTCGTTTAATTCGTCGACGATTTTTTCCACCAATTGAAATGAAATTGAAACCCTACCATTATTTTGACAAAATGAAGCGCTGATTAGTTTTTGGTACATATCGGCCTACAAACATTAGTACTTTATTTCAGTACTTTTTTAGTTTTTTCTAAATATCTTGAAAACGACAAAATCATTTTTGATGAAATATAATATCCTAATTAAGTACCTTAGGGACCACATAAAAAAGCTAAATAAAGTTTTTAGTAAAATGATATTTTAAAGTATTTTTCCCTAGAGTAATATAGTAGGTAGGTACTTTTTAAAAAAATTTAAAATTTATTCATACGATCTGTAATATAGCTCATTTAATCTTGCTTAAATAAAAATTGATAGGCTACTCACTGTAAAATGATAAAAATTTGGAAGGAAATTTTATAAGTAACCATAACAACTGCGTTGTTTTTCTATCCGTTACCTTTGCTGAAGACATAGAGGAATCGACTTAAAACCAAAAATAGGCACCAATTCTCATCTATTAATTGACGAATAACCATTCTACATTGGATTTTTGACGTTCCTGTTATTTTTGGTAACCATTGCTGAAGAGATGGAGAAATCGGTTTAATAATCGATTCTTATCTAATAATAGAGGAATAACCTAATTGCATTCCATTTTTAATGTTTTGACTATTAATGCCAACCTCTACTGAAAATGTGGAAGAATCGATTTAAAATCAAAAAGACTAAATTATTTAATATGAAAGATATTAATTTGCCGATGGTAAAATAGATTCAAATTTACTAGAAAAATCATAAGATGGTGTCATCTATTAAATCCGATGGAATGGAATATTTTTAATTATATGTCAGAGGGTTGTTTTTCACCCCCTCGGGAATCGAAACCAGCCAGATGGCCCGGATTGCTGTTACTGGCACTCGGGTTCGATTCCCGAGGGTGAGAAACAACCCTCTGACATATAATTAAAAATATTCCATTCCATCGGATTTAATAGATGACACCATCTTATGATTTTCTACTAAATTATTTTTGGGTAAACAACTCAAGCTTGATAATGGCATTATTAATAGCTAAATAGGTGTTGGTTTTATTCTTTTTCGACAAAAAAACACATTTTTATCATTTATTATTGATGATGACATATTTGGAAATGTCGAAACGTTTCTGGTAACAATAAAATAAAATAAAGAATAATAAATGATAAAAATGTATTTTTTGTCAAAAAAGAATAAAACCAACACCTATTTAAATGAGAATTTGTATCCTCAAGAAGTTTGGTTATATATAATTATAAAAAAAATTCTCAAAAAACTAATCAAGAAATTATAAGTATTTTTATTATGTATATTTTTTAAGGCGAATCTGTTAAAGGACGTTAGTTCATTGTTTAAGAGTAGTCTATCGTTATCCAAGTACAGGGTAAACTACATTAAATCATTACTAAAAATATTTTGCCCCCCTAGAAAATTTTATACGAGCGCCCATGATTTCATGTATCTTGTGATTTCAATTTCAATATAAAGTTTTTAATTTGACCGGGCTATTCGATCTTGTTTGAAATTGATCGCCGGGGCCTCTAGCGGCGGAAAAAGGAAGCTAGTTGATAGGAAATTCCAAATTGACGCTGAAGCCTAAACAACAATACTATTTTTATTTTTCAAGTTTTAATTGATTTATATATCTTGACAAATACTAATCTACGTCTTTTAAAAACTGAAAATACTTTTTGAAGACCGGAAGACAAGTCAACACATATTAGAAGATAAATAAGCATGGGAAATTGATCAAAATGAGGAAATTTCTGGAACGCTGCTGGAACCAACAATCGAAGGCGAGATAATTTTTCTGATTAATTTAAAATGCTTAATTATAAAATTTGTGTTTTCGCCCCATTTGTTATTTGTAGAAAATTTTCTTCTCTTTAAAATGATATTTTTATTTTTTGGTGATTGTCAATATATTTATAACATATCTCATTCTTCATTTCTAATCATACATAGCATAGGTTACTTTTCATTGGCTAACATCTGGCCAATCAGATAAAAGTGGGCGTGGCCACACAAATGCCGCTTATTTCAAACCAATCGAATTATGATTCTATTTTATATTTTAACTTGAAATTTATGAGTAATAGCCGTAAAATCAAGATGTATAATATACATTATATATTTTTAATCTATATATATATATATATTCTAACTTATAACTAATCTGGTTGTTTATTATATTATCTTTCTTACTATTATTATATTTTTATCAATTTAAAACTAAATCAAATAATATACAGTATCATATGATAATTTTTTTTTTCTTATATAAAACTACTTTCTTCTAATATTGTTATATTGTCCGTAAACTATCGAATAATTATTACCAATTTATCTTATTGTAATATACTTTATACTATAGTAATATATCCTATCAGTGATGGATTTGCGCACAGACGGTTCTCTTAAAATTATTATAAATACCTCACAATAAAATCTCTATAAATCGTTTAAAACATTAGATTTTCTGCATTTTTGATCCAGAAATCGTAAAGACATAGACATGTTTTCAGAGGCGCCGACTACGTGGGTGGGGGGGGGGGCTTCGTGGCTCGAGCCCCCACACAGAAAAATCTTAGGAGTTTTTGCCCCCACACAAAAATATTTAATACTAACAAAAAATAAATTGGCACGTTCTGATATGTGTCCATCCAATTGACTTTACCATACAACCTGGCCCCTCTCTTGGATTTAATATTTAATAAAATTATTTATAATCATGTGAGGGGGGTTAGTTTTTGCATTTTTAGACTTCTGGGGGTCCACTGATTTTATATACAAAATTTGGTTGAGTTTGCTCAAATGGCCTAGATTTTTAATTTTTAACCACCCCCTCCACCCCCCTCACTTAATTTTGAATCGATATGCACCAAAATCTAATCAGCTCTTAATCTCAATGCACTAAAACTACGAGTGAATTTTGGTTTTGATATTCACATTAGCTTTTGAGCTAGCTCGTCCACAAAAATTTGGTAACGCACAGACTAACAGACTAATTAACAGACATTTTGACAAAACATTATTATCTCGAAAAATATAAGTTTTTCGTTGATTACTTATTTGAGTTTTTTTGTAGAGCGAAATGTCCATAGTTTCGCTCAATTTTTTAAATCGAAATAGTTTTAGCCGTTTTTGAGATATTTTGAAAAAAAGAAGGAAAAAAACCAATTTTTTCATGCACGATTACAATACTTGACCATTTTTTCTTTTTTTTTTTTTTTTTTTTTTTTGAAGATTAAGAATATGTACAGAAACATAATATAGGTTTCTATTTAAAATACAGAACTTGACCGTGAAATAACCTTGAAAGCTTGTTCTAGGTAGACAAACAATAGCGTAGTTTCCCCTTGATATAAATAAACTTTTATTTATTTGAAAATTACATTTTTTTCAAAAATTCAGCCTTGTTGAATGAAGCACGGGTTACCTTTATCCAATTAGGGTGAAACTTTGCAAATCTCATTTTTTAGGCAATTGGCAACTAATAAGAGGTCACCACACTGAGAAATTTGGATTTCTTGTGACCACCTAATATTTATATTTCAACATAGCCGCTATAAAATCCAATATGACCGACGGAGGAGTTGGTTCCTATCAAAAATTGAAAGCTAAGTACCTAATTAGTACCTAGTAAAAATTTGGTGCTTTTATCCGGTATGTCGGTATTAACGCCAAATTAAACGATATTTCGAGAAAACACTTTTTCCATCCACGATTACAATACGTTTGCCCATACCCTAGTAGCACAATGTTTCAAACTATACAGGGTGATTCACGGTCAATGGCACGGGAGACCGTGAATCACCCTGTATAGTAACTACATAGTGCCTATATACGAGAATATACTGGGTGATTCACGGTCAATGGCACGGGAGACCGTGAATCACCCTGTATAGTAACTACATAGTGCCTATATACGAGAATATACTGGGTGATTCACGGTCAATGGCACGGGAGACCGTGAATCACCCTGTATAGTAACTACATAGTGCCTATATACGAGAATATACTGGGTGATTCACGGTCAATGGCACGGGAGACCGTGAATCACCCTGTATAGTAACTACATAGTGCCTATATACGAGAATATACTGGGTGATTCACGGTCAATGGCACGGGAGACCGTGAATCACCCTGTATAGTAACTACATAGTGCCTATATACGAGAATATACTGGGTGATTCACGGTCAATGGCACGGGAGACCGTGAATCACCCTGTATAGTAACTACATAGTGCCTATATACGAGAATATACTGGGTGATTCACGGTCAATGGCACGAGGAGACCGTGAATCACCCTGTATAGTAACTACATAGTGCCTATATACGAGAATATACTGGGTGATTCACGGTCAATGGCACGGGAGACCGTGAATCACCCTGTATAGTAACTACATAGTGCCTATATACGAGAATATACTGGGTGATTCACGGTCAATGGCACGGGAGACCGTGAATCACCCTGTATAGTAACTACATAGTGCCTATATACGAGAATATACTGGGTGATTCACGGTCAATGGCACGGGAGACCGTGAATCACCCTGTATAGTAACTACATAGTGCCTATATACGAGAATATACTGGGTGATTCACGGTCAATGGCACGGGAGACCGTGAATCACCCTGTATAGTAACTACATAGTGCCTATATACGAGAATATACTGGGTGATTCACGGTCAATGGCACGGGAGACCGTGAATCACCCTGTATAGTAACTACATAGTGCCTATATACGAGAATATACTGGGTGATTCACGGTCGATGGCACGTTAGACGTTTATGGTAAACGGAACACAGGATTTGTCTGAAAATTTAGCTCTTTACATTTTGTTACCTGTTCTATCGATCTAACATATTTTCAGCAGTGCGACGTTTCGGCTTCCATCGAAAAGTCGTAGCAACTTTATTTTTTAAATGGAACACCCCGTATATTAAAGAGTTTTTAGAACCGCCCTTTTATTAAAATACTTTTTTGTCAATATTGCCCTATACCTATCTCTTTCGGTTTTCGAGATAAAAAATAATTTGTGTTAAATATGGTCCAAAACATGGCCCTAATTAAACTTAAATAAATTAGTGCTCTCAATTCAAGGAAAGTTTATATTTGGTGGTAGTTTAGACAGACCCGAAGTATTTAATTTACGTCGAAAAATCGACTCCATATTATATAGGGCGTGCTGAAATTATATTATTTCCGTTATTCATAAAAGGAGTCAAAAGTTTGTTTTTTTCAAATGAGACCCCCTGTATATTACTCAATAAATTGAAAGACGATAAATCATGTCCCTATACCTAAACCATCAAGTTTTCTTAATAAAACCGCTTTTTCGTGAAAAATTAATTTTTAATGAATTTAATTTAAAGTAACCATGGAAATATCAAGCCATATGACAGTTTGTTGACTATTTACAACTAACTTACTCGTATAAACAGTTTATTGACAATGTTAAAAAAAATCTCCCAAAATGATAGCAAATATTGATTTTTCAAACAAAGTTCTTATGAAATTATTTAATATTATTTAAAATGTTTTACATATATTAATTATCTAAATACAAAAGCTTAGTCACCCTATATTTCCATAATCATAATACTTTATTCTTTATTCTTAGCTACATTTTACTCTATGTATGTATATCCGTAGTGGTAGCTATCGTTGGCCATATAGGGGGCCAAGTTAGCTAATTACACCTCTGTGTGTGTGTGTGTGTATACAAGGATGTGAAAGATAGCGTTGCACCGATGCTGGCATGCACGATTCAAAGGCTGCATAGACTCGCAACCTATGCCTACGTACTAAAACACACCCTACACACCTATACCATTCTCCTCCACGGAACTGCCGTTTGTGTGTGTGTGTGTGTGTGCAAAGGCAGGCATTACCTTCAAAGATAACAATTCTCACTTAAGGTTAATAAATAATATATTAAAATACATAGTAATAAAATGTATTTTTTTCACTATAATCTAAGAAATAATCTTTTTTTAAAAATGTACTCAACAGTAAAAATAAAAACAAAGATAACAATTAAAGATAAGGTGGCTTGGACATCCGCATGCGGCTTGACCATACATACACGTGGCCTCTTTTCTATTGAATATTCAATAAAATAATTTATAATCATATAGGTAAGAACCTCGCCCCTTTTCTTAATTTTGGTCCCATTAGCAATTAATTAATATCTCCTTTTAATCATGAGACTATTCTATTAGAAATATCGGCCTAAATCGATATTTGTTTGAAGCGATCAAAAGGTCTAGGACCAATATTGAAAGTTCTATTTTTTAACACCCACCAAAATTTTGTCCAACCTAAAAATTTCGATTTCAACCAAAAATCTAATCAGCTCTGAATCTCAATGCACCAAAACTCCAAATGAAATTTCGTTTTGATTCAAACTAGTTTTTGAGCTAGAGTGTACACGATATTTGGTAACATATACACTAACGTATTATCAGACATTTTGACAAAATAACTAATATCTCGTAAAATAAATTTTTTTCACTTGTTACTCATTAGGGTAAAGCCGTTTTCAAAATAGAAAAAATATATAAATATAAATATACAATTTTTGCTCGTTTAATAAGAGTAGATAAGATGTTTTAAGCAAATATGTACTATCGAGGACGCGGCAAATGGACTTTAGCCTATAGGCGGCATAGTCTTAAATCCGGCCCTGACTATGTTGAGAAATAAATTTATTTTTTCTTAAATTTTTTTGATTTTTATTTGTTAGGCCGGACTCGTATGTTCATCTGTACACGCATAACTTCTAAACTACTTATCATAAGTTGAGATATCGTTGGAAGCGTCTTGATCGTCAGCTGATTACATTCTACGTGAGGTCACACTAAGTTCAATATGACGCCCTCTAGAGGACTTTGAAGTCCTTCTGGGCTAGTAAGTATTTGTTTTGTTCAAATTTTACTGTTACCTTCGATGGCTGTTGGGATATCATGATTTTTTTTCAATTCAAAAGTTTTTATTTACAATATATTATTCAATTTTCATAAGTAGATTATAGAATAAAATAGTGGCATTCATTTTAGAAGAAGCTGTAACTAAGATTTTTTTAATTTTAAAAAATATCTATTTTACATTAATATAATAGTACATGCAAATTACGTGAAAAAATAACAGGAAATGATTCCCGGTAATTATTGCTGAAATACCTTTATTGGTACTTCAATAATACTACCCTAAGTCCCCCCCCCCAAATCTGTGTTGTGGAAATATTTCTATGCGCCACAAAATGAGAAAATTTCGGAGTTTTCTCAGTTTTTCCTGATAACTCTAAAACGACTTATCAAATCTGAATATCTATAAATATAAGAGTTTTATCAAAAAAGTGGTCCAAGTAAACGTTCAAGTCAACAAAATTTACTAGAGAATGAGACAGAAATCAAGTTTCTAGGATGAGTGGTTTTCATTTTATGAAGGAAAAACTGCGATTTTGTGCAAAAAACTGCAAACTTCAACCTCATTGCGGCACGGGTTACCATTATCCAATTAAGATGAAACTTTGTTTAAATTGTAGCAAATTTAATCTAGTTTAAAAATGTATAGAGTCGTCTTTGTCGGAAACCTGCACCTTCATGGTCAAAATGGGGGAAAAATCGAAAAAAGTACGAGTTTTAGGGATATTCAAAAGTGATCCCGGGGGCTGTTATTTGACAAGCGCTGGTACCTGTTCTACTTAACCTAAATAGATGAAATTGGTATTATTTGACGCGTAATTTAAAGAGCTTTAATTTATCTAATAGATATTTTTTGATTTGATAAGCCGTTTTAGAGTTATTCAAGAAAAACTGAAAAAACTCGGAAATTTTCTCATTTTGAGGCGCGTAGAAAATATTCCACATCACAGATTTGGGAGAAAACTTAGGGTAGTAATATTGGAGTACCAATAAAGGTATTCCAGCATTAAAATCTTTACCGGGAATTATTTCCTTTTCAAATCGTAATTTGTCTGGACTATTAGTAGTCTCAACCAATTTATTAACCACCATGCAAACATCATTCATATATATATATATATATGTACATGAGTAATTTCATTATAAACTTAGTATATAAATATGAAAAACTCAATTATCGAACTATAGTCCAAGTATAGTATAATATACACATTTAATAGGTAACCCTGTATATTTTCCCCTTCTTCATGTGCTCTTTTTGTATGTTTTTAATTTTACACAGGGTCAAAATCGCCTCTAAAAACTACTTTTGAAGTACGAAATTTCAAAATTTTCCTGGGGGGGGGGGTGTTAGTACATGACTCCCCCCCCAATTGAAAGTCTGGTACCACTCCTAGTATAAAAGTAATATATTTCTTGTAAATAAACATTAATTAATTGAATTTCATACTAAAATAAAAATATTGTTATATTCTATATAGCGATGAGATTTTTTTTAATTTCGCCCCCCCCCCCCCCATAAAAAATTCCTGGATCCGCCCTTGGTTGGGGTGGTGGTGTGGGGGCGGGGGTGCTGTGGGTTTCGGGGGGGGGGGGGTGTAGGAGTGGAGGGTGAGGGGGGTACGATGCCTGGGGTCCAGGGGGCGTGCCTCCTGGCTAGCAAGAGGGCCGCCGAAGGCGGGCCTTGCAGCTAGTCTATATATATATAAAATTAAGGTTTTGTCTGTACATTGCTCCAAATCACGCCAAATTTTGGTTGCACACGTTTCAAGCAAAGCTATGAACGAAAACACCCTCAACAAAATTCCTGTCTGTATGTCTGTCTGTCTGTTTCAGTGGTTTCCGAAAAGTTGCTCACGATTCCCGTAAAAACGGCTGAAGAGATTATTATGAAATTTCATATTTACATCATATATCTTCTAACTTACGTTTTTAGCTATATAACGTTTTGATATTTTGACCCCAGAAGGGGTTTGGGGGGCGCACGAATGAAAATTATCAAATAACACCTAAACTATTAACCCTACAGCAAATTTTGTGATAAACAAAGTTGTAGGGGATGTGATTTCTGACAACTTTTGTTTAAAAAATATCCCCAAAAAGGGGGGCTGGGTGAAAAAATGTTAATTCTTTCTCTTGGGCCAAACTCAACCAAATTTTGTATACATAATCTGTGGGCCTCTAGAGTGCTAGAAATGCAAAAACTAACCACCCGAAATGGGGGGTCAAAAAATGAAAATTATTTCTCTTGGGCCAAACTCAACCAAATTTTGTATACATAATCTGTGGGTCACTAGAAGGCTAGAAATGCAAAAACTGGGTGCGGAGGGTGGGTGCGTGGGTGGAATGGAGGTGGGGGTGCTGGAGGGGTTTTGGGGGCGGGGGTTGGGGCGAGGGGGGTTAGTGGGTTAGGGTGCGGAATGGAGTGTTGGGGTGGTGGTGTGGGGGCGGGGGTTGGGCATGGTGCGGGGGGTGGGGGTGCTGGGTGGGTTTCGGGGGTGTGGTGGGTAGTAGTGGAGGGTGAGGGTTGGGTACGAGGGCTGGGGGTCCAGGGGGCGTGCCCCCTGGCTAGCAAGAGGGCCGCCGAAGGCGGGCCTTGCAGCTAGTACGACATAAAATAAACAAAATATTAAATCAATTATATCTCCAAAAAAATCTTAATAATTATTTTTAACAATTATTCAACTTAATGATTAAATAATTAATTAATTATTTCCAATATGGCCAGCATAATCTCTTCTTCCACCTGCACGGGGTCAATTGCCATTGTTAAGAATCCTTCCATGATCCTTGACGCTAATTTGCCAAGTTTGGTAAATGTTTTAGGAAAAAAGAAATAGACGTGTTTGTTAATCAGACGTGTTTATTTAACAAACTACAATATGGAAATACAAAAACAAAAATTCAACAGGTGGGTTTGTTGTTACAATTAAAAATCAAAAACTGATTAAAATAATAAAAAGACATTAATGTAAATATGGACATGGAGTGTAGACTCGATGCCCGACATTTTAGACAAAGTTGTGTGCGATATTAAAAAACAAACAATAATCATTTTCAAACAAATGCTGGAGTTTTGTCCAGTTATATATATATAAGAAGAAAAAAATAAATTCATCAAGAAAGGAATGGTTAATTTTATCAAGTTATGTTGGTATTTATAGCCAAATCTCATACCTTGGTCTTTTATCTCTTAAAATTTGTCGCCCATTTATGGGTTGTATCTCTCTAGGTTTTCCACATTCGTATAAATTTGGACGCAGTAATTTTTCAAGACATAATTTGAAGCGGTTTTTCTGGAAGATAAAGTAGATAAGTAAGTAAATATAATTTCAATTTATTTAATTTTTTTAAAATAATATTCCATTTACTTCTTTTAAAGTGATGGTTTTAGGAATGGGATTAATATGCCATACAACATCTTCCGTGTAGGGTGGTCTTAGTAATGATCCATAATAAGAATAATATACATCGAAATATAAATTTAAATAACTCATTTTAAATTGTTTTTCGCCTTCCAAAAATTTGAAGACATCATCCATATCACCTTTGTCGCTATCCTATGAAAAAGAAATTACTTTTATATATAACAATTCAAGGACACTTTCGATCTCTATAGGTGAAGTCGTTTTCAAACAAAAAATGTAAATTCAATGCATATGTCATGTCATGGTGAAGTAAAATAAAATGGTCATTAATGAATTCATGATTCTGTGCCTGAAGAGTGAGAGCAAAGTTGGGCCTTAGCATTTATATCAACTTACCACTAAATTATATAATTGCGATGCGATATGGACCGTTTGAAATTGTCCTAGGGCTTTTTCGAAAGAATAATTTGAATTTTCATAATCGTAGTAAACAAGATTAATCTACAAAGAGAAGAGATTTTTAATATTTTGTATTATTTTCTACCAAGCTTCTGAGGAGTTCTGATGAGACCGCCAATGAAAACGGGATTTTAGTGTTTTTCCCTTGTTTAACCCCTTCAAAAACTTAATATTATAAAATCTGTTCTTAAAATAACAATTTAGATCTTAAAAGTAACATCAATATTAAAATGTCATGTTTCTATACTACGGAGAATTTGTGATGAATCAATAAACGAGTGATAATATATGGATTTTCTATAGATCATAATAAATATAAGGTCTTCTCTTGAATAGTTAAGACATACTAATTAATAAAATATAGATAATAAGTAAAAATATATTTTTCTAGGTGGGTTTCACAAATAAAACAAATATATGTTTTGAGTTTTTATCTCGATATATATTTCGGGTTTTTCTTTTGTAACTCCTGATGATGGGCTCATAACCCGAAATATATATCGAGATAAAAACTCAAAACATATTTGTTTTATTTGTGAAACCCACCTAGAAAAAATATATTTTTACTTATTATCTATTAAAATGTTTCACCTAGAATCGACACCAAATTCTTTAAAGATAATAAAATATCATCATCATCATTGAGTATACAGTCCTAAGACTGGTTTGATGCAACAATCCGTCTCCACTCGACTCTGTCCCCCGCCAGCTGTTTAACCTCTCTAAATGTCTGGCATCCCATATCCCCAATTATTTGGTTGAAATATTCTAATCTGGGTCTTCCCCTTCCCCTTTTCTTTCCCACCTCCCCCTCCAAGATATCCCTAAGCAGTCCCCCATGTCTCAGTGTGTGCCCCATCATCTGACCTCTTCTCTTCTTCAGACTCTTCCACAAGGTTCTTCTTTCTCCGATTCTTCCAAGAACTTCGTCATTTGTAATTTTATCCATCCATTTGATATTCATCATTCTTCTGTAGCACCACATTTCGAAAGCCTCCAATCTCTTTCTCTCCGCTTTTCCAATTGTCCAGGTTTCACACCCGTACATGGCTATGCTCCATACATATGTCTTCAATAGCAACTTCCTGTTTGCTAAGCTGATTGAGGAGGAGCATAGTAGTTTTTGTTTTGAATTAAACCCCATTTTTGCTTGGGCAATTCTTGATTTAATTTCGTTTTTGCTCCTCCCATCCCATGTTATTTTACTTCCTAGGTAGCGGAATTCCTTAACTCCTTCTAGGTTTTCTTGGTTAATTTTGATGCATTCCTGTCTCGTTTGTTCTTTTTTTGTACATACTAGGACCTTGGTTTTATTCTTGTTTATTTTCATTTTGATTTCTTCTATTAGGATTTGGTTAATTCCATTCAAGGCGTCCTCTAATTCTTTTTTATTGCTTCCTAGAAGGGCAATGTCATCGGCAAATCTTAACATAGCGATCTTTTGACCTTGGATTTCTATACCTGTATCAATTTTGTCTTTGAATTCTTTAATCGCTTCTTCTATGTATAAGTTGAAAATCATGGGTGACAGCACACATCCTTGTCTTACACCTTTTTTTATTTTGGCTTCTCTTTGTTCATCACCAATATTTATAATTGCCGTCTGGTTTTGATATAGATTGTAGATTAGTCTTCTCTCTCTGAATTTTATTCCCGCCTGTTTTAATATTTTAAACATAATTTCCCAATTGACGTTATCGAATGCTTTTTCTAGGTCTATGAATCCGATGTAGACAGATTCTTCCCTGATAAAAGCCCTTTCTATTATTAGTCTAAGAGAGAGAATTGCTTCTCGGGTGCCTCTGTTTCTTCTAAAGCCGAACTGGTCTTCCCCCAGATTTTCTTCAACTCTTTGTTCTATTCTTCTTTGGATTATTTTGGTTAGGATTTTGGAGGCATGTGAGGTTAGGCTAATGGTCCTGAAATTTTCACATTTATCCGCGCCTGTCTTTTTGGGAAGTGTGACTATTTTGTTTTTTTCGAAATCTTTTGGGATGATTCCCAATTTATAGATTTTGCTAATTAGTTCAAAAAGTTTGTCACGTGCCTTTTCTCCAGAGTTCTTTAGGATTTCAGCTTGTATATTGTCTATTCCGGGTGCTCTATTATTTTTTAGTTCCTTCAAAGCTGTCTCGAATTCTGACCTGAGTATGGGGTCTCCTAATTCGTTTTCGTCCACAGATTCTTCTTCTTCTATTGGGTTCATTGTTTTTTCTTCTCCATAGAGTTCTTCTAGGTGTTCCTTCCATCTATTTGCCTGTTCGTTTTCGTTTAGAATAATGTGGCCTCCTTTATCTCTTATGTTCTTGCTTTTTGGCTTGTCTTCTTGAAAATTTCTTTTTATTGCCCTATAGGCTACATCAACTTTTCCCAATACTAGATTTTCGTTGACTTCTTTACATTTTTCTTGAATCATTTTTTCTTTTGCTTTTCTACATTCTCTTATAACTTTCCATCTTAATTTTTTATATGTTTCTTTCCCTTCTTCGTCTTTTCTGTTCTTAAATTTTCTTCGTTCGTCAATCAGTTGCAGTATTTCGTCTGTTACCCATGGCTTTTTAATTTCGTTTTTCTTTGATTGAAGGACTTCGTTGGCTGTTTCGGTCAGGCTTGATTTCATATCATTCCATTCTTGTTCGATTTCATCTTCTTTATTATTTGTGGGTGTTTTTTCTTCCAGTTTCTTATTCATTACGTTTTCGAAGAGTTTTTGGGTTTCCTTATTTTTTAATTTAGATATATCCCAGTTTTTTCGCGACCGCCCCTTTTTTATTAGTTTTTTAAATTTTAGTTGGCATTTCATCGCAATTAGATTGTGATCACTAGATATATCAGCCCCAGGATAACTTTTGCAGTCCTTTAATTGATTTCTGAATCTTTGTCTGACTAATATGTAATCTATTTGAAATCTCCCCTTGTCTAACGGCATTTTCCACGTGTAGATCCTTCTTGGATGGTGTTGGAAGAGTGTGTTTGCTACTACTAGACTGTGCTTACTGCAAAATTCAATTAATCTTTCGCCCCTTTCATTCCTATTTCTTAGACCGTGTTCGCCCACCACTTTTCCTTCTTTGCCTTTTCCTACTCTTGCATTCCAATCCCCCATAATTATTAAATTTTCATCCCCTTTAACGCGCTTCAAAATATAGTATACTTTATACATATCTTACTCGATAATACGCTTTGCAAGCGAATCTTGATAATAATTATACCGTTACCTCAAAATCAAAAGATTTGTGGTCGATTCGATGTTCACTTGGCCAATAAATATGGATTTCTTCTAAAATAAAATAATCATAGATGGTTGGCCGCTTATTTATGTCTTCTTCTTTCAGTTTAATTTTCACTAAAATTGAGAATGATAGAAGCAAACATTGTAACTTTGCATTTATTGTCTCTACTGATAAATAAATAGGTTAATAATGTATAAATTAATTGAAATAATATTAAAATAGGGTGATTTTATTCTGAACAAATTTTCAAGAAGAATAACATTATAACAGTTGAAAATTTAATTTGACATCTGTACCAGGCGGATTCTCTTGGTAATTTTTTGTTTCTTTAATCAACCACATGATTAATATTTTACCACCTGTTACTAATTAGTTTAAAATTATTGGATAAAAATACCTGGTAGGTTTCACATTAAGATATAAAAAATAAAACGAATTTATTTTTAGAGAATCTTTAATCTCGATATATATATTTCGGGTGACTAACCCATCTTCAGGAGATACAGAAAGTAACTGACCTGAATAAGTCGAAATTGAATACAAGTCAATGGTAAAATTTATTTTTTAAGATAACAAAAGGGTAAATATTTAAAATTAGTGGAGGAGAAAAGGTAGGAAGTCTACTTTGGATTAATTTTGAATGGCCTTTTGAGAAAAGAGGATTTCGAATTTGAATACAAATCAATGGTAAAATTTTACCATTGATTTGTATTCAAATTCGAAATCCTCTTTTCTCAAAAGGCCATTCAAAATTAATCCAAAGTAGACTTCCTACCTTTTCTCCCTCCACTAATTTTAAATATTTACCCTTTTGTTATCTTAAAAAATAAATTTTACCATTGACTTGTATTCAATTTCGACTTATTCAGGTCAGTTACTTTCTGTATCTCCTGAAGATGGGTTAGTCACCTGAAATATATATATCGAGATTAAAGATTCTCTAAAAATAAATTCGTTTTATTTTTTTATATCTTAATGTGAAACCTACCAAGTATTTTTATCCAATAATTTTAAAAATGTTTCACCAAGTACCAACACCAAATTCCTTAAAAACTACTAATTAGTTTAATTGAAAAACCTATTAAAATATTTTTTTCTTAAAATTGAGGCTGGTTATATTATATTCCATATTATTTTGATTAATTTTTTATTCTATTAAATTAATACAAAATTGAAAGTTTTTGCCGAGAGTAGCAGAATTTTTATATATTGAAGGAGACAATAAAAGAGTGTCTTCTGCTGGAATTTCATTCCAGCAGAAGACACACTCTTTTATTGTCTCCTTCAACAAATTAATACAATTCTTTAAAAATACAACCATAAATTAATATTCTTTTCACGATGGAGGGGCAACCCAGGCCTTTAGGGGGTGCATCTTTTTGGTGTAACTCCATCTCTTCGATTTATAGATATCCAACAATATCCATGACAGGAAATGGTCAATATTGTCAAAAATCGCAGTTTTTCCTTCATAGAATGAAAACCAATCAAGGTAGAAACTTGATTTCTATCTCATTTCTCTAGAAATTTTATTGACTTGAACGTTTACTTGGATCACTTTTTTATAAAACTTCTAGATTTATAGATATCCAGCATTTTACGGACAGAATATGATCCGAATCCTCAAAAGTGTCAAGGAAAATGCTGGATATCTATAAATTTAAAAGTTTTATAAAAAAGTGATCCAAGTAAACGTTCAAGTCAATAAAATTTCCTAGAGAATGAGATAGAAATCAAGTTTCTACCTTGATTGGTTTTTATTCTATGAAGGAAAAACTGCGATTTTTTGACAATATTGACCATTTCCTGTCATGGAAAATGTTGGATATCTATAAATCGAATAGTTGGTGTTCTAAGCGACGGTCCAGTATAATTTTTGTTTTTCACTTCATTTAACAACCTATTATCATTTTTAAAAAATTATAATTAAAATAATCCTTAAAATGGCTCCATAGCATGTACTTCATCAATTTCCTTTATAGGTAAGAGCCTCCCCCCCTATAAAAAAATTGGACCATAAATAAGTTTGCCGGCAACATCCGGATTATTAATCTTTGAGCTATTCTCAGTTAATATTAGTTGATAAAGTGTGGTCCTCATATTTTGCACACTCAACTCCATCCAGTTCCCGGTCTATTTGTCAAAATGATAAGTCGGTTAAATATGATTTTTAAGCAAAATGACCTAACCCAGCCCATTGTATGCGAAAGGTTCAAAAGAGAAAGGAAACCTTTCAAGAACCCAAACTTGGCATTCCTTTACCTATGAATATATTTTTGGGGGGTCCTTCGATAACTAAAGCCCCTTTCAGCAATCAGTCTTATTTGTGTTTGTGTACGTGTGAAAGTGTGTGTAAATTCGTGTAGGGATGTGATTTAAGCCGGTCGGCTTGAACCCGCCCTAGCTGGATTCAAAGGCAAACTCTCTAACCACTCGGCCATCCTGGCCATCTGTGGATAATTACTTTGATTAATAAAAAAGGAATCAAATTAAAGTTATCCGAAGATGGTAACCCTGACAGATGGATTTGTCGACCGATAAACACCCTAATCTGTGATCATCGATATCATTAGAGAGCTTTTCGAGGAACCGATTCTTTATAAATAACAATATTTACAATAATTGCTCATTTAATACAACAATGTAACTTTCTTTTACCCTATCTACTCACATACTACAATATTCTTACACATAGATATTGTTCCGACACCGACAGGGGGTCTCGTACTGACGTCGAACGAAACCCTAAAATAATCTCAATATCTAGAAACACAAAAAGAATAAATAATAAAGTAAATATTTTACCTATTTGATCTCCTGTTTTATTTATTTCGGTATAAAATTCAAGCTGCTCATCATCTAGGTTTTCAAACGTCAATGCTCCAATGTTATCGCTATGCCCATATATCATAGCTATTTAAATCTATATTAATCGGTGATTGGTATTGCCCCAACTCAGCCCAAGCCGATGTCAGAAAAAATGGTGATAAAATTAACAAAACAATTTTCCACAACATTTCTAACAAGTGTTCTTTTCAATATATCGAGAATAAATGATATTTATTCCAACTACTTACTAGAGTGTAAGTTATAGGAGGGGATTGGAAGGCCTCATTACACTGATAGGAGGTTATCAAAAAGAAAATATATTTTTATTTCCATTATTCTTATACTTATATATAATATGGTATTTGCTATACTTCAACGCCTAGCCTAGTAATTTTTTTCATTTTTTATTTTCATTTTGTTATTTTAAATATTGTTTTTTTGTCTTTTTCTGTACTATATATTTAGGTGTGTATTTTTACTTTATCCAATGCGAAGCATGGGGAAAGTATTGGAATCGGTCTCGCGATAAGCGCGACTTCAAAGGGTCCTCAGGTAAAGATTACGGAACCCATTGTATCAATTAAAGTCACAAATTGTAGTATTCAATTAGTTTGAATTTTAGCACTTGACGGTTTTGCCAAAAATTACATGGAGTCTCGCCCAGAAGCCAAAAAGTGTGATTTTTTCATGTAGTGCTTGCGGATGGATGTATGGATGGATGGATGTGGTCGTTTATTCGTCCACAATTTTTTCCACACCGTTGCACTGATTGAAATTAAATTGAAAACCTACTATTATTTTAACAAAATGAAGCGCTGATTAATTTTTGGTACATATCGGCCCAAACATTAGTACTTTATTTCAGTACTTTTTTAGCTTTTTCTAAATATCTTGAAAATGACTTAATATGTCTTTAATATCCTAATCAAGTATTTTGGGGACCACAAAAAGGCTAAATAAAATTTTTAGTAAAATTATATTTTGTAAGGCCTCCACATCTCCTTATAGCCCTCCGATCCTCCCACTCAGGATCCGGTTGAGTGGCTCAGGGTGTGGCCACAGCAGAACGGTGTGAAACCTTAGTATGCTGCGACCAAGAATAAAATAATAATAATAATAATACAAATAAAAAAGGGAATACAGCACGTCGTGCAAACAATAAAAATAAATAAATAAATTCACTGGGAAGAATAAATAAATAAATTCGCTGGGAAGAATAAATAAATAAATAATCAATTAAATAAAACAAAAAAATAAATAGAATATGTCACCGGGTTTAAAGAAATTGTTGTTTAAAAATAAATAATTTAAAAAACATTCAAATAAATAAGTAGACAGGAAGTTGCCGTAGTCAATGAATAAAAATAAATAAATAAATAGGCAGAAAACAGCCATGGTCAAGAAAAATAAATAAATATTTGACTGGGAATATAGATTACTGGGTAAAATATTAAATAAATAGATCAACGCTGGAAAAAGCGTTGGGCTGGGCCATCTCCCCATGAAGAAATCTATAAGATGGTCATTATTATTAGCCGTCACGATACATCTGGCAATCGGCGATAGCACTCCGGGTCGCTCCGAATAAAAACTCTCGAACCGTCTCAAACCATACTAAATACTTTAGTCTAGACTCTAGAGCAGTGGTTCCCAACCTGTGGCCCGCGGACCTCTAGTGGTCCGTAAGAACTAAAATATGGTCCCCGAAAGATTTCAAACTTTGAATCAACACGCGCTGATACATAACAAATAGCGAGCGTAGGATATTCTCTCGAGGTGGTCCGATTGTCCCCAAGTCAGAATTTGATGAGGGGATTCCATGGAAATCGAGGAAAATCATCAAATTTAATTTTAAAACCCACAAATACCTAGTGCATTTCGAATATAAATATATAATAAAGAAGTCGGTTAAAAGTTAGGAAATATAATTTTAAAACCTACAAATAGTTCATTTCAAATGAAAATATATGTATAATAATAAAACTTGGAGGTAGGTTTTTTTTTTTGTGAAACCTACCTCGTATCTTACTCAAGTTTTATTATTATATTAAAATGTTTCACCTAGAACCAACACCGAACTCCTTAAATGTTAGTGAAAATATATGTACAAATTCCGAATAAGAAGAAATCTAAAAACAACTTATTGAATTACAAAATGATAGTAACTATATATATAAGGACGCATTTGAATCTGATTCATTAGAGCAGTTTTGGTGTAAAAAAGCAATTTCATACACTAAAATTCGAGAAATCGCTTTGCGTTATCTTATGCTTTTCTCAACAACTTATCTATGCAAACAGGGATTTCCTGCTTTACTAATAATTAAAAACAAGTCTAGGAATCGATTGAAAGTAAGTGGTGATATGCCTGTAGCTTTGAGCAAAAATATCACCCCAAGAATTCAAGAACTTGTACATAACATGCAACCTCAAAAATCTCATTGATGCAAACTGAATTATTTACTAAAAATTATGTTTTCAATAACTATAACACTGTTAATTAATGTTACTTTTGAATTTTATGATTATATTAAACGTTTCGATTAAAGATTATTTTTAGATTGTTAGAGTTTATTTTTACTTTATCCAATGCAAAGCATGGGTAAAGTATTGTAATCGCTCTCGGGGCAAGCGTGGCTTCAAAGGGTCCTCAGGTAAAGACTACGGAACCCATGGATTCAATTAATGTCACAAATTGTAGTATTCAATTAGGTTGAATTTTAGCACGTGACGGTTTTGCCAAAAATTACAAGGGGTCTCGTCGAGAGGCCAAAAAGTGCGATTTTTTCATTTAGTGCGTGCGGATGGATGGATGTATGTATGTTATCGTTTTTTTGGCCCACGATTTTTTCCACACCGTTGCACCGATTGAAATGAAATTGAAAACCTAGCATTCTTTTAACAAAATGAAGCGCTGATTAGTTTTTGGTACATATCGGCCCACAAACATTAGTACTTTATTTCAGTACTTTTTTAGTTTTTTCTAAATATCTTGAAAATGACTTAACCAATTTTGATGAAATTTAATATCCTAATTAAGTACCTTGAGGACCACAAAAAAGGTTAAATAAAGTTTTTAGTAAAATTATATTTTAAAGTACTTTACTCGAAAGTAAGATAGTGCTTTTTTAATTTTTTAAATTCTTTAAAATTTATTCACTTGAACGTTTTAATATAGCTCATTTAGCCTTGCTTAAATAAGAATGGATAGGCTTCTCTCTGTGAAATGATAAAAATTTGGGAGGAAATTTTATAAGTAACCATAGCAACTGCGTTGTTTTCTTATCCCTTACCTTTGCTGAAGACAGAGGAATCGACTTTAAGCCAAAAATAGCGATTGATTCTCATCTAATACTTGAGGAATAACCATTCTATATTGGATTTTTGACGTTTCGGTTTTTATTGGTAACCATTGCTGAAGACACAGAGGAATCGACTTTAAACCAAAAATAGCGATTGATTCTCAACTAGTACTTGAGGAATAACCATTCTATATTGGATTTTTGACGTTTCGGTTTTTATTGGTAACCATTGCTGAGACATAGAGGAATCGACTTAAAATCAAAAATAACGATCGATTCTTATCTAATACTAGAGGAATAACCTTATTGCATTCCATTTTTGATGTTTTGACTATTAATGGCAACCTCTACTGAAAACGTGGAAGAATAGACTTAAAATCAAAAAGACTAAATTCTTTTTTGGTAAACAACTCAAGCTAATGTAGAATTGTTATTCCTCAAGTATTAGATGAGAATCGATAGCTATTTTTGATTTTAAGTCGATTCCTCCATCTCTTCAGCAATGGTTACAATAATAACCGAAATGTCAAAAATCCACTGTAGAATGGTTATTCCTCGACTATTAAATGAGAATTATTTTTGAATTAATGTCAATATGAACTACAAATTGCAAGTGATATCTGATTAATAATAAGGGAACAAACATATTGGTATTTCAAATGAATTTGGATAAAGTTTGGCAACGATCCGTTGCAGTTTATTTAACTTTGTGGTCCCTGCTAATAATAACGAAATCAAAATGGTCCCTGGTCAAAAAAAGGTTGGGAACCGCTGCTCTAGAGTAAGTTAGTGCAGTATAGAACCTCGTTTACTCGAACTAACTGGGACCAAAGGCAAACCGGATAATCCGGATATATGATGGGTAATAAAAACAAAACCCAACCTCAAATAAGCGAATTTGAATTTATTACGATATTATTTTTAGAAAAATAAACCGACTTAAAAGTGTCTTGACACTTGATAAATACACTAATTTTTTAAAAAAATCGTTAGAGTCATTTTTGAGAAAATAAAAAAAAAAAAAAAACGAAAAATCTTTCATGTAAATGTCCACTTCCGGACTTCAGATTTCAACCAAAAGCTTGATGTACTCCTTCTAGACTATATCAAGCTTAAGTTTCGAATTTCGTATCTCTGAGACTTATGGTTGCGAAATGCGGGGGGGGGGGGGGGTAAATTCTTACGTGTGTAAACATCAACTTCCGATTTTTCTATTTTAGCTAAAATCTTGTTATACTTCTTGTAGTCTCTAGATAGCTTAAGTTTCAAATTTCAAGGCTCTGCGACTTTCCTAAGACGAGATATGAACGATTAAAATATTTATTTTGCGACATGACTAAATTACATCCCCTTCCTTTATTTCAATCGGATTAAAATTTATACACGACTAATAACACATGAGACTTGATAAGTTCACCAATTTTTAGCGAAATTTAATAATATAAGATTTAAAATTAGCCGATAAAAATTTTTTAAAACATAATTCCGGCAAAAAAATGTTTTTTCTCCAAAAAATAAAAGTACTTGTGGTTTTATTTTGTATTCTTCTCAATAGCAGATTATTCAAGATTGCGTAACAAAAATTAGAATAATAAAATATGTAAAATTGTAGCCACAGCATCTCGATATTTAGGGCAGGGTAGCGATTGTCATCATTTTCAAAAAGTGCCTATAACTAGAAAACTACGAGACTTTTATTAAAAAAAAATGAATATTCAGGACCGTCATAAACAGGCCTATCCCATGTTCACGGTTTATCGTTTAGATCAGTGAATCTCAAACACAACTTTAGTGTGCCGCGATATTCTTGAAGTGTGCCGCCACTGCTAGGGAGTGATCCCTCCCGAAACGATTTTTCTTTTATATTTCTTTATCAATTGACACTAATTTTAATCCAAATATTTATTTGATCAATTTAACTAAAGAGATGTAACATTTTACAGGAATGCAGAATTTCCTATGATAATTTTATATGTACATCAATCAACAAACGAAATAAAATTCTATTAATTTATTTTATTATTAGTGTCCCGTCAAATTTTTAAATTATTAAAAGTGTGCCGTGACGAAAAAAGGTTGAGAATCATTGGTTTAGATATACCGGGTGAGTTTTTTTATCTTGAGACAGTCTTATAACTCAAAGACAGTGCATTATATGAAAAAGTTTCAAATAAAAGTTTATTTATATGGAGGGGAAAAACTAAACTACGCTACGTTTACCTTTAACAAGCTTTCAAGGGTATTTCAAGGTCAAGTTCTGTTTTTTAAATAGAAACCTATATATTTGTTTGCATATTCTGAATCTACAAAAAAACTGAACAACTTTCATTAGAACTATTTTTTTATTCAACATCAAATAAATAAAATATTAAATCAATTAGATCTCAGAAAAACCCTAATAATTATTTTTAACAATTATTCAACTTAATTATCAAATAATAATGATTAAATAATTAATTATTAAATAAATAATTATTAAATCGAAAAGTCAAAACAATGAAAATAAGTGTTTATAATGATATTAAATCTTCATTATACTCAGATTTAAGAGATTATTTTCTACTTATTAGAACTAGTTGAAATTCTTGAGTTGAAAAAAGTTTATTTCTCGTGTCAATCCAGTAGATATAGTTATATTGTATCACCATAATAAAAATGGATCATTTTTTGTAGAAAACAGAATTAAAATGGTCTTAATTTATGCGGCGAATGCGGAAGAAGTGTTATGGGGCTGCCATTGAAATGGATGCCAACCGTTTTTCTGACAGGGATACACCCTCACAAGCTTCATTTTATCGTGTTATAAATCGGTTTAAAAAACATCAGGAAATGTAAAGGGAAGAAACTGAAACATGCCAAAATAACGAAATTGAAATTGGAATTCATCCAGAAAACTTTCAATACACTCTGGAATATCACAGAACAGTGTGGAAAATTTATTAGATTATTAATTATTATTAAATTATTTATTTAATAATTAATTATTTGATCATTATTATATTATAATTAAGTTGAACAATTGTTAAAAATAATTATTAGGGTTTTTTTCTGAGATCTAATTGATTTAATATTTTTTTATTTGATGTAGAATAAAAAAATAGTTCTTATGAAAGTTGTTCAGTTTTTTTCATAGATTCAGAATATGTAAACAAATATATAGGTTTCCGTTTAAAAATCAGAATCAGAACTTGACCTTGAAATACCCTTGAAAGCTTGTTGTAGGCAATCAAACAATTACGTAGTTTAGTTTCCCACGCCATATAAATAAACTTTTATTTGAAACTTTTTTTCATATAATGAATTTTTTTTGAGTTATAAGACTGTCTCAAGATAAATAAACTGCAACGGATCGTTGCTAAACTTTATCCAAATTCATTTGAAATATTAATATGTTTGTTCCTTTATTATTAATCACATTTCACTTGCAATTTGTAGTTCATATTGACATTAATTCAAAAATAATTCTCATTTAATAGTTGAGGAATAACCATTCTACGTTTGATTTTTGACATTTCGGTTTTTATTGGTAACCATTGCTGAAGACATGGAGGAATCGACTTAAAATCAAAAATAGCCATCGATTCTCATCTAATACTTGAGGAATAACAATTCTACATTAGGTTTTTGACGTTTCGATTATTATTGGTAACCATTGCTGAAGGCATGGAGGAATCGACTTAAAATCAAAAATAACGATCGATTCTTATCTAATACTAGAGGAATAACCTTATTGCATTCCATTTTTGATGTTTTGACTATTAATGGCAACCTCTACTGAAAACGTGGAAGAATAGACTTAAAATCAAAAAGACTAAATTCTTTTATGGCAAACAACTCAAGCATGAGTTGTTTACCAAAAAAGATTTTAGTCTTTTTGATTTTAAGTCTATTCTTCCACGTTTTCAGTAGAGGTTGCCATTAATAGTCAAAACATCAAAAATGGAATGCAATAAGGTTATTCCTCTAGTATTAGATATGAATCGATCGTTATTTTTGATTTTAAGTCGATTCCTCCATGTCTTCAGCACTGGTTACCAATAATAATCGAAACGTCAAAAACCTAATGTAGAATTGTTATTCCTCAAGTATTAGATGAGAATCGATGGCTATTTTTGATTTTAAGTCGATTCCTCCATGTCTTCAGCAATGGTTATCAATAAAAACCGAAACCTCAAAAATCCAATATAAAATGGTTATTCCTCAAGTACTAGATGAGAATCAATCGCTATTTTTGGTTTAAAGTCGATACCTCTATGTCTTCAGCAATGGTTACCAATTAAAACCGAAACGTCAAAAATCCAATATAGAATGGTTATTTCTCAAGTATTTGATGAGACTCAATCGCTATTTTTGGTTTAAAGTCGATTCCTCTATGTCTTCAGAAATGGTGACCAATAAAAACCGAAACGTCAAAAATCCAATATAGAATGGTTATTCCTCAAGTACTATATGAGAATCAATCGCTATTTTTGGATTAAAGTCGATTCCTCTATGTCTTCAGCAATGGTTACCAATAAAAACCGAAACGTCAAAAATCCAATATAGAATGGTTATTCCTCAAGTATTTGATGAGAATCAATCGCTATTTTTGGTTTAAAGTCGATTTCTCTATGTCTTCAGCAATGGTCACCAATAAATACCGAAACGTCAAAAATCCAATATAGAATGGTTATTCCTCAAGTATTTGATGAGAATCAATCGCTATTTTTGGTTTAAAGTCGATTCATCTATGTCCTCAGCAATGGTCACCAATAAAAACCGAAACGTCAAAAATCCAATATAGAATGGTTATTCCTCAAGTATTTGATGAGAATCAATCGCTATTTTTGGTTTAAAGTCGATTCATCTATGTCCTCAGCAATGGTCACCAATAAAAACCGAAACGTCAAAAATCCAATATAGAATGGTTATTCCTCAAGTATTTGATGAGAATCAATCGCTATTTTTGGTTTAAAGTCGGTTCCTCTATGTCTTCTGCAAAGGTAAGGGATAAGAAAACAACGCAGTTGCTATGGTTACTTATAAAATTTCCTCCCAAATTTTTAGCATTTCACAGAGAGAAGCCTATCCATTCTTATTTAAGCAAGGCTAAATGAGCTATATTAAAAGGTTCAAATGAATAAATTTTAAAGAATTAAAAAAATTAAAAAAGTACTCTCTTACTCTAGAGTAAAGTACTTTAAAATATAATTTTACTAAAAACTTTATTTATCCTTTTTTGTGGTCCCCAAGGTACTTAATTAGGATATTAAATTTCATCAAAATTGGTTAAGTCATTTTCAAGATATTTAGAAAAAACTAAAAAAGTACTGAAATAAAGTACTAATGTTTGTGGGTCGATATGTACCAAAATCTAATCAGCGCTTCATTTTGTTCAAAGAATGCTAGGTTTTCAATTTCATTTCAATCGGTGCAACGGTGTGGAAAAAATCGTGGGCCAAAAAAACGATAACATACATCCATCCATACATACATACATACATACATCCGCACGCACTAAATGAAAAAATGGCACTTTTTGGCCTCTCGACGAGACCCCATGTAATTTTTGGCAAAACCGTCACGTGCTAAAATTCAACCTAATTGAATACTACAATTTGTGACTTTAATTTAGTCCATGGGTTCCGTAGTCTTTACCTGAGGACCCTTTGAAGCCACGCTTGCCCCGAGAGCGATTGCAATACTTTACCCATGCTTTGCATTGGATAAAGTAAAAACTCACCCGGTATATATGGGACACTCAAGAGCGGAATTATTGAGCTGATGTTTTTTAAGTTCAATTATATTAGTAGATATTATAATTATGTTGTATATTACAGAAACAAATGTTAGGGGGCCGATGAAGAAAAATAATTCTTTTAAAAGCGGCCGATTTAGGAAAAAAGTTGAAAACTGCTGATCTATTGAATATTGGAAAAAATAGAAAAAATATAATAAAATAATATGTAAAATTGATAATATATAAAAGAAATGTTATCTTTCATTTTTAATCACTAAAAATTTTAAAAATAGACTTGATTATTTTGAAAACTGATAAAAAAAGTAAAATAAAATATAGATAAATAATTCTATATATAATATTCTTATATAAAAATATTTTCGAAAAAATATATTAAAGTTCAAAGCACCAGTAGTTGGCCACTTAAGAGAAATTTTACCATCTATCTCCTGGTAAAGCTTAAGGAAATCCTTTCGCCGCCAATGTGTTAAATAAATAAACTGCAACGGATCGTTGCTAAACTTTATCCAAATTCATTTGAAATATCGATATTTTTATTCCTAGTTGCACCAAAAGCGCTCCTATGAAAGTCGGAGGTACTCTAGGTAATTATCAGTTCGACTCTTAATTATTATCTCCATGACATTAATCACGTGACCTGAAATAATGCCAATTAAAATTTATTTTCCATTATTAATAATTAATTAGAAAAACAAACAAACTTTTTTTTTATTCTCATTCTTGCTTCAACCTTCTCCCTGTACACATTGCTCTTACCAACGCTAACTGTGATGTAGTTGAATCACCCTTAGATCCCCTCAGGAGATCACTTAACACATTTATCATTGATATTAAACCAACTGGGTTCAATATTTCATTTCTCAGTGGAGAAAATTCCGGGCTGCAATCGATTGATTGGCTCAACACGGCTGAATCATCTGGATTTCTCATCCTCACTTGGAACCCATCCATTGGGATTCGATTCAATCGGGGGATTGTTTGCGAATATTGCCTACCAGATTCATCGCTCTGAACAAACGCATCTCAACCTATAGTATTTATAACTAATTCATTTACTGCTTAACTAAATATTTCCTCTAATAACAAACCTTTTGAAATTTGTAAGATTTTTATATTTTTAAACAGCATCATTAATTGTAACTTAATATTAAGCTTATATGCAAAGGCATTGATTCTTATACTAATTAATTTATTGGATTAATTTTACTCTAGATTCTTATCATATTTAACTTAATTTTATTTATTTTTAAAAAGATTGCAATCTCATTATTTTACGAATTTGAATCCATCTCTTTAAGAATTTAATTACTCCTATTAATGTTGTTACTGATTTAATTAATTATTCATTATCTTGTTTATCTAATTTCATTGTTCATATTCATGATTGATTTATTTTATTTTATTTATTAATTAAAATTAAAACTATTATTCTCATGATACTTTTTTCATTTATTTCACTCTTTCACTTATATAATTTGTTTAATATATTTTAACCTTATCTCATTCATGCAGAATTAAATTGTGAATCAAATTGGATATTATCACTTTCCCTTTTTATTATAACAACTCAAATTATTTGGAATACCTACGGAGTCTTAATGAAATTTTTATTTTTATTTTTTATTTTTCTACAATTTTCTCAATTGGCTTCTCCAATTTCTTTATTTTTTATCAGATATCACTTGCAATTTGCAGTTCATGTTGACTTTAATTCAAAAAAATAATAATCGATTCTCATCTAATACTTGAGGAATAACCATTCTACATTAGATTTTTGACGCTTCGATTATTTTATTGGTAACCATTGCTGAAGACATGGAGGATCGGCTTAAAATCAAAAATAACGATCGATTCTTATCTAATACTAGAGAAATATTGCATTCCATTTTTGATGTTTTGACTATTAATGGCAACCTCTACTGAAAACGTGGAGGAATCGACTTAAAATCAAAAAGACCAAATTCTTTTATGGTAAACAACTCAAGCTTGATTAGAATCAATCGCTATTTTTTTATTTTAACTCGATTTCTCCATGTCTTCGGCAATGGTTATCAATAAGTACATCCATCCATCCATACATCCACCCATCCGCACGCACTAAATGAAAAAATCGCACTTTTTGGCCTCTCGACGAGACCCCACGTAATTTTTGGCAAAACCGTCACGTGCTAAAATTCAACCTAATTGAATACTACAATTTGTGACTTTAATTGAGACCATGGGTTCCGTAGTCTTTACCTGAGGACTCTTTGAAGTCGCGCTTGCCTCTAGACCGATTACAATACTTTCTCCATGCTTCGCATTGGATAAAGTAAAAATGGGTCTTGGGCTCTTGGACTAATACAAGAGCTATTATCAGCTGATTTGAATAAATCAAACTAACTTTTGTATTTAATTATTTCTTACTTTATCCAATGCGAAGCATTTATATCACAATAAGAAACCTTTTTATTTGAAAACACAGTTTTATTTGAAGAGACCTTTACATTCTTACGTGGGCATATCTGAATACAGACACATAGATAGAAAAAAATCATGATTGAAAATTATTGTTCTCATATTTCAGACATTTTTAAACATAATAAGCAAAATCCAAAAAAGAAAAAACTAAAAATTTTCACTTAAATTCAACACCAGGCGAATCCTGCCTGCCTACAAAAAATACTATTAAATATTTATAAGACAATTGTGGGCCTCACACGACTTTCACTTACAACAAGGCGTCGAGAACCTTAAGGAAAGGAAGAGCCATTTCATATATAAAAAAAATTTAAGAAGTCGTAATTTTAATTCCATTTATTTATTTTTTTTAAACTTGTATCAAAAGATGGAATTAAAATTACAACTCTTTAAAAAATTGTTTTTGATGAATTGGCTCTTAGTTTCCGAAAGGTTCTCGACGCCCTGTTGTAAGTGAAAGTCGTGTGAGGCACACACTATCCAGGTTCTTTTTCTACATTTAGTAGTAAATAAAAAAATAAAAAATAGTAGCCTCCAAATTAAGCCTCTTAAGAATTATTTATGCCTGTTTCCTCGGTTCAAGTTCAACAATTATTCCATTGGTCGAATGGAGACCTATTTCAAAACCCAAATGCGGTTCATGGCCGACATCTATAAAAGAAAACTTTCGTAGAACTTGACAAATTACAACTTTCATTTCCATCATGGCGTATTTATATCCTGAAATAAAAGAAATAAATAAATTCAGCGAATATATGGGAATATAGAGAAAAGAAACTGAAGCACACCAATTTTCATATTGTATAATTTGTTAAAGAGTAAACTTAGTAAGATTGGAGTAATTTTTGGAGACGGACTGATAAGTGAATTAAGTGGATATTGATGAGGCAGTCCAAAAAAAGAAAACGTCGGTTTTATGAATAAAAAGATAGTGTAAATTATCTTCTTCTTTTTTGGACTGCCTCATCAATATCCACTTAGTAAACTTAGTTTTTGTAAACATTGACCATATCATTCAGACAATGTGAACACAACTAATGAATCTATGAATACTTTCACTAGATAATGTTTACACTCTCTATTGAGACTTAGTTAAAGTATTCACAAGACTATTTTACTATAGATGACAATCTTAGTGCTCATGAATTGAAATTTTCCTAATATCTTGACATTCACTCATCCCCAAGGATTATCGTTTCCCTTTTTGCTTACAAAATCTTCCCAGCATCTTTTCTTTGCTGATATAATCTAGAACTGTACATTCAACATCTCCTAACAGAAGGGAATCAATGAGCCCATCTGCATGCATATTTCATCTAATATCTTATTTATGTCAGTGTTATTTTACTTACCAATGCATTTCCTGGCATCGGCTGAAAACGGCAGGTAGGCATACGGATGCCGAGATTCTGTCGCTTCCGGCAAAAATCGATCTGGATCAAACTTATAAGGTTCTGTCCAATATTTTTTATTGTGATGCAAACCATAAATCGTCAATATAATATCAGCATTTTTTGGAATACACTTGCCTCCTGAAAAGGAAAAAATACCAATAGTCCAGTCAACGATAGAAAACATTGAAGAGGAGAGAATTTTTTTCTTATGGAATGTGTTTGGGCTAGTTAGGAGGTAAAAATACTAAAAGTCCCCAGTCCTAGCTACCGGGCTTAGGGGTGGAAGGAGGGTAGAAATGTCCCGTTTTTTGTTTTTTTTTGCTTAGATCTCAAAAACGGTGGGTCGGAGGGAAAAAGTTATTCTCAGCAAAATAAAAGCTTATAAAATTTCCTACAAGATTGCTGCTATTTAATTTTTCTCTATTCTTAATGGTTTTGTAAATATTCCCCTCGAATATCGTTTATATATGAAAAAAATAAAATTTCCTATATTTTTCGTTAAACTTTTGTCTCTATCACCTCAGCCCTTCGTTTTACAGTAAAAGTCCTCAGAAAAATAGTTATAGAGCATTCAATTTTCTTTAAAATGATATATCCATTTACAATTTTATCTTCAAATTGTCAGGAGTTATAGCAATTTAAAAATTTCTGGCCGATTTATACCTTTTGTTAGAAAACCCCACAATAGCCCAGAATATAGGGGGGTTTCAGCTTACATTAATTGCGGGAATTTTTTTTTTTTTTAGGATCGTTTGGTATGGTGTGGGTATGCCGAATCTAAGTTTGCGACCTCGAAAGTGTGGTGGGCAACTTTTGGCGACCAAAAAATCTCGAAATTTTCGGACTTTAACCCAAAAACTCGCACTTTTTTCGATTTTTTCCCATTTCGACCATGATAAAGCACGTTTTCGAAAAAGATCATTCTATACATTTTTAAACTAAATTAAATTTGCTACAATTTAAAAAAAAGTTTCATCTTAATTAGATAATGGTAACCCGTGCCGCAATTAGTTTGAAGAATTGAAAAACAGTAATTTTTTGCAAAATATCTCAGTTTTTCCTTCATAAAATGAAAAACACTCATTCTAGAAACTTGATTTCTAGCTCATTCTCTAGGAAATCTTATTGACTTGAATGTTTACTTGAATTACTTTTTTGATAAAACTCTTAGATTTATAGATATCCAGAATTTTTCGGGCAGAAAATGATCTATTTTTTCAAATAATCTCAGTTTTTCCTTCATAAAATGAAAAACACTCATCTTAGAAACTTGATTTCTGTCTCATTATCTAGGAGATTTTGTTGACTTGTACGTTTACTCGGACCACTTTTTTGATAAAATTCTTAGATTTAAAGATATCCAGCATTTTGCATGACACTTTTAAGGATTCGGAATGGCTCCTGTCCAGAAAATTATGAATAAACATCAGTACAACTTTTAGGCGGTTACTTACTTTAACTTGCGTTAAATTTGTGAAAACTTAACGCTTTAAGGATTATCGAAGATAGCTTTTTGAGTAGCAGATTAACGATTAACGAATTAACTGTGCCCAGCTCTGTATGATTTCCCTTTATGAATAGCAATTTTATATTATAAAATAAAAGCCCTTGACCTACCAGTTAAGGTAAAATCTTGATTAGCAGTGCGGGACATATTCGGAGCGGATGGATACATTCTCAATGTTTCCTTGATAACGCGATCTAAATAACTCATTTGATTCAGCTCTTTTAGAGTCAGACGCCCTCCTGGCGAGGTCTCCATAATAGACGAAATCTCTTCAAAGAGATTTTCCTGAAACAAAAAACAAAAATAATAATTTTTTTGCAACGAAATTTTCTCTAGAATCTAATTAAGAAAAGAAGGGAAAAAAAATTTGTTTTTCTATGCCTTTGTTAAAAATGAGGAAAGTTTTTGAACACTACTGTGGAGAGAAGAAGGAAACATTTTATTTGTTTCATTCTTGACCCTTTGAAACCCTGAAGAAGGAGGGAATAATCCTCCGAAACGTCGGTTTGAAGGGAAAGTAGGAAGGATTCCAATAAATTACACCTTATTTTATATGAGTTAATTTTTTCTTTCTTCACTACCTCTGGGCTGCCTTCAATTACATTCAATTAAAAAATAATAATTTCTTCGATTATTCCTTCATTAGTTATTATTAGATTACCCAGGGGCATCTTGCTGGCCTGGGAGCCCCCTAGACACCCTAGTGGGTTTTAAAATAATAATTTAAATTTCCTAATTTTAATACATTTAATTTTTCACAAACTATTAGTGGGTTTTTAAAATTAAAAAAAATAATCATGTCGGCATTATTAAGTATAGATACAACCTGTTGAATAAACTAAAATCATCGGACTAGGGGGCTGACCCGAACACTCTGCGAACAACTGCTCTTGCTCTCAGCTACTCAGCTGCAGAATATGCCTGCCCTGTCTGGCTCCAGTCTTGTCATGCCGCACAAGTCGACGTGGTGCTAAATGAAACAGTCCGAATCATTACTGGGTGTCTAAGATCGACCCCGCTAAATAAAGCGAAGCTATCTGGTATCGCTCCAGCAGAGATACGACGGAGGGTCGCCGGCGGGACTGAAATGAAGAAGGTGGATCAGGACCACCGGCACCCAGTTCATGGGCACACACCGCCTTCCAGCCGACTTAGATCACGCAGGAGCTTCTTGAAGTCTTCGCAGGCTATAGCAGCAGCGCCTCCACTGGAGCGAGTCTCGTTGTGGTCTGCGAAGTTTTTTTTTTATTTCAATTTATTTACAATCAGTTATTTATTTACAACTTTTAGTAAATTTGATGAGAGTTAATTATCTTGAAGGAATAGTCATCTATTTGAATTTGTTTTTCCAGCTGAAGATCAACATCCTTTCTTCTGTATCTAGTATGTGGTATTTCTTTCTTCTTCTGATAGATAGTCTGGCTATTGTCCAGTAGGGCAATGGCCGATTTGTTTGAATGATGTTCTAGTTTCCTTTGATGTTTATCGAATTGGTTGTATATGACCTCTCTGATTGACGGTACATCTAGATCTTTATGTAGGGTTTCATTTGTTATGTACCAGGGGGCATTAGTAATGTTTCTGAGAATTTTTGATTGCACTCTTTGTATCTTGCTCAAGTTGGACTCACTGGCTGTTCCCCATATTAGACAGCCATACAACCAAATAGGCTTAAGGATTGTTTTATAAATCATCACTTTTCTTTTCAGGGCAAGCTGTGATTTTCTGCCGATGAGCCAAAACATATTTTTATATTTAATATTTATTTCATTTCTTTTTTTCTGATGTGCTCCTTCCAAGTGAGCCTAGTGTCCAGGTGCAGACCTAGATATTTCACCGTACTTGTGTTGGGGATAATTTTTGAATTTATATACACTGATGGACACGTACATCTTTTATTTGTAAATGTAATATGAGAAGATTTGCTTTCATTTATACGAATTCGCCATTTATTCAACCATTCCTGAATGATGTTGAGCTGTTCCTGTAGTTTATTTGAGGCAAGGCCTGGGTTTTCACTAATGCAAGCATAGCAGTGTCATCGGCACATGTAGCGATGAATGACTCGTCAGATCAAGGGCGGATCCAGGGGGGGAGGGCGGTGGGGGCGATCGCCCCCCATAGAGGCCCGTGTCTGGCAAAAAAATTTGTAAAAAAAACATTTATTTTTTTAAAAAATTTTAAAATTGAAAATAAAGTTTTATGTGTTTGTGTGGGGTCGGGCGACGACTCTGACCCCCCCCCCCCCCCCCCCCGCTTGGACAATTCGATCGCGATACACTTTCGAGATAAGTAGATCTTATATACATCGGGCACCTTGTATACATTCGCCCCCCCCCCATAAAAAATTCCTGGATCCGCCCATGCGTCAGATGTGGTTGGTAAATCTGTAGTATATACAGAATACAAGAGTGGTCCTAATACGCTACATTGTGGAACGCCTGAACGTATGGTATACATTTGAGACAAGTCATATTCTACTTTTATTTGAAAAAATGATAATGAAGTAAAGGAAAAACTCCCCCCCCCCCAGGCAAAGATCAACCATGGCCTGTCTGGCGCACTCTGAATAGACTGCGGGTTGGGGTGGGGAGAAGCAAAGAAAATATGTTTAGATGGGGCTACACCAAGGACACGTCGTGCTCGTGTGGAGTTCCAGAGGCAATGTGTCACCTCCTCTCCTGCCCGGATATTCCGGTTACCGTGTTGGAGCTGTCCACCTCCAAAGAAGAGTTTAACTGTTGCCATCGACAAGAAAGAAGAAGTATAGATTATTATTTTATGACAAATAAACCGATTTCATTGACTTCGACTGTTTTATTTGACAAAAATACCTATTATTTATCAAACTTATTTTATCATCTTGCTAAACAGCTTAGATATTTGAACAAATCACTAGATTGTTTCAGGGGTATGTAAAAATTGGGGACACATTTAGTCATCCACCGAGTTTTGATCAAACACCTAGTGGTTTGATCAAATAACCAATTTATTCATAACACCGCGACATATATATTTAATAGTAAAGAAAAGAGAAATAAATACATTGTATATCTAAAAAGTTAGAATAAAAAGAATATTTTTTCACTTGAAATATTGCCCAAAAAAAAAAAAAAAAAATTAGAACCCGAAATCCACCGAGGGGGGACGGAGTAGCCCCTGCGGATGCTCTTAACCCTATCACTAGATATTCAAGGAGGGATTTCTATCTACAAGAATTGTTTGACTGATTGAAAAATGAAACTTGACTCACCTGAATTTCAGGATATTTCGCTAAAGAATGAATACAAAAAGAGAGTGCCAAAGCTGTTGTCTCGTGGCCGGCTATTATAAAAGTATTGACTTCTTCAAAAATATCATTATCATTAAAAGAGGTGGGGTTCTTTTTCTGAATTTCAAAACATAAATCCAAAAAGACCAATTTATTTTTAGGGCCATTTTGTTCTTGGTTTTTATTTTTTTCATAAATATTTCGTCGTTTTTCAATGACCTGAAAAAAATAATCATAATTTCTTGTAACCGTTCAGTATATGAAATATTTCAGAAAAAAATAAGAATAAACCTCCAAATGCGAGTACCGCTGCTAATATACTAAACATATTCCCAGGCAGTGAATGCTCAGCACCCCTTCTCGCTGTCAAATTGGATAAAAATCGAATCAGCGCTTTCGCCAACTCTTTTATCCCTATAATCCCCAGAGACTGGAACTCGCTTCCAGCCACCGTCTTCCCGGCGACTTATAACCTTCAGCTGTTTAAGACCCGCACCCACAGATACCTTCATTTCCTACCAAGCCCATAAAATCCCCTCCTTTTCTTCTTTCCACGATGGAGGGGCCAACCCAGGCCTTTAGGGGATACACTTCTATGGTGTAACCACTTATCTCATAAAAAAATAAATAAAGAAGAATATATTATATGTATCTAAATAATAAGAATATATTTTCCGGGCGTTGGAATGTTCTTTGAATAAGCCCACAGTCGCCCGAAATATTCTAAGTATGTTCTTAAATTAATACAATTTCCCTCTAAAGAATATTTGATGGGCTAACATTCAAAACCATTTTCTGATGGAGAATTCTTAACAACGATTATTTTAAAAGCTGCTTTTGTATTTCAAATACATTTGAAAAGTATTTTTTATCTTATTTTAATTCCTATGGTACTAGGGTATTTTTCAATGACCTCTTTTGCAGTATTTTCGATATATTCAAGATCTTTTAATCCTTCTCGATAATCTTTAGTTAATTTAAATATAAAATCAATAGCAAGCCAAGGTCTTGAGAGACGTTCGCATCCTAATTTCTGAAGTCTGAAAAAACAATAAACATAATTCATTAAAGAAAAATAAATGATAAAAATGTGTTTTTTTGTCAAAAAGAATAAAACCAACACCTATTTAAATGAGAATTTGTTCCTCAAGAAGTTTGGTTATATATAATTATATAAAAAAAATTCTCAAAAAACTAATCAAAAAATAATTCATTAATTTTTTCGGTGGAAATTTTGACCCCTATGATTTTAATGAAAAATAAACGGATGTGGGCCATCCACATTACTTTACCATACACCTGGCCACTCTCTTATTGATTAAATAACAAACAAACATATTCCTGAGACCGACATCATTTCCTCAAATTTTCCTACAAATTGTGTCATAAATTCGTTATTTTTTATCAGATATTGAAAAATAAGGTGTCATTTTGTTCACAAATAAAAAGGGTAACATTATATCTAATAATACTAATTTTAATAAAATGAAAGATTAAAAAGTTATTCACAATTAAAAAATTTAAATGACCGCCATTTTGAAAATTTTCAAGAAAAAATTTAGGTACTTTTTTAAACAGTAGATAATGTAGTTAAGTACATGTGTACGAAATTTCATAAAGATATCTAGATCCGTTCTCAAGATAGACGTTTTTCTTAAAAAAAAAAAAAAAAAATGGCGGCCGGACAAAAAAAACGAAGCGTTTTTGGACCTATGTTTATTGGAACTTTTAATCTAATTTTGATGTGGGGAATCACGCCCTGAAGTCTTGGAACGGTTTTTCTAAACACCCTCTATAAATAATTAATTTTTTCATGGAACTAAATAACTTTATTCTGTAATGTATTGCCCATATTGATCAATGACCTTTTGCCATCTTTCAAGCAGCATCATAATCCCACGTTCATAAAACTTCTGGTTTTTATTAGCAAAAAACTGAATCAGGTACGATTTGACATCATCATAATTATTGAAATTTTTACCATTCAAGGAGTTTTGTAAAGATCGAAACAATAAGTAATCAGATGGTGCAAGGTCAGGACTATATGGTGGATGTGGCAAAACATCCCAACCAAGCTCCAATAATTTTTGCCGAGTGACCAAAGATGTGTGTGGCCTTTTGCATTGTCATGATGCAATACAACACCTTTTCGATTTGTCAATTCGGCCCGCTTTTCTTCAACTGCATTGTTTAATTTCGTTAGTTGTTCAATGTAGACAACAGAATTGATCGTTCGGTTGGGTGGTAAGAGTTCAAAGTAGACAATTCCTTTGTAATCCCACCAAACTGATATCAAAACCTTTTTTTGATGAATACCAGCTTTTGATGTTGTTTGAGCTGGTTCACCTGGCCTGCTCCACGATCTTTGCCGCTTGATATTGTTGTAAACAACCCATTTTTCATCGCCAGTTATCAGTCGTTTTAAAAATGGATCATTTTCATTACGTTTCTTTAGCAAATCGCAGCTGTTAATGCGTTGCGTTAAATGCGTTTCTTTCAGTTCGTGAGGAACCCATGTATCGAGTTTTTGAACATAGCCAAGTTGTTTTAAGTGATTATCAATGCATGTATGTGATACATGAAGCTTCTCTGCAATCTCACGTGTTGTACTGTATAATACTTATATAATTTACAGTTCGTCTTGGCCACTATTACCTACGTTTTAATAATTACGCTGTACAGAAAATGTAATATATTAAATTTAAAATAAATATCGGATTGCGACTAATTTTTCTTGAAATTCATATAGGTATCTGAATAAAATTTTCGGGACCCCAACATTTGCCTTTGCGACCCCATTAAAACGCTGATATAGAATAGATATAAGGGAAAGTGAAAAAAAATTCAAATATTTTGATTACCTTTCAATACTTTTAGCATATTTGTTTGCTATATTTGCTTGTTTGTCATCATCAGTCTTCAATCCCATTGCAGTTTCTATATTGATAAAAAAAATTATTGATTGTTTTATACATAAAAAGAAACAAAGAGGTTGTCCTCCACTTGGTGCAAATAAACATACACACATATATATATATATACCGGGTGAGTTTTTTTATCTTGAGACATTCTTATAACTAAAAACAGTGCATTATATGAAAAAAAGTTTCAAATAAAAGTTTATTTATATTGAGAGGGAAACTTAACTAGGCCATTGTTTGTCGACCTAGAACAAGCTTTCAAGGGTATTTCAAGGTCAACATCTGTTTTTTAAATGGAAACCTATATATTTCTTTACGGATCCTTAATCTTCAAAAAAAACTAAACAACTTTTATGGGAACTATTTTTTATCTGACATCAAATAAACAAAATATTAACTAAATTAAATCTCAAAAAATAATCTCAATAATTATTTTTAACAATTATTCAACTTAATTATCAAATAATAATGACTAAATAATTAATTATCAAAAAAAATAATTATTAAATCGAAAAGTCACAACAATGAAAATAAGTGTTTATAATGATATTAAAACTTCGTTTTACTCAGATTTAAGAGATTATTTTCTACTTAATAGATCTTTTTAAAATTCTTAAGCTTAAAAAAGTTTATTTCTCGTGTCAATCCAGAAGATAGTTATATTGTATTTCCATAAAAAAATGGAGCATTTTTTGTTGAGGGATACACCCTCACGAGCTTCATGTTATTGTGTTGTAAATCTGTTAAAAAAAAACAGAAAGTGTAAAGGCTACAAAGAAACTGCGCCAAAATAACAAAATTGGACCTGGAATTCATCCAGAAGACTTGGGATATACTCTGGAATATCACAGACCAATGTCGAAAAATTATTAAACTATTAATTATTATTAAATTATTTTTTTAATAATTAATATATATGATCATTATTTGATGATAATTAAGTTGAATAATTGTTAAAAATAATTATTAGAATTTTTTTGAGATCTAATTGATTTAATCATTTGTTTATTTGATGTCGGATGAAAAAATAGTTTTGTTCAGTTTTTTTTGAAGATTAAGGATCCGTAAAGAAATATATAGGTTTCCATTTAAAAAACAGAGCTTGACCTTGAAATACCCTTGAAACCTTTTTCTAGGTCGACAAACCATAGCGTAGTTTAGTTTCCCCCTCGATATAGAGAAACTTTTATTTGAAACTTTTTTTCATATAATTCACTGTTTTTGAGTTATAAGACTGTCTCAAGATAAAAAACTCACCCGGTATATATATATACTAGTATATATATATATATATATATACCTATATGTAATTCGAGTGGTTCTTATTTTAGAAATATGTGGAAATCAACGGGAAACCCGGAAATTTGTTCGTATAGATGAAAAACTAATAAGTGTAGATTTTGAGCCATATCAGACATCGCGTAACAGGACAGCCCTCGTTTAGACGCACCCAAAGAGGATCCTCTTTGTAAACATCCATATATTAATGTTCTCCCTTTACCTGTTATGATCCCAAATGTAAGCCGAGTAACCGAGTGTGAAATGTCCATTCTAGTTTTCTCTTTTGGCAAACTTGACACAAACAAATCACTTTTAATTAGAAATGTTTCGAAAAATTGCTCTAAAATTTTGATATGAAATGACGGATTGAGTAATCGTCGGTGGACTTCCCAACGTTCACCTTAAACATAAAAAAACAAAACAAATTCAACAGGTAATACATTTATGTTATACAGTATAATTATGGAGCTAGGAACGGAATATAAGAAATTTTATGGAGATGGGGTCAAAGTGTCTTAGAGGGGCCGGGGTTCGGATCGAGGGTGATTTGATAATTTCAGGGATGGGTTTGGCCTTAGTGATAAAGCTAGGGATAGCCCCCTTGCATTTTTGATTTCCCAGTATTGCGGAAAATTTGGGTTGAAAGAATCAAGCAATTTTATTGACCTGACAATAGATTGCACCTTTGAGTTTGATGAATGCGTTACCCAGATCCCAATTCCCCTACAGGTACTATAAGAATCAAATTCCTCGTCCCCAAAATAAGAATATACATAGCTTCGATGATATTTATAACCAACCACCTTCAAAGTCAATGAAGGTTGCTCACCCCTGATCTAAAAGGTACAACAATCGTAACGAAGCGAAGGTAACGCAATAAAAATAAAAGTATCAGCAGGAATTAATGTCCAAATGACTTCAATAACGCTCAGGGAGTCGAAGCCTGTTAATCAATCGTGGATTAATGAATTTTATACCCAACATAGCCATGTGGTGATTCCTTTTGTGTGCGTGTAGCATGGTAGCATGTAAGATTGTTGGTTCAATAGAGAGATCTTGCATAAACTTAAAGGTGGTGGGGTTCTTTATGGTTGTATCTGCTATAACCAAAAGTGTTCAAATTCCATTCGTTTAGGGCCTGAAAACCCTTCAAAATAATTATAAATTACTAATTATGTGTGATTTATATAGAATTTCAGCCCTTAATAAATTTAATCACAAAAATACAAGCTTTTACAGTTAGATATTTAAAAAATACACAAATAATATAACACACTCCGATTTTAGATTAAGGCACTCCTCACACGGGGATACTCCAATCGCGGATACTCAGAAATTAGCATGTCGAACAACGACAGTCTCCAGTCTCCGAATCTCAGTCGCCAAGTATCCAAGATTTGAGTATCCCCGTGTGAGCAGTGCCTAAATGATTTGGCCAGGTCATTTTCCACCCTTATATAGGCAGTGACTACAGTCCACTCAACAAATTAGGACACTAACGAGCCAAGCGCCATCTATTTCGGATTGGGCATTTCACGTTTCGAAAGGATAAAGTGAAAATATTGTACTAATTGACAATTTTAGGTATTTACTATTTTCAAGAAATTACAGTTAACTGGCTGAATTGTTGCATACATTTATTTATTATTAACTATCAATCCATTTCATCGATTATTAATTGTTAATAACTTTATGCATCAATTCAGGAAATGTAATGGGGGGCAACTATATGCGGTAAATTGATGTGGGTGACCACATCACCATAACTACTGTTACTGTTGAGTGTATATTTTGAATTATATGTCCAATTAAACTTACCATCGCTCGTTATTAATCCTGTTTTAAAAAACATTTCCACAAGTGAATAAAGTCTTCCTTTTATAAAAATATCTCTATTTTTCAAAATATCCCTGAAATTTAGAACAATTTATATATTATTAGCCATTTATTTAGTATTTTTGTTATAATGTATATTTATTAATGAACTAGCTTCAAGGCACGCCTTCGGCGGGCCTTTTGCTAGCCAGGGTGCTTCGCCCCCTGGACCCCCACGTGGCCTCTTTATTGATGTTTTATTAGTTACAGAGAATAAATATAATTGTTATATTATAAAGTCTTAAATATATATAATTTGAGATTCAATAAACTGCAATATACACTTATAACAAATAAGATGAAACAAATATTTAAAATGTATTAAAAATTCACTTGTTATCATTAAGGGGAAAATAAAAAAAGTTATATTATATGTAGGTATTATACTATATATATTTATCTAGATTAATTTGCAGCAACGCTGACGTAATGCTGCCGTCAGGGAGCGCTGATGCCGTCTTTGCGGCAAATTTGAAATATAATTGTAATTGAAACTCGAATTTTGGAATGAAAGACTCCAATTGATTTTAAATTAAGAAACATTAAATTTATTGATAATTATCCCCCCCCCCCTCACCAATCAAAAATTAAATATTCAATTCGCTTTTCTTTGCGCACAGAAAAAGAAATTAATCACATCTTATTTGATTTATATTTTATATATTATTTGTTTATTTTTTAAAAATTTGCCACTTTTTTATAATTTATTAAAAATTTAAATTTTGTTATTCTTATTTTTTGATTTTTACAAAATTGAACGACTTAAGACACGCATGCCCGAGTTTCTCATGGCAATACTGGAGGGAGCAGCCTGTCATACAAACAACACCTGATTGATCTCTTTTAAATATTTGGAGCCTTATATCGATTATCGATCCCAAATTTAAAAAAAATGATATAATATAATTCTCCTCCTCCTCACACGATCCCACTTATTTAAATAAATCTACATATTTCCACACAAAAAATATCACAATGCTGTAGATTATAGAAAAAAATACTACCAGATTCATATCTAGAGCCTCATTTCTGTAGCTGTGTCAGGACGAAAATGAGGTGAAACTTTTAAGAGACTATGTATTTTCGGGAGTTTACAAGTATACATTTGGAGTGTGGTTTTTTAAGAGGAATAAAATTTTTGGACCGAGACGCTGCCCGCCAGGGCACCAGCCCGGAGGGCCGAGCTTCGAGGGCGTGCCGAAGGCACGCACGAAAAGCTCGTTATAGATAAGAAGACTTGAAAATTACAATTATTATTCATTTTGCTAGACACAAAAGTATATACTATCTATTTATTCTCAAGCTTGAGTTGTTTATCATAAAAGAATTTAGTCTTTTTGATTTTAAGTCGATTCTTCCACGTTTTTAGTAGAGGTTGCCATTAATAGTCAAAACATCAAAAATGGAATGCAATAAGGTTATTCCTCAAGTATTAGATGAGAATCAATCACTATTTTTGATTTTAACTCGATTCCTATATGTCTTCACCAATGGCTACCAATAAAAACCGAAACGTCAAAAATTGAATGTAGAATGGTTATTCCTCGACTGTTAAATGAGAATCGATCATTATTTTTGAATTAAAGTCAACATGAACTGCAAATTGCAAGTGACATCTGATTAATAATAAAGAAATAAACATATTAATGTTTCAAATGAATTTGGATAAAGTTTATCAACGATCCGTTGCAGTTTATTTTTTAAATTTTTTATTTTTAAATCTACTGTAAAAAAATAGATAGTTTTTTTAAATCTTTGTTGCATTATTAAATTCTTCTTCAGCGATAATGTGGTTAGAACTATTGAGAATGAATGGCACTCAAAAATCTTACAAACAGGTAGGCCAACAGTTGTTTTTTTTTTGCTCGTTTAGTTCTTTTATTGTCTGGCAAGCTATGTAGGCTAACCTGATTTTTTTTTTAGTTTTTCCTAATTTTTCCAATTTTTTTTTTTACGTATTAAGCTGAATTGGAGTATTACCAACATTTTAAAATAAATAATAGCCAAATCGGTCCAGGCATTTGAGAGATCTGCGCTTACAAAGAAACAGAAATTTATTTTTATTATATAGATTTATTAAAGTCTATTCAAAGTTTCTCTATTTTACATATTTACGCGTTTGATAGCAAACCTCGATAAATATATTTACCTCAAAATGCAATCCATTTTCAATTCTCAACAAAAATTATTTTATTTGAGATATATTAAAAATAAAAATGCTAAAATTTAATCAGCGTTCTAATTTGAAATTTGTTTACTTTAATTGTTGATTAAAGATTTAAGAATCTGTTCATAATTACTATGCATACTTGAACACTTATTTATTTACTTTAATTGTTGATTAAAACGATTGTTTAAAGAACCTGTTCACGTTACTAGCAGAGCTTTGGAGCGACTACTTTTTTGAGTTACTCCGCCCCGTGGTCCGGTTATAAAAGAATTATAGAAGAATTACTTACATTAATTTTTTCTTTAATCTTTTATACTTTTATGTGTACGTGTATGTTGTATGTAAATTGATGAAGCGGCCAGATAATAGCCTGAGATATAAGCTTTATTTTATGAAAAAAATAACGTAATAATTTTGCCAAAAAAATACAAATATTTTTTTCTAATGAATGAAGTACAAAGTGCTGTACCATTTTGCAATCTCGACTAAATCGGCCAATTGATTAAATAACTTGCCATAGTAGTAGACTTTTTTTTACATTAAAGATGATTCAAAGTAAGCTGATCAAAATTTTTTAACACATGAATTCGGCAAAAATATTTTTTTCTCTAAAATATATAGTACTTATGGATTTATTTTGAATTGTGATCAATAGTAAGGTAATTCAGAAATGCGTAATAAAAATTAGAATCATAAAATATGGTATTTTGTAGCCACGGCATGTCATTATTTAGACTAGGTTAGCGATTTTCATTATTTTCAAAAAAATGTCTATAACTTGAAAACTATAAGACTTTTATTTTTAAAAAAAATTTAGGTTCTGGAGCGTCATAAACTGGCCTATCCCATATTCACAGCTTATCGTTGTGATACAGTACACCCTGTATAGCCAATACAAAACTATTTAGAAAAAGTCGCCTATAGATAGGCAACATGTTGACAGCTCTTGCAATTCGAATGCATGACACACAGGCTTGCTCAGAATCAGATAGTAATCTAAATAATTAATTGAGTGTCTTACTTACCCTGAAACTATCAGCATCATCAACGAAAATAAGATACCAGACCGGACCATAGATCATCCGGAATGGACCTGATTTTTCGGCTAGTGCTTTAAGGGCAAGGCGAAATTTATCTGAAACATTAAGAACATTATTTTTATTAGTTGAATAAAAGATTTCACTGTCGATGGTAACAGAATTGTTTTTATTTTAGGTTAAAAATAAAATGAGAGAATCTTCTGTTTTTTAAATAAAATAATTTTTAATTATTTCTAGAGACTATAGTTTCGAAGGCATTGCCTTCATCATCAGTCTATCACAAATATTTCAAATTAGTTACAAATTAAGATTTATACATTGAAAATTTTGAAAAATATATAATGTCTTTTTCTTCATGTTTCCTCTTGGGAGACTAGAATATAACTGGAGCAATATCTGGGTTACTCTTTTGTTTAGGCATTTTCTAAAGAGTTTTACCTGAATGAATGGAATGTTTTTAAAAAAGGGTCATTGATAATTTCTAGTTTTTCATTTAAAGATTCAATTGGGCTTTTTTCCAAGGATTTTAAAATTTCAATGGATTCTTTTAAAGAAAAAATTAAATTCAATAGTTATACTAGATCAAAAAATTTATAAAGAGAAAACCGAAACCTTCTTGAAAACACAAAATTTCAATCAAATTAAAAACCCAGTAAATAAATATAACAAATTAGTTAGGGACAAAATTAAAAATTCCAAAATTTTAAACGAAAAAACCAAAATGTCGTTAATAGAAAAGAACCCAAAGTGTCCTAGATTGTATTCCCTTCCGAAAATTCATAAATCGGAAAAACTAGACGAAATACCAATTAGACCTGTAGTAAGCTACTCAGGAGCGTGTGTAACAAAATTAGCCAAAAGCCTAAATAAAATCTTCAAAGAAAAAACTAATTTTCAACCAGATCACTCAATTTTAAATTCATTAGACTTAATAAATAAAATTAAAAACATAGATATCCCCAATAACGCAAAATTAATCTCTTTAGATATCATAAGTTTATTTACAAACGTCCCCCTTCAGAAACAAAAGACCTAGTTGACCAGATAATTTATACATGTCCAAATTTGAACATAAAAGAAAAAACAGACCTAAGTGATTTGATGGAGTTATGTCTAAATCACAATTTTTTCCAATACAACGATAAATTTTATGAACAAAAAAATGGCTTAGCAATCGGAAACCCTCTGTCACCATTATTTGCCGAAATTTTTTCTAAAACATTTCGAAAAACAATTTTTAAATATAAAGTGCGAATTCTCTCAATATATCAAATATTATTATAGATATGTTGACGATGTGATTGTCTTATGGACAGGGACTGAAAGAATTCTCAATAAATTCATAAAACATATAAATTCATTACATGAAAAAATCAAATTTACCGTAGAAAAAGAAAAAGAAAAAACATTAAATTATTTAGACCTTAAAATTAAAATTGAAGAAAATAAACACACATTCGAAATTTATAGGAAAGATACATCTACAGATACCGTAATTCACAACATGGCTTGTCGACCAATGTCACATAAATTAGCAGCATTCCATTCAATGATCCACCGTTTAAATAGTATCCCATTAAAGAAAGAGCATTTTTTAACAGAACTAGAGATAATCAAAGAAATAGCTATAAATAATGGTTATGAAAGCAATTTAATAGATCAAATATTAAAAGGTAAAATTCAAAAATCAAATTTAAATTTAATCTATTCACAAAATTCCCAAATTAAAGATCTGCCAAAACTAATATTACCATATTATGGTAAGATGTCCGAAAAAATAAAGCATAAATTAAAATCTTTAGGGTACGCGACAATCTTTAGATCACCATATACATTAGGAAGTGAATTAAGTCAAATTAAAGATAAAATTCCGGAAAATGAAAAATCCGGTGTATATAAATTGACATGCCAAGATTGCAATGCAACTTATATAGGAAAAACGGAAAGAAATTTATCCATTAGGATCAATGAACACAAGAGAGCCTACAAATTAAAATATGAAAATTATGCATTTGCAGAGCATTTAAATGCTAACAATCATAGTTTTCCAGATCAATCCAAAATTAAATTGATCAAAGAAGTCAATGACCCCTTAATTCTTTCTTTAAAAGAATCCATTGAAATTTTAAAATCCTTGGAAAAAAGCCCAATTGAATCTTTAAATGAAAAACTAGAAATTATCAATGACCCTTTTTTAAAAACATTCCATTCATTCAGGTAAAACTCTTTAGAAAATGCCTAAACAAAAGAGTAACCCAGATATTGCTCCAGTTATATTCTAATCTCCCAAGAGGAAACATGAAGAAAAAGACATTATATATTTTTCAAAATTTTCAATGTATAAATCTTAATTTGTAACTAATTTGAAATATTTGTGATAGACTGATGATGAAGGCAATGCCTTCGAAACTATAGTCTCTAGAAATAATTAAAAATTATTTTATTTAAAAAACAGAAGACTCTCTCATTTTATTTTTAACCTAAAACATTATTTTTAATTATTGATTTGGATATTTTGTGTACATTAAGTTTTATGGGTAATGCCACTGCAAACTTTGGCCACTAGCGGCGCCACCGAAAACTGTCCCAGCTGAGCCTGGTCTCATTGTGACCGCATCCCAATTTCAATATTTATTTCCGTCTTTTTAAATCATTTACGCGTGAATAGCTGAAAATGGTTGAGTGTTGTACTTTTGGGGGCTGGGGCAAGCTTGAAATTTTCCGATGCTGCCCCCCCCCCCCTCCATTCTAATGGATAAAATTTAATATGGGTATGTCTGTCTGTGCGTTCGCTCATCGTTTATCCGATTGAGTTGAAATTTTTACATCTGTTTATATTTGTATACACAATCTCGGAACCCCTAAGGAACTAGAAACTCAACAGCCAACAAACCAAAATGGGTAAAGGTCCACAAATTTTATTCTTTTGCCCGAGTTCTTGGAGTTCCGAGGGTGATCAGAGTTAAGATAAGAGGAGAGAGCCCAGAGGACATGTATAAGGTTGGCGGATGAATAATGACCAGGGGAGGATAGGGTCGGTGGTTGGAGAGGGATTTATACGAGGCTAGCTTATTTTATTTGTTTGTTTCAACGCTCTATCTTCACACCCAAATAAAATTTATCGATTATTAATTTAAGTTGGATAAAACAACAGATATTAATTTAAAATTTATTTAAGGTAATTGTTTCGAGACAATACTAGAAAAAAGTTAATGTTAGAGTATATAGAACAGACAATAAGGATTCATAATTCATAAGCCCAAAACTTTTTGCTGTTTATGTACCACTACTAGCCAATCCCGTGCTCGTTTGTCAAATCTGTCTGAGCTTGTATATATTTTATCATAGAAATGTCAAATAAAGTACATTATAAAGGCAGATTTATAAAACCAAAAGTTCTTAATAAGCGATTGAAAGATGTTTCGACAATGGCTGAAACGAAAAAACGTCAGAAAAGTACTAAAGTTAACCCACTTTTTAGATTAAATAAATGCGTTGTTGCCAGGTTATACATTTTTCATTATTATCTCAGAAACTGTGTTGTAACTATGAATTAAAATTTTCTTAAAAAATATATTAGCTATTGTTTCATGTTGGTTTAGTGTTTTTATCACAATGGTAAGAAGTGTTTCTTAATTATATGTACCTGGAGGCACCGAGCAATGCTCGGTAACTTCTTACTTCGGTTAAAAGCTTTATTTTAATATTATTTTTAATTTAAAATTCTGATAAAAAGGTCGATTTTTATTTGAGAGCTGTTTTCAAATTAAAAAAATACAAATATATATAATAGTCGCCCAATGTAGCCCCCCCACCTCCACCTCGCTCGACCCCACCTCCGAAACTTCTCCCTACTCCCGGATTCCCCACCACCGCGCCCCACCTTCTGCACCTGTTTTGATTCAACCATATGATTCATTTTTATTCATCCAATTAATAAATAAAACCTATCAAAATGTGTTGTTTTTTCATAAAATTGAGACCTGCTTATGCGAAATATATTTTTAAATAAATTCTTGATTATTTTTTATTCTATTAAATAAATAAAGTTCTTTATAAAAACAATTATAAAACGTTTATTAATATTTCTAACGTTTAGGTTGAACAAAATATGTTAAAATCCACAATCACAATACTTCTTCAAGGCCTTTTAGAACAATGAAACAAAGCAACCCATTGTCTGCCTGGGTATAAAAGGAAAAGGGAAACCTTTTTTAAAACCCTAAGAATGGGATTTGTCTACCTGAGAATAATTAATTTGATTACGAAAAAACCCATCAAAAACAATTTTGTCGAAGATGAGACCGTGACAGATCGAAATATCATCCCAAAAACCCCCTAACCCGTGAATTTCATCAAAATCGGTAGAGTCGTTTTCAAAATATAACCAAGATACAAATATATAAACAAATGAATAAATATACAATTTTTGCTCGTTTAATAAGAGTAGATTAAATATGTATGTAAACTTTCCGGTATCCCGTATAGTGCAATGTTGGTATAAGAGTCTGAGAAACTCTTTTTTTTTCAATGCAATCGAATGCAAGAAGGGGTGCACCAGTAAAGATGCAGCCCCTATGGATCTCGAAAGACCCTTGCATTACCGAAGAGAAGGGAAAGTTGATTAAGTGAGAGGGTGTAGACGTAGGTGTCTATGCACTCCGGTTTTGAAGGTTTGAAGATTATAAGTGCTGGGAAAGATGGAGGCTGGGAGAGAGTTCCAGTTCCTTGAAGTCATGGGGATATATGTAATGGCGAATGAAGTGGTCCGGCACTTTTCTAATTTGACCGCGAAAGAGTGTTGGGAGTCGGCAAAACGCGTGCTACGTGTAAAGCATGCTTTGGGGGGAATTATTGATTTTATCTCATCAGAGCACCTGCCGTGATAGTATCTATAGAAAAGGGAAAGGGCAGAGACGTTTCTTCGATGAGCCACCGAGTCGAGGGAGTCGGTGAGGGTAGAATCGTCAATTAGCCTGACGGCTCGTTTCTGAATTGCATCCAGGGTAGCAAGAGAATATTTTGAGGCTCCTCTCCATAGATGAGAGCCGTATTCGAGACAGGGGCGGAATTTAATATCTCCGGAACTATATTGTTCATAAATTACGTTTTGCCACCAATCGATGCACAAATTATAATCTGTCTAAATTTCAAAAAAAAATCCTAAGAAAACCCATTAGGTGAAACAACTACCTTAAGAAAATATATGAAACAAAATAAAAGGTTTGAAAATAAGCTGACGTGTTCTGATGTGGCCATCCACTTGACTTTACCATACAACCAGGCCCCTAAAATTATTTATAATCGTGTAGGGGGGGATTAATTTTAAAATTTTTATAGTTCTGCGGTTCACTGATTATGTATACAAAATTTGGTTGAGTTTGGTAAATGGCCAAGATTTTCATTTTTTGACCCCTCCCCCCCATTTTGAGAGGTTAGTTTTTGCATTTTTAGACTTCTGGGGTCCCACTGATTATATATACAAAATTTGGTTGAGTTTGCTCAAATGGCCTATAATTTTAATTTTTAACCCCCCCCCATCCACCCCCCCCTTAATTTTGGGTCGATATGCACCAAAATCTAATCAGCTCTTAATCTCAATGGACCAAAACTACATGTGAAATTTGGTTTCGATATTCAAACTAGTTTTTGAGCTAGCTCGTCCACAACATTTTGGTAACGCACAGACTAACAGACATTTTGACAAAACAATTATTATCTCGAAAAATATAATTTTTTCGATGTTCACTTATTAAAACTTTTTTGTAGAGCAAAATGCCATGGTTTCGCTCAATTTTTTTAATCAAAATATTTTCAGCTGTTTTTGAGATATTTCGAAATAAAGAAGGAAAAAACCACTTTTTTCATGCACGATTACAATACTTGACCGTACCCTGGCTTATGTCAGAGGGCAAGTCGTCGCTCAAGCCAATTATTATAATACTAGATAGATCACTATATATCTTACCTGAAACACTAAGAGTAATTCCAAAATCGAAAATGTTTCCAATAAAAGGCTTTGGTGGGAACCCGCTCAATGTTCTTGTATTGTATTTCATCGAATTAATTCGGTTCTCCATCCAGCAAAGGATAACACCGATAAATGTGCAACAACCGATCAAAATCCAAAGTATCATCTTTCCAATTTTTAATTGACCAGCAACTGCACTAGAAATAAAGTGAGTGGCTATTTATATACATATATAATGTTATATAATGGTGCATTATACATATATTATAATAAAAAAATAAAAACATTTTTTTTTTAATTTATTTAAATTGCATTGATAGAGGGAGAAATTCTCACTTTAATAAACGATTAAAGATTTTTTTCTTTTTATATATAAAAAAAATTGTATCTATTTATTTAGGTTGGGTGCTCATCTGCTCATACTTGAGAATGACCATAGAATAAGTCGATCGAAACGTCCTAGTTTTATTATATTATTTATTCTTGTTCAATAAATATTTATAATTAATTATGTGTGATTTTAATAAAATTTCAACTCTTAATAAAATTAATCACAAAAATACAAGCTTCATTAAGACCCGTCCATAAATTACGTCACACAGTAAGGTGGAGAGGGGGCATCTCAGATTTGCGACGGGGCGGGGGGGGGGGGGGGTCTTGAAAATTGTGATTTCACAAAAGACAAATTAAATTTTTTTTAAATATATCACATATAGTAGGTATATTTTTAGATTTCATGATATAAATAAAAATAAAGTAAAACCAGGCTCGTCGTTACGCAAAGGCCTAATAGGCCGGGGCCTAGGCCCACAGGCATGTTAGGAGCCCCGGCATCAACTAAGCCCACTAAATCAACACCGAGGGGTGATCCGCGATTGGAAGTAGGTGTACACCTCTTTGAAAGTATTTTGGA
>JALMQS010000128.1:16440387-16907482 GCA_024734495.1 Forficula auricularia
TATTTTTAACCGACTTCAAAAAAGGAGGAGGTCTCTCTATTCGATTGAATTTTTTTTTTTTTTTTATTTTATTTTTTTTTTTTTTTTTTTTTTTTTTTTTTGTGCCTATGTTACCTCATATCTCCGCCAATTGTCAACCGATTTTGAAAATTTTTTTGCATTGGGTCCAGTCTAGCTTCCGATTGGTCCCATTTTTTTCGATTTTTTTTCATAGGTATTAGACCTTTTTTATTAGGTTTGTTTAGGTTTGTTTAGACCTAACCTCTTTGTTTATGAACCGATTTCGATGGTTCTTTTTTTATCCGAAAGGGGGTGTCTTAGGGATGGTGTCATATTAATTTGGTCAAGTTCTGATGATATAATCACTATTAATAACATCACTAAAGAGAGAAAAATAAAAATTTTTAAGAAAAAAATAAACGACTTCAAAAAATTAAGTGCAACAAATATAAATACACTAAAAGGTATAAAATAATATTATCTGACTTAGTTATAACTAAATGACGAAATATTAACACGAAATTACCGTTGAAGTTGGTGCCAAACATATACCTTTTATGAATCGCACTCGACGGATCTTACTTAGTACGTTTGGCGGGTACGCTCGCTTATAGGTATAGTTTGTTGGCACCGACTTTAAAAGTAATTTCGTGTTAATATTTCGTCGTTTAGTTGTAACTAAATAAGATAATAATTATTTTATACCTTTTAGTGTATTTTTATATTTGTTGCACTTAACTTTTTGAAGTCGGTTTTTACTTTTTTCTTAAAAATTTTTAAAATAAACTAATGTCCCCATCCACATGACTTTACCATACGCCTGGCCCCTCTTTTCAATTTAATATTTAATAAAATAATTTATAATCATTTAGGGGGGGGGGGGTAGGATCAAAAAATGAAAATCTAGGCTCATGGACCAAACCAACCAAATTGTGTATACATAATTAGTGGACGACTAGAAGTCTCTGTTGGGCGGTTAGTTTTTTCATTTTTACTCTTCTGGGGGCTCACTGATTATGTATACAAAATTTGATTGAGTTTTGTCCAAAGCCAGGGACGACGGAACTGTGGGGTCAGGAGGGTCAGCGGGCCTTCTAAAGAAAGAAATTTTACCGTTACTTTACTTAAAAACAACTTTGTTGCCAAATTGTTGGTTGTAAAATTAATTAAATTGTACCAATATGCTTCAAAATTTTCTGGGGGGCCCCCAGACCCCTACATCACTTTCCAAGTTTTGACCCCTCTGTCCTAAGATCGTTCCGCCTTACATCTACATATACAGTGGCGTAGCCAGAAAATTTTCATTGGGGGGGGGGTCAATTCACAAAGCAAAATATTTAGTGGGAATTTTTTTCTTATTAAAACAAAAAAGTACTTCAACAAATTAAAAAAGAACACAATTCTTGAATAAACATTTTGAAATATATTTAATTAAGGGTAGTTTGCCATAAGAAACGTTTTGTCGTTGCCGTTACTCATCCCAAGAGCCCAAGGGGCATAGATTTTCATTTTTTGACCCCTCCCCCTTCCTCAATTTCGGCCCCAGAAATTTGTTTTTCGTCATTATAACTTCATTTTATAGTATACTAGCTGCAAGGCCCGCCTTCGGAAGCCCTCTTGCTAACCAGGGGGCACAACCCCTGAACCCCCAGACCATTCCATCCCGCGCACCCCATATCCTAACCCATCCTCACTCCATTCTACCCCCGCACCCACCCTCTGCTCCCAGTTTTTGCATTTCTAGCCTCCTAGTGACCCACAGATTATGTATACAAAATTTGTTGAGTTTGCTCCAAGAGAAATAATTTTCATTTTTTGACACCCCCCCCCATTTTGGGTGGTTAGTTTTTGCATTTCTAGCTCTCTAGAGGCCCAGAGATTATGTATACAAAATTTGGTTGAGTTTGCTAGAAGGGAAAGAATTTACATTTTTCACCCTCCCCCCCCCTTTTTGGGGGGAAATTTTTTAAACAATAGTTGTCAGAATTCACATCCCCTACAACTTTGTTTATCATAAAATTTGCCGTAGGGTTAATAGTTTAGGAGTTATTTGATAATTTTCATTCGTGCGCCCCCCCCCCCCAAATCACCTTCTGGCCAAAATATCAAAACGTTATATAGGTAAAAACGTATGTTAGAAGACATCTGATCCAAATATGAAATTTTATAATAATCCCTTCAGCCGTTTTTATGTGAATCGTGAGCAACTTTTCGGAAACCACTGAAACAGACAGACAGACAAGACAGACATACAGACAGGAATTTTGTTGAGGGTGTTTTCGTTCATAACTTTGCTTGAAACGTGTGCAACCAAAATTTGGCGTGATTTGGAGCAATGTACAGACAAAACCTTAATTTCATATATATAGATTTCATTTTTCTTATTTTTTAAGTTTGAAAATCTTATCATTTTAATTTTTTAAAAATCCCCTCCCCTTAATTTTTGGTTCGATTTCAAGCAAAGTCTAATCAACTCTTAATCTCAATTCACCAAAACTACATATAATGTGAAATTTTGTTCTGATATTCGCTCTAGTTTTTGAGCTTGAACGTTCACAACAATTTGGCAACAGACTAACAGACATTTTGACAAAACAATTAATACCTCAAAAAATATAATTCTTTCGATATTCAGTTATTTGGGCCCTTTTATAGATCGAAATGCCATGCTTTCGCCCAATTTTTTTAATCAAAATAATTTCAGCCGTTTTTGAGAAATTTTGAAAAACACAAGCAAAAAACTCCACTTTTTTCATGCACGATTACAATACTTGACCATAAAGTAAAAGTTTTGTATTTATTTTTATATTGAAATTATAATATAGTATAATTGATTATTGTTTTGTTTTTTGTTTTTTCAGGTGAATATCTCAGCGTGTAAAAATTTAACTGTTTTATATTTGCAAAGTAATTTAATTACTAAAATTGAAAATTTACATTCAGCAGTGAATTTAGAACAACTCTACCTTCAAATGAATAATATTTCGAAAATGGAAAATTTGGATGCATTGAAAAAATTAAAAAAACTGTAAGAAGAACACTTTATTTATTTATTTATTTATTTATTACCACAATAGATATTTAAAAATAATAAATTTCCATTTAATTGAAAGTGAATAGCTTTATCTTAGACGAAATTTCAAATAGTAAAATTATTTATTGTTTTGTTTAATACCTATAAAACTAGGTATCTTGGTCATAATCGAATTGCAGTCGTGGAGGGTTTGGATCGTCTTAAAGCCCTAGAACAACTTCACGTGGAGAAGCAGAAGTTACCAGAGGGGGAGCATCTGCATTTTGACCCGCGGTCTATGAAAGCCGTCAGTGTAAGCCAACCAACCACTCACTCATTTCTCATTTGTATATAAATAGATGTGGTCCACATAAATTTACCATATACCTGCCTCCTCTCTTATATTTAATAATAAGGGGACCGGGAAGTAATGTCGTTTCTCTACATCGTCAAATCCGTGTCAGACAATCGAGGACCTGTCAAATACTCTTAAGAAACCTTGGTCGACCATCCAAGAACATTTACAGCCGATTGGTAAAGTAAGGAGAGCAGGTGTTTGGGTCCTCCATTATTTGTCCGAACAAAACGAAACTAACCGATCTATGTGCTGAAACCTGAACATACTGTGAATCAGTGGCGTAGCGAGCTTAACTCGCGCCCGGGGCACGATACCTTTTTAGCGCCCCCCCCCCATTCGAAAACCATATTATATTATATTTAAAATATACTCGCAAATTAATTAATAAATAAAGTCATAGGCTCAAGCTAGGCTTTAAATTGGAGACAAAAAATGTAGTTGAGAAAACAAGACTAGATTTTGAAATGTATATGATCATCTAGACACAGGTCGAGTCAGCCCTTCCAGTAGAAAAGACATGCCATTTCTATTATGAATATATTATTACAGTTTGATTTAGACTATTAGTGTTCCTCTTTTTCTTTTTTTATTTACGAATTAACATTTATTATATTACACTGGCTCTAAATTTAAAATATATTTTCCAGAAATCAATAATAAAAATAAAAATTATCCAGCATTTTTTTGTTTTGCGGACCATTTGGCGCCCCTTTGGGAGTAGCGCCCGGGGCATGATAGCCCCCCTCTCGCTACGCCACTGCTGTGAATGCACATCTTTACTGTGAACAATTGGATCGAGTAAATCAATCTTTAATTGAAAAGTGTCGAGGGATTGTCAACAGAAAATGCGTTATTCTTCATCACGGTAATGGAAGACCACACTACGCAAGACGAACCCTGTAAAAAATTAATGAATTGTGGTGGTCACGCACTATACTCGCCCACCATATATAATATTCCGATTGCTACAACATGTGACATAAAATTTAAAAATTTGGATTATATAAAAAATGCCATCTCCAAATATTTTGCTCAAAAACCAATTGATTGTTATCCATTGAAAATTTGCACACTAGATGTCAAAAGGATGTTGATAATGAGGGTGATTACATCATTGATAAAAAAATAAAATCTTGTTAATGATGTATTTGTTTTAATTTAATGTAAAAAAAAGACATTACTTACCGGCCCCGTTAATATTAATTTAACAAAATAATTTATATCTACATATTGATAATATTTGATTTGAGAATTTTTTTAATTTATCTACTCTTATTAAACGAGCAAAAATTGTATATATATTTATTTGAATATATATATATATTTATATGAATATATATATATATATATATATATATATATATATATATATATATATATATATATATATATATTTGTATCTTAGTTCTGTTTTGAAAACGGCACTACCGATTTTGATGAAACAAAATTTATTGACAAGTTTTGAAGATGAGAAAACAATCTGGCCAGGTCTGGACATCGACAAATTTCATCTTAATTGATCTTTTCTTAATTAAAGTAATTATTGATAGATGAAAATCTCAATAAAAATGTTTTTTTTTTTTTACATTTTTTTACATTATCTTTTATTTATTAATTGGTTTTTTAATTTTAAAACCCACTAATAGGTTATAGCAAATATTAATATATTATACATATTAAAATTAGAAATTTTTTGTTTGTTTTTAATTAACAGGTGTCGTCCAAATCATAACATTACAGGTGTGTTTACAAATAAAGTGGTTGAAGTGGCTATTTTTTATATAACTTGGAAACAAATCTTATTTAATTTTATGTTTTTATTTCAGATCCTATACGATTATTTTTTTTTATTATTATTTTCCTATTTATTTTTTTAGAATGTTTATCAATATGAACGAATGTAGGCAAATTGGTGTACGAGTAAACAAATATACACATAACTTATGAGGAGAATTTTCTAGGTTAAGTTTCACAAAAAGGAAATATATTAAAACAAATGTATGTTTTTTTTGAGTTTGATTAGCTCGATATATATTTCGGGTTACTAGCCCATCTTCAGGAGTTCAAATAAAAACTGAAGAAAAGAAATAACTTATGAGGAGAATTAAATGTAGTTAAGTATTCACAATGAAATAAAATAAAATTAAAACAACTGTAAGATTAATCTTGAGTTCGAGTGGTTCAAATATTTCAAGATACAACTTAACTTCAGGAGTTCAAATAACATAACATTTAATATATTGAACTCTTGAATTAATAGACTAGTAAACAGAACATATATCGAGCTAAAATCAAAAGTAAAACATACATAAAGTTTAAAGTATAATTCCTTTGTAAAATAAAATAGAAAATTCGTCCATACAAGTTATTTATAATGTTTCACCTAGAACCGACACCTAAATCCTTAAAAAAAAAAAAAAATATACACATAATATGTAGGCCACTAGAAAGCTAGAAATGCAAAAACTGGGTGCGGGATGGGGTGATTGTGGGAGTTGGGGGCATCCGGGGGTGGGAGGAGCGGTTGGGGTGGGATGGGACGGAGTGGGGTGCAGTGGTAGGGGCGAGGTGTGGGGTTTCAGGAGGGGGTCAGGGTTTACCGTGCATTGCTCGGTGGCTCCAGGTACTATTAATTATTTTATAAATTTTTTAGGATATATTCTCAATAAAAGCCTCTCATTTTTACCCTGTATGGTAATCGTGCATGAAAAAAGTGTTTTTTTCCTTCTTTCAGCGCTCTCTGCGTGTGGTGAACGTGAGTGGGAATCGGTTGACAAGTTTTTCCTCTTTGTCCCCGTTAAAAAGCCTCGAGGAGGTGATTGCAAGAAATAATACCGTGACCGAAAGTGCAAGGGTGGCAGCCCTGCTCTCTGCTTTGCCGCTAATCCGCGTGGCCGACTTTACCGGGAATCCTGTCTGCGGACAACATCGATATCGGGAATCAGCTATTGCCGCAGCTTCATTTCTTGGTATAAGACTATATATAGGAACATGTATCGTTGTCGCCTGGCTGCAAAATTAATACATTTAAATATTAAAAACCATAAATACATTTTAACAGTTAAAATAGGGAACAAAAAATTAATTATAAATTACTTATATCATCCAAACCAAGGTTGCACCTGGTACAATAAAATCCCAAGAGTAAGTAAACTGAGATGGCCCGATAAATTTAGGCCGAAACGTTTTTACTCTGGGAATCTCTGGATCCTTGCTTTGGCTGATATAACTCCTTCAACTCACTGTAATATCATCATAGCTACGATCTTCAACAACATCCAACAACAAAAAATTAATATTTAATATATTATAGAATTTTTTTAAAGAAAAGATTTCATTGCTAAAAAGCAGTCGACATAATGATCCACGGGTAGGGGGGATCAGCCCCCCCCCTCCTCTCTCACTGCAAAGTACAGAGGTTTGAGCCCCGAGCCCCCTCGGTTCCGGTCCCTATAGTTGAGGGGGTTTTCTTTCAAAACTTTGCTTGAAACGTGCTGTACATTAGAGTGGTCTTTATTTTGGGTATTTTAGAATTATTACGCTGACAAGGGCTCATATGGTATTTAAATAAATAAATAAAAATATCCCATAAGTTTCAAGTCTCTATCTCAATTATAACCTGTGCCTCCAGCGATGTAAGTTTCTCATCTAAACAACATGGGATTTTCGGCATTGAAAGATCAATTTTTTATTCCTGTCAAAGTAATGCTTCGAAAAATTTGAAACTCTGTAGACTTTATCCGTATAATAGTAGCTATCCTTCAAAATTTTTACAGATTTTTAGCTATTATAATTTTGGAGTTACAGCTAGATAAAATACTGCTATATCTTAGTGTTACTGACTCCAAAATTATAATAGCTAAAAATCTGTAAAAATTCTGATGGATAGCTACTATTATAAGGATAAAGTCTACAAAGTTACAAATTTTTTTAACTATCACTTTGGCCGGAATAAAAAATTGATCTTTCAATGGCAAAAACCCCATGTTATTTAGATGGGAAACGTACATCGCTGGGGGCACAGGTTATAATTGAGATAATATAGACTTGAAACTTGGGGGATTTTTTTTTTATTTATTTCGAACCGAGGGGTGAACCGCGACCTAATATCATCTACACCTACTTCCACTTCCACTTTCATTTTCAAGTAGAAGACAATAGATGATGGGGCGTTATCTAATGAATTCGAAAATAATTCCAAAGACGGTACACACCTAATTCCAATCGCGGTTCACCCCTTGTTTCGAACTATATGAGCCCTTGTCAGCGTAAAAATTCGAAAATATTCAAAATAAGGACCACCCTACTATACATCCACAATTTGGGGAAATTTTAAGCAATGTACAAACAAAAGCTTAATTTTATATGAGCATATAGAAATAGACTCCCTGGCTCACCGAAGAACCGTTTCTGCCCTTTCCCTGTACTACAGATACTATCACGGTGTCTGTTCAGTCGAGCTGAAATCAATTATCCCCCCTAATGCCCTCTTTACGAGAAACACGCGGTTTTCTAACGCTCAGCACCCGTTCGCTGTCAAATTGGATAAAAGTCGAACAAGCGCTTTCGCCAACTCTTTTATCCTTATGACCTCCATAGACTGGAACTCGCTTCCTGCCTTCCTGCCACCATCTTTCCCGCGACTTATAACCTTCAGCTATTTAAGACCCGTATCCATAGATACCTTCGACCCCCGTCCAACCCATAAAATACTTTCTTCTTCTTTTCACGATGGAGGGGCCAACCCAGGCCTTTAGGGGTTGCACCTTTTTGGTGTAACTCCTTCTCTCATCATTATCATAAAAAAAAGATAATACATTCTCTATAAACCTTTTGAGAGTGATTCATAAAAGAATTATATTTTATATTTAATTTAATTTGAAACCAATATCTGAAAAAATTTCCAGAGATTAGGTACAATAAAAAAATTAATTAATTTATTATTATTACTTTGCTAGCAAACCTTTTAAATTTAATTGGTTAATTTTATTAGCGAATAATTAAATAAATATATGCCTTTTTGCACTAATCAGCCTCGCTGGATGGCAAACACGTGCCTGACCGCACCAGAGAGTTTCTTCACCATTTTGAGCAACACCGTAAAAAATTAGAGAAACGAGCCTCGATGCCGTCAATTCAATCAAGAACATCACTGGAATCAGATAATTTTGGTAAGAAAATAAAACTTGTTCTATCTATTTTTCCTGTAGGATTTATGTGGTGTTTTACAGTAAAAAATATACATAAGATTTAAAAAAAACAAAAATCAATATATTTCGAGCTTTTCCGCTATTTTGGGGAGTAGAAACATGAGTTGAGTATAACAATTGAACAAGTAAATGATATACAAGGTGATTCAAAAATGGATTCCAGTATGGGGACCTCGTTTACCTACTATAATAGATAAATCTAAGAATCAAATCCGGCAAAGTTTCAAATCTCTTACAAGGGCGAATCCAGGAATTTTTTATGGGGGGGGGGGGCAGAGACGCCCCCCCACACACACATAGAACTTTATTTTCAATTTTAAAATTTTTAAAAAAAATAAATGTTTTTTTTACAAATTTCATATCTCATATTTTAAGTTCATTAAAATAAAAAAAATTGTTATAAATTCCCTGTCGATTTGGCCGCCGTTTTTTGGCCTCTGCGTGCGACGCACGTGTTGCACTCCCGCCAGGCATGGGCCTGTATGGGGGGGGGGCGACCGCCCCCCCCCTCTGGATCCGGCCTTGATCTCTTAGCTGTTCATTAATATGAAAATAAATTTCGATTTAAAATGAACGGACTGCTAGAAAGGTTCAAAAAAGTGAAATATGACAAATTTTACTTTAGCGTATAAATAATAAACAGGGTATGGTCAAATATTGTAATCGTGCATGAAAAAAGGTGTTTTTTTTTGCTTCTTTTTTCGAAATCCAAGGGACTACAAGAAAAATTCGAATTATCAAGTAGTTTGAATTATCAAAAGGAAAGAAAAATAAATTGACACGTTCTGATGTGGCCATCCACTTGACTTTACCATACACTTATGGTTGAGTTGGGTACAAGGGCCTAGATTTTCATTTTTTGACCCTACAACCCCCCCCCCCCCTCAATTACATGTATATTAACATTGGAATAGATAATAACGTAATAACATACCTAATTAAAACAATTTAGAATAGTTTTTTGTAAGCATTGGTAGGAAAAATTCGAATAATAAAGAGAGGAAGTGGCCTAGCTCGAATTATAGAACGTTCTCTCGCCCTCTTGTCATGAAAAAGATTTCGAGTTATATCATTTCGAGTAGTATAAAAATACACAGCATTTTTTCGATATACCAAAGTTAACAGCTGAAGAGTTCGAATTATCGAAGTGTTTTATTAATTTCTAGTTAATTTGTATTGATTAATAAAGTAAAGGGAGTGTAGTTTCACAATGAATGAACTAAAACTCAAAGAGGTTTATACCTACTGACTCAATATATTTCGGGTTATTAGTCCATCATCAGGAATTTACAGACTAAAAAAGTTTTTAATTTGTAAACTCCTGAAGATGGACTAAAAACCGAAATATATTTAGTCTGTATAAACCTCTTTGAGTTTTATTTCATTCATTGTGAAACTACACTCTCTTTATTTTATTAATTAATATCATGTTTCACATAAAACCCACTCCACTTTCCCTAAGTAAAATTTGTATTGATGTTTGGTTGACCTAGCCGCCGAGGACTTGTGCCTCAAAGGGCCGGTTGTGTGTCGCAAAGTAAATGCTTTTTACCACTAACACAAGGTAGATGGTAAATGGAGGGACTGGGATAGCCAATCAGATGTCAGGCACTGTCAGTGTCTGGCATCTGATTGGCCATCCTAATCCCTCCATTTACCATTACCTTGTGTTAGTGGTAAAAAGCATTTACTTTGCGACATACAACCGGCCCTAAGCAGGCCGAGTAATAAAGATCTATTTATTTATTTGACCGATTATATCTCAAAACTCTGAGCGGTTGTAAAAAAATCGGGAAAGTGTATGATAATAATAAGCGTAGAAAACTCTACTGGAATCCATTGATAGATTTTCGGCAGCAAATTTTGGTCGAGCAGTGTTATAATTAGTTAACTTAAAATAAGTTGATCGAAAAGTCGTAGTTACTATATATTTTATTATTTGTTCGTGTTCAATAAATAATTATAATTAATTATGTGTGAAAAATGTCAACCCTTAGTAAATTTAATCACATTTACAATCTGTTTGTGTGTATAATGTAATTTAATTTTGATTTCAGAGTTGGACCAGGTGGGTGGGTCGAGTTCAGCCCCTGGGCTGGTCGTGGGCCCCAACCTGCGGCCCCGGGCCCAAGTCGCCCCTGTGCCCTCCTCCTACTGGTCCCAGAACAAGGAGAACCGCAACGGGCACATTTTGCCAAGGCCCTTTTGGCGATACAAGGCGCGACACAAGGACCCGCTTCCTATCAATAAATACGATTTCAAAATATTTCCACCTTTATAAAAGTCAAATTCAAAATAAATAAAAGATGAAAAATTGAAAAGATTTTGTTATTCAGAGAGTAGCAGAGTTGTCGATTCATAAAGAGAAATCGATCAGTTTGTCCTCTGCTTGAAGCAAATAAACATATAGTATACTTATTTTAAAATACAGGGTGTCTCAAAAAAATGTACTAATACTTCGAATGACGAGAAAAACGTGATTTATGAACATAGAGAGAAGTTGAAAGGCTTCAAGTACAAAAGACAAATGTAAGTGAAGAATAGCATCATGCTATTTTTTTGCATGTTGTAAAAATACACTTTGGGTGGTCTGGTTCCACGTCCCACCACTCAAATGGTCTGGGGTGAATATATTATGTTTATAATTGACTATAAATTATAATTTTTGTAATTTCATTGTGGGTCAAAAATATTTTTTAACACATATGTATTTTTTACCGCACTCACACCATGCGAAGTACTTGGTGCAGCTGCTTAGAGGAGCGAGACTGGCCATTGCTTGTACAAATATCATAGAAGGTACTATTACACATTATTTCTAGTTGGGTCAAATCCGTACTCAAAAATGTGTCACCAGCTCTTGGACTATGGGACTAGAAGTATAGTTGTTGAAACCAGAGGTGGTTTTTGTTATGAGGATGATTCAGATGGTTATTTAGATTATATAAGGATTTAGGGAAGAATGGTATTAATTTAAATAGGTCTGGTTCCTACGAGTTAGTTAATTCAGATATTAATATGTAGTTTTGTATTCATTTGTAGGATCTGGCATTGATTTGTGGAAGTCTGTCTATTTATTACTACTTGGGATTATAGTCCTCTGTCTCCTATGATTAAATCAATTATACATTTTGTCAAGTCCTAATATCCTAGAGTTGTACAAAATTTTATTTAATTCTCACATACAGAGATTAGCTAAGGTAGAGAGAGGTCATACCATCCTTGTTAAGGTTTTGGCCAGGTTTCCTTAACAACTTATGGCAAATGCTGGGATGGCTAATGCGTCGCTTGCTCCTGGTATCGGGATTTTACACACACATTTTTAAATTACTTTTTGTCTTTTGATGGAAATCTATTCTCATGTTATTTGTTAATGAGCATGCATTTCTATTTTCTTTTTTTTTTTAATTGTATATTATTTGTTAAATTGTTGTTGTTAATTTATATTGATGTTTGTTAATTGTATTGATGTTTGGAGGACCTAGCCACCGAGGACGTGTGCCTCTAAGCAGGTCGAGGAATAAAGATTTATATATTTATTTATTTATTTAAATACGTAATTTGATAAGGAAAAGTTCGCATTTGATTTTTAAATCTTGAATTCGATATCGAAAAGTCCAAATAAATATAATATACATAAACTCAACAACCAACGAACCAAAACGGATGGAGGTCCACAAATTTTAATCCTCCACCCGAGTTCGTAGGTTTCGAATGCGAACTTATCAGCTAGCTTAAAATATAATAAATAAAATGATTTGTAATAGATTCTTCTAGACTAGACTTCCAAATTGCTAAGGTCAAATATACAATTAATAAATGTTTAAGATCAATCCTTCATCATCCCTTTACTTGCAATTTCGTAAATAAAATGATTTTGGTTGATTTTAGTATAAGGTCCTTTGTAGTTAGGGCCACTAACATCAAATTTGAGAGATTTGGGCTAAAATTCAATCAGCCCGGGGAATCCACTGACCTGGTAACGTAGTCATCGTAGATCTAGGTTCTGCTCCGCATAATCGTTGCCATGTGGGAAGTGCTTCTCTGAAAATAACCCTAAAGGTTCTGAGCAATCAGAGTTTTTTATGAGTTTATTGAAAATATGAAAGTTAGAATTTAGGCAATTTAACTGCCTTGTTAAAAGGTTAGTTTGAGAGATTAGATGGTTATAAAGGTGAAACGGCGCTAGTGGTCTTTCAAAGAGAGTGACCACTAAAGAAAGAATCTAATAGAGGAGTGTTCGTATTAGAGTAGGGGTATCGTTTATATAGGAAGATGATCATTAGGCCTGAAAAAACAGAAGGAGCTGGTGGGGCAGAGTTATGTGTACTGTACCCACCTGTCCCTGATCTTGCAACCTTTGACAGCAACCAGCAGGTGTGTGTATGAGTGCGCTACACGTGTTAGCATATCTGTGTCTAGGAATGAATAAAAAACAAAAAACAAAACAATTATAGCCTTGTTGCGAATGATTCATCATATCCTGACACGTGTAGGGATTATTATTAATAATACAGTAAAAGCTCTTTATTCGCGGGGTATATGTTCCATAAATATGTCGCGAATACAGAAACCGTGAATACGGAATGGTAATTTATATGGGATTAAGCTCCTTCAATTCAGACTGAAACGCAGCAGTTGCATTAGAAATTGCCTCTTAAAAATAAGACTTCGTTCCATAGACGGATCAATGTTCATAAAGAAATCGCAAAGCTCATTTGCCATTCTTAAACCTTCACTAAGATTTTTCAAATTAAATGTCATGTTTCCAGTGCTTGTTCAAGCCTCTTCTTCAATGGGCTGTGAATTTAACATTTCTTCCAAGTCGCTTTCAGTCAAATCTTCATCTTGCGATTCAAGCAATTCCTGAATGTCACTTGATTCTATCTGTTCGAACCCATCTCGTCCTATTCCGGCTATGTTTGCAGTCAAAGTTTGAACTTGCACAGATTCTTCGTCATTTTCCGCAGTCAGAGCAGGCCACAGTTGTTCCCAGCATGACTTCAATGTGTGTGGCTTCAGTTCTTCCAATGATTCTTTTATGTTTACGATGCATTTTGCTATGTCAAATTTCTTCCAGCATTCCATAACATTCATATCAGGATTACATTCCATATTATCCAATATGATTTTGAAGGTTCGTCTAATGCAGTGGTGCCCAACCCTTTTTTGTCTCGCGGGCCGGATTCTTTATAATTGTATATCTTAGCGGCACCTTTAATTAAAAAAAACGCAACATTTTCATGAGTATTTTGTGCTGATTCATTTTTTTCAAAATATTTGTAAATTTAATGAAAATATTACGTTTTGAAATTAATGGTGCGGCTAAAATATACAATCCATTTTATTAGGATATTATTAAGATATCTAGTTGTTTTTTAATCAACTTGTAATTTGAATACATTTAAAAGATTGCTGATACCTGAATTAAACGAAATCATAAATTTGGGTTAAGATTAAAAAAAGACAAAATCTGTAGTCACGATTTATTAATGTGAAGTCTGATGTTGCTTTTCAGAAACTAATTTTTGAATATTTGTTTCAAGTTGGGTAACGTTTCTCCTTAATATGGAATGAAGGTGATCATCTGAAAGCCGATCGAGACGCTGGTTTAGCTCTTTTTAAAGTAGAAAATGTTTGTTCACAAATATATGTACTTGCATTTTCCTTCCAAATTTCCTCAAATTAGGATAAGAGTCTAACGCTGCATAAAAATCTGGTAAAGATTTCTCGCGAAAAAGATCTTGTAATGGCGTTTGGCATTGAAATTTTATTAATTCTAGTTGTAAATCATCTGGCGCCGTAGTCCACTGAAAAAGGATTTTCAAACAAGCGTATTTCATTTTTAATCCGGTGAGAACCTGTAAATCTATCTTCGAAATTTTTGCTGAGTAATTGCATCATCTTGGTAATTTTTTCTTTTGGAAAACGATAATATGATTTATAATTTTTTTAGATATTTTACAAAAAATATATATTTAGTGTCAACTCGCTCGGGGGCCGGATTGAGCCTCTTCGCGGGCCGTAGGTTGGGCACCGCTGGTCGAATGTACCTAATAGAGCTTAAAGGCCTGGATTATTCCTTGGTCCATAGGTTGAAACAAAGTCTTCGTGTTGGGAGGTAAAAATGTCACTTTTATATTTGGATGCATAGTTTCAAGTTCGCTTATGTCAAAGTCCTCGGCGATATCATTTAACAACAAAGTTGTAATAAGTTCTATTTTACTTTTTACTTTATTTTTATTAGTCCATTTGCAATGGATATTGGGTTGGATATCTATTGGAATCCTTTTATTATTATGTATGTACTTATTAGATCCGCGAATAATGAAATTTTTAGCCACGAATTTAGGAATTGGGTCGCATTTTTTTAATCCGCGAATAGTGAAAACGCGAATGAAGGAAGCGTGAATAAGGAGCTTTTACTGTATTTTTTTTTTTTTTTTTTTTTAATGCAATCGAATGCAAGAAGGGGTGCACCAGTAAAGATGTAGCCCCTATGGATCTCGAAAGACCCTTGCATTACCGAAAGAAAGAAGGAAAGTTGATTAAGTGAGAGGGTGTAGACGTAGGTGTCTATGCACCCTGGTTTGAAGGTTTGAAGATCATAGGTGCTGGGAAAGATAGAGGCTGGGAGAGAGTTTTAGTTCCTTGAAGTCATGGGGATATATGTATTCGCGAATGAAGTGGTCCGGCACTTTTCCAATTTGACCGCGAAGAGTGTTGGGAGTCGGCAAAACGTGTGGTGCGTGCAAAGCGCATGCTTTGGGGGGGGAGTATTGATTTTATCTCATCAGAGCACCTGCCGTGATAGTATCTATAGAAAAGGGAAAAGGGCAGAGACATTTCTTCGATGAGCCAGTGAGTCGAGGGAGTCGGTGAGGGTAGAATCGTCAATTAGCCTGACGCCTCGTTTCTGAATTGCATCAAGGGTATGAGAATATTTTGAGGCTCCTCTCCACAGATGAGAGCCGTATTCGGAACCAGGGGCGGATTTGGGCCTTGTAGATGGTGAGAAGTTGTGGGGCTTTGTAAAATCGCTTGGACCTGAATAAGAAGCCAATCTTCCTTGCTGCAGATTTCGCCACAGAGGAGATGTGTTCATTCCAAGACAGGTCAGATGCGACAGATTCGCACAACATGGATAGGCTGTCACACATTTTCAGGGTATTCGAATCGAAGTGAATATCAGGGAAATCTTTATTTTTCGCGCCTAGAAATTAGACAACATTGAGTCTTATTTGAATTAAAGTTAACTAAATTTTGAGAGCCCCATTTATTCAGTTTGTCTAGGTCGAGAGTAATTGAGGGAGGCAATATTGATTCGATTATTCGGGAGAGAGGGTTTGCCGTGTAGAGTGCTATCGTCGGCGTAACAATGAGGGGGTTTGCCGTTTGATCAATAAGGTCGTTTATATAAATTAGGAAGAGTGTGGTGGAGATTACAGAGCCTTGGGGAACACCAGAGTTTGTGGAGAACGATTCAGATGATGTTCCATCCACCACAACTTTATACTTCGGTTTGTCAGAAAACTTTCTATCCATTTGCGAAGTGTTGGTGTGAATCCAAAGACTGGCAGTTTGGCAAGAAGATTTTGTGCCAAACCTGATCAAAGAAACTTGGAGATATCAAGGGCTACAGCAGGGGTTTCTTTTCCGGCCTCTGAGTATTGTTCCAGGTGTGGGTGACATAGGTTAAGATGTCGCCTGTAGAACGATTTTGTCTGAATCCATATTGCCTATCGTGAATTAATTTATTGTTTTCTAAGTGATGAAGGACGTGTTGTTGGTTTCTGACTAATTCCATTTCATTGGAAAAGGGTAGAGGTGATCGAGATAGGCGTGTAATTAGAGATTTGTGAAGTGTCTCCTTTTTTAGGAATAGGTGTGACTCTGGCTATTTTCCGCTTTTTTGGGAATATGCCGACTCGTAAGAGAGTTGGAATAGCTTGGATAAGATAGGGGCAAGTTCAGGGGCGCAATTTTTAATGAGAATTGGTGGGATGTTATCCGGGCCAGCGGCGGATTTGGAATTTAATTTATTAATGGCTTTTATGATTATTTGGGGCCTGAAAATTATTTTGCCCATGAAGAGGTTGGTTTGGGGAGTATAAGTGGGCAGGTTAAGCCCTTTGTCATCTAAAGTGGAGTTAGTTGCGAAATAGGATGCTAGTGATTAGGCTTTTTCAGCGGGGGTCGTGGCTACTGAACCATTTGGGTGAAAGAGGGGCAGAAGTGAGGGGGACGCGAAATTTCTATTTATTGCCTTGTGTAACGAGAAAAAGGCCCGTTTTCCATTGGGGCAAGATGCGAGACGGTCAGCTATCCTCTGGTCGAATGATTTCTTTGCCTCAGAGATGATTTTTTTACTTTTCTGACTTCGCGACTTGGTAAATGCAACTCGGTCACATTCTAGCTGTGAAAGTTGCCATTTCTAAGAAAGATTTTGTTTTTTTCACGGACGGAATCCGCGCATTGTCTACCAAACCAAGGCTTAGAATCCTTGTTTCCTTTAATCAATTTTGAGGGGATATAGGTTTCTAAGCCTATTTGAATTGCCTCGTTAAGGGCGTCTGCGAATTCTGAAGCGTTTTATCTCTGATGCAGAGTTCATTCCACTGGTAAGCGGCAAAAGTTACGCATGTCATTCCAATTAATGTTATCGTTATCGACTAGCCATATTTTTCTGGGGTTGGAGTGGGGTGACGGGGTTTTGGTCAATTGGCGGAGGTTTTAATTTTTATCAGATTGTGGTCAGATTTACCTAAAGGGGCCGAAATTTTTGCTTCATAGGACGAAGGGTGGGAAGTGATGAAAAGATCGAGAAGATTGGATTTACCATTGGCTTTGTCTGGGATTCTTGTGGGACCGTTAATAATTTGTGAGGCCACACGCCGTTGAGAAGATTTCAGCGTCGGAGCCTGCGGGGGAATTATGGCTAGGAAATTTTAGCCAATTTTTGTTGTGGACGTTAAAGTCGCTTCGGAGCCTGCGGGGGAATTATGGCTAGGAAATTTTAGCCAATTTTTGTTGTGGACGTTAAAGTCGCCTAGGAAAGTACTTCCAAATATTTCACAGTACTTCCAAAATACTTTCAAAGAGGTGTACACCTACTTCCAATCGCGGATCACCCCTCGGTGTTGATTTAGTGGGCTTAGTTGATGCCGGGGCTCCTAACATGCCTGTGGGCCTAGGCCCCGGCCTATTAGGCCTTTGCGTAACGACGAGCCTGGTTTTACTTTATTTTTATTTATATCATGAAATCTAAAAATATACCTACTATATGTGAATATTTAAAAAAAATTTAATTTGTCTTTTGTGAAATCACAATTTTCAAGACCCCCCCCCCCCCCGCCCCGTCGCAAATCTGAGATGCCCCCTCTCCACCTTACTGTGTGACGTAATTTATGGACGGGTCTTAATGAAGCTTGTATTTTTGTGATTAATTTTATTAAGAGTTGAAATTTTATTAAAATCACACATAATTAATTATAAATATTTATTGAACAAGAATAAATAATATAATAAAACTAGGACGTTTCGATCGACTTATTCTATGGTCATTCTCAAGTATGAGCAGATGAGCACCCAACCTAAATAAATAGATACAATTTTTTTTATATATAAAAAGAAAAAAATCTTTAATCGTTTATTAAAGTGAGAATTTCTCCCTCTATCAATGCAATTTAAATAAATTAAAAAAAAAATGTTTTTATTTTTTTATTATAATATATGTATAATGCACCATTATATAACATTATATATGTATATAAATAGCCACTCACTTTATTTCTAGTGCAGTTGCTGGTCAATTAAAAATTGGAAAGATGATACTTTGGATTTTGATCAGTTGTTGCACATTTATCGGTGTTGTCCTTTGCTGGATGGAGAACCGAATTAATTCGATGAAATACAATACAAGAACATTGAGCGGGTTCCCACCAAAGCACATTTTTGGAAACATTTTCGATTTTGGAATTACTCTTAATGTTTCAGATAAGATATATAGTGATCTATCTAGTATTATAATAATTGGCTTGAGCGACGACTTGCCCTCTGACATAAGCCAGGGTACGGTCAAGTATTGTAATCGTGCATGAAAAAAGTGGTTTTTTCCTTCTTTATTTCGAAATATCTCAAAAACAGCTGAAAATATTTTGATTAAAAAAAATTGAGCAAAACCATGGCATTTTGCTCTACAAAAAATTTTAATAAGTGAACATCGAAAAAATTATATTTTTCGAGATAATAATTGTTTTGTCACAATGTCTGTTAGTCTGTGCGTTACCAAAATGTTGTGGACGAGCTAGCTCAAAAACTAGTTTGAATATCGAAACCAAATTTCACATGTAGTTTTGGTCCATTGAGATTAAGAGCTGATTAGATTTTGGTGCATATCGACCCAAAATTAAGGGGGGAGTGGATGGGGGGGGGGTTAAAAATTAAAATTATAGGCCATTTGAGCAAACTCAACCAAATTTTGTATATATAATCAGTGGGACCCCAGAAGTCTAAAAATGAAAAAACTAACCTCTCAAAATGGGGGGGGGGAGGTCAAAAAATGAAAATCTTGGCCATTTACCAAACTCAACCAAATTTTGTATACATAATCAGTGAACCCTAGAACTATAAAAATTTTAAAATTAATCCCCCCCTACACGATTATAAATAATTTTAGGGGCCAGGTTGTATGGTAAAGTCAAGTGGATGGCCACATCAGAACACGTCAGCTTATTTTCAAACCTTTTATTTTGTTTCATATATTTTCTTAAGGTGGTTGTTTCACCTAATGGGTTTTCTTAGGATTTTTTTTGAAATTTAGACAGATTATAATTTGTGCATCGATTGGTGGCAAAACGTAATTTATGAACAATATAGTTCCGGAGATATTAAATTCCGCCCCTGTCTCGAATACCGCTCTCATCTATGGAGAGGAGCCTCAAAATATTCTCTTGCTACCCTGGATGCAATTCAGAAACGAGCCGTCAGGCTAATTGACGATTCTACCCTCACCGACTCCCTCGACTCGGTGGCTCATCGAAGAAACGTCTCTGCCCTTTCCCTTTTCTATAGATACTATCACGGCAGGTGCTCTGATGAGATAAAATCAATAATTCCCCCCAAAGCATGCTTTACACGTAGCACGCGTTTTGCCGACTCCCAACACTCTTTCGCGGTCAAATTAGAAAAGTGCCGGACCACTTCATTCGCCATTACATATATCCCCATGACTTCAAGGAACTGGAACTCTCTCCCAGCCTCCATCTTTCCCAGAACTTATAATCTTCAAACCTTCAAAACCGGAGTGCATAGACACCTACGTCTACACCCTCTCACTTAATCAACTTTCCCTTCTCTTCGGTAATGCAAGGGTCTTTCGAGATCCATAGGGGCTGCATCTTTACTGGTACACCCCTTCTTGCATTCGATTACATTGAAAAAAAAAAAGAGTTTCTCAGACTCTTATACCAACATTGCACTATACGGGATACCGGAAAATTTACATACATATTTAATCTACTCTTATTAAACGAGCAAAAATTGTATATTTATTCATTTGTTTATATATTTGTATCTTGGTTATATTTTGAAAACGACTCTACCGATTTTGATGAAATTCACGGGTTAGGGGGTTTTTGGGGTGATATTTCGATCTGTCACGGTCTCATCTTCGACAAAATTGTTTTTGATGGGTTTTTTCGTAATCAAATTAATTATTCTCAGGTAGACAAATCCCATTCTTAGGGTTTTAAAAAAGGTTTCCCTTTTCCTTTTATACCCAGGCAGACAATGGGTTGTTTGTTTCATTTTTCTAAAAGGCCTTGAAGAAGTATTGTGATTGTGGATTTTAACATATTTTGTTCAACCTAAACGTTAGAAATATTAATAAACGTTTTATAATTGTTTTTATAAAGAACTTTATTTATTTAATAGAATAAAAAATAATCAAGAATTTATTTAAAAATATATTTCGCATAAGCAGGTCTCAATTTTATGAAAAAACAACACATTTTGATAGGTTTTATTTATTAATTGGATGAATAAAAATGAATCATATGGTTGAATCAAATCAGGTGCAGAAGGTGGGGCGCGGTGGTGGGGAATCCGGGAGTAGGGAGAAGTTTCGGGGGTGGGGTCGAGCGAGGTGGAGGTGGGGGGGGGCTACATTGGGCGACTATTATATATATTTGTATTTTTTTAATTTGAAAACAGCTCTCAAATAAAAATCGACCTTTTTATCAGAATTTTAAATTAAAAATAATATTAAAATAAAGCTTTTAACCGAAGTAAGAAGTTACCGAGCATTGCTCGGTGCCTCCAGGTACATATAATTAAGAAACACTTCTTACCATTGTGATAAAAACACTAAACCAACATGAAACAATAGCTAATATATTTTTTAAGAAAATTTTAATTCATAGTTACAACACAGTTTCTGAGATAATAATGAAAAATGTATAACCTGGCAACAACGCATTTATTTAATCTAAAAAGTGGGTTAACTTTAGTACTTTTCTGACGTTTTTTCGTTTCAGCCATTGTCGAAACATCTTTCAATCGCTTATTAAGAACTTTTGGTTTTATAAATCTGCCTTTATAATGTACTTTATTTGACATTTCTATGATAAAATATATACAAGCTCAGACACAGATTTGACAAACGAGCACGGGATTGGCTAGTAGTGGTACATAAACAGCAAAAAGTTTTGGGCTTATGAATTATGAATCCTTATTGTCTGTTCTATATACTCTAACATTAACTTTTTTCTAGTATTGTCTCGAAACAATTACCTTAAATAAATTTTAAATTAATATCTGTTATTTTATCCATCAAATAACTTAAATTAATAATCGATAAATTTTATTTGGGTGTGAAGCTAGAGCCTTGAATCAAACAAATAAAATAAGCTAGCCTCGTATAAATCCCTCTCCAACCACCGACCCTATCCTCCCCTGGTCATTATTCATCCGCCAACCTTATACATGTCCTCTGGGCTCTCTCCTCTTATCTTAACTCTGATCACCCTCGGAACTCCAAGAACTCGGGCAAAAGAATAAAATTTGTGGACCTTTACCCATTTTGGTTTGTTGGCTGTTGAGTTTCTAGTTCCTTAGGGGTTCCGAGATTGTGTATACAAATATAAACAGCTGTAAAAATTTCAACTCAATCGGATAAACGATGAGCGAACGCACAGACAGACATACCCACATTAGATTTTATCCATTAGAATGGAGGGGGGGGGGCAGCATCGGCAAATTTCAAGCTTGCCCCAGCCCCCAAAAGTACAACACTCAACCATTTTCAGCTATTCACGCGTAAATGATTTAAAAAGACGGAAATAAATATTGAAATTGGGATGCGGTCACAATGAGACCAGGCTCAGCTGGGACAGTTTTCGGTGGCGCCGCTAGTGGCCAAAGTTTGCAGTGGCATTACCCATAAAACTTAATGTACACAAAATATCCAAATCAATAATTAAAAATAATGTTTTAGGTTAAAAATAAAATGAGAGAGTCTTCTGTTTTTTAAATAAAATAATTTTTAATTATTTCTAGAGACTATAGTTTCGAAGGCATTGCCTTCATCATCAGTCTATCACAAATATTTCAAATTAGTTACAAATTAAGATTTATACATTGAAAATTTTGAAAAATATATAATGTCTTTTTCTTCATGTTTCCTCTTGGGAGATTAGAATATAACTGGAGCAATATCTGGGTTACTCTTTTGTTTAGGCATTTTCTAAAGAGTTTTACCTGAATGAATGGAATGTTTTTAAAAAAGGGTCATTGATAATTTCTAGTTTTTCATTTAAAGATTCAATTGGGCTTTTTTCCAAGGATTTTAAAATTTCAATGGATTCTTTTAAAGAAAGAATTAAGGGGTCATTGACTTCTTTGATCAATTTAATTTTGGATTGATCTGGAAAACTATGATTGTTAGCATTTAAATGCTCTGCAAATGCATAATTTTCATATTTTAATTTGTAGGCTCTCTTGTGTTCATTGATCCTAATGGATAAATTTCTTTCCGTTTTTCCTATATAAGTTGCATTGCAATCTTGGCAAGCATGTCAATTTATATACACCGGATTTTTCATTTTCCGGAATTTTATCTTTAATTTGACTTAATTCACTTCCTAATGTATATGGTGATCTAAAGATTGTCGCGTACCCTAAAGATTTTAATTTATGCTTTATTTTTTCGGACATCTTACCATAATATGGTAATATTAGTTTTGGCAGATCTTTAATTTGGGAATTTTGTGAATAGATTAAATTTAAATTTGATTTTTGAATTTTACCTTTTAATATTTGATCTATTAAATTGCTTTCATAACCATTATTTATAGCTATTTCTTTGATTATCTCTAGTTCTGTTAAAAAATGCTCTTTCTTTAATGGGATACTATTTAAACGGTGGATCATTGAATGGAATGCTGCTAATTTATGTGACATTGGTCGACAAGCCATGTTGTGAATTACGGTATCTGTAGATGTATCTTTCCTATAAATTTCGAATGTGTGTTTATTTTCTTCAATTTTAATTTTAAGGTCTAAATAATTTAATGTTTTTTCTTTTTCTTTTTCTACGGTAAATTTGATTTTTTCATGTAATGAATTTATATGTTTTATGAATTTATTGAGAATTCTTTCAGTCCCTGTCCATAAGACAATCACATCGTCAACATATCTATAATAATATTTGATATATTGAGAGAATTCGCACTTTATATTTAAAAATTGTTTTTCGAAATGTTTTAGAAAAAATTTCGGCAAATAATGGTGACAGAGGGTTTCCGATTGCTAAGCCATTTTTTTGTTCATAAAATTTATCGTTGTATTGGAAAAAATTGTGATTTAGACATAACTCCATCAAATCACTTAGGTCTGTTTTTTCTTTTATGTTCAAATTTGGACATGTATAAATTATCTGGTCAACTAGGTCTTTTGTTTCTGAAGGGGGACGTTTGTAAATAAACTTATGATATCTAAAGAGATTAATTTTGCGTTATTGGGGATATCTATGTTTTTAATTTTATTTATTAAGTCTAATGAATTTAAAATTGAGTGATCTGGTTGAAAATTAGTTTTTTCTTTGAAGATTTTATTTAGGCTTTTGGCTAATTTTGTTACACACGCTCCTGAGTAGCTTACTACAGGTCTAATTGGTATTTCGTCTAGTTTTTCCGATTTATGAATTTTCGGAAGGGAATACAATCTAGGACACTTTGGGTTCTTTTCTATTAACGACATTTTGGTTTTTTCGTTTAAAATTTTGGAATTTTTAATTTTGTCCCTAACTAATTTGTTATATTTATTTACTGGGTTTTTAATTTGATTGAAATTTTGTGTTTTCAAGAAGGTTTCGGTTTTCTCTTTATAAATTTTTTGATCTAGTATAACTATTGAATTTAATTTTTTCTTTAAAAGAATCCATTGAAATTTTAAAATCCTTGGAAAAAAGCCCAATTGAATCTTTAAATGAAAAACTAGAAATTATCAATGACCCTTTTTTAAAAACATTCCATTCATTCAGGTAAAACTCTTTAGAAAATGCCTAAACAAAAGAGTAACCCAGATATTGCTCCAGTTATATTCTAATCTCCCAAGAGGAAACATGAAGAAAAAGACATTATATATTTTTCAAAATTTTCAATGTATAAATCTTAATTTGTAACTAATTTGAAATATTTGTGATAGACTGATGATGAAGGCAATGCCTTCGAAACTATAGTCTCTAGAAATAATTAAAAATTATTTTATTTAAAAAACAGAAGACTCTCTCATTTTATTTTTAACCTAAAATAAAAACAATTCTGTTACCATCGACAGTGAAATCTTTTATTCAACTAATAAAAAATAATGTTCTTAATGTTTCAGATAAATTTCGCCTTGTCCTTAAAGCACTAGCCGAAAAATCAGGTCCATTCCGGATGATCTATGGTCCGGTCTGGTATCTTATTTTCGTTGATGATGCTGATAGTTTCAGGGTAAGTAAGACACTCAATTTATTATTTAGATTACTATCTGATTCTGAGCAAGCCTGTGTGTCATGCATTCAAATTGCAAGAACTGTCAACATGTTGCCTATCTATAGGCGACTTTTTCTAAATAGTTTTGTAGTTGGCTATACAGGGTGTTAAGAGGTATAAAAGGTGTACCGTATCACAACGATAAGCCGTGAATATGGGATAGGCCAGTTTATGACGCTCCAGAACCTAAATTTTTTTTAAAAATAAAAGTCTTATAGTTTTCAAGTTATAGACATTTTTTTGAAAATAGTGAAAATCGCTAACCTAGTCTAAATAATGACATGCTGTGGCTACAAAATACCATATTTTATGATTCTAATTTTTATTACGCATTTCTGAATTACCTTACTATTGATCACAATTCAAAATAAATCCATAAGTACTATATATTTTAGAGAAAAAAAATATTTTTGCCGAATTCATGTGTTAAAAAATTTTGATCAGCTTACTTTGAATCATCTTTAATGTAAAAAAGTCTACTACTATGGCAAGTTATTTAATCAATTGGCCGATTTAGTCGAGATTGCAAAATGGTACAGCACTTTGTACTTCATTCATTAGAAAAAAATATTTGTATTTTTTTGGCAAAATTATTACGTTATTTTTTTCATAAAATAAAGCTTATATCTCAGGCCGCTTCATCAATTTACATACAACATACACGTACACATAAAAGTATAAAAGATTAAAGAAAAAATTAATGTAAGTAATTCTTCTATAATTCTTTTATAACCGGACCACGGGGCGGAGTAACTCAAAAAGTAGTCGCTCCAAAGCTCTGCTAGTAACGTGAACAGGTTCTTTAAACAATCGTTTTAATCAACAATTAAAGTAAATAAATAAGTGTTCAAGTATGCATAGTAATTATGAACAGATTCTTAAATCTTTAATCAACAATTAAAGTAAACAAATTTAAAATTAGAACGCTGATTAAATTTTAGCATTTTTATTTTTAATATATCTCAAATAAAATAATTTTTGTTGAGAATTGAAAATGGATTGCATTTTGAGGTAAATCTATTTATCGAGGTTTGCTATCAAACGCGTAAATATGTAAAATAGAGAAACTTTGAATAGACTTTAATAAATCTATATAATAAAAATAAATTTCTGTTTCTTTGTAAGCGCAGATCTCTCAAATGCCTGGACCGATTTGGCTATTATTTATTTTAAAATGTTGGTAATACTCCAATTCAGCTTAATACCTAAAAAAAATTGGAAAAATTAGGAAAAACTAAAAAAAAATCAGGTTAGCCTACATAGCTTGCCAGACAATAAAAGAACTAAACGAGCAAAAAAAAAACAACTGTTGGCCGACCTGTTTGTAAGATTTTTGAGTGCCATTCATTCTCAATAGTTCTAACCACATTATCGCTGAAGAAGAATTTAATAATGCAACAAAGATTTAAAAAAACTATCTATTTTTTTACAGTACATTTAAAAATAAAAAATTTAAAAAATAAACTGCAACGGATCGTTGATAAACTTTATCCAAATTCATTTGAAACATTAATATGTTTATTTCTTTATTATTAATCAGATATCACTTGCAATTTGCAGTTCATGTTGACTTTAATTCAAAAATAATGATCGATTCTCATTTAACAGTCGAGGAATAACCATTCTACATTCAATTTTTGACGTTTCGGTTTTTATTGGTAGCCATTGGTGAAGACATATAGGAATCGAGTTAAAATCAAAAATAGTGATTGATTCTCATCTAATACTTGAGGAATAACCTTATTGCATTCCATTTTTGATGTTTTGACTATTAATGGCAACCTCTACTAAAAACGTGGAAGAATCGACTTAAAATCAAAAAGACTAAATTCTTTTATGATAAACAACTCAAGCTTGAGAATAAATAGATAGTATATACTTTTGTGTCTAGCAAAATGAATAATAATTGTAATTTTCAAGTCTTCTTATCTATAACGAGCTTTTCGTGCGTGCCTTCGGCACGCCCTCGAAGCTCGGCCCTCCGGGCTGGTGCCCTGGCGGGCAGCGTCTCGGTCCAAAAATTTTATTCCTCTTAAAAAACCACACTCCAAATGTATACTTGTAAACTCCCGAAAATACATAGTCTCTTAAAAGTTTCACCTCATTTTCGTCCTGACACAGCTACAGAAATGAGGCTCTAGATATGAATCTGGTAGTATTTTTTTCTATAATCTACAGCATTGTGATATTTTTTGTGTGGAAATATGTAGATTTATTTAAATAAGTGGGATCGTGTGAGGAGGAGAATTATATTATATCATTTTTTTTAAATTTGGGATCGATAATCGATATAAGGCTCCAAATATTTAAAAGAGATCAATCAGGTGTTGTTTGCATGACAGGCTGCTCCCTCCAGTATTGCCATGAGAAACTCATATGGGCATGCGTGTCTTAAGTCGTTCAATTTTGTAAAAATCAAAAAATAAGAATAACAAAATTTAAATTTTTAATAAATTATAAAAAAGTGGCAAATTTTTAAAAAATAAACAAATAATATATAAAATATAAATCAAATAAGATGTGATTAATTTCTTTTTCTGTGCGCAAAGAAAAGCGAATTGAATATTTAATTTTTGATTGGTGAGGGGGGGGGGGAATAATTATCAATAAATTTAATGTTTCTTAATTTAAAATCAATTGGAGTCTTTCATTCCAAAATTCGAGTTTCAATTACAATTATATTTCAAATTTGCCGCAAAGACGGCATCAGCGCTCCCTGACGGCAGCATTACGTCAGCGTTGCTGCAAATTAATCTAGATAAATATATATAGTATAATACTTACATATAATATAACTTTTTTTATTTTCCCCTTAATGATAACAAGTGAATTTTTAATACATTTTAAATATTTGTTTCATCTTATTTGTTATAAGTGTATATTGCAGTTTATTGAATCTCAAATTATATATATTTAAGACTTTATAATATAACAATTATATTTATTCTCTGTAACTAATAAAACATCAATAAAGAGGCCACGTGGGGGTCCAGGGGGCGAAGCACCCTGGCTAGCAAAAGGGCCCGCCGAAGGCGTGCCTTGAAGCTAGTTCATTAATAAATATACATTATAACAAAAATACTAAATAAATGGCTAATAATATATAAATTGTTCTAAATTTCAGGGATATTTTGAAAAATAGAGATATTTTTATAAAAGGAAGACTTTATTCAATTATGGAAATGTTTTTGAAAAGAGGATTAATAACGAGCGATGGTAAGTTTAATTGGACATATAATTCAAAATATACACTCAACAGTACAGTAGTTATGGTGATGTGGTCACCCACATCAATTTACCGCATATAGTTGCCCCCCATTACATTTCCTGAATTGATGCATAAAGTTATTAACAATTAATAATCGATGAAATGGATTGATAGTTAATAATAAATAAATGTATGCAACAATTCAGCCAGTTAACTGTAATTTCTTGAAAATAGTAAATACCTAAAATTGTCAATTAGTACAATATTTTCACTTTATCCTTTCGAAACGTGAAATGATCAATCCGAAATAGGTGGCGCTTGGCTCGTTAGTGTCCTAATTTGTTGAGTGGACTGTAGTCACTGCCTATATAAGAGTGGAAAATGACCTGGCCAAATCATTTAGGCACTGCTCACACGGGGATACTCAAATCTTGGATACTTGGCGACTGAGATTCGGAGACTGGAGACTGTCGTTGTTCGACATGCTAATTTCTGAGTATCCGCGATTGGAGTATCCCCGTGTGAGGAGTGCCTTAATCTAAAATCGGAGTGTGTTATATTATTTGTGTATTTTTTAAATATCTAACTGTAAAAGCTTGTATTTTTGTGATTAAATTTATTAAGGGCTGAAATTCTATATAAATCACACATAATTAGTAATTTATAATTATTTTGAAGGGTTTTCAGGCCCTAAACGAATGGAATTTGAACACTTTTGGTTATAGCAGATACAACCATAAAGAACCCCACCACCTTTAAGTTTATGCAAGATCTCTCTATTGAACCAACAATCTTACATGCTACCATGCTACACGCACACAAAAGGAATCACCACATGGCTATGTTGGGTATAAAATTCATTAATCCACGATTGATTAACAGGCTTCGACTCCCTGAGCGTTATTGAAGTCATTTGGATATTAATTCCTGCTGATACTTTTATTTTTATTGCGTTACCTTCGCTTCGTTACGATTGTTGTACCTTTTAGATGAAGTTAATCAACCTTCATTGACTTTGAAGGTGGTTGGTTATAAATAGCATCGAAGCTATGAATATTCTTATTTTGGGGACGAGGAATTTGATTCTTATAGTACCTGTAGGGGAATTGGGATCTGGGTAACGCATTCATCAAACTCAAAGGTGCAATCTATTGTCAGGTCAATAAAATTGCTTGATTCTTTCAACCCAAATTTTCCGCAATACTGGGAAATCAAAAATGCAAGGGGGCTATCCCTAGCTTTATCACTAAGGCCAAACCCATCCCTGAAATTATCAAATCACCCTCGATCCGAACCCCCGCCCCTCTAAGACACTTTGACCCCATCTCCATAAAATTTCTTATATTCCGTTCCTAGCTCCATAATTATACTGTATAACCTAAATGTATTACCTGTTGAATTTGTTTTGTTTTTATGTTTAAGGTGAACGTTGGGAAGTCCACCGACGATTACTCAATCCGTCATTTCATATCAAAATTTTAGAGCAATTTTTCGAAACATTTCTAATTAAAAGTGATTTGTTTGTGTCAAGTTTGCCAAAAGAGAAAACTAGAATGGACATTTCACACTCGGTTACTCGGCTTACATTTGGGATCATAACAGGTAAAGGGAGAACATTAATATATGGATGTTTACAAAGAGGATCCTCTTTGGGTGCGTCTAAACGAGGGCTGTCCTGTTACGCGATGTCTGATATGGCTGAAAATCTACACTTATTAGTTTTTCATCTATACGAACAAATTTCCGGGTTTCCCGTTGATTTCCACATATTTCTAAAATAAGAACCACTCGAATTACATATAGATATATATATATATATATATATACTAGTATATATATATACCGGGTGAGTTTTTTATCTTGAGACAGTCTTATAACTCAAAAACAATGAATTATATGAAAAAAAGTTTGAAATAAAAGTTTCTCTATAACGAGGGGGAAACTAAACTACGCTATGGTTTGTCTTCTTCTTCTTCTTCTTCTTATTGATAGACCTGTGGTCTGTTTATCCTAACTCGTCCTGCCAGCGTTTTTTAGGTCGACCTCTACTTCTTTTCCCTGCTGGCTTGTTCGTTAAAATTTTCTTGAGAATTCGGTCTTCGCTCATTCTTTCCACGTGTGCATACCAATTCGCTCTTCTACATTTGACCCAGTCATCGATCTTTTGTATTTCACATTTTTCCCTGATGTCTTCACTTCTTTGTTTATCAAACAACGATACGCCAAGGATTCTTCTTAGGGTCTTCATCTCAGCCGTCTCCAACATCTGCCTAGTTTTAGCTGTATCTGGCCTTGTTTCGGCTGCGTACGTCAATATTGGCCTTATCATAGTTTTATATATTCGCACCTTGGCTTCTGTTCTTAAAAACTTATTCGACCAGATTGTGCTATTAAGACAACCTGATATCCGTAGGGCTTTAATAGATTGTGTTTTTACTTCTGTCTCTAGATCTTGATGAGAGGTTATCTGAATACCAAGGTACGTAAATGTCATGACCTGTTCTATTATCTTATCATATAGCTGTAATTTGCATCGAAGTGGCTCTTTGGATATAGTAAGAGCTTTTGTTTTTTTTGTTGATAGGGTAAGATCGAATTTGGTGGCTAGTAGACTGAATCGGTATAGAAGTCTTTGAAGAGAATCTTCATCTTCGGCAACCAGGGCTGCGTCGTCAGCGTAACACACACATGATATATTTTCATCTCCGATGGTGTATCCTTTAAGGTCCTTAATTCCCTCTATTATCTCGTTCATTACTATGTTGAATAGTAATGGGCTAAGGGAATCACCTTGCCTAATCCCTTGGTTTACTGGGATGCTCTGTGTCAGTCTTCCTTCTATTTTTAATTTTGCAGAGTTGTCTGTGTAGATATCTTTGATCAGGTTAATAAGGCTATTTGGTATTTTATGCTTAATCAGGATGTTGATGATATGTGCAAGCTTGATTTTATCAAACGCCTTTTCAATATCAATGAAGCAGAAGAAAGCTGGCTTATTGAATTCATAGGCTTTTTCGGAGAGTTGTCTGATGGCAAAAATGGCATCAATACATGATCGATTTCTTCGAAATCCTTGTTGTTCATCATGGATATTAATTATTTCCTGTAGTTTATTTGATATTATTTTTGTAGTTAGCTTCAGATGAGTGTTAAGCAGGTTTATTCCGCGGTAATTATCAGGCACCCGTCTTTCGCCTTTCTTAAAAATGGGTATAACGACATTTGTTCTCCATTCTTCAGGGATCTTGCCTCTTTCAAATATCAGCAGAATCAGCTTTGAAATCTCTTCCCACAGGGGTATACCTCCATATTTTATCAACTCGTTAGTGATGTTATCTTCGCCAGGAGATTTTCTATTTTTCAAACTTTTTATGACCTCATAAACCTCCTCCTCATCAACACTCACCACATCCCTTGAATCACCAATCCTCGGAAGTTCTTCATTTGTGCCGGCATAGAGCTTCTCGAAGTATTTAATCCATGTATCTTTCTCTATTCTGTTCACGGGCGAGTATTCTTGAAGTTCTTTTTTTTGATTACGTAACATTCCCCATATTTTCCTTTGCTGGCCGTAAAAATCTCTCTCAAGGTTCTTAGTATAAGCTTCCCAGTAATCTCTTTTTATTTGTCTGATTTTACAGTTAACTTGATTTCTTATCAACTTATAGACGTTATATGCCTGAGATGTTCCTAATGCTTTAAATTGCAGAAAAGCTTTTCTTTTCTGATCTGCCAGGTCTTTAATCTCCTCACAGAACCAGGGTGTTTTCTTAAGAGTTTGTGATGGGATCTTTACTTCTCTCACTCCAATTGCTTCTTTGGCAGCGGTTAGGATATTATATTTTATGTTCCTCCAGTAATCATTGATCTCATTTGAAATATTTGTCTGATTTTCGTGGATCAGATTTGTCAGTCTCGCCTGATAGAGGTGCCTAATACTTTCGTCTTCTAATAGTTCTATATTTAATCTTTGTTCCTTGATGGTTTCTTTCTTCTTAATTCGTTGTACTTGCAGCCGTAGTTTGCAGAGAACAAGACTATGATCGCTCCCAACGTCAGCTGAGTTCAATGATCTTACGTCTAGTATCTGCGATGGATGTAAGTTACGATTTGAAACAACATAATCTAAAGTAGATTTTTGGCCCCTAGTATTTTGCCATGTGTATTTATGTTGGATCTTATGGTCGAAAAAGGTGTTATTGATCCTCAGCTCATTATCTGCGCAAAATTGAACAAAGATAGTTCCATTGTCATTATACTCTCTCTCATTGAAGCGATGTTTAATTCCGTGCACAACATCGTCTCCTACTCTGGCATTTAGATCTCCTAGAATTAGTACAGGATTATTTGGAGGTATTTTAGATAGATTTTCTTGGAGGGAGTCATAAAATTGTTCCTTCTCCAACTTAGGCTTACAATCCTCAGGCGCATACACACTAAAAACATACAGATGGGAGTTATCGACTTTCATTGATACCATAAGAATCCTCTCAGAAATATATTCATGATGGTCAATTAATCTTTCCAAGTTCCTATGGATAGCCAGTGCAACACCTTCTTTAGCTCTTGATTCTTTGGGTACACCACTAAAAAACAGGAGGTAATCCTGATATGGAGTTATTCCTTTCCCTTTCTTTTTTGACTCAGATATCGCGCAAATGTCAATTTTATTTCTAGTGAGTTCTAGTAACACTTCCTGTGCTTTATTGTTCCATGATCTAGTATTCCATGCCCCTATTCTCAAGACATCTTTCTTTCTCCAAATTCTCTTCTTTCTTAATTTATTCGTTGTCCTTGTCCAAGCAGTGGTCGTTTCCGTGTCATCCATCCAATTCCGAGGCTTATCGTTAGTTCTGTGAGCAAATGGGTTTTCATCCTAGCAGGGAGCTAACCTCACTGGGAACCCTCCTCTTTTTTCAACACGGGCTTGGGACCGGCTTAGGCAGAGTTCTATGGTTTGTCGACCTAGAAAAAGGTTTCAAGGGTATTTCAAGGTCAACTTCTGTTTTTTAAATGGAAACCTATATATTTCTTTACGGATCCTTAATCTTCAAAAAAAACTGAACAACTTTCATAAGAACTATTTTTTTATACGACATCAAATAAACAAATGATTAAATCAATTAGATCTCAAAAAAATTTATAATAATTATTTTTAACAATTATTCAACTTAATTATCAAAAAATAATGATCAAATATTTAATTATTAAATAAATAATTTAATAATAATTAATATTTTAATAATTTTTCGACATTGGTCTGTGATATTCCAGAGTGTATCCCAAGTCTTCTGGATGAATTCCAGTTCCAATTTTGTTATTTTGGCCTGTTGTAGTTTCTTCGTAGCCTTTACACTTTCTGTTTTTTTTTAACAGATTTACAACACGATAAAATGAAGCTCTTGAGGGTGTATCCCTGTCAGAAAAATGCTCGGCATCCATTTTTCATTGCAATGGCAGCCCTTTGGAACACTTCTTCAACATTCCCCATAAATTAAGACCAATTCAATTCTGTCTTCAACAAAAAATGCTCCATTTTTATTATGGAAATACAATATAACTATCTACTGGATTGACACGAGAAATAAACTTTTTTAAGCACAAGAATTTTAAAAGAATCTATTAAGTAGAAAATAATCTCTTAAATCTGAGTATAACGAAGTTTTAATATCATTATAAACACTTATTTTCATTTTTGTGACTTTTCGATTTAATAATTATTTATTTAATCATTAATTATTTGATAATTAAGTTGAATAATTGTTAAAAATAATTATTAAGATTATTTTTTGAGATCTAATTGATTTAATATTTTGTTTATTTGATGTCGGATAAAAAATAGTTCTTATGAAAGTTGTTCAGTTTTTTTTTGAAGATTAAGGATCCGTAAAGAAATATATAGGTTTCCATTTAAAAAACAGAAGTTGACCTTTAAATACCCTTGAAAGCTTGTTCTAGGTCGACAAACAATAGCGTAGTTTAGTTTCCCCTCGATATAAATAAACTTTTATTTGAAACTTTTTTTCATATAATGCACTGTTTTTGAGTTATAAGACTGTCTCAAGATAAAAAAACTCACCCGGTATATATATATATATATATTTGTATTTTTATCAAAATTTTAAATTAAAATAATATTAATATCTAGCTTTTAACTGAAGTAAAAAGTTACCGTGCATCGCTCGGTGGCTCCAGTCACTAAGCATTGAAAGAGAGAGAGAGCCACCAATGAGAAACACCCACCACTAAAGAAGATATGGTAAGAAATAAAGTGGTATGAGAGACAGCCAGCCCACCTCACACAAAAAAATAAATAAATCTCTGGCTCGACAACCCTTCATGGGTCTTGGCCTACTGAATTGGTTGCTGTCCTAATTGGAAACAGTACCGAGGGGTCAAGTGGTTAGCTCAACGCACATCTACAACCTTCGTTTCAGTTTTCTTAACCGAGATTCGCTACTTCTCAATCAAGCAGCTACTCATTTATCCTCACGAGGCTGAGTGAACCCCGTTCCAGACCCCATACTTACAGAAAAATTTCTGAGCATAGCCGGGAATCGAACCCGGGACCTCCGGGTTGCCAGTCAGTTACTCTGACCATTAGACCACGGAGGCGGCCAGCCCACCTCACATCCTAGTCTCAATACCATTCACCAATTTCCTTCACATCAACCACCAAGCTCGCTGTAAGGTTTATCATAAATAAAACGTTTCAGTAATTATCATTCAATCATCTATTTATACGAGTTTATAAAAATAATTTTTATAAAAAAAATAAAACCGACTTCAACAAAATTAAATGCAACAAATTAAATAATAAGAACTCAAAAATCAAATAAAATGAACTAAAAGGTATAAAATACACTATTTAGTTACAACTAAACGATGAAATATTAAATGAAATTACTTTTTGAAGTCGGTGCCAAACAAACTATACCTATAAGCGAGCATACCCGCCAAACGTACTAAGTAAGATCCGTAGAGTGCGATTCATAAAAGGTATATGTTTGGCACCGACTTCAAAAAGTAATTTCATGTTAATATTTCGACGTTTAGTTGTAACTAAATAAGATAATTATTTTAAACCTTTTAGTGTATTTTATTTTATTTTTAAGTAATTATTATTTTACGAGCAGGCCGGCGTGCCTACGGCACGCCCAGCACCGCTCGGCCCTCCGGGCTGGGGCCCTGGCGGGCAGCGTCTCGAGATGTGATTATTAGCTGTCCGTAATTATATGTTTTGAAAAAAATATTTTTTTGAATAATGAATATTGATCAAAGAAAGATGAAAAAATATCAGTAAATCCTTTATAAATACTTTATTAGAGCATGCAACCATTTCTCTCGAAGAAGAAATTAATTTATATACTAAAATTTAAATAATTTATATATTTGTCCACTAATATTTTTCGACTTTTTTAATAATACATTTCAATATTTAAATTTATCTAAAAAGTGTTCTAAATTAAATATATATAATAATTTTAAAATTAATTTTTCTACTAAAATTTCAAATGAGCCGCGCAGTAATAAATTAAGAATTAATCTCATTATCCCATTAAATCATATCTCATTAAAACTTATATTATAAATTAAATATATATAACTATATATAATATATATATATATATTTAAAAATTAATTTGTCTACTAAAATTTCAAGAATTTATATTTTTCTTAAATTCAAAAAAAAAAATTAATTTTCGCGGTATGAATTATTTCCAAAAAATTAAATATATATTAATATATAATATGTTTTAAAATTAATAAATTTGTCTACTAAAATTTCAAATGAGACACGCCGTAAATCCAATATTCTAAGCTATATTAGAGGAATATATTAATATATAGAGATATTATAGATATAATATATAGAGAATAGAGATGTTTTATTTGAAAAATTTGACAATCTAGCAACTGTCATTGAATATTAGTTGCTTTTTCTCCCACATGTTCACCTGACAGCGCCACGGGTACTGTCTGACAAGGGCTTTTATATATAAGATTTGTTGCATTTAATTTTTTTGAAGTCGGTTTTATTTTTATTTTTATAAAAATTATTTTTATTTTTCTCTTTTTAGGGATGTTATTAATAGTGACTTAATATATAATACCTGCATGCATCTCATAAGAGAAAGCGTCGGACGAATGAATCAGAAAATGATAATAAAATTCAATTCATAAATATAGAAATTCTCTCGAAATGTTTGCGGGTTTTAAATGAATGTTTTAAGATTTTTTTTATAAAAGATTTTATTTATTATAATTTCGATTATTTCATCGTCATAAGAATTAGAGATTTACGTTATTTCGTCATTGATCATATCTTCAGAACTTGACCAAATTAATATGGTACCACCCCTAAGGTACCCTCTTTCCTATAAAAAAGAATCATTAAAATCGGTTCATAAATAAATAAGTTATGCCTGAACAAACATATCAAAAAAGGTCCAATACCAATGAAAAAAATAGGGAACCAATCGGAAGCTAAACTGAACCAAATGCAAAAAAATCATCAAAATCGGTTCACAATTGGCGAAGATATCAGGTAACATAGAGACAAAAAAAAATTCAGTCGAATTGAGAACCTCCTCCTTTTTTGAAGTCGGTTAAAAATATTTATTATATTAAAACAGCCTGTTAATATCAGAAAATGAACACAAGTTAGATTTTTAAAAATCACTCAAGCCAAGTCAAAAGAAAAGTCATCTAAGGGAGACAATAATAAATAATAATTAGTAATTATTATTACAGAATTTAATTATACATTAATCAATTTAGATAATTATTTTTAACAACTTTCATGATTGTAATATCTTACAATCAACATTTTTTGGAAAGCGTTCAGATTTTTTGTTCAAACTTTAATTTAATTTTTTTTTATTTTTGAAAATAGGGATCAAAACTGATCTCCCATATTTAAGTGTTATATTTCGTAACTTTTATTAATTCTTAATGGTTTAATTGTATATCATATATTAGAATTTAATTAAATAACCAGATCTTGAACGGTTATTATTTCAAATTGATATAGAGTAGATCAGCAACATCCAAATTGCCTGTGTCGTCACCAATTCCTATCATTCTCCTTCATAGCTTTTTCTTACTGTAGCATTCACGGACAGACTTCGAACCAGTAATTCGCAAGAACCGATCATTTGGCAAAGCACACTAATACCTATGAATTTTGATAGCCCTGATCATTGGCCCCTACTCGTGTGTAAGGACAAAACTAAAGGCACCCCCAGGTCAATGGTCTATTTACAATCTTAATAAAGGGGCGAGTAGGAAAATTTGTAAATTTTGAGTGTCATTCGGCCCTCTTGTCGTTTTTTAGGTGTTTTCTGCGCCCCTGTTTGCGGGATCATTTTGGATAGTGCGGGGACGAGTGGCAGGCAGGGTTGCAAAATATAACAATATACTCTATATCTCTATATCTGTGTGTGTGGGGTGTGGGTGTGTGTTATCCCCCCCCCCCCCACAAGGAGAAAATCCTGTTGTGCACCTGGTCACGGTGCTGGAGAGTCTGAGGACTCCAGCCAGAACACCAGAGTAAGTTCTTGATTATTCGATGCACTCCCACCATCCTTTTTCGTAGCCCTCATGGACATGATCAACAAGAATTTTTCTACGTTCCTCACAATATCGTAATTTGTCTGGTAGTTTTTTTCGGATTTCGGGAGTTAATTTCTGTTCCAAATATTCGGAGAGAGTTTCGGTTGAAGACTCCAAATCGTTCTGATTATTTTCAAAGAAAATGGATTGGTTTGATTCCTTTACATAGAAAGCGAATACATATGTATACAAAAGTGTTTGCCGACAACGGCAAAGAATTTCCACGGCTCTCTTGACAGTTACCAACCATACGGCATCTTGGCGATGAAGCTCCTCCATTTTTTCATAAATTTGGTGTTCAAATTTGAGAGATTGCATTTGATTCATATAACAGTTAGAAATAAAAAAGTGTATCTTTTTAAAAGCTGATTTTGATTTCTCCTTAGCTCTAATGTTTTTCTCAAAGAAGCGATTACAATTAGAGTGACTTTTCCATGGACCCAGACAAATCCAACAGAATTCTGCATTACAGTTTTGTTTTATACAGGTCATGTGATTGCAACCCGAAGACTTCTCAATTAGCACGTTACATTCGGGGCAAGCTTTCGTATTTGCAGTAATCCACTTAGTTGTTTCGCTAACATCCTGGCATTTTTTAATCCATTTTTGTAAAATCTTACACTTTACTGGATCATGCCAATTTTCCCACAGCGAAAGCAGCAAGTGTGTCCACAGGTACAGGTAACCGAGCAGGGAATCAGGAATTGGACTTTGATGACGTATTCGCAGCCAGAAGCTGGACACCAACGGAGAAGTCTATTACAATCAACGAAGCTGTCCATGATGAGATATTGAAATTTTTGTTGAGTTTCAGAATTACGAACAAGGCTCATTACAGTCTGGTCATCGATTAAAAATTTGCAATTTTGAGAGGGGCACTCGAGTCTCACGCCTATACCCTCCACCATAATCTTATATGTGAGATAGTTACACCAGCAGTCTCGACAGAATCGATGGCCACAACCTAAGCTTTCCGTAAATGAGAATAATACTTCAGAAATGCAAATCGCACAAGTCTCTTTGTGGTCACGTGGATATTTCTTCGCTTTGACAATTGTAGTTGCAAACGGATTACTAACTCGGGCCTCGTCGAACAACTTCTCCTGGTCGCCATCATAGTAGTTTTCAAATAAAGTATCTTTGTCCCATTTAAAATAATCCAGTAAAATCCGCGAGGTTGTTGTTGGGATCCCTACTATTGTGTTGATTTCATCGATGGTATGATTCATATCTTTGAGAATTGTATCCTTGGAAATTACTTCGAAGCCTTCCTGATCAGGATCTTTTGCGTAGGCGTCTTCTGACTCTCTTAACTCGCTGTCTGAATAATAGGATGCTGCTCCCTCCTCGTCTGAATCCATGACAACTCCGCTGTATTGTATTACACGGCACTAAAATTGAGATGTAAAAATATATATTAAACAAAAAATTTGGTAGGATATCAAAAATAACAATCACAATTAACCAACCAATTCAGATTTAATAAACATATTTCAAAAGAGGCGTAATATTAATAATTAATCATCCAATATTCTTTTATATTTTATGCAATTATATTATAAATTCCCCCTAGTATCTCAACCCTTTCGTCGTAGTGGGGCTTGTGTGCACATGTGATTTCTCGTGCCATGCCGGCGGTAGCTGGGCTACTGGTAGGGCCTCTCATTGCTGGCTTGATGATACATGAAAAATTCTCCAACAATATACAGGAAATTGAATATAAAAATGAAAGAATATTCCTAGTAGCCTTGAAATTCCCAAATACCACGTCGTACCTCTTAAGTGAATATGCACCTGATATCTCTAAAACTAAAGAACAAAGATCATCATTTTATGAAGATCTACACAATATTATAACCCAAATAACTAAACATTCACTGCTATTCCTGATGGGTGATTTAAATACAAGAGTCTGGGATGCAATAATACCTAACGAAGGCGTCACCAACGAAAATGGAGATCTCCTGATAAATTTATGTGCCATGAATTCTCTTCGGATTAACAACACCTTCTTCGAACATAAAAAAGATCATAAAATAACATGGACAAACAGTAGAGGTATTCGAAATATTCATCCTTCACAGGTATTAGATGTTAGGGCATATAGAACCGGCGAAATAGGCAGTGATCATAGGCTTGTAATTGCTAAATTACGTTTGACGGCGCAGTTGAAAAGGAAACCAAAACCTTTAATTGTTACTAAATTTAATATAGAATCTTCAACATGAGAGCGTTAAAGAATTCTATACCAGAAGAGTGAATGAAAAACTCAAAAACGTAACTATCTCAAATGAAGAATCCTTAGACCAACAATGGGAAAAAAGTAAAACATCTATGGTATACTCAGCGCTAGTGAAGAAGCTCTAGGTCTACGTACTATCAATCTAAATAAACAAAAAAGACAACACCAGAAATAAAAGAGCTAGCTCAAGAAAAAAGAAACGCTTATGTGAGATTCCTAGCTACGCCCTCTCAAAACAATAGAGATGATTACGTAACAATTAAAAACTCTGTGAATTCTAAAATCAGAAAAATTAAGGAGGAGTATTGGGAAACATTCACCGTTGGTATGGAAAAAGATCTATATGGTGCTCAAAAGAAAGTTTGGGAATTCTTAAGAAATAGTAAAAGTGAAACAAATGAGCTCACGACCAATAGTAAAATAACTATTGAAGAATAGGAACAATTTTTCAGAAATGTTTACCAAGCGCCTAATAATAATACCCCAGTTAGCCAATTCGCAGACGATGATATAAATATGTCAAAAGAAGAGGTAATACTAGAGCTAAGGTCATTGAAAAACAGAAAGGCAGCGGGTCCAGATAACATCTCGAACGAAATGCTCAAATATGGTTGTGTTGAGCTAGCCTCCAATCTCACGATATTATTTCAAAATGTTCTAATAAAACACGTCATTCCTAATGACTAGAAAGCTAGTGTCACAATACCGGTCTTCAAGAAGGGAAGCTAATCAGATCAAGGAAATTATCGAGGCATAACAATAATGAACTCAACTACAAAGCTATTCATCAAAATAATTCTAAATGAACTTCTCAAACATATATCCCCAAGAGAAGAACAGCAAGGATTTAGGAAGAATAGATCAACCACGGATGCTATTTTCATCGTAAGGCAAATAGTTGAAAAGGCCATTGAATTTAATAAACCTGTCTATTTATGCTTTGTAGATCTCACTAAAGGCTTCAATCGGGTGCGACTGTAGGACGTGACCAATTGTCTGCTGGAAAGAGACATTCCAACTGGAGCAATAAATATTATTCAAGAATTAAACTCCAACAACTCCACAATTATCAGGACCAGCAGCGAGCAATCTAAAGGTATTAACATCTCAGGAATTAGACAGAGTTTCGCTCAGCCCGATGCTTTTCAACATAATCATGGATAAAATAATCGATCGAATACCGAAAGAACTTGGATACAAAATGGGAGAAACCCCTATTCCGTGCTATGCTGACGACGCGGTCTTGATGGCAGAGAATGAAGATGATCTCAAAGCCCTTCTGGACACATTCAACGCCAACTCCGTATGGCTTAACATGAAAATATTTACGACCAAGACAAAATCTATGGTCATAGCGAAGACTCCTCTCACATGCAACCTAGAATTAAACAACACCCAGATAGAACAACTCCCAAGAATCATTTACCAGGGAGTTGAAATATCAAGCAAGAGGAATGTGGGGGATGAAGTCATGTCCCAAGTGGCCAAGGGTGCGAGAATTTCCGGATGCCTGTATAGCCTGATTTGGAAAAACAAATATCTATCTCCAGAAGGCAAAGTACGGATATACAAAACATGCGTCAGTCCGGTAATCACTTATGGTGCCGAATCAAGAGCGGATACAACTCTCACGAAACAACTTGTCAGAACAACAGAGATGAGAATTATTAGAACTATCCATGGCAAGATCATACGATACAAAATCCGCAGTAAGGACCTCAGGGAACAAAGCAAGATTCAAGACATAGCCGACTGGGTGGACATTCGAAGAAAGTTCTGGGCCGATCATGTTGAGAGGATGCCTGTCGACCGCTTGCCGAAAATCGTTCGCGACAACCGTCCAAAAGGAACAAGAAGCAGAGGAAGGCCGAAAAAAGATGGCATCAATCTTTTGTCACCGGCTAATTTATAAATTGGAAGAACGAGGCGCAAGCGCCTATTAAGAAGAAGAGGAAGAAGAAGATATTATAAATTAAAGTAGACAATAATAATAAAAGTGTGTTTTCTTAAATTTGCTACATCTTTTTTGTTAAAACTCTTTGATTTATAGATATCCTACATTTTCCGGACAGGATATGATCCGAATCCTCAAAAGCGTCATGGAAAATGGTGGATATCTATAAATCTAAAAATTTTATCAAAAAAGTTGTCCAAGTAAACGTTCAAGTCAATAAGATTTCCTACAGAATGAGATAAGAATCAAGTTTCTATGATGAGTGGTTTTCATTTTATGAAGGAAAAACTGCGAATTTTTGCAAAAAATTGCGGTTTTTCAAAACTTCAACCTCATTGCGGCACGGATTGCCATCCAATTAAGATGGAACTTTATTTGAATTGTAGTAAATTTAATCTAGTTTAAAAATTTACAGAGTGGTCTTTGTCGAAAACCTGCTCCTTCATGGTCAAAATGGGAAAAATCGAAAAAACTTCGAGCTTTGGGATAGGTATTCAAAAGTGATCCTGTGGGCTGTTTTTTGGATCCCCATTAAAAATCGAACTAATGGACCAATTTCCCATTTCATTTTTTTAATCCCTGCGAAATTTAGTCCTCTTTAATTTACTATAGAATGGTTATTTATAAAATATTGACCGTTTTCGAGTTATAAGCGAAAAACTGGAAAATGTCCCAAAATATCGAGGTTTTTCGGCCACCAAAAGTTGTCCCCCACACTTTCAAGGTCGCAAACTTAGATTTGGCATACCCACACCATACCAAACGATACTAGAAAAAAAAAATATTTTCCATCAATTAATGTAAGCTGTAACTTTTTGGAACCTCTATTTACTAGGCTAATAGGCACCGAGAATTTGGGAGTTTAAGGCAATGAGAATAAGTAGAGATTGTGGTGTTGGTGCAAGGTGAAACATCTTTAATAAAGATAAGAGTAAATAAATATTATATGTAATATATGAAAGAACTGTTGTTACTGTTATTTTCTGTACTTCCTGAAGATGGGTTGATAGCCCGAAATATATATATATTGAAACAATTTACATCTTTTAATTTTTTTAATTTTAATGTGAAACAAGTGACCAAGAATCCTTAACTCATAGTAAATGAATATCTATATATATATTTATAAAATTAAGGTACATTGGTCCAAATCACGCCAAATTTTGTTTGCACACGTTTCAAGCAAAGTTATGAATGAAAACACCCTCAACAAAATTCCTGTCTGTATGTATGTATGTCTGTATGTTTCCGTGGGTTCCGCGAAAAGTTGCTCACGATTCACGCAAAAACGGCTGAAGGGATTATTATGAAATTTCATATTTGCATCAGATGTCTTCTAACTTACGTTTTTAGCTATATAACGTTTTGATATTTTGACCCCAAAAGGGGTTTGGGGGGGGGGGGGGCGCACGGATGAAAATGATCAAATAACTTCTAAACTATTAACCCTAAGGCAAAATTTATTATGCGCAAAGTTATAGGGGATGTGATTTCTGACAACTTTTGTTTAAAAAAATTCCCCCAAAAAACCACCCAAAAAGGGGGAGGGTCAAAATATGAAAATTCTTGCTTTTGGACCAAACTCAACCAAATGTTGTATACATAATCTGTTGGTCACTAGGACACTAGAAATTCAAAAACTAATCACCCAAAATGGGGGGTTCAAAAAATGAAAATTCTTAGCCTTAGAGCTAACTTAACCAAATTTTGTATACATAATATGTGGGTCACTAGAAGGCTAGAAATGCAAAAACTGGGTGCGGAGGGTGAGTGCGGGGGTGGTGTGCTGGTGCGGCGGGGGGTGGTGTGGTGCAGGGTGGAGTGGGGGGTTCAGGTTAGGGTCCAGGGGTGTAGTGGGGTGGTGCCGGGGCTGGGTGTGAGGTGATGGCTTGGGGGTGGGGTTCGGGGGCTGTGGTCGGTGGGAGTGGGGTATGAGGGTGGGATTCGTGGGTTGGGGTCCAGGGGGAGTGCCTCTGGCTAGCAAGCGGGCCGCCGAAGGCGGGTCTTGCATCTAGTTATTATTTACTCTTATCTTTAGCAATGAGAATATACATATGTTATATCCCACGCGGTCTCGCCGCAGAGAGTTACGCCTGTCGAGGAGAGAAGGCAAATTATTCTCAGTCAGCGGACTCTGCAAAGTTTTACGCAAAAATGGCAGAGTGAAACAATGGTGCTTTGTCATCGTTCGTTAGACTATTTCTCATTTTGGTCCCCATCTCAAACGTACGTTAACTTTTTTTATCAACTATTCTATTTATAATCAAAAATCACTTTTTATTTTAAATTTAGCTGAATCGGCAGACTTTCGACAAAAAAAAATTCAGAAATTTTTTAAAAATCTTATAAATTCGATTGTTTTAAGGCTCTCAGACCATTATTTACAAAGATAAAGACGTTTAAAGACAAATAAGCTGACCTGTTCTGATGTGGCCATCCACTTGACTTTACCATACAACCTGGCCCCTAAAATTATTTATGATCATGTAGGGGGGGGGTTAGTTTTTGCATTTTTATACTTCTGGTGTCCCACTGATTATTTATACAGAATTTGAATGAGTTTGGTAAATGGCCAAGTTTTTCATTTTTTGACCTTACACCTCCACCCCCATTTTGGGCTGTTAGTTTTTGCATTTTTAGACTTCTGGGGTTCCACTGATTATGTATACAGAATTTGAATGAGTTTGCTCAAACGGCCTAGATTTTTAATTTTTTAAGCCCCCTCCACCCCCCCATAATTTTCGGTCGATATGTACCAAAATCTAATCAGCTCTTAATCTCAATGGACCAAAACTACTTGTGACATTTAGTTTTGATATTCTCACTAGTTTTTGAGCTAGCTCGTGCACAAAAATTTGGTAACCCACAGACTAACAGACGGACAACCAGACAACCAGACAGACTAAAAGACATTTTGACAAAACAATTATTATCTCGAAAAATATAATTTTTTCGATGTTCACTATGTTTCACTTATCAAAATAGTTTCAGCCTTTTTTGAATATTTCGAAAAAAAGAAGGAAAAAAACCACTTTTTACTTTACCATACAGGGTATGGTCAAGTATTGTAATCGTGCATGAAAAAAGTGTTTTTCCCTTCTTTTTTTCGAAATATCTAAAAAACGGGTGAAACTATTTTGATTAAAAAAATTGAGCGAAACCATCGCATTTCGGTCTACAAAAAAGCTCTAATAAATGAACATCGAAAAAATGACATTTTTGGGATAATAATTGTTTTGTCAAAATGTCTGTTAGTCTGTGCGTTACCAAATTTTGTGGACGAGCTAGGTCAAAAACTAGTCTGAATATCGAAACCAAATTTCACAGGTAGTTTTGGTCCATTGAGATTAAGAGCTGATTAGATCTTGATGCATATCGGCCCAAAATTAAGGGGGGTGGAAGGGGGGTTAAAAATTAAAAATATAGGCCGTTTGAGCAAACCCAACCAAATTTTGTATATAAAATCAGTGGGACCCCAGAAGTGTAAAAATGGAAAAACTAACCGCCCAGAATGGGGGGAGGGGGTGGTGTAGAGTCAAAAAATGAAAATCTTGGGCATTTACCAAACTCAACCAAATTTTGTATATAAAATCAGTGGGACCCCAGAAGTCTAAAAATGCAATAACTAACCCCCAAAATGGGGGGAGGGGGTGGTGTAGAGTCAAAAAATGAAAATCTTGGGCATTTACCAAACTCAACCAAATTTTGTATATAAAATCAGTGGGACCACAGAAGTGTAAAAATGCAAAAACTAACCCCCAAAATGGGGGGGAGGGGGTGGTGTAGAGTCAAAAAATGAAAATCTTGGGCATTTACCAAACTCAACCAAATTTTGTATATAAAATCAGTGGGACCCCAGAAGTCTAAAAATGCAAAAACTAACCCCCAAAATGGGGGGAGGGGTGGTGTAGAGTCAAAAAATGAAAATCTTGGGCATTTACCAAACTCAACCAAATTTTGTATAAAATCACTGGAACCCCAGAAGTCTAAAAATGCAAAAACTAACCCCCCAAAAAGGGTAGGAGGGGGGTCAAAATATTGAAATCTAGACCCTTGTACCAAACTCAACCAGAAATGTATGGTAAAGTCAAGTGGATGGCCACGTCAGCTTTTTTCATGCACGATTACAATACTTGACCATACCCTGTATGGTAAAGTTATAAGGAGTTGAGGAAGGCCTCACCTTATATCAGAAGAGAACTTCATTATTATGAGGGTTCACTTACTATATGTCTTTCTCATTCAATTATTTCGTTACTCCCAAAATTTGTCAATTCTTCTAATCGGATTACCAAAATTAAAAGGCGGGTTTTAAATGAACGTTTTAAGATTGATTTGAATAAAATATTTTATTTATTATAATTTCGATTATTTGCTCATAAGAATTGAAGATTTACGTTAATTCGTCATTGATCATATCATCAGAACTTGACCAAATTAATATGGGACCACCCCTAAGGTACCCTCTTTCCAATATAAACTCGACGGATCTCACTTAGTACGTTTGGCGGGTAATCTCGCTTATATAGTTTGTTTAGCACCGACTTCAAAAAGTGATTTCATGTAACAATTTCGTTGTTATTTTATACCTTTTAGTGAATTTTATTTGATTTTTGAGTTATTATTTTGTTTGTTGCATTTAATTTTTTTGAAGTCGGTTTTATTTTTTTTCTAAAATTTTTTCTTGTATCAAACCCTGAATTTTTCATTGAGTATTTCGTCTTTCTCCTCATTTAATCCTCTAATTATTAAATTTTTCTCTCTTTCTCTACTCTCGAGTTCCTTAAATTTTTCTTCAAAATTCTTCAATCTCTTCACTTTCTGCCTCTTTTCGTCCTCTGTTTCTCCATCTCTCCAATGTTATCATTTTTTATTTCCATTCTTCCCTCTCTTTTCTTCTTTATTCTCTTTCTTTGTCCAAATCCTTCCTGAGGTTTTTTATCTCCTTGTTACTGTCTTTTACTTTGGTCAAAAGTATTTTGGTTCTACTTCGGGTGGAGATCGTTGTGTTCTACGGAACCTCCGCTCTTGAACTTCGCCACCATTGGCGTAGTTTTTTTATTTTTTTATAATGATATTGATACAAGAAGAAGTTGCACCAAGAAGGTACAACCTCTGAAGTCCATGGTCGACCCTTGTAACGTGAAGATAAGGGGAGATTTAGGGATTGGGTAGAGGTCGAAGGTATCTGTGGATGCTGGTCTTGAAAGTTTGAAGGTTATAAGTAGCTGGAAAGACGGTCGGGGGAAGAGAATTCCAGTCTCTAGATGTCATAGGGATAAATGAATTGGCGAATGCGCTTGTTCGATTAGTATCCAGTTTAAGCGCGTAGGGGTGTTGAATTTTAGAAAATCGCGTATTTCGGGCAAATGAGGCCTTTGGTGGGATTATCGATTTTATTTCGTCAGAACAAAAGCCATGGTAATATCTATAAAAAAGGGATAGGGCGGAGACAGATCTACGATGGGCTAGGGAGTCGAGAGTGTCAGTTAATGTAGGATCGCCTATCAGTCTGATAGCTCGCCTCTGAATTGCATCTAAGGTATTAAGAGAATACTTGGAGGCTCCTCTCCACAAATGCGAGCAATATTCAAGACAGGGGCGAATTTGAGCCTTGTATAATATAAGGAGTTGAGTGGGGGTGAAAAATCGTTTGGTTCGGAAAAGAAAGCCAAGCTTACATGCTGCAGCTTTTGCTACTGAGATAATATGGTCATTCCAAGAGAGGTCAGAACCTAAGGTGACACCTAACATTGATATTTTATTACGGAATTCCAATGAGCTCGAATCAAAGGAAAGTTAGTTAGGGAATTTTCCTAGAGAGGCAGCAGCAGTAGCATCGCCAAGGTTGAGCGAGGTGTGGCGACCGCCCAACCCAAATTGTTTTCGCCCAACCATCCATCCAACCTGTTAAATTGAGCATTTAAGGAAAAATATTGCAAAACCAAGTTGATAAAATTACAAAAAAAAAGAAGTTTTTCGCTTATAACTCGACAACGGACCATATTTTGTAAATAACCTTTCTAAAGTAAATTAAAGAGGACAAATTTCGCATCGATTAAAAAAAGAAATGCAAAATTGGTCCAGTAGTTCGATTTTTAATGGGAATCCAAAAATCACTTTTGAATATCCCTAAAACTCCCAATTTTTTTCGATTTTTTCCCATTTTGACCATGAAGGAGCACGTTTTTGACAAGACGACTCTATAAATTTTTATACTAGATTAAATTTTATACAATTCAAACATAATTTCCTCTTAATTGGATAATGGTAACACGTGCCGCAATGAGGTTGTAATTTTGAAAAATGCAATTTTTTTCAAAAAATAGCAGTTTTTCGTTCATAAAATGAAAACCACTTATCCTAGAAAGTTGATTTCTATCTCATTGGCTAGAAAATTTTATTGAATTGAACGTTTAATTGGAGCATTTTGTTGTTAAAACTCTTTGATTTATAGATATCCTACATTTTCCGGACAGGATATGATCCGAATCCTCAAAATCGTCATGGATATTTATAAATCTAATAGTTTTATCAATAAAGTGGTATAAGTGAATGTTCAAATCAATAATATTTCCTACAGAATGAGATAGGAATCAAGTTCCTAGGATCTTATTTTATGAATGAAAAACTGCGATTTTTTGCAAAAAATTGCAGTTTTTCAAAACTTCAACCTCATTGTGTCACGGATTACTATTATCCAATTAAGATTAAACTTTGTTTAAATTGTAGCAAATTTAATCTAGTATAAAAATGTATAGAGTTGTCTTTGTCAAAAACGTGCTCCTTCATGGTCAAAATGGGAAACAATCGAAAAAAGTGCGAGCTTTGGGATTCAAAAGTGATCCCGGGGCTGTTTTTGGATCCCCATTAAAATTCGAACTACTGGACCAATTTGCATTTCATTTTTTAATCGACGCGAAATTTTGTCTTCTTTAATTTATTATAGGACGGTTATTTACAAAATATGGACCGTTTTCGAGTTATAAGCGAAAAACTTGTATTGATTTTTTAAGAATAAATTTAATCTCATAGCATAAATAGTTATTGAGATACACAAAGAGAAACAAAGAGGTTGTCCTCTGCTTGATGCAAATAAACATACACACATATACTCGTATATCAAGATGATATATCTGTATATATATTATTTATTTGTTTGAGACTATAGTTTCGAAGACTTGGTCTTCATCATCAGTCTTTCTTCAATTATAAATGTTTTTCATGGAGTCAATATCATATGGATTTTGAAAACTTGGTGTTCTTTCGTCACTGCTGGAAGGATAGGAACTAATTAGTTCCTAGCCTTCCAGCAGTGATGAAGGAACACCAAGTTTTCAAAATCCATATGATATTGACTCCATGAAAAACATTTATAATTGAAGAAAGACTGATGATGAAGACCAAGTCTTCAAAACTATAGTCTCAAACAAATAAATAATATATATACAGATATATCATCTTGATATATATGTGTGTATGTTTATTTGCATCAAGCAAAGGACAACCTCTTTGTTTCTCTTTGTGAATCAACAACTCTGCTACTCTCGGCAAAACCAAAACTTTTCAAGTTATTGAGATATTGACTTGATTTTTCTAGGGGGGGGGGCAAGGAGTTTTCTAGGGCCCCCCTTAACTACGCGCATGTTCGCCACTCTTTTTCCTTTACGATATCCTTTTTATCGCCCTTGCTTTTCTACTTACTCTTTATGATATTTTATTTTTTTTTTTGGTAAAACGTTCTTATTTATCTATTCACACAAAGATTTAATAATATAAAACGTCTATTTATATACACAATCACTCATTCAAAAGGACAAAAGCAAAAGTAGAGTTATTAAATTTTTCTTAAGCTCCTTGGTCAAAGTGCACACCAGTCAAAAAGAAAAGAAAAGAAAAATATATTTTCAATCACTCGAGAACGTTTTTGCTAATTAGATATCACTTGTTACATTCGTCTGTCTGATCTTGTTTTTGTCAATATAGCCGAAGTCTTCTTCTCTCGATTCCGCACACAACGATGTCACACACTCAATATTATCTCAAAAAAAAACCCCATCAATTCTAGCTCAAAATCAGAGAGCAAACATGGCATCCGTGCTGACTGCTTGGCATTCAAACTCAGAATCATTAAATTATTATTACATTATTTATTTAATAATTAAATATTTGATCATTATTATTTCATAATTAAGTTGTATAATTGTTAAGAATAATTATTATTTGGATTTTTTGAGATCTAATTGATTTAATATTTTGTTTATTTGATGTCCTATAAAAAAATAATTCTAATGAAAGTTGTTCAACTTTTTTTGTAAATTTTGGCAATGTAAAGAAAAATATAGGTTTCTATTTAAAAAACAGAACTTGACTTTAAAATACCCTTGAAAGCTTGTTCTAGATCGACAAACAATAGCGTAGTTTAGTTTCCCCCTTGATATAAATAAACTTTTATTTGAAACTTTTTTCATATAATGCACTGTTTTTGAGTTATATGTTAAATGAATTGAGGTATATGTTAAATGAAAAATTTTATTTTTGGAATTTTCTATTTTCTCGAAATTTTGAAATATGTTCTAATAATAAATTAAAAATTTTATGATATTTGTGATTGTTGATAGATAATATAATAAATACACTTACAGTTCAAAATCAGGTCTGTCGGGTCAAATGCTTCTCAGGAACAGGTGGCTGCAGCTGAGACACTCTCAATCTTGTTATTTATGTAAACTGCAGACAATGTAGGCAACACTTGAATTTTTTTCCCACTAAGGGCCGGTTACATGACCAGAGTAAATGCTAACCAAGGTAGATGGTAAATGGAGGGGCTGGGATGGCCAATCAGATGACAGGAACTTTCAGTGCCAGTCATCTGATTGGCCATTCCAGCCACTCCATTTACCATCTACCTTGGTTAGCATTTACTCTGCGTCATGCAACCGGCCCTTAGAGTGATGTCATAACCCTCTAAAATGGCCAAAATGAAAATAAAAAACCCCCTAAATTTACATTTTGTAAAATGTAGGGTATTTAGAAAATGTAGTTTTTTTTTTAATATAGACAAATAAATTAACGTAATTCGAATAAAATTAATACAGAAAAATAGCAAATAAATAAAACTGGAAGTTGATGTTTACGTACGTAAGAATTTATCCCCCTGCATTTCGCAACCATAAGTCTCAGAGATACGAAATTCGAAACTTAAGTTTGATATAGGGTAGAAGGAGTAGATCAAGCTTTTGGTTGAAATCGGAAGACCAGAAGTGGATATTTACATGAAAGATTTTTCGTTTTTTTAGATTTTCTCAAAAACGGCTCAAAGAATTTTTAAAAAATTAGTATATTTATCAAGTGTCATGAGTTATTAGTTGTGTCAAATTTTTAATCCGATTAAATTAAAGGAAGGGGTTGTAAATTAAGAGTGTCATTATAATTTTCAATTATAATTTTTAAACAAATCGTTGGAGCCGTTTTTGAGAAAAAAAATCAAGACGAGATTTGAACGATTAAAATATTTATTTTACGACACTCCTAATTTACAACCCCTTCCTTTAATTCAATCGGATTAAAAATTTGACACAGCTAATAACTCATGACACTTGATAAATACACTAATTTTTAAAAACATCGTTAGAGTCGTTTATGAGAAAAAAAAGGAAAGTCCGGCCTCAAATCTCTTTAATAATATTACATTCCAGCATTGTTATCTGATCCAAATATGAAATTTCATAATAATCCTTTCAACCGTTTTTAAGTGAATTGTGAGTAAGATTTGAGCGGAATTCACGGAAACATACATACAGACAGACAGGAATTTTTGAGGGTATTTTTGTCCATAACTTTCCTTGAAACGTGTGCAACCAAAATTTTGCGTGATTTGGACCAATATACAGACAAAACCTTAATTTTATATATGTATATAGATTTACAATTTTTTTAACATTGTAGGTATAGGCACGGTGTTCATTAAAATAAGGAATAATGCGTTACTTTTTCTTTGATTAAACCATTTTCCGACTTACAGAGCGGTCCATGAAACATATAAATACAAAAACCTAAAAAGGTACTCATTTTCCCAAGTTTCTTGGGGGCCGATAAATATAGAGGTGCCCCCCCCCACTCCCCTTGGCTACGCCACTGCTTCAACTCACTCACTCCTGTTTGTTCTGAAATTAAGTCGATCTTGAAACGACAACCCTCGATGATTTGTGCTTTTAAAAATGTTTTCGTCATTCCAAGATGATGATGGGCGTCCAGAACGAGCGTGATCTTCAGCACTCATCTCAAGAAGTTTAGAGCGCCAAAACCATTCGAAAATTTGTGTGCGGCTCATAGCATTCTTCTTGAAGGCCTGTTGTAGCATTTGGTAAGCTTCAGTTGCCGATTTTTCAAGCAGGAAACAAAATTTTAAACAGACTCCTAAATCTGCCATAAAGATTTCGCAGTCGGCTTACTAGAACAGTTGAGTAAAACAACACTAGGATCAAAAGTTAACCTCCTAAGCAGACGCCGCTTGGGCATCTGAATTGTGAAGCCTAGGAACGGGGCAAGGGCATTTAGTCCAGTTATTTTTGGATACCTCCTCGTATATTTATTGATTTCGCATTTTTAGTTGAAATTATTTTCCTAAAACCTGGCTTCTATGCATTTAATTATTATTTTATTGTTTGATAGGGCCTTTGTAAGCCCTTTGAACCAGATGTGGTGTTTAAAGAGTTTACATACCTCAAAGCACCATCTAATTATTATACATAAGCCATCAGCGCCTTTATCAATAAAAATATATTGACTAAGGGGCCATTCATAAAATACGTTCGCATACAGAGGGAAGGGGATTGTTTAGCGTGATTATATGTGGTAAGAGGGGAGGGGGGTCTAAGCAATCGTGACGTTTGTAGTTATCAATTTTATGTTATTTTTTTCTTAAATTGTAGTTTTTTTAATTTTATTATATGGGGTCTAGCTTTTGTGACGTTATATTTGTCACTGGAACGAGGATTTCCTATCAGAATATAATTTCTGTGCTTATAACACCGATCTCGATATAGGAATAATTGGAGATGTGAATGCACGTATAAGCGAAGAACAGAGATTGGAGGAGGAAATTCCACCTCTCCCTTTTAGCCCTTTCTTATTATGATCTCATAATATGGTAACATAATTCGTAACATACATAACAATGGGAAAAGCATTTCATTTATCAAAATCTCATCAAAATACATATCGGATAGCCGATAGCGCGATTAAAATCAAACTGCTTTGTTTTTAAGCGATCACCCGATGCAATGTCGCGTTGACCGATCCAAGTGGGAAACTAATTAGGACACATCTCCTCTCATGTATGGGTTTGTTGTTGTTTAATGCGAGGGAGCGATGTAACCGACGCGATTTCATCGCCCGGGCACATTTCAAGTTCAAATAGGATACGATCCTTCATTATTTAAGTTTGATTTGTTTCATCGTCCGATCCAGCGACCATCGCTGACGATGGAGAACTAATTAGGACATAGGGTTACACTGTTTCTTCCTTCCAACGCGCCGCTACGCAAATTCAAACTCTTACTTCCATTTCACATGATTGGTGTTGGTTGGTTTTATCGTCTGTTAGACATTAAATCTTACAGTTAACAAATATTTTTCAAAGTTTTTTTCTTCTAATATACCCCCTTAGAAAAAAAAGCTACGCCCGGGCTCGGGACCCACGGATGCACTTGGACTCCCACTTGTGGGGGTCCATGGCTCTTTCAAGAGCCTGCTAGGTTATGCGCACACACAATATATACACAGTGGTGCAAAAAAAAGTGGAACACTTAGAAAAATTTAGTTTTTTCAAATAATTTTCAGAAAAAACATATTTTATTTAAACTTTTTAATACTTCAGTGATTGTACAACTATTTTTATACATTTTTAGAGTGAAAACAATGCATTACTTTAATTTAAACCCTTTAAAATTAAATTTATTTAAACTAGTATAAATTTTCAGGTTTGAAATCTGATCCCATTATTGAATTGTATTAAATGATTATCGTCTAATATGGAATTAAATGAATATTTTAATGTTTATCAGTTCGATTTGAATATCTATCTCATCTTTTAATTTAATTTAATTTGAAATATTGTCCAAGCATAATGCCTCTAAAGACCGAGGAAGTAGCTCAAGCTGTAACTCTAATAAATGATGGAAGTTTGTATCGGTATGTCGCTCTACGACTTAAACCATCGGTTGGAAGTATCAGAGCACAGAGCTGGAAAACGATATAGAGACACAAACTGTTATGCCAGGAGACCCTGATCTGTTCGAATTAGAGCTTCAAATGAGAGAGATGACCGATTCATACTATTGGATACCTATTGAGAGATCGGAATTGTACACCAGCTCAAATTCAACAGCGCCTTCTACAAACTCGACAAGTCAACCTAAGTGTTTGGACTATCAAAAGACGTCTCCGGGAATTAGGGTTGATGTCAAGGAGACCAGCGACAGGCCCTCTTTCACACCCAATCACCCAATTTACCGGTTTAAGGGAAGAGACATGCTACAAATGTGCGGGTAATCACAAAGCAAATGATTGTACGACAACAACAAAGAGGTGTGTGAATTGCCTACACAAAAACAGAGCATACAACTTGAACCTGAATGATGAACATGAGGCTGTGAGTGTGGAATGCCCGACATATATCAGAGCGTTAGAAGAAGAGAAAAAGAGAACAGGATGGGAGTCTACAAAATAGCAACAACAGAGGGAATCAATTATATACATGAATGCTCAAAGTCTGATGGCGCATAAAGATGAAATTCAACACCAGATTATGAAGAAGATGAAGCCGGCGTTCTTGGCGCTTTCGGAGACAAGATTGATAGAGGACATTGAAGATAGTGAAGTGAATGTGCCGGGTTATAGTGTCGCTAGATGTGATGCGGAAAACAGGAACACAGGGGGAGTCATGTTATATGTAAGAAACGACATAATATATCAAGTAATATTAAAAGAAAAAATAATATCTAACTGTTGGTGTATTGCGGTGGAAGTAAAAAGTAATATGTATAAAGGAGTGATCGCGGTTGTATACCACTCGCCGAGTGCATCAGATGGTGATTTTATACGTTTTTTAGAGAATATAGTGAACACTCTGATAGTAAAAAAAATGTATAGTGATGGGGGACGTTAATATAAACTTATTGACAGACTCATTTTATACGAAAAAATTAAAAACAGAAATGCTATGTTTGGGTATGAAACAATATGTTGATAAACCAACGAGAGTTACGAAAGATAGTAAAACATTGATAGATGTAGTTTTCGCTAATATTAATATAAATTGTAGGGTACATGATGAACCAAAGATAACAGATCATTCATGTATAAGCGTTGAATTTGTTATAAACAAAAAATATGAAAAATATAGAGAAATTATCAGTAGAGATTATAGTAAATTTCACATAGGGAATTCCTCAGTACAGTGGAAACAAGTCTCGAACATAACGACGAGCTAGAATTAAACTTAAGAGCTGAGAAATTTGTTCAGAGTATAGTGAGTGCATTAGACACGACTGCACCTAAGAAAAAATTTAGGATACCAAAAATATGGGAAGGGAAGAAATGGTACTCGGAGGAGATAAGAATAGCTACGAAGAAAAGAGATGAATCATATACTACGGCGCTAAATACGAATACCGAACAAGCTTGGCTTCAATTTAAATTTGAAAGAAATATGGTAGTCAAATTGATTAGAAGGAAAAGGAAAGAATATTATGAAGATATGATAGACAAGAATAAAAATGATCCGAGAATGATGTGGAAAACTCTAAAAGAAATAATAAAAGGAGAAGATACGGGGACAAGGAAGATACATAATGTCGATTTTGAAATATTAAATAATACAGAGGAATGTGAGTTAGCAGATAAATTTAATTTATATTATACAAAGAGTATTAAGGATATAACTAAGACAATAAATAGAGAAAGCAACAGTCAAAAAACTATTTATACTATAGAAAACAAGGGAATGATAGAAAATTTTGAATTGGTTGATGTACACCAAGTTGAACGAATCATTATGAACTTGCCACACAAGAAAGGAACCGATGAAGGAATAAGTAGTGACTTAATGAAAGCAAGCGTCCTAGTTATAAAGAGAGAATTAATGGGTATAATAAATGATTCGTTAAGTAGGGGCATATGCCCTGAGGGATGGAAAACATCAACAATTATACCAATTCCTAAAATAGCAAAACCAAACAAAGCAAGTGAATATAGGCCAATAAATGTATTGCCGATTTATGAAAAAGTATTGGAATTGGTGGTAAAAAACCAAATAGAAATCTATATAGAAAACAACAAAATAATAACGGAACACCAATCGGGATTTAGAAAAAATCACTCTTGTGAAACGGCAATACAAACTGTTATTGATGATTGGAAACTCACAATAAGTGAAGGAGAAATAATAGGAGTCATATTTCTGGACTTGAAACGAGCATTTGAGACAGTAGATAGGGAAATATTATTAGATAAATTATATCAATATGGAATGAGAGGAATGGTATTAAAATGGTTAAAGTCATATCTAAATAATAGAACGCAAAAAGTTAAATTTAATAACCAATGCTCTAAATCTATTATAACAGAGTACGGGGTCCCACAGGGATCTGTATTGGGCCCACTGTTGTTCTCGTTGTATATAAATGATATAATTCAGATTTGCCCAAAGGAATGCACGATAAAAATGTTTGCAGATGACACAATTATATATGTGAAGGGGGTGGCAGTGCTGAGATTGAGACGAGACTGAATGAAGTATTACACATTATTGAAAAGTGGATGAATAATAATGGACTGAAAATGAATGCTACCAAGACGAAATATATGTTAATTAAAAGTGTGCGAAAAGAACTGAGGAAAAACACAATACTAAAAGGTTTAGATGGCACAGAAATAGAACGCGTGGAAAAGATAAAGTATCTAGGTGTTATTATCGATAGTGAACTTAAATTTGATGATCACTGCGACTACATGCTAAAGAAAATAGGGAAAAAATTAGTTTCTTAAACAGAATAGGAAATAGCATATCTGACTATACTAGATGTATAGTCTATAAATCAATTATAGCGCCACATTTTGAATATTGTGCGACGTTGTTAGTGGGAATGGGAGAGACTCAGCTGTCGAAGCTGCAGATAATGCAAAATCGAGCTATGAGAGTAATAATACAGTGTAATAGGTATACTAGGGTGGAAGAAATGCTACAAGTATTGCAATTTATGTCTATAAGGCAAAGGTTGTACTATAATGTTTGTATTTTTATTTTTAAAATTATAAAGGGAATGCTGCCCATAGAATTAGGAAATAAAATAGTATTAGTGGAGGGTCGAACGAGGCAAGCAGACAATATTATGATACAATTTCGAAGAACGAAAAGTGCGCAAAAAAGTTTATTTTATGAAGGCATAAAAATGTATAATGACATTCCAACAGAGTTAAAACAATGTGACAGTCTTATAATATTTAAACGAAAATTAAAAGAATACATTTTACAAAGATAATAATCTTTATTAGCTATTGTAGCTATACATCATATTTTTCATTAATATGTCCTATTATATTGAAACTGTTAATGTGAAGAATTATATTATTTGTACCTAAAATTGTAAATTAATATGTCAAACTATATGTAAAATATAAATGTAAACTATAAATGTAAAAAAAATAGCCGAGAAGGCTAATAATAAAGATCAATCAATCAATCAACCTAAGTGTTGCACTTTTTTTGCACCACAGTCAGGGCCGGATTTAGGCATGTGCAATATGTGCAGCTGCACACGGCGGCAAATTTTAAAAAATATACTTGATGATACAACCATTGGGGATATTTCGATATTGCTATCTATGAGTGAAAATAAATAATCGGCATCTTTGTTCGGAAAGTGAAAAAAAGGGCACAGTGTTTCTGTAAACAACGTACAAGTCGAGCTTAACAATCGTATCTCTGCTCTGCCGTTCCATCAGTCCATCACTGTCCTAGGCTCGTCGCGATGAGTTAATGAGTCAATAAAATATTGTATCTGTTAACGTAAACTATACTTTGTAATTTCTTTTCTTTACTATTTCCTACGTATGAAAACCACAGGACTACCTTACATCGTTGTAAAAAACTTAAACATTAGGCCCTAATGTTTCAGTTTTTGACAACGATGTAAGGTAGGCCCTAATGATTAGGGTGTTGGTTGGTGGCGGGGTGGTGAGGATGAGTGGCCGGTGTGTGTGTGTGTGGGGGGGGGGGGCAGTGTTAATTTTGCACATGGGCGGCAAACATCTAAATCCGGCCCTGACCACAGTGTATATATATATATATATATATATATATATATATATAATAATCTTATGAGGAGAATTTTCTAGGTAAATTCTCCTCATAAGTTATTTATAATGTTTCACCTAGAACCGACACCTAAATCCTTAAAATATATATATATATATATATATATATATATATATATATATATATATATATATATATATATATATATATTAGTTGAATAAAAGATTTCACTGTCGATGGTAACAGAATTGTTTTTATTTTAGGTTAAAAATAAAATAAAATGAGAGAGTCTTCTGTTTTTTAAATAAAATAATTTTTAACTATTTCTAGAGACTATAGTTTCGAAGGCATAGCCTTCATCATCAGTCTATCACAAATATTTCAAATTAGTTACAAATTAAGATTTATACATAGAAAATTTGAAAAATATATATATATAAGAATTGCTCATTTAATAGTATAAGCAATATGATATCTTTATCGGGATATCTAACACTCCATAATAAATATTTTTCTAGAGAATTCAAAATAATTAGAGCTTCGCCTGGTGAGCGCACCGAGTAATATACCTACCTATGCTGGTGTGTATGTTTAGTTGCCTACATTACAGAATATTTCCCTTTAACATTTAAACTAAAAATCCAAAATCTTTTTGAAATGATTCCATAATTAGTTGTTTGGTTTTTTGAATGGTGCAAATAGCGCCGTCTTGCGGCAGGTGAGTCAACTGGCTGGCTGGCTACCTTTCTCCTTTGGCCTGGCTGGTTGTTGCTTGGTGTTTGGTGCTTGCATTGCATTTGGTTGTTTCCTCGGCCGGAAGGACGGACACACACTTGTTAATCCTAGCACACCACCTGTTGCTCGTTGTTCTTCTAACTGTTGGGGTTGTTTTGGGATTGGTGTCTTACCAAGAGGGATTATGCGGGCCGCGTGACGGTGACGTCGTCGCTGTTGTTGTTTGTTGTCTGCGTATGCCGAATGTCTGTCGGCGGCGAGAGGGACGGCGGCGGCCCCCCCGGCCACGGCCACATTGCCCACCTTGCCCATCTAGCCCACCTAGAGTCTGAGCCTCAGTTCCTGCTCCTTCAACTTCAACTTCAACAGAAACAGAAACAAGAGGCCGAGGGGTTTTCGGCAGCAGCAGAATCCGCCCACGCAGACACCGTCATCGGCTTCCCAAACAGCCCCTGGCCCTGTCCAGACTCACCACAGGTACGGCTTCTACTATCGATATCGACACACACACCACCCTCGATATACCCATCTGTCATAACCAGCACAAATTCTACACCTTTGTTTCATAAAAAACAACAACATTTGCTGCATTTATTTGCAGCCACAGGCAACTCAACAACCTTCTCTAGTTATTCTTTTTATTATTAAAATTTATTTTACCTATTTATAAAAAAAAAAACCTATTAAAATAGATATGTAAATAAAAAAATATATTAAATAAAACATTTTCTACAAAATATTACAACAAAATGACAAAATTTGAATTGAAATAAAAAATCACTTACGCAATAATTAAAATAACAATTACGAGAGAAAACAAATTCGAAATTATAATTATTAAAAAAAATTATTTAAAGATTTAATGAGAAATAATATTTCAACAATAGATAATTAATTATATACTAGTTTAAAAAAATAAATAAACACAATTCTAGGGCCGTTTACCACATCTGTCATATTAAGTATAGGTACATTCTAGATCTTTGTTTCATAGAAAACATTTCTCTTTATTTCCAACAACAAGCAACTGAACTGAACAACCTTGTCTTTTTTATTATTAACTTTTTCCCTATTTATAGAGATAAAAGCTTCAAATGGTAGATAAATAATAAAATATATTTCATTCCAATCCAATTTAGAAATATTACCTAACAAAATGACAGATAGGTATTCTTTTTTCAGAAATGAAATAAAATTACCATTCAAATTTATAACCCACGCAATAATTCAAATAACAATAAAATTCAAATTTTTCAACAATACATAATCAAAAATGCATTGTCCAAATAGATAACTTTATTTTAAAAATAAAAAACAACACATGAAATAAATTGAAATAGTTAGTATTAGTATATCCGATTGATATCGTAATTGTCGAATTTTTCGAAATTAAAATTTACGCAATATTTGTTAATTTGCTAATCAGATTTAATCCGATATGATTTTTCAACAATACATAATTTTAATTATATTCTATGAAATTAAAAAAAAAATAATTCCAACAATATTCTAGTGATACTTATTAAATGGTATGTCTGATGTCATCATTTCAATTTCTTCTCAATTTTTCATTTATTTCAAATCCCCATAAAATTAATATATTTTTTTATTACAGGGGAAATAGGATGAGTCCTATCTATCTATCTAGCATTTCTACCTTTCTCATTATTAATTCTTTGCTTGTGAAAAAAAAATGGGATGTGATTCGCAAAAAATGAATTTCTTTTCTAATTCAGCAACCAGAAATCTTTAGGAATCCCATGAAATTTGTCATCGCTTTAATATAGGCAAAAAATTTATCAGATTTGACTGTTTATTTTTATTTATTTAAGAATACAAAATATGTTGACTAATGCGTAAATTGAATTTGATTTAGAAATCATAAATATAAACAAGGATCAATTAAACAGCCAATCCAGCACTTTTCGGATCAATAGATAATTTTTAGAAAAAAAAAAAAATAAAACCGACTTCAAAAAAACTAAATGCAACAAAATAAAATAATAAGAACTCAAAAATCAAATAAAATGCACTAAAAGGTATAAAATAATTATCTTATTTCGTTACAACTAAACGACGAAATTATTACATGAAATCCCTTTTTGAAGTCGGTGCTAAAAATATACATTTTATGAATCGCACTCAACGGATCTTACTTAGTACGATAGGCGGGTATGCTCGCTTATATAGTTTGTTTAGCACCGACTTCAAAAAGTGATTTCATGTTTTAATATTTCATCGTTTAGTTGTAACTAAATTAGATAATTATTTTATACCTTTTAGTGGATTTTATTTTATTTTTGAGTTTTTATTATTTTATTTGTTGCATTTAGTTTTTTTTGAAGTCTGTTTTATTCTCTTTTTAATGATGTTATTAATAGTGACTTAAGATAATATTTTGTATGGATCTCGTAAGAGAAAGCGTCGGGCGAATGAATCAGAAAATGCTAAAAAAAAAATACAATTCACATTTTTTGCGAGTTTTAAATGAACATTTTAAGATTGTTTTTTTTATAAAAGATTTTATATATTATAACTTCGATTATTTGCTCATAAGAATTAGGGATTTCCGTTATTTTGTCATTGATCATATCTATAGAATTTGACCAAATTAATATGGGACCACCCCTAAGGTAACACCTTTCCAATAAAAAAAGAATCATCGAAATCGGTCCACGTGGCAAAAAGTTCTCGCTGAACATACGTAAAATAAATAGATAAATAAATAGGTATCTTGACTATCTTGGAGCTATACTGATCCAAACTCAGAAAGAATCATTAAAATCGGTTCATAAACAAAGAAGTTATGCCTGAACAAACATAACAAAAAATAATTTTTAAGAAAAAAATAAAAACCGACTTCAAAAAATTCAATGCAACAAATAAAATACACTAAAAGGTATAAAATAATTATTATCTTATTTAGCTATAACTAAACGACGAAATATTAACATGAAATTACTTTTTGAAGTCGGTGCCAAACAAACTATACCTATAAGCGAGCATACCCTCCCTCCAAACGTACTAAGTAAGATCCGTCGAGTGCGATTCATAAAAGGTATATGTTGGGCACCAACTTCAAAAAGTAATTTCATGTTAATATTTCGTCGTTTAGTTGTAACTAAATAAGATAATAATTATTTTATACCTTTTAGTGTATTTTATTTGTTGCATTGAATTTTTTGAAGTCGGTTTTTATTTTTTTCTTAAAAATTATTTTTATTTTTCTCTTTTTAGTGATGTTATTAATAGTGATCATATCATCAGAACTTGACCAAATTAATATGACACCATCCCTAAGACACCCCCTTTCGTATAAAAAAAGAACCATCGAAATCGGTTCATAAACAAAGAGGTTAGGTCTAAACAAACCTAATAAAAAAGGTCTAATACCTATGAAAAAAAAACGAAAAAAAAATGGGACCAATCGGAAGCTAGACTGGACCCAATGCAAAAAAAATTTTCAAAATCGGTTGGGAATTGACGGAGATATGAGGTAACATAGGCACAAAAAAAAAAAAAAAAAAAAAAAAAATTCAGTCGAATAGAGAACCTCCTCCTTTTTTGAAGTCGGTTATAAAAGGTCCTATACCAATGAAAAAAATAAACTGACGTGTTCTCCTGTGGCCACCCACTTGACTATCATACAACCTGGTCCCTCACTTATACTTAATATTTAATAAAATTATTTATAATCATGTAGGGGAGGGGGGTTAGTTTTTGCATTTTTAGACAATCAGACAACCAGACAGACCAACAGATATTTTGACAAAACAATTATTATCTCGAAAAATAATAATTTTTTCGATGTTCACTTATTATATTAGAGGTTTTTTGTAGACCGAAATACCATGGTTTTGCTCAATTTTTTTAATCAAAATAGTTTCAGCCGTTTTTGAGATATTTTGAAAAAAAGAACGAAAAAAAACCCACTTTTTTCATGCACAATTACAATACTTGACCATACCCTGTATTGTCAAGTAAAAATATACAGAGAGTAAAGATATTATAGAGGGGGAGGGGGGAGGGGGGTCTAAAAGGGGAGATGGTAAGTGAAAGTCGTGTGTCATACACACTCTCTTTTTAATGCATTTTGCCTAATGGCTGACTCACTTGGCTAGCGATTATAAATACATACTATATATCCAAGAACAGATAAATATTCGTTAGTCACACTTTAGCCGGAAATTATGTAAATTAAATTGTCTAATCTGTTCAATAACATTTTTTTTCTCTTACTAAATTCTACTTTTATGATATTTAGTATAGGTATATACCTACCTGTTGAAGCGATTCGACATTTACTTTAAGACCTATAATCGAAAATTAATCTTATATATAGTATATTGTATATATAGGTACTATATAAACAGAAATTGAAAGAAAAAGTTTAAAAAAATTCATGACTCTGTACGCTCTCCGGAAAATTTTCAGAATGAGGGGGGGGGGCTAATGTTTTTCGTTAATTTTTTTGTATTAATTAAAACTAATATATTAGTATTATTTGTAATTTTAAATTCAAGTTTTTTACTTAAATTCAAGTAAAAAGTTCGATTTTCATTTGCTGCCAGAATTCAGTAAAATTGAATTGCCATTTTGGCAACGTTTTGACCCCCTCTCCGGCCATCATCAAAACATCGCACTGCAGAAAGTTTTGAACAGAATTGTAATTAAAAATAATATTAATTTACACCCTTCGTTGACCCTTTTAAACCCTGAAGAAGGTGAGATGATCCTCTGAATCGTCCGGTTTTTTAAGAGGATGAAAATTACGTTCTAATAAATTCTTTTGTTTGGAATTTGTAGTTTTCATTATCCCTGGTCTTTGGGCCTTTGCGTCAATTTAACATTGAATTCTTCTACCACTTCTTTAATATAAAATACCTCCAATTAATTTTTTATAAATTTTATTAAACCAATTATTTTACATTAATTAATGTATACCTTGTATTTTGCTTCGATTCCGGAGATTACTTCTCCACCATCGAGTGTCCTTATTCATCTTTAGTCCTTGTTTTTAATAAGAGGAAAAATCTAATTAGATAAAAAAAAACCTCTTTTCCGATAATTATTTCAATTCCATTATTCCCCAATCAAGTCGATTGGTATATTTTCCATCCAATCCAGAATCATTTCTTCCCTCCAATTAATTTTTTTTTTTTTTATAAATTTTATTAAACCAATTATTTTACATTAATTAATGTATACATTGTATTTTTGCTTCGATTCCGGAGATTACTTCTCCACCATCGAGTGTCCTTATTCATCTTTAGTCCTTGTTTTTAATAAGAGGAAAAATCTAATTAGATAAAAAAACCTCTTTTCCGATAATTATTTCAATTCCATTATTCCGCAATCAAGTCGATTGGTATATTTTCCATCCAATCCAGAATCATTTCTTCCCTCCAATTAATTTTTTTTTTTTTTTTTTTATAAATTTTATTAAACCAATTATTTTACATTAATTAATGTATTTTATTTATTTATTAATGATGTTATGTACATAGGTCAGAGTAGACCCTTATAGTGTACAATCAAAAAAAGAAAAAAAGAAACTGACAAATATAGAGATTAACAATATAAAGAAAAATGAAATATAAATTAGATACAAAAATACAAGAAACAGAACAAAACGTAAAAAAATACAAAATATAAAATACAAAATAGAAATACAAAGTATAAGTATATTACAAAATATAAATTACACAATATAAAAAATAAGTTAGAGGCTATAGCATTAGCATGATAGGGCTTCAGTGAGTCCACGCAGAAAGCGGGCAGCAGAGGATGGTTGTCTTAAGGCAGAGGGCATTGAGTTCCACAGTCGTGGGGCTGTGATCTCAAATGACCTCGATCTGAGGGCAGTCTGGTGTCGCGGGCATACCAGGGCTCTTGATCTTATTGAAGGACCAGGGGTAAGTAGTTCCGCCAGGTAGGAGGGAGACCCTGATATAAGGACCCTATGGACAAACCTCAGGTACCTAAACTTTAGATAGTTAGGAAGGCTGAAGCCTAATATCTCTACTGCTTTCTCAGAAACATGATCCATATGGCCCAGGTCGTAGATGTATCTTATGCACGAATTAAGTGCCACCGATAACCTGTGGAGAGAAACGCTGTCGAGGCCGTAGTAGACGACCTCTCCATTCAAGAAGTGGGGTAATAATAATACGAGAACAAGTCTACGGCGCAGCCAGACAGGAGTTGCGTGGGCCATTTTTCGGAGAGGATACAACGAACCGTATACTCTTTTACAGATCAGACTAACATGGTCACTCCATGTCAATCTAGAGTTAATGACTATGCCAAGATCTCTGACATGTTCGGAGTAGGGGATGTCTGTGCCACAGACATTCACCGCAGGAATCACTCCTGATCACGGGAGGATAATACAATCGCCTGTGTCTTCGCGGGGTTGAGCATCAATCCGTTCACGGTAGACCACATGGAGATCGATTCAATGTCGGTATTAATTTTTTCAACAGAAAGCCTACTGTCGACGTGTCCTAGGTGGGAATAGATCTGAAGATCATCGGCGAAGAGATGGTATCTACAGTGGCGGAGAACTTCAGGAAGATCATTGATAAATAGGGAGAAAAGCAAGGGAGATAAAACCCCGCCCTGGGGGACACCGCGTGTAAGAGCTCTAGAGGAGGAGGCCTCACCACCCGTCTCGACCCACTGGCTTCGCCCTGACAGATAGGAGAAGATCAGTCTACAGGAAGCACCAGAGAACCCCGCTAGGTCATGCAGTTTACGAACTAGGATGCTATGATCGACAGAGCCAAAAGCATTTTTAAAATCAAGGAGCACCAAGATAGCGGATCCAGATTCTTCTATAATTGCCCTGCAGTCGTTGGTGACCTTCAGAAGCGCAGTTGCACAACTGTGCCCGGGGCGGAAACCTGACTGGAATGGGATAAGAAAATGAGTTCGGTCAATGTGTCCCATTATCTGGGAGTATAATATTTTTTCAAAGACTTTAGAGATAACAGGGAGAACACTAATAGGCCTGTAATCGGAGCAAGAGCCGGGTTTATTGATTTTAGGTATAGGGGTAACCTTGGCAGATTTCCAGCAGGAGGGAAAGAAGGAAGAGGTAATTAGTACGTTGAAGATTTTAGTTATAATTGGCAGGATGACAGGAAGAATAAGACGGATGAAAGCAAGGGGAATACCGTCAGATCCGGGGGCCCCAGACTTCATCCCCGAGAAGGCACGGAGGACATCGTCTACAGATACGCAAGAAAAGTAGAAGCCGTTTGAGAGGGTCTCATTGAGGCAATCAGGAGGGGAAGAATTACCACCGTCTGGAGAAGTAAAGTGACGATTAAGGTCATCAAGATCAAAGGGGCAAGATTGAGTGGAGCTCTGGACGAAACCATGCCTCCTCAAGTTGCTCCAGAGCTGGCGAGGAGAAAGTTCTGGATTCAGGTCAGCCATTATTATTCGTCTCTTAGCAGATCTAATCATGGCCTTTGTTTTGTTTCTGAGGGACCGAAAGATTTCATAGTGTTCATGGGCACCAGATCTTCTCCACCTTGCATAGGCCTTGTCTCTGGTCCTAATTGAGTCAGCAATGTTTCTATTAAACCAGCGGGTGCCGCCATCTCTAATCTTGATATGTTTTTTTGGAGCGAACTCATCCAGAATGTTTAACATGAATCGGTTGAAAACGCTAATCATTCTCTCTTGATCGGGGTGAAAGAACACCTGATCCCAAGGGACACTAGCTGCTCTAATTAAAAGGGACTGGCGACAGACATGGGCCAGGTTGCGGGTCTCAATCCATTTTGACTTTGGTTTAGGATGGCGAATGTCATAATTACATAGTAGGAAAGAGTGGGCTGAGATCCCGGGTGCATCGAGTTGTTTAAAGGAACACACCCTAGACGGGTGTCTGACCCAGCATAGGTCAAGTAGAGATGGCAAAGAATGGGGTGGGAAGTGGGTCGGGCTTGAGGGCAAAATAGTGAACTGGTGGGAAGTTGTAAGGTTAGTGAGTTTTCTAGAACAGGTATTCAGAGGGGCCAATAGATTAATATTGAAATCGCCCATAATAATTGAGTGATGACATCGGGCAGAGACAGATCCTAAGACTTGCTCAAGATCAAGAATATCTGAGTAAGGAGCAGGGGGACGATAGACGACTCCCAGCAGGATCGAAGACCCACTAAAGTCAAGTTCAATGAATAAATATTCAATGATCCCATCACTGGACGATAGTACCACCCTGGCTCTCAAGTCGGACCTGACATAAAATCCAACTCCACCACCTCTTCCTCTCATGCGGTCATTTCGAATAAGGGTATAACCGTGGAGCTCAACCAGGGAAGGAGGAATAGATGTGTGCATCCAAGTCTCGGAAATCCCAATGACATGAAGAGGGTTGCCCTGAAGACCGGTGCGGATGTCGTTAAAACTGGAAACGAGACTCTGCGCATTCAAATGACACACAGAAAACGCCTTCGGGAAGTCGGCGAGGGCGAGTTTAATACCCTCATTCAAACTTGGCACGTTAGGGTCGTTATCCATAGTTGATGAATCTTATTTTGGCCAACATTCTATTTTTATGGATCTGGCAGACTTTACCATCGAAGGCAGAGTGGGAAGTAGATTCATAATTAGCGTGCGTACAATTGAAACATTTAGGGTTATCGGTTTTGTTGGTGCAATTTCTGGATTCATGATCCCCTGAACATTGGGCGCAGTGGGGTGTATTGTTACAGTTGTTAGATTTATGCCCAAAGTTTAAACAGCGGAAGCATTGCAGAATAGTCACATGGTCCGACACTCTGCAGACCGACCAGCCGACAAAAATGTTGGGTTTACCAAGAAGTGCAATTCTGACAGCGGGACTCGTCTCGATCACATGAGACACGGTGTCGCGGCCATTTGCTGGATATTTGTATATCATTTTGATATTGGGATTGTCCATATTCGCTAGATTTTGGGATATGAGATCATTTCGGACCTCATCGGCAGGTATATTGGCAGGGACCCGCCTGATTAATAGACGGGGGTTCATTTTGGTGTCCTCTCTGACCTCCAAACCACATGCATCAAGTTCGGTTGTCAGTTTCAGTTTTTGGATGTTGACGGCAGCCGCTGTGATCCGGACTGAGTTATTTTTGGAGTTTGTCATTTTCAAGACCTTCATTTCAGCCTCAGCAGGTTTGACCGCCTTTTGGAGAGCTTTCCGGGTTTGATCAGAGTTTTGAAACTTTTCTGTAGAATCAGACTTCGGACCAATAATGAAGCTCGTCGTTTTTACAATAGGGACAGATTTTTTTGATGAAATTTGAACGGAGTTTAGGGCACTAGAGGGTGGAGCATTGGCAATAGATTTTGTATTATGGCTAGAGAGAGAGTCGACAACGGCAGAAGCGACAGCACTTTTAAATAGCTCGGAGCGGGTAAATGTTGATAGGGTTTGTTTAATAAGGTCAACATTAGAGATCTCGGTTTGGGAGCGATTAGAGACCTTAGTATAGGCAGATGCAATCCTGTCAGTAATTGCGGTTATTTCCTCCAATGCATTTTCAATTCCAGCTTTACTAGGTGTTGCGTCTTGGTTCTTAGTGATAAGGTTCAGGATATTTAGTTTGTGGTTGCCTATGGAAGTCTGAAGCGTTACAAGCTCTTCGAGCGAGAGGGGAAGCGATGTTGGAGTAGAATTTTCGTCACTGTCACTGTTGGAGGGTAGCAAGCTGACCTCGATGGATCCAGAAGGAACTGCAAATCCGTGACAGGGGGCGAGCTGCCCTGATTGATCAGTGGAGTTGTGGGGAGTTTTTTTTAAGAGGCAGTTCCGGTGAAAATAATTATGACGTGAAAATAATTATGACAGTACACACAGTATACATTGTATTTTTGCTTCGATTCCGGAGATTACTTCTCCACCATCGAGTGTCCTTATTCATCTTTAGTCCTTGTTTTTAATAAGAGGAAAAATCTAATTAGATAAAAAAACCTCTTTTCCGATAATTATTTCAATTCCATTATTCCGCAATCAAGTCGATTGGTATATTTTCCATCCAATCCAGAATCATTTCTTCCCTCCAATTAATTTTTTTTTTTTTTTTTTTTATAAATTTTATTAAACCAATTATTTTACATTAATTAATGTATACATTGTATTTTTGCTTCGATTCCGGAGATTACTTCTCCACCATCGAGTGTCCTTATTCATCTTTAGTCCTTGTTTTTAATAAGAGGAAAAATCTAATTAGATAAAAAAACCTCTTTTCCGATAATTATTTCAATTCCATTATTCTCCAATCAAGTCGATTGGTTTCACCAATTTCTCATTCCCTCCAATTAATTAAATATTCCAATTTTAATATACTTATATATATAATGAACTATTAGTGGGTTCTAAAATAGAAAAATAATTAATTAATATAAAGAAAATTAAAAAAAATATTTGTAATTTTTATTGACACACCCACCAGTTGACAATTAATTTAATAAAGAAAAAACTTAATTAAAAATTTAAGGGGGGAGGGGGTTTAAAAATTAAAATTATAAAATTTTCAAACTAACCCCCCCTCCCCCTCCCTCCAAAAATGAAATAAACTATAAAATGAACCTATAATAAAAAAGAGAGTTATTATTTTTTTCGGGGGCCAAATTTGCGGAGGTTCAAAAAAATAGAACTATCAATATAAGTCCTAGACCCTTTGATCGATTGGTACGAAATTTCGCATTTGGTCGCTGATCTTACAAAACTTCGTAAGTCCTAAATTCATTGTTTGTCAGAAAACAAGAAAAACTATTTTAAACAAATACAATTATTATTATTTGTCCGTAGCGCGAAATTAAATTGGAATAGAATAATAAGGTTTCAATAGACAGATGAGTCTTGAAAAGTTGGTCGGTATAAACGTATATAATACGTATTTGACCAAAAATGGGACTTACGAGGTTTTGTAAGACCAGCGACCATATACACCTTATTATAGAACTTTATGAAAATGACTTAATATATGAAATTGATAGTGATAAAAAAAGGGGGGGGGGGCGAAAGTATTTTCAAACAAAAATCGAACAAAGCTGATATTTCTAATAAAATAGTCTCACAAAAAGGAGATATTATTAATCGCTAAATTAAGAGGGGATGGGGGTTCTTTCGTAAATAATTATAAATTATTTTTTTAAATATTAAATATAAGAGAGGCCAGGTTTATGGTAAACTCATGTGAATGGCCACATTAACTTATTTAAATAATAATATTAGTAGATTGGGTATTGATATATTGGGTGAGTTTTTTACTTTATTTATCTTGAGACTGTCTTATAACTTAAAAACAGTGCATTATATGAATAAAAGTTTGTTTATATCGAAGGGGAAACTAAACTACGCTATTGTTTGTCGACCTAGAACAAGCTTTCAAGGGCATTTCATGGTTAACTTCTGTTTTTAAAATAGAAATCTATATTTTTCTTTACATTGCCTATATTTACAAAAAAGTAAACAACTTTCGTAAGAACTATTTTTACTTTATCCAATTTACTTTATCCAATAATATAGTAATGTGGACAATTAAGTTACATAGCGAGACACTGAGGAATTCGAAAAATAAACAATGAAACGTCCGATTCATTAAAAGTAAAACTCTGTTTTTAACCGACTTCAAAAAAGGAGGAGGTTCTCTATTCGACTGATTTTTTACTTTATCCAATGCGAAGCATGGTAAAGTATTGGAATCGCTCTCGCGGCAAGCGCGACTTCAAAGGGTCCTCAGGTAAAGACTACGGAATCCATGGACTCAATTAAAGTCACAAATTGTAGTATTCAATTAGGTTGAATTTTAGCACGTGACGGTTTTGCCAAAAATTACAAGGGGTCTCGTCGAGAGGCCAAAAAGTGCGATTTTTTCATTTAGTGCGTGCGGATGGATGAATGGATGGATGTATGTTATCATTTTTTTGGCCCACGATTTTTTCCACACCGTTGCACCGATTGAAATAAAATTAAAAACCTAGCATTCTTTTAACAAAATGAAGCGCTGATTAGTTTTTGGTACATATCGGTCCACAAACATTAGTACTTTATTTCAGTACTTTTTTAGTTTTTTCTAAATATCTTCAAAATGACTTAACCAATTTTGATGAAATTTAATATCCTAATTAAGTACCTTGGGGACCACAAAAAAGGTTAAATAAAGTTTTTAGTAAAATTATATTTTAAAGTACTTTACTCTAGAACATATTAATATTTCAAATGAATTTGGATAAAGTCTAGCAACGATCCGTTGCAGTTTATTTTATACGACATCAAATAAACAAAATATTAAATCAATTAGATCTCAAAAAATCTTAATAATTATTTTTAACAATTATTTAACTTAATTATCAAATAATAATGATTAAATAATTAATTATTAAATAAATAATTTAATAATTTTGCGACACTGTTCTGAGACATTCCAGAGTGTATTGTTGCAAGTCTTCTGGATGAATTCTAGTCTCAATTTCGTTATTTTGGCCTGTTCCAGTTTCTTCGTAGCCTTTATATTTCTTGTTTTTTTTTAACAGATTTATAAAACGATGAAATGAAGCTTGTGAGGGTGTATTCCTATAAGGAAAACACTCGGCATCCATTTCAATGTCCTCCCCATAATACTTCTTCCACATTCTCCGCTTAAATTAACACCAATTCAATTCTGCCTTCAACAAAAAATGGTCCATTTTTATTATGGTAATACAATATAAACTACCATATTTACAGGATTGACACGAGAATTTTTTTAAACTAAAATTTTTTAACTAGTTCTATTAAGTAGAAAATAATCTCTTAAATCTGAGTATAACGAAGTTTTAATATCATTATAAACCCTTATTTTCATTGTTGTGACTTTTCGATTTAATAAATATTTATTTAATAATTAATTATTTAATCATAATGATAATTAAGTTGAATAATTGTTAAAAATAATTATTAAGATTTTTTTGAGATCTAATTGATTCATGTATGTATGTTTATTTGATGCGGTATAAAAAAATAGTTCTTATGAAAGTTGTTCAGTTTTTTTTTGTAGATTCAGAATATGTACAGAAACTAATAGGGAGATAAAAGAAGAGGATGGTCGTTTTAGTAACCAGTGGTCAATGTGGTTTTTCTCATCAACTTGGGGGTGCAAATATATAAAGTAGATCAGACAGAATAGCTATTCCATTTAAAAACCAGAAGTTGTCCTCGAAATACCCTTGAAAGCTTGTTCTAGGTCGACAAACAATAGCGTAGTTTAGTTTCCCCCCTGATATAAATAAACTTTTATTTGAAACTTTTTTCTATATAATGCAGTGTTTTTGAGTTATAAGACTGTCCCAAGATAAAAAAACTCACCCGGTATATGTTCTAGTAAGGAGAGTTTGAAATATAATAGGTAACTAATGTGATGTTTTGATTTTTGCTGGATTGCCTGACGAACATCCCAACGAAAGAGAAATCTCTGTTGGTTTTCGTTTTCGTCCTCTCTCTCTCTCTGTTGGGGAGAGATGCTGCCTCCAGATACCAGATACCTACCAGATACCCTACCAGATACCAGCTGTGTGTGTTGGTGGCTTGTTAAGGTGAACGCCCTCTCTCTCTCTTTCCTTGTTCTACTGTTAGAGTTGCGTTTTCATATCCTGAATCCTGAATCCTGACACAAGACAAGACAAGGCATTGATTTCCGAACATTAAGCCCCCTTTGTCCCCTCTTTTGCAGCCCGAACATCGGTGACTTTAATGCACTCAATCACTCAACTATCTCATACAAACATAAGAAATTCATCTGAATTTTATCAGAAAATTGAAAAATCGTCATTTCATTTTTTATGGTTCCGTACAGAAACAATACGGAACGCTAATGGTATCGCCACAATGTCTATTTGTCAGAGAATTATAGTTCTTTAACTAAATAGGGGAAAAACTTGAAATATAGAATGAACCTTTTACTTTCGAATCGACTATGGCCGATACATGGCATACGTCACTATTGATGTCCCATAATGATACGTATTTATTTAATATACCTACAACTCGGAAATTAATTTATTTATCATATTTCTTATGATCTGGAAAATTAATATTATTAATACTTAAAAAGGAGTTATTTTTAAGAATTTAAAGGTTTTTCAGTTACTCTTTATTAACCGACTTCAAAAAAGGAGGAGGTTATTCGACTGAATTTTTTTTGTGCCTATGTTACCTCATATCTCCGCCAATTGTCAACCGATTTTGAAATTTTTTTTGCATTGGGTCCAGTCTAGCTTCCGATAGGTCCCATTTTTTTCGTTTTTTTTCATAGGTATTAGACCTTTTTTATTAGGTTTGTTTAGACCTAACCTCTTTGTTTATGAACCGATTTCGATGGTTCTTTTTTTATAAGAAAGGGGGTGTCTTAGGGATGGTGTCATATTAATTTGGTCAAGTTCTGATGATAGGATCACTATTAATAACATCACTAAAAGAGAAAAATAAAAATAATTTTTAAGAAAAAATAAAAACCGACTTCAAAAAATTAAATGCAACAAATAAAATACACTAAAAGGTATAAAATAATTATTATCTTATTTAGTTACAACTAAACGACGAAATATTAACATGAAATTACTTTTTGAATTTGGTGCCCAACATATACCTTTTATGAATCGCACTCGACGGATCTTACTTAGTACGTTTGGAGGGAGGGTATGTTCGCTTATAGGTATAGTTTGTTTGGCACCGACTTCAAAAAGTAATTTCATGTTAATATTTCGTCGTTTAGTTATAGCTAAATAAGATAATAATTATTTTATACCTTTTAGTGTATTTTATTTGTTGCATTTAATTTTTTGAAGTCGGTTTTTAATTTTTTCTTAAAAATTATTTTTATTTAATTAGGTATATTCGAGGAGTGATCCGTGATTGGAAGTAGATGTACACATCTTTGAAAGTATTTTGGAAGTACTTGGAAATATTTGGAAGTACTTGGAAATATTTGGAAGTGCTTGGAAATATTAGGAAGTACTTGGAAATATTTGGAAGTATTTGGAAATATTTGGAAGTAAAAGTTGAAGTAGGTGTACATCATATTAGGTCGCGGTTCACCTCTCGGGTATATTATTATTTTTTTAATGCAATAAATACTTAGAAGATTGCAAAGTTCTAGTAAATTAACGTAGAATTACATAATATGGAAATTATGTACATATATATGAAGATTAACTGTGTAATAAAATATTACATTAGCATATATATATAAAATAAAGTATATAAATTACCTTTAAAATTCTCTTTTTTAAAGTAATAATAATATTATTATTATTATAAACATTTTATTTTTAACGAACTTAGTTCCATATTTTTTTTGTAATTAATTAAATTAATTGAACCGCGTAAATTTGAATAATTTCCATGATTCAGCCTGCGAATTTTTTGCAGTTCATAAATCATTTCATTATTATTTTTTTTTGTTTTGAAAAGGAAAATCCTGCCAGATGCCAAATTTCATTTTTCCTTTTCAAAACAAAAAAAATAATAATGAAATGATTTATGAACTGCAAAAAATTCGCAGGCTGAAATCATGGAAATTATTCAAATTTACGCGGTTCAATTAATTTAATTAATTATTATTATAGTCTTAATAAATATTAATACACATGTTTTCAATTAGTTGACAATATAATGAGGGTTTCTAAAAAGATAAATGAAAAAAATAAAATTAATTAGAAAATATGAGGTGAACTAAAAAAATCCACTACAACAGAGGTTCCGAAACTGTGCGCCCCGGGGAGCCATGGCCCCTTCACAGGGGCGCCGCGAAGCTTCATAATTAATTGAACACGACATTTGGCCTAACTGGCAAAAAACAAATTGAGAAGATTAAAATTTATTTATTATTCATTTTTATCTCTTACTTAGGATGATTATACTTACGCATAAACCGAAAAAATTCAACTTTGACACTCTCAAAAAAATCTGAAATATACAAAGGTTCCGTCCCCCTGTGGTCTCAATTTTTGAATTTCAGAGAAAAGTAAAGTATCAATTCCGAAAATAATCTTATCGATTCTAATAGAACAGTATTTAGAGAGAAGAAATGCTATATTTGTTTTGATATATAGCGAAAAAATTTAACTTTGACACCCTTGAAAAAATCTGAAATAATGTACAATGGGTCCCCCTGTGTTCTCAATTTTTGATTTTTATAGAAAAATAAACTATTAATTCCGAAGATATTTTTATCAATTCTAATACAATAATATATACTGGGTGAGTTTTTTGTCTTGAGACAGTCTTATAACTCAAAAATAGTGCATTATTTGAAAAAAAAAACAGACACAAAAAAAAAATCAGTCGAATTGAGAACTCCTCCTTTTTTGAAGTCGGTTAAAAAATAGAGAACGACACTCAAAAATAAATTGGAATTATTATAAAATAAGTATATTTATTGTCAAAATGCCATTTATGGAGAATTTAACTGGAAATTTTTTCTTAAATTAGGTATTCAATTATTTTCAAACATTTAAATATATTTTATTCTCAATATTATCTATTTATGAAAAATTACAATCATAAATCTTGATTATTTTATTCATTTTAAAATCAATTATCACAATTTTATGTGCAGATATTTTTTTTTAAATTTTTTTTTACTGATCAAGTATGTAAAATAGTTTTTTTTTCTACCGTTATATCATTTGTATTTTGTAATTTAATTCTATTTGAAATATTGCATATTGGTTTCTTTGTCAGATGAGAGAAATGTGCAATTATTTAGAGATTTCATTAATTATAAATAAAACTCGAACATACATAATTTTATCTAATAAGAGCTTTGATTTGCGAGGAACCCATGGAACACAGACAAACAGACATATAGACATTTTGTTGAGGGTGTTTTTCGTTCATAACTTTGCTTGAAACGTGTGAAACCAAAATTTGGCGCCATTTGGACCAATGTATGTGATTGTTTCTTATTTTTAACCGACTTCAAAAAAGGAGGAGGTTCTCAATTCGACTGAATTTTTTTTTGTATCTATGTTACCTGATATCTTCACCAATTGTGATTGCATTGGGTTCAGGCTAGTTTCCGATTGGTAAAAATATAAATTTCATTGGTATTGGACCTTTTTCGTTATGTTTGTTCAGGCATAACTTCTTTGTTTATGAACCGATTTAAATGATTCTTTCTGGGTTTGGATCAATATAGCTCCAAGATAGTCAAGATACCTAACTATTTATTTATTTATTTATTTTATGTATGTTCAGTGAGAAATTTTTGCCACGTGAACCGATTTCGATGATTCTTTTTTTAATGGAAAGGCGGGTACCTTAGGGGTGGTCTCATATTAATTTGCTCAAGTTCTGATGATATGATCAATGACAAAATAAAGTAAATCTCCAATTCTTATGAGCAAATAATCGAAATAATAATAAATAAAATCTTTTATAAAAAAATTTTAAAACCCCCAAAGTTTTCAAGACAATTTCTCTATTTATGAATTGAATTTTATTATCATTTTCTTATTCATTCGCCCGATCTTACGAGATGAATGCAAGGTATTATATTAAGTCACTATTAATAACATCACTAAAAAGAGAAAAATAAAAATAATTTTTATAAAAAAAATAAAACCGACTTCAAAAAAATTAAATGCAACAAAAAAAATAATAAGAACTCAAAAATCAAATAAAATGCACTAAAAGGTATAAAATAATTATCTAATTTAGTTACAACTAAACGACGAAATATTAACATAAAATCACTTTTTGAAGTCGGTGCCAAGCAAACTATATAAGAGAGCTTACGCGATGCTGTCTTCATTACCTGGCAAACGTACTAAGTTCCGTGATTCATAAAATGTATATGTTTGGCACCGACTTCAAAAAGTAATTTCATGTTAATATTTCGTCGTTTAGTTGTAACTAAATAAGATAATAATTATTTTATACCTTTTAGTGTATTTTATTTTATTTTTAAGTTATTATTATTTTATTTGTTGCATTTAATTTTTTTGAAGTCGGTTTTATTTTTATATAATAATTATTCAAAATATATTTGGTGTTGTTAAGCCTTAGGAGTTGTTTTTTAAAAAAAATTTTTGAAAAAATTCCATCTATTTTTCAAAAAATAAAACACTCTAATTTTTCTATTAAATACATAATTAAACGATCTCATACTGAAATTTTTATTTTTCGATTCTGACTGAATTGAGTGAAAATTTCTTGCTTTACTTATATACGAGTAGCTATGCATGTCGGAGGGAAATTTGTCACTAGGGTTAGGCTAACTGCCCCGAAAGTTTTAGCGCTCGGGTTCAACTGCTGAGGGGACGAAACCCTCTTACATGCAATATATGTGATATTTAAATAAAAGAATATTTAACTTTAATATATGTGTGTTTATTAATGAAATTATATACAAGTTTATCTTTTAAAGTTACATTTTATACTGATCTATTGTGAGTCATAATCTTTATACGGCTGTGAGAGCTGTGGGTCTTGTGGGTGTAATATGAACTGAGATCCAGAGAACTCGTTCATTAAAAGTTTTCATGGAAGGATTTGAGAGAAAATTTTGAACTTTGATATATTTATGTTTTGGAATATGCTCTTTTTAAATAAATTATTAACAACATTTGGACACTTTCTGCTTTGCCGCAATCGCCACCAACTTTCGTATTTTCTATGGAACCTCCCAAATATGTTTGCTTCATTATATTAAGTGTTAAAAACTAAGATGATTTTGTATAATGTACTTGATGTCTAAAATTTATAATATCTGAGTTATTTTAGATAGTTTGTAAAATCTACCAATTTGGCATTCATCTTTAAAAATTAATAATAATTAAACTATTATTTGTAGAATTAATTTGATCAATCAGAACTCTTAATTAGACATTAAAGAATATTACTTTATCATAAAAATTCGAGCACTCTAATATCTACTATAATCTATATATATAAAATTCTTTGCCCGATACACTCACTCACTCATCATCAAAACAGCCAGAACCACTGGTCATAGAAACATGAAATTTGGAGAGGATATTACATCTATGACATAGGGGCTCACTAAGAAAGGATTTTTGAAATTCGACCCCTAAGGGGGTCAGAGGGAGCAAAGTGTGTTTTCACTGATTATGCGATATCTCTTAAGGATGATAAAATATCTACTTGCTTTCTACTTATAAAAATAATAAATTAAAATATCTAAAAAGTAATTTCAGGATTTTTTGAAATTCGACCCCTAAAGGGGTCAAAATGGGCAAAATATCTTTGCAATGTATTTACACTAATTATGCATTTTCAATTAAGAACGATAAGATATCTACTTGATTTTTACTTAATAAAATTTTAAATACAAATATCTAAAAAGTAATTTCAGGATTTTTTGAAATTCCACTCCCAACTATCCAAAATGTGAGTGGGGGCAAAAATTAAAACTCTCTCCTATCTTGATTAAATTTTGTAGAGTTATTCTTTATTACTTTAAGAAACTATTCCTGTAAAAATCAACTATCAAAATTGACTGTATGGGGGCGAAACGGGGAGGGGGGCAAATTATAGAAATTTTTTGCTTTTTAGTACATTTACTCTTTAGAAAACTGTGGATTATTTATTTGCAAATATCTAAAACATAATTTCAAGATTTTTTGTAATCCGACCCCCTCCCCCTCAACTATCCAGAATGTGAGTGGGGGGCAAAAATTAAAACTCTCTCCTATCTTGATTAAATTTTGTAGAGTTATTCTTTATTACTTTAAGAAACTATTCCTGTAAAAACCAACTATCAAGGTTGACTGTATGGGGGCGAAAGGGGGGGGGGGAATATACATTTTTTAGCTTTTTTGTACATTTACTCTTTAGAAAACTGAGAGTTATTTATTTGCAAATATCTTAAAAATAATAACAACCTCTCAAAATGTGAGTGGGGGCAAAAAATTAATACTATCTCCGATATAGATCAAATTTTGTAATGTTAGTTTTTAAGACTATATATAATGTATGCTGTAAATATCAAGAGCCAAAATGAGTGCGTGGGGGCGAAAGAGGGGGCAAAATATTACAAATATATATTACAGAACTAATAATCACATGCCGAGACGCTGCCCGCCAGGGCCACCTGCCCGGAGGGCCGAGCTGTAGAGGGCGTGCCGAAGGCACGCCTGGAGCAGCTCGTATTACTATAATATTTTAACGAGTCATTATCAGTTTAGTACAATTTTATCATACTGTAAAATAAATAAAAATTCAAATTTAATATCCAGGATGACCATAATAATCGTTTATTTCTGAAAATCAAAAAGTTGTTAATACTCAATTTTTTCAAATGGGACATGGCATAAATTTTAGTATTTTTGAATTCTACATAAAAATCCAATAGAAGTTTATTAAATATTCCCTATACCTAAAATGAATAGTTTTTTAAATGTAAAATATTTTTTATTTAAAAAACTATTCATTTTAAGCATAGGGAATATTTAATAAACTCCTATTGTGATTTTTATGTAGAATTCAAAAATTCTAAAATTTTTGGCATGTTCTATTTGAAAAAATTGAGTATTAACAATTTTTTGATTTTCAGAAATAAACGATTATTATGGTCATCCTGGATATTAAATTTGAATTTTTATGAATAAATAAAATTTTCTCATGTCTAATTAAGAGTTCTGATTGATCAAATTAATTCTACAAATAATAGTTTAATTATTATTAATTTTTAAAGATGAATGCTAAATTGGTAGATTTTACAAACTATCTAAAATAACTCAAAAATTACAAATTTTAGACATCAAGTACATTATACAAAGTCGCCTTAGTTTTTAACACATAATCTAATGATGCAAGAATATTTGGGGGTTCCATAGAAAATAAGAAAGCTATTGCGGCAAAGCAGAAAGTGTCCAAATGTTGTTAATAATTTATTTAAATAGAGCATATTCCATAACATAAATATGTCAAAGTTCAAAATGTTCTCTCAACTCCTTCAATGAAAACTTTTAATGAACACGTTCTATGGAACACCCTGTAAACCTACATTTGATGCTTGTATCACTCTGACAGCAAGGAAAGAAATAGACATAGAAGATAAGTGAAAGTCGTGTGACACACACTCACTTAATAATATTTAAATCTACTGGTTGTCGAATATTTTGATATTAGTGAAAGACCTTTTCTTTTTTGCGCTCTGTTTTGTCGTGTTGTTGTTGTTTGTTGCTTGTGAGTAGAGTAGTAGCTAAGTAAAGTAAATGTAAATGTAAATGTAATGGACTGGGCGTCGGATGCCTAGGCGGGGATCGACGTCGCCTCCACAGCTGCGGGGGCTGATCCAGCTCCAGCTCCAGCTCCAGAACCACCTATCAGCACTCAGCACTACCTACACCACCATGCCACCACCACCACCACCACCACCACCATCACTGCCACCACCACCACCAACGCCACCGCCACCAGTGAGTCCTCCACACCCACACACACTCTGCCACTGCACTTGCATCCAAATAACCAACTAACGCTTTTGCTTTTTTTTACTACTAATATTCCATGATTCCATCCACCCACACACACAAACACACACACACAAATATACTTTTACCTTTTCAACAGGGGTGTACCTATCGAAGATCAGTTGCTCCAACCGCATGCATCATAGAAGGCCGTATAAATAGAAATGATGAAATAAAATTTTTTAAAAACTTGCACATAAAAAATGTACCAGATTTTCCAAAATATAAACAAAAAATGCTGGTAGTATATCTTTATTCACATCAAGCAAAGGACAACCTCATTTATTTCTCTTTATAAAAAAAACTTTCGATTAAAATTTCCAGATTAACTTCGATCACGATCTACTGGAATCCGATTAAATGAAAAGCTGGCTCTAAATTGGATATGGAACCTTCGATATGCGAGATCGACTCGCTCGCTCGCACTTGGCCTATTTTTTTATTTTATAACCTTTTAATTTTGTCGTTCATGGTCAAAATTTTGCAATCGATTTTCAAATTATATATTTCCTGAAAAGTAAGTTATCGAGCTTCAATTTTGCATACCCTCATTATCGAAGGCAATAATAAAAATAAATACCCAAAATTAAAGAAAACAAGGGGGGGGGGGCTGCAACATAAAAATTATATTTTTATCAGATCTGGACCAAGTATAAAAAATTAAATACACTCTTTAGGAACCTATGAAACTATTGGGGTTTATACCATAATATTATTAACCGTTTATATAATTTAATTAACCAATATTAACTACCCAAAATGGGACAAAGGGGAGGATTAACAATTAAAATGTTAAGCCCTTTATTAACATATTAAAAAATCGTTTTAAGAATTGAAAATGTCTAACCCTGTGTCAGTTCCCCTATGGACCCTGACTGTGCTCGCACTTAGCCGTTTTTTAACGCTTTTTTCTGTTAAATCTGCATTTTAAAGTGCTTATTTCCTCTTTTCTAATTATTCAGATTGAAATTAAAAGGTGTTAAAATATTGGAATATTTTCTATTACTAGTAGTTTGTTTACATTGTTAATCAATTAATAAAAATAATAATAATAATGAAAACAATTATTAGTAAATAAATAAATAGTTATACATTGGTCCTAGCTAATACTGGTTTTAATTTTATTTGAATATTAGTAGAGATGTGGACAAAATAATTAAAAAAAAAAAAAAATTAATCCAAGCTGAACGTTTCATCGATTTTTTCGACTTCTTCAGGAACTCAATTTTGTTTTTGCTTAGGGAAAAATTCGAACTTAATCAACGAAACGTTCAACTTTGATTGATTTTTGATTTTAAATTTATTTTGTCTACATCAACACAAATCATCAATTAAATTTCTAAATTATTAACATAAATCATCCTCTACCTACAATAATAATGATATTTCACTTAGAACTAACCTCGCATTTCTCATAAAATTAATAACATAGCATCTATTTAGATTGGAGGGGGTCCTATTCAAAATAACCGATTCATTTTATTAAGTGAATATTGATCTTCTATAAAAAATCCAGAGAGATGATGACAACTTTTACTAAATCCGAGGTGTGTTATGGATTATTATTTTTATATTAGAAACCGAATGGCAAAAAATGCAATCCAGACACTTGGCTTGGCCACCAAGGTGGGACCACATACCCGGAATGCATTTATTGGCATTTGGGTTCAATATCTGAAGGGGTTAAACAACCCTTCTGACATAATAAAAATAATCCACAACACTTCGGTTTTACTTGTTGACCATATCTTTTGGTTTTCTATAGAAATTTTAACCCTACTATCAACATTTGTCTTTTATTCGTATTGATTGTTTAATATATTATTAATCCAATTATTTATTTATTTTCCAGAATCGTCAAAGAATACAAAAAATAAAAGGAAAAACAATAATAACATTAATAACAATAACAATCATAGCAATAATGTAAAAATTGATAATAAAAAAACAACAGCAGCACCAACAACAACAACAACAACAACATCATCGGAGAATCCAGATGAAGAGAAAAAATCGAATAATTCAAATAAAACGAAAAAACGTTCAAGAAAACAAAGACAAAAAGATAAGAAAAAATTTAATAAGAAATTGGTAATTAATGAAAAAGAGGATGAAGAGGATGATGAAGAAGAACAGAAAGAACTGCAACAACAACAACAACAACAATATCAGATAGAAACACTTAAAGAAGCCGAAGACGAAGAAGAAGAAGAAGAACAGGAGGATAGTGAAGATAGAAACAAAAAAATAATTTTGGAAGAAGAAGAAGAATCTAGTCTAAAGAAGACAAAGACTGAAGAGGAGGAAAGAGGGATTGAAGATGATCGAAAATCTAGTCTGGATGAAATGATAAAAACAGAAGAGGAAACGGAATTCTCGCACACGAAAACAATGGTCCTTGAACAAGAAACAACACCAGAAGAAGTCAAAGAAGAAGATAAAAATACTTACAAAGAGATAATTAACAAAAAACCAATATTAAATATTTTAAAAATAATTGAAGATAACGAAGAAGATCTGCCAAATAATCCGTTATCTCTTTTGCAAAACAATCTCATTGAAACAACAACAACAACAACAACTCTGCTCTTAGATGAAGATATTGTCAATGAAGTTTCTAATAGTATTGAAAATTTAATAGTCAATGTTTGTGAAGAAGAAGAAGAATGTGAAGTAGAGGAGCAAGTGGTAGAAGTGGTCGTTGATGATGAAATCATTCCATCCGAAACACCTACAAATGAAATAACTATAGAAGAGAGGAATGTGCAATACAATCCGACACAGCCAATAATCGAATCAGGTATATTAATTTAATTTACAATACTATATAATATGATACAGAGTGTAATAAAAATCTGGGCCACTATTTCAGGAGCCTGTTCTAAACATCGAAACAAGCCTAAACGTTTATATGAACAAATCTCCTATCTTGAATTGTTGTACATCTGTCTGTCAGTATGTCTTTTTTAAATAAAATTCATAACTCAAGAACGGATTAAGATTTTTTAATGAAATTCTAGGGGGTGAACCGCGACCTAATATCGTGTACACCTACTTCCCCTTCCACTTTCGTTTCCAAGTAGAAGACAATAGATGAAGGAGCATTATCAAATGAATTCCAAAATAATTCCACATAATTCCAAAGACCTGTACACCTAATTCCAATTGGGGTTTACCCCTCGGAAATTCAGTACTAGTATACCTGTAGATGTCAATATTCTCTGTAAAAATAATAATAATAATTGTGAAAATTGTTCGTTATCAAAATTTAAAATGGGCGATCATTTTAATCTGTACACCTAATTCCAATTGCGGTTTACCCCTCGGAAATTCAGTACTAGTATACCTGTAGATGTCAATATTCTCTGTAAAAATAATAATAATAATTGTGAAAATTGTTCGTTATCAGAATTTAAAATCATTAATATCTTAGTAAATATTAGTTAAATCAAATTATGTTATTTTAGATAAAATTTAGGTATTTTATTGTGAATAAAATTTAGGTATTTTATTGTGAATAAAATTTTGTCAAATTCGACATCAAACAACCGAGCTATGACAGAAATTGTTAGAGTTAATCTAATACTTACTTACATAAAAAACAATACAGTCTGATATTTATTAGTAATGAAGCTGTTGAAGCTTTTATTTTTGTGATTAATTTGATTAAAATTTGAATTTTTATTTATATCACACATAATCTATATAAATAAAAATGTACTGTTACGCTTAAGTGATACGTTGAAGGATCTCCGAAAGTTCTTAACCGATTTCTTTGAAATTTTCACACACCATTCCATTCAAATACAATAGTTTTTTTATATATAGTGTTTTTATAGATATCACACCTGTGGCATATAAAAAAATATTTTTTCGAGGAAACAACGCTGGGGGGGGGGGTAAAGCAAACAAACAAGATGGCCGATAATAGCTTTTTCGAAATCTTTCAACTGTCAATATTATTTTTGGTTAAGGGAACAATAATTATAAACCTGGCCCAAAATTTAGATATACCAATCGGAGCACCAAACGGACATATGTTGCGAATATAGTTCTGATACGCCTAGTGGTTTAGGCGTGAAGCATAAGAGTTAGTCACAGCAACGCGTGGTCGGGTCAGCTATTATCTATATAAATTTTAACCATAAAACGAGACGCTCCCCGCCAGGGGCTAGGTGACGCCGGGCCGAAGGCGGGCGTCAGCTAGTTAATTATAATTATTTATTAAACACAACAAATAGTACAATATAACTCCGACGTTTCGATCGATTTATTCTGCGATCGTTCTCAAGTATGAGCACCCACTCCGATTATAGGTTAATTGAGCCAATAACGTGTCGGTCAAGCTTATATAGACTCCATGTACAGTTCAGTCAAAAAACCAACACACTGGGGGCGCTGAGGTCGTCATTTGGGTGATCATACTTGAGAACGATCGCAGAATAAGGGCCAGTTGTATATCGGTTGGTAAACTCCTTTTAAACGTTGACAAAGATTTTACCAACCGACATACAACTGGCCCTAAGTCGATCGAAACGTCATAGTTATATTGTACTACTTGTTCGTTATAATTAATTATGTGTGATTTAAATAAAAATTCAAATTTCAGTCTGATATTAATCAACAATCCACTAAACATTAAGAAGGGATTATTTTTAATTATATGGCAGAGGGGTTGTTTTGACCCACTCGGGAATCGAAGTCGATAATAGTTTATTAAAAAAAGCGTATACCGAGTCGTGAAAATGTTTTCTCTTTTCTTCCAATTTTAATATGAATGTTTCTTTTGATTATTTGTGGTGTCTAGAGTTGCCCGAGCTGTCGACGCCAGTGCCAACGGCGACGGCGTCCATACTGACCATGAGGTCAACCGGCGTCTCCTCCCAGCCTAGTGGCCGTTTTCCCAGTTCCGATTATTATTACACGTCGGCGTCGTCCTCTTCCCGTCATCATTTGTCCTCATCCTCGTCTTCGTCGCCGTTGCCGATGATGAACCGGACCTCCCTGATACCCGACCGGGAACATTATAAAATTGTTTTTATTTCGCCGAGCAATTCGAGCCGCGCCGACGAGAGTAGCAGCCATTCCGATGACACGGACAATGAGACGATCTCGACAGCAGGGTCCTGCACCGGATATCCCAATTTCGCCTTCGACGACTATAACGGCGAATGGGATTATTTCGAATCGACGGTCAGTCACGCTTCTTTTTTGTCTCGCTTTGGCATGTTACAATAAATTTAAATATACTTTAGCTCCATTGGGAGAGAAAATTTAAAGTTTAAAATTTTAAAATTGATCTATAGTTTATTTTGTTTGAGCATAATTTTGGAAAAACTTGACTGTTCAATAAAATGAAAAAAAAATGTTTAAAATTGAACGGTTATCTAGAAAACAAAAAAATGAAAAATGACAAACTTTATTTTTGTGTGTTTGTGTTTTTTTCATCATAGGCGATTGATGAAAGTCATGATTTAAAAAATTAAACAATAAATAAACAAATAAACAGAATAAAATATATAAATAAACAAAACAAATAAATAAATAAACCAAATAAACAAATATACAAAGTAATCCTGCCGAGAATACGTCAGAAATCAAGTCCAGGAATGATCCTCGTCTAAAAACTCGCCAATCCGATAATATGCCTTTTTTAGTAGTGTGGGCTTAATGGAGGATTTAAATTTATTTAGAGCTAGACTAGTAATTTCCTCCGGAATTTTGTTGTAAAAGCGCACACCTTGATCCATGAATGAAGCGTTTACCTTTTGTAAACGAAAACTCGGGATGGCGATTTTATTCTTGAATCTAGTATTGAATTCATGCCTGTCACTATTCTTTGCGAACTCACTAATATTCTTTTACACATATTCCAAGCATTCGTAAATGTATTGGGATGCCACCGTCAGAATATTTTATATTATATTTTCGCTAATAACTTTTTACTTTCACATTTATATTCTATAGATTATAATGGGAGAGTATTGCTATTGGTCCTGACTCTTTGAGATCTTGTATCTCAGAGATGAAAAGAGTTAATTTCATTTTGTAACTTCTAGGTGGAAGGAATCGTTGCCCTTAATAGTTGGAAACCGAATTTAGGACATAAAACCCGAAATTGTGGTCCCCAGAGGCCAAAAAGGGGTCCAAAATCCATTGGTCAGTGGGTATGTACCCCCCCTGCGTTTCGCAACCATAAGTCTCAGAGCTACGAAATTCGAAACTTAAGCTCAATATAGGCTAGAAGGAGTACAGCAAGCTTTTGGTTGAAATTAGAAAACCGAAAGTGGACATTTATACGAAAGATTTTTCGTTTTTTTTTGATTTTCTCAAAAACGGCTCTAACGATTTTTTTTTAAAATTAGTGTAGAGCCTTGAAATTTGAAACTTAAGCTATCTAGAGGCTACAAGAAGTATAACAAGATTTTGGATAAAATAGAAAACCGGAAGTTGATGTTTACGTACGTAAGAATTTACCCCATCAGGGGGATGGGGGCGTTTCGCAACCATAACTCTCAGAGCTACATAAATTTGAAACTTAAGCTTGATATAGGGTAGAAGGAGTACATCAAGCTTTTGGTTGAAATCGGAAGACCGGAAGTGGACATTTACATGAAAGATTTTTCGTTTTTTTTTTTGATTTTCTCAAAAACGGCTCTAACGATTTTTTTTTTTTAATTAGTGTATTTAACAAGTGTCTTGTCAATTTTTTATAACTTGATTATTTCATTTAGCCTTAAGCACTAACTTCACTATTTTTTATGGGTGTAATTTTTAATTTTAGAGCAACTAAATAGAATATTTTTTATGAATACAATGATATATGACACCTCATTATTATTGCTAATTTTAAGTAAATTTGAATTATAACAATGAAGAGTATTGTTATATTTTAGTATTATTAGCTACTATCGTTTTTATTCTTTGATTAGATCATAATGAACTAAAAATAAACAAATAACACCTAGGGTAAGGTGGGGTAAAGATCCGCATTTTTTGGTTTCGATTTTTTTTCTCATGTGTGTTAAAGAATAGAACCAAGCTTGTAGTCTCAGCAGCAGCTGTAACACCTTGGGTACCTTACATAGCAGTATCAGTTAAGGAAGCAATCAGCTACAAATTCTACAGGTCTTTTAAGTGAGGCATGCAAATGCGGACGATTGCCCCATCGAGTGGGGTAAAGATCCGCACACGGGGGGCAAAGATCCGCCCCTGCGGTAGTAAAATCTACTTCGAAACACGTGCTGTTTACCTATTTAATAAAAAAGAAGCCAGAATTAGTCTTAGGAAGTTTTAATAAAACAATAAATTTCAATTTCAACTATTTATTTTCCCAGTAACAAAAAACTTACAGACCTACATCTCCAGAAAAAAATACTTTACTTTTCCAGTAAAAATGAATTGCTACGCCTTACTTGACTACAAAAGATTCTCCAGCTCTGGTATTGAATAAATTTCCCTACTTTTGCTGAACCTAATGGGATCGTGAATGTGCCCCACTACATCTCCCCATAGATACTCCAAAATATCAGCGGGTACTGGCCACTTCCATAGTCGTCCTGATGGTATCATTGCACTTATTACTGGACCGTCCTCTTGAATCGCGATCAGTTTCCCAGCAAAAAGTTTGTCTTCATATCTGATATCCCAACTTCTTTTTTGGAAGGGGGTAATCCACCTCCTTCCAATTGTAAGCTCAAAATATCATCGTCGCCGTCATTTTTACTTTCCCCCACTCCCTCCATTTCGTACTCAGACGTTGAGGACTCAAAAGTCAATTTCTTTTTAGTTTTCTTGACTTTTGATGCTGCTTTATTTTTCTTTTCCAACTTGGCATCAGCTTTCTTTGATAACACGGCTCGACAAAAATTAAACAAAAATTTCTCCCCGTAAACCCAATAATGGATTCCAGTAGAATTTTCTACGCTGATTACCATGCAATTTCCCGATTTTTTACAACACGTCAGAGTTTTGAGATATTATCGATCAAAATGACGAAAAAGGCCATTTGGACCTATTTTCTAGTCCCATTAAATATTAAACAGCAATATTTGAAATCAAAATATTTTGTTGACGTAATAGAAAACAACTTCCTCTTTGATTTTCAAATTACCACTTGTTTGTAGCTCAATTAGAACTCGAATTATAACTAAGACTAAAAACTTATGTTTTTATCTATGTTTATTATCCTATAAAATCACGTAGTTTTAGTTTTTTAGATATAACTCGAGTTCTAATTGAGCTAAAAACAAATGGTAATTTGAAAATCAAAGAGGACGCTGTTTTCTATTACGTCAACAAAATATTTTGATTTTAAATATTGCTGTTTAATATTTAATGCGACTCGAAAATATGTAGGTCGATATGGCCTTTTTCGTCATTTTGACCGATAATATTTCAAAACTCTGACGTGTTGTAAAAAATTGGCAGCATATAAAATTCTACCTGAGTCCATTGTTGGATTTACGGGGAGAAATTTTTTGTCGAACAGTGTAATCCTTTACTTTTAAGTTTCAAAGCTTCAGCATACAGTTTTGGGGTAAATGGCTTCATTTTAGTCTTTCGTTTATAATTACTACAAAAGCAAACAAAGGTATTATTAGTTGAAGTAAGTGAATGTCCCCGCGCGGATGTTTGCCCCTCTGATGCCGCGGATCTTTACCCCATTTTGCACTTTTCAACATCACCTAAAATGGAAACTGAAATTAGGGTTGGAATTTATTTTTAATCTTTATTTTGAGGGTCCAAAGAAAGAACTAAACCAATAAAGACATTTCTGAGAAGTTCATACACACTGATTTCACCGTGAACATAAACTGAGTAATATTTCATTGAAAACAATAAAAAAAAACAATCTTAGCTCATATTTGTCAAATGGGTTGCCGACTGCTATCTAAACTTTTAGTGACGTTTGTTGGCATTACTATTAAAATAAATAAAAAATATAAAACCAAGTTAAATATTGGGGTCACTTCAAACTAGGGGTGACCTCACCTTACCCTATATATTAATGAGTTTGACAAAATCATTTTGATTTTAAAATAAAATGCGTTTCACATACGAGAAAAAAAGGGAAAGATATTATATAATATACTATTCTTCAAAAATAAATTCTTTTTTAAGTGAATATATATATATATAAATAATGGTTAGTTATTATTGATGATAAGAAATATTGTTACGGAAAATTCAAAAATAATTAGCTTTTAATAAAAAATATATATATATAGGCTTCCTATACTAGTTGTGAACAATGACGTATTCTACAGCTAAAATCTTGGACTGAATGAGCACCCACCCCACGCTTGTTGTCTTACTGTACAAGTACCATGTAATTGTTGAACATACTTTAAACTATCGATCAATATTAACAATTCCAAATTTAAATTTCTGTACCCCTTCTATTTATTTTTCTCTCTATAATATTTAAAATCTCTTTTCTCCACCATCGACAAATCTATTATCTATATATATATATGTAATTTCTTTGATTTATCTAGTGTGCTGAGCCGAATCCAGGGATGATGCTGCATGCCCGACGAATGGCGGTGACGGCAGCGGCGGCTGCTGCAGCTGCTGCTGTCGCTGCTGCGGCTGCTGCTGCAGCGGCGGTCGCCTCGACTGCAGCGCCGACGACAGCGCCTAGCGTGGTCAGCCAGGTGACGGCGGTGGCTCGCTCCGCGGGTGTCCCCGCCCCCTCTTTTTGCTCTTGTCAACATTTTGTGCCGATCCCGGTCCCAATTCCTGTTCCTTTTCCGGTCCCTGTACCTTACGACCTCTGGTGGCCGGCATTACAACTAGCTGGGTTGTCGCGCTCGACGATAGAAGGCGGACTAGAGGCCGCTGCTCGGCAAACGGCTCCGCCGCCGCCGCCGCCGCCGCTGGCGCTTCAGTCGAGCGGCGGACGGCGCCCGAGCTCACGGCAGCTGATGAGCCACGTAGCTCACCTGAGAGGTACAAGACCCTGATCATGATCAACCACCATGCCGACACGATCGTGTCGAGCGCGGCCGCCAGCCCGGCCACCACGATCGCCGTGCCGCCCACGCAACACCAGGCCAAGAATGAAGTGAACATCCTCACCACACCAGAGACCATGTCAGCTGTTCTGGAAGATGGCCTCGCCGATGACGACTCCTGGGTAGACGACTCCGACAGAAACACCAACAACAACAACGAGGACGATGAAGACGACGACGACGACGAAGATGACTGGACATCAGGCGATGACGAGTACCAGTATCAAAGTCATCCTGATTTGGACATTCAGGAAGAGGACGATCACGATGATCGTCCTGATCTTGACAAGAGCCTGTACACGATCCACGAGGTGACCGAGGAGAGCGAGGAGGACGAACTCCTGATGAAGCAACAGCAGCACCAGCAACAACAACAACACGCGTCCCCGTCTCTCCTGGAGAACTATTTCCACATGAAACTGGGCAACAATGCAGCGGCTGGCATCCCGATGAAGGATATCGAGGACTCGTTCTCGGAGAGTAGCTATCAGTCGGATCGCGATGAGGAGGACGACGACGACCATCACCAGGCAGTTTCCTCACGTCGGCATCATGTTTCTTTGAATGGGGGACTGCACATCGACGACGACGACGAAGACGACGACGATGATCTTGTCCGTAAACAGCAACAGTTGGCCTCGAACCTGGAAAAGTATTATATGAGCGAGTTGGTGTCCTCGATAGTGACTTCGGATGGAAGCGGCTCTGTTGGCAGCGACAGCGAGGGCGGAGGACGCAGACCCAGCCCCGAGCATCGACGAAAACGGTCAGTCTCGACACTCTACTCCACTACACCTTAGTTTCTTTTATTTCTTTCTTTACTTCCTATCTCTACTAATTATTATACATACGTGTGCTATCCAATAAGCCGTGTTTTTATTTCTTCTTCAAGTGTCAAAAGCAGAACAGATTACCTCATTGTGTTTCCTCTCTCAGGCTGTTTTCACTCACAATGACCCAATTCTATTGAATTTTCTTTTCACAATTTCTTTATTACATACTCTAAATTAAAATTGATGCTTATAATTAGCATGTTATTAAAATTATTATTTGTTTTTTTTTTAACAATAACAATTACGTCATTATAATTATTAATCATGTATCTAAGAGGCTTAGGAAATTCAAATAAAATAAGTTAATTTTGGAAAACGAATTTGATGAGTAAATAAAGAGAGGAGAGCAAGCAGCTGAATCCGTCAGTGAGTGAGCAGGGAGCCAAGTCAATCAATAACGAGGAACGAGGGTGCGGGGTGGGTGGGTGGAAGGGTGCGGGGTGGGTGGGAGGGAGGCTTGCTGCACGCCTCTTTCTCAACTTGCAACATGCAACAGGTTGAGTCAAGTTGGCCTGTCTGTCTGTCTGTCTGTCGGCTGGTTGGCAACCAAGCAATTCTTTTGTTAAGAACATTTTTGCGAGAGAACTTCTCGCATTCTCATTTGAATGATTCGCCCACGTGTATTGAGATAGAACGCATACAGAGACACGATTCGAGATTCCAAGGCCAAAGTTGAAGGTAGAAATGAAGGAAAAACAAGAGAAAAGCAAAAGCAAAGCAAGAGGTGAGGTTTAGCTTTGGAAGTGGATGGGAAACCATAACCATAAGCCACGACCGCAACGGTTGCGTTGGCTGGACGTCGCAAATCTCACCTTTCAAATAGCATTTAGATATTTACGTATTTTATTCATCCTTCGAAAATTGGATTCCCTCATTCAAAAATTTTTACTTTACCATACAGGATATGGTCAAGTATTGTAATCGTGAATGAAAAAAGTGTTTTTTTTGCTTCTTTTTTTCGAAATATCTCAAAAACGGCTTAAACTATTTGGATTAAAAAAATTGAGCGAAACCATGGCATTTCGGTCTACAAAAAAGCCCTAATAATTGAACATCGAAAAAATTATATTTTTTGAGATAATAATTGTTATGTCAAAATGTCTGTTTGTCTGTGCGTTACCAATTTTTTATGGACGAGCTAGCTCAAAAAATAGCGTGAATATCGAAACCAAATTTCATACGTAGTTTTGGTCCATAGAGATTAAGAGCTGATTAGATTTTGGTGGGTGGAGGGCGGTTTAAAAATTAAAAATCTAGATCATTTGAGCAAACTCAACCAAATTTTGTATACGTAATAAGTGGACCCCCAGAAGTCTAAAAATGCAAAAACTAACAGCCCAAAATGGGGGGGGGAGGGGCTTGCAGGGTCAAAAAATGAAAATCTTGGCCATTTGAGCAAACTCAACCAAATTTTGTATACATAATCAGTGGGACCCCAGAAGTCTAAAAATGGAAAAACTAACCCCCCCTGGCCTAGATGATTATAAATAATTTTATTAAATATAAATATAAGTGAGGGGCCAGGTTGTATGGTAAAGTCAAGTGGATGGCCACATCAGAACACGACAGCTTATTAATTTTACTTCACCAAAATGCTGTGGATTAAAATTGATTTTTGCTTTTGATTTTTTTTAAAACTAGATATTTTGATAAAAAAAATAGTGAATCACGTCGTTAAAGTTTAGCTATTTACGTATTTTATTCATCCTTCGAATATTGGATTCCCTCATTCAAAAATTTTTACTTTACCATACAGGGTATGGTCAAGTATTGTAATCGTGAATGAAAAAAGTGTTTTTTTTGCTTCTTTTTTTCGAAATATCTTAAACTATTTTGATTAAAAAAATTGAGCCAAACCATGGCATTTCGGTCTACAAAAAAGCCCAAATAAGTGAACATCGAAAAAATTATATTTTTTGAGATAATAATTGTTTTATCAAAATGTCTTTTAGTTAGTCTGTAATTCTGTTTGTTTGTCTGTGCGTTACCAAATTTTTGTGGACGAGCTAGCTCAAAAACTAGTGTGAATATCAAAACCAAATTTCACACGTAGTTTTGGTGCATTGAGATTAAGAGGTGATTATATTTTGGTGCATATTGACCCAAAATTAAGGGGTGGAGGGGGGGGGGGTTAAAAATGAGAAATCTAGGCCATTTGAGCAAACTCAACCAAATTTTGCATACATTGTATAATCAGTGGACCCCCAGAAGTCTAAAAATGCAAAAACTAACCCCCTCCCCTACATGATTATAACTAATTTTATTAAATATAAGAGATGGGCCAGGTTGTATGGTAAAGTCAAGTGGATGGTCACACCAGAACTTGTCAGTTTATTTCTTTTTTTCCCCATCTAAATAACCCGTGACAACCAATCCGAATTCGGGGCAGGTTGACACAGAAATTTACTTTGGCAGAACTTTTTTTTCAGAAAAGCCAAATGTTGCTATGGCCTCAAATTTGCGGGGAAAATATAGCCAAGAAAACATATTATAAGATACACGAATGATAGAAAGGGAAACAGTAAACATTGCTTGTTCAAAAATTAAAGAGCATAAAATGGGACAACCAGTCCCGGTCTCCACTACACTATTTATCAGGAGGGATGTTTCGGCTGAAACCACTTAGATTACACATTCTATCTTGTCTCATTAAAAAGTGGAAACATGTTTCCTGATAAACAATTAAACCACCGAAGCATCAAATCTTCACTTAAATATATTTCCTTTTATTTTTGTGAAACTCACCTTGCATTTATTTAATTTTCCTATTATTAAAAATAGAGTGAACGTGCAAAGTGGTAAACTGGATTTTTCCTATTCATTCCTTGAAACTGAACCAAACTCTGTCTGTGTCTTCATTGCCAATCCTCAGTTCAGGTTCGAGAGAGAGAAGAGCCTGGAGCTGGTGGCTGGCGAAAACTTTCACCAGGCTAACAACCCAAACAACTCTACGACACCTATTTACTATAAGCTCTTTTATCAAATAATATTACCTGCACCATTTAGCATTAGTAGTTAGATACATGTATTTTTCTCTTCTGCGATAAATAGCTTTCTAGTAATTTTTGTTTGAAAATTTTATAATATTAATTTATCAACCCCCCTCCCTTGCCCTTAATTTTAGATTTGATTTCATCGAGAATTTAATCGGCTCTTAATCTCAATGCAAAATAGCCTGACGTGTTCTGATGTGGCCATCCACTTGACTTTACCATACAACCTGGCCCCTCACTTATATTTAATAAAATTATTTATAATCATCTAGGGGAGGAGGGTTAGTTTTTGCATTTTTAGACTCCTGGGGGCCCACTGATTATGTATACAAAATTTGGTTGAGTTTGGAACACGGTCCTAGATTTTCATTTTTTGACCCCCCTCCCCCATTTTGGGGGGTTAGTTTTTGCATTTTTAGATTTCTGGGGTCCCACTGATTATGTATCCAAAATTTGGTTGAGTTTGCTCAAATGGCCTGGATTTTTAATTTTTAACCACCCTCCTTAATTTTGGGGTCGATATGCACCAAAATCTAATCAGCTCTTAATCTCAATGGACCAAAACTACGTGCGAAATTTGGTTTCAATATTCACACTAGTTTTTGAGCTTGCTCGTCCACAAAAATTTGGTGATTAACGGACAAACAGAATAACAGACATTTTGACACAACAATTATTATCTCGAAAAATATAATTTTTTCGATGTTCACTTATTAGAGCTTTTTTTGTAGACCAAAATGCCATGATTTCGCTCAATTTTTTTAATCAAAAAACTTCCTACCGTTTTTGAGATATTTCGAAAAAAAAGGAAAAAAACACCTTTTTCATGCACGATTACAATACTTGACCATACCCTGTATGGTAAAGTAAAAAGCTACATGTAAAACTTCATTATGATATTCACACTAGTTTTTGAGCGTACACGAAATTTGTTAACGCACAGACTAACTAACAGACATTTTGACAAAACAATTAATATCTCGAAAAATATAACATTTTCCATGTTCATTTTACAGTAAATTTCATCTTTCTTGTTTTTTTAGTTTAAAAATCTTAAAAACTTAATTTGTAACCCCCCCCCCTTAATTTTGGGTTCAATTTCAACCAAAATCTAATCATCTCTTAATTTCAATGTACCAAAACTACCTGTGATATTCCGTTTTGATATTCGCACTAGTTTTTGAACTAGAGCGTACGCAAAATTTGGAACGTCTAACTAACTAATAGATATTTTGATAAAACAATTAATATCTATAATTTTTTCGCTGTTCGCCCAATAGGGCTTTTTTATAGACCAAAACGTCATAGTTTTGCTCAATTTTTTTATCAAAATAGTTTCAATAGTTTTTAAAGAATTTGGTGTTGGTACTTGGTGAAACATTTTTTAAAATTATTGGATAAAAATACTTGGTAGGTTTCACATTAAGATATAAAAAAATAAAACGAATTTATTTTTGGAGAATCTTTAATCTCGATATATATATTTCGGGTGACTAACCCATCTTCAGGAGAAACAGAAAGTAACTGAGTTACGGAGTTACTTTCTGTTTCTCCTGAAGATGGGTTAGTCACCCGAAATATATATATCGAGATTAAAAATTCTCCAAAAATAAATTCGTTTTATTTTTTTATATCTTAATGTGAAACCTACCAAGTATTTTTATCCAATAATTTTAAAATAGTTTCAGCCGTTTTTGAGATATTTCGAAAAAAAGCAACACTTTTTTCAAGCACGAATACAATATTTGACCATATCGTTCCTACATGGTAATGTAAAAAGTTATAACTAATTCTACTACTTAAGAGATTTTTATAGCGATACCTCACACACTTTGAAAAACGCTAGATAAAATTTACCCCCCAACCACTCTAAAATAATCATTTGATTAAAATTTCTATACGACTTTTGATTTGCTTGGTAAATGAATACAATATAACTTGTACATATTTAAAGCTTGTATCTTATTTAGTGTACGAGCGTCCATGCTCGGACAGACGTACACACAGACACTGTAGCGTCACTAATAGGGTTTAAACGGAACCCTAAAAAGTGGAAAATTTCTGATTAGATTCAATAGTGCGGCCTGTGGCAGGCTTTGCATTCCGAACCTACCTAGTAATAATATTTATTAAAATGACCTTGGCATTTTTAAGTTTGAATAGAGGAAATTAGTAATTCAAATAATATATTATTCTAAACGTTTGATGCTTTATTATTATACAATTTAGTACAATTCCTTATACAACAGAGATTAATATTTTGTGAGCGAATGGTTTTAACTAGAAAATTGAATATTGACACAGAGGCCCTAGTTTATAGACAGAGTTTTTGAAGCTAAAAAGCTCTAAATCGAATCAGTTCCTTGTTTTGAAAATACAAAATTTGAACACCCAAACGAGCTTTCTACGACCTTGTGATTTTCAGTTATTGTGGAGTTTCAAAAAATCTAACTATTATTACTATTACTAGTGCTCTATTCGTTTAAAATAATGCACGTCTTCTTTTTAGATGCTTTGATATCTATGGTAAGTACCATAAGCTCCTCTGTCTGGTTGAGTAGAATATTAATGTAACTTAGTTCTAGTCAGCCAGTCAACCGTTTTGCTTGAAATTTTCGAACATATACTTATTTACGGTGACAACAGGATATTCCTTCATTACCAGTAATTAAAAGTAAAAAAAAAGAATAAATATATATGGTAAACATAAACAAAAATTTCACGGTCTATAAGATATTGTTTCTAAAATCTAAGAGAATTTTCTCTAGATAATAATACTTTTTGCCGTTCCCCATTCAACATCAAGTACTCATTTCAAAGCTTCAAATGTTAGAAAATAAAATCATATTAAAATGACTAAAAATATAAGCGTTTTTTTAAACATGACTTTAATTAAAATAATCGCCCACAATTTTTATTTTTAGTGATATGGGGAAAAAATTATTTACAGTGCCCGGTTCATTTTAGGCATTCGGGTTCAATTTCCCAGGTGGGTGAAATTACTCTTCTGACATATACCATAATAATAAATTGACACGTTTTGATGTGGCCATCTACTTGAATTTACCATACAGCATTACACTTCTGGTTGAGTTTGGTACGAGGGCCTAGATTTTCATTTTTTGACACTACAATCCCCCCCCCCATTTCGGGAGGTTAGTTTTTGAATTTTTAGACTTCTGGGGTCCCACTGGTTATGTATAGAAAATTTAGTTGAGTTTGGTCCAAAGGGCTAGATTTTCATTTTTTGACCCCCCCCCCCATTTGAGCGGTTTGTTTTTGCATTTTTTCGTATTCTGGGCCCCTACTGATTATGTATAAAAATTTGGTTGTGTTTGTTCAAATGCCCTAGATTTTTATTTTTTGACCCCCCCCCCCTCCTAATTTTGGCGCCAGAAAAAAAATATTTTCGTTATTTACCTTCATTTTTTAGTACATTTCATTTTTCTTGTTTTTTTAGTTTGTAAATATTATAATTTTAAATTTTAATCCCCCTACCCCCCTTAATTTTGGGTCGATATGCACCAAAATCTAATCAGCTCTTAATCTCAATGGACCAAAACTACGTGTTAAATTTGGTTTTGATATTCACACTAGTTTTTGAGCTAGCTGGTAAGACATAGAATAACAAACAGATTAACTAACAGACATTGTGACAAAACAATTATTATCTCGAAAAATATAATTTTTTCTATGTTCACTTATTAGGGCTTTTTTATAGACCGAAATGCCATGGTTTCGCTCAATTTTTTTAATCAAAATAGTTTTCGACGTTTTTGAGATATTTCGAAAAAAAAGAAGCAAAAAAAAACACTTTTTTCATTCACGATTACAATACTTGATCATACCCTGTATGGTAAAGTAAAAATGATCCATAACCCCTTGGATTTAATAGATGATCATCTCTCTTGATTTTCTATAGATATAGTACAGTAATCTATTTTTATTGATTGATTCATATGCTTATCATATTCTTATTTATTTATTATTTTGTTTTTTTGTTCATATTCACCTTATCAGATATTTACACATGGATCCCCTCCCTGCCCCCCTTTTATTAATGATACCTATATCTTCTTTCTGTGTGTGTGTGTGTGTTATCTATTGCTCTCTATCTCTCAGGCTAAGATCTAATTAAAATCCTTAACGAGTCTTCTGATGGCTGGCTGGCATGGATAGGAGGAATAGCGCATCGGTGCCAGCCATTCAACTCTCTCTCACTCACACACTCTCATTTCTTTGAAGAACAAACAATTTCACAAAATGAGAGAATTTTTAAGAAATTAAGGCCGAGAATTAAATATCTTTTTATTCATGTTAGGAGTCGAACCCAAGTGCCAATACTTGTTGTTATTTATTTATAGGAGCACTGAGCGATGCTCGCTAACTTTTTGCCTCTAGTTTCAAATTTCAAGGCTCTGCGATATAGCGAAGACGATATATGAAGGATTAAAATATTTATTTTACGACATGACTAATTAACACCACCTTCCTTTATTTCAATCGGATTAAAATCTATACACGACTAATAACTCATGACAATTGATAAGTATACCAATTTTAAGAAAAATCGTTAGTATCGTTTTTGAGAAAATAAAAAAAAAAAAACCTAAAATCTTTCATTTAAATGTCCACTTAAGGTGTTCCGATTTCAACCAAAAGCTTGCTGTTAGTGATGAGCAAAGCAAGACCAAGACTAATTCTGCTCATCATTAATTAATATAGGCAGAGGGTGTTTGTAAAATCTTCTATAGGGTGTTTAGAAAGTCCTGATCACTGTTAAAAAAAATATTATTATTATTTTGATTTTGAGTATTAATATTAGTGATGAGCAAAGCAAGACCAAGACCAATTCTGCTCATCACTAATTAATATAGACAGAGGGTGTGTTTGTAAAGTCTTCTATAGGGTATTTAGAAAGTCCTAATCACTTTTAAGAAAAATATTATTATTATTTTGTTTTTGAGTATTAATATTAGTGATGAGCAAAGCAAGACCAAGACCAATTCTGTTCATCACTACTTGCTGTACCCCTTCTAGCCTATTTTGAGTATAAGTTTCGAATTTCGTATCTCTGAGACTTATGGTTGCGAAACGCAGGGGGTACATTCTTACGTACATAAACATCAACTTCCGGGACTTCTATTTTTAGGCAAAATCGTGTGGTATTTCTTGTAGCCTCTAGATAGCTTAAGTTTTGAATTTCAAGACTGCGACTTACTGAAGACGATGAGATATGAACGATTAAAATATTTATTTTACGACATGACTAATTTACACCCCCTTCCTTTATTTCAATCGGATTCAAAATTTGACACAACTAATAACTCATGAGACTTAATAAGTACACCAATTTTTAGCGATATCGTTATAGCCTATATATATAAGAATTGCTCATTTAATAATATAAGATTTAAAGTAATATCGGGGCAATCAAATATATTTTGGGGCATTAGGTAAACAAGTTTGCCAATCCCTGGTCTAGATGCTTGAATTTGGTTACTTAACTACTCTTGATAGATTCCTTTATTTGTTCCAATTGTAAAGTTGAAAACTCTTAGATTAGGAAACTATCAGTTTATCAACCCGTCATTTATATTAATCCTATTTAAAGATTAAAAGATGAAAACATTAGCGTTAAAGTAACGGTGCTTTTTTTAAAGGTATTTTCCTTAAAAATGTATAAAATGATACGAGGACGTTAATGTGAATATAGAGACCTCTTGAGAAGGGAATGATTCACTTGATGATATAATATTTTGAAATGATCCATTCTTATACGTATTTCTCCAACATATTCATGTATAAATATCTGACTTGTTTCCCCATCACTCCTGTTTAAAAATTACTCGGATAAGCTTGAAAACAGTGCTTCTCAAATTATGGATCGCGTAACTAAATTTTGCGAAACATGGGGCAACAATGACAATGAACAAATTATAGAAGCCCAAAATTAATCCAAAAATATTGGGGGTCAGGTTGGTCGAGATAACGTACATGTCTTCTAATCAAGCTAGCGCGGGTTCAAGCACGACCCGACTTTAATCTGATCCTTACAGAATTGAGAAAAAAAATTAATTGATAGTATCGTAAAATGGCTAATGGTTAAAGCCGAGAAAGGCAAAAAAACAAATAAAAAAATATTAAAATATAGTGAATACTAGGTACCTATATCTATCTTTGAATTTGTAATAATTTGTGAAATGGCCATTTTGTACTATATACTTATTTATATGAAGTGACGATTATAAAATCAAAATATAGATCAATTTTCAAAAATGTTTTAGATGCGCTAAGGGGTTTCCCTAAATTACCCGAGGCATTTAGGGGGAAGGGGGGTCGATCCAAATCTCACCCAATCTCACGTGGGGGAGAGGGGGGTCTCGGAAAATATCATCCACAAGAAACAGTGTAAAATTCAGAGAAAACTGGGTTAAATTAAATAATAATAATAATAAAAATAATAATACTAGTCTTAACTTGTCTTAAATAAAAATAATTAAGCAAATTATGTTTTTTAAATAAATCCAACGCAATCAAGCACAGATTAACGTATTTACACTAAAAATACGCATTTTGAAAAATCTCACTTGAGATTAGGAAGGGGGGTGGGGGGTCGAGCCAAATCTCACCAAGGGGGGAGGAGGGGTCGAAAAATCTCCAAAATCACTTCACGTAATTTAGGGTTGCCCCTAAGGGGATATTCATGGGTAGGGGAGGGGTATTGCTTAGGGTGATGATAGGGGACAAGAGGAGAGAGGTGGGGGGGGGGGGGGGGGGTGACGTTCCTAGTTCATCAATTTTATTTCAATTTTTTTTTCTTAACTCTTGGAGGTCTAGCTTTTGTGACTTTATATCTGTTAGGGGGGGGGGGGCTCTAAAAATGTGACTCGACATGACGAAAGGGGGTCCAAAAAGGCGAAATTTTGGGTGACGTATTTTATGAATGGCCTCTAAGTCCTGTTTGATTCTTTATTTAATTTAAAACTTACTAAAATTAGGAATAAGAAAACTACGGGCGAGCCTATAGTTTACGCAAAAGTTTTAATTATTTTTTGCTCATTGTGTTGAAAAATATATGAAACTTGGAGAAAATCATTTTTTTAAATATAATTTTTTCTAACTGTGTGACTGGACACAGATATACTCCACGATAACTTATAAGAAAGCAAAAGTTTAGAATGGTAGTTCTTGTGCTAAAAGGTTTGTTTTTCCAATACAGAGAACTGATTATATTTTGAGCTCTCTAGCTTTACCCCCACCCCCGAATTTGGTTGAGTTTGCTCCAATTTTTGGACACTCCCCCCTTTTTGGGGGAATTTTTTAAACAAAAGTTGTCAGAAATCACACCACCTATAAATTTGCTCATAACAAAATTTGCCGTAGAGTTAATAGTTAAGGAGTTATTTGATAATTTCCATTAGTGCGCCTTCCCAAAACCCTATTTGGGGTTAAAATATCAAAACGTTATATAGCAAGGATATTAAGTTAGAAGACATCTGTTCCAAATATGAAATTTCATAATAATCCCTTCAGCTATTTTTACGTCAATCGTGAGCTAGATTTGTGCAGAACCCACGGAAACAGACAGAGAGGAATTTTATTGAGGGTGTTTTCGTTCATAAGTTTGCTTGAAACGTGTGCAACCAAAACTTGGCTTGATTTGGACCAATGTAGAGACAAAACCTTAATTTTATATTTATTATTATCATTTCCGTCCATAATTTAATTTATAATTTGAAAGTTTATATTGGGAAAATAAGGACAAGTTTTTTATGTGTGACTTTTTTATTTATCCACCAACGTTTCGTCGATTTTGCCGACTTCTTCAGGGCTTCAAATAGTCATGTCACACATTCGTCTAAATTTTCTTATTACCTTCGTTACCATTGAAGGCCATCAGAATACAATTTTCAAAAGATATTTCGCACATTCACAAAAAACACAATTTTTCTCTTTATAATAACAACCTTATCAATACAAAAACAGAACAGAAATCACTTCTTATAAAAATAGAATGATTCTATTTTTATAAGAAGTGATTTCTGTTCTGTTTTTGTATTGATAAGGTTGTTATTATAAAGAGAAAAATTGTGTTTTTGTGAATGTGCAAATATCTTTTGAAAATTGTATTCTGATGACCTTCAATGGCGAAGGTAATAAGAAAATTTAGACGAATGTGTGACATGACTATTTGAAGCCTGAAGAAGTCGGCAAAGTCGACGAAACGTTGGTGGATAAATAAAAAGTCACACATAAAAACTTGTCCTTATTTTCCCAATATAAACTTTCAAATTATTCTTAAATTTATATATTGGTATAGATAGGTATAAATGTTTCATCTGCCAGTACATTTTTATGTCTGCGTGCATTAGTTAGTAGTGAGTTGGGCTGATTCATTGGAAGCGGAGCGGAACGATAAAACCGAAAACCGGAAAATAAACGTTAGCATCACAGCTGAACCTGAACTTAATCATTGCTTTTTTCTTTTTTTTTAATCTCCTATAATATAATATAATATCTCTCTATCCATATACATGTATATATAACAGATATCGAAAATATTCTTCATTTCAGTATTTAGTCAAATTTCGAAGAATATGCACTAAAAAACACACACACATTTTAATTCAATAAATACTATAATTCAATTTATATTGTAAATTTAAAGAAACATCTGCCCCTCTCCCGTTTATGTAATTGTATTTCTATTACACAACAAATCAATTCATATTTAATTGTATAATCGACTTGAAACACAAATCGTGAATTTCTACTTAGTTTAACCGACTTCAAAAAAAGGAGGAGGTTCTCTATTCGACTATTTTTTTTTGTGCCTATGTTACCTCATATCTCCGCCAATTGTGAACCGATTTTGAAAATTTTTTTTGCATTGGGTCCAGTCTACGTTCCGATTGGTCCTATTTTTTTCATAGGTATTAGACCTTTTTTGTTTGTTCAGGACTAACTTCTTTGTTTATGAACCGATTTCGATGATTCTTTTTTTATTGGAAAGGGGGTATCTTAGGGATGGTGCAATATTAATTTGGTCAAGTTCTGATGATAGGATCACTATTAATAACATCACTAAAAAGAGAAAAATAAACAATTTTAAAGAAAAAATAAAACCGACTTCAAAAAAATTAAATGCAACAAATACAATACACTAAAAGGTATAAAATAATTATTATCTTATTTAGTTACAACTAAACGACGAAATATTAACATTTTAAGTCGGTGCCAAACATATACGTTTTATGAATCGCACTCGACGGATCTCACTTAGTACGTTTGGCGGGTACGCTCGCTTATAGGTATAGTTTGTTTGGCACCGACTTCAAAAAGTAATTTCATGTTAATATTTCGTCGTTTAGTTGTAACTAAATAAGATAATAATTATTTTATACCTTTTAGTGTATTTTATTTGTTGAATTTAATTTTTTTGAAGTCGGTTTTATTTTTTTCTTAAAAATTTTTTCGAAATCAATATAATAGTTTTTGGATTCTATATCTCTATGTTCACCGATCTCCAGATTAAACGGATTAACCGATTGACTTGAAAATTGAAACATAAACTCCTGAGAGGTCAACTAGGCAGTCTGATTCATAAAAAGTGAACTTGAAGTCCCAGGAGGATTTGTTCACCGACCTCTTTTTTTTCATTTTGCTATTCTTATTTTAAGTTCTTATGAGAAAACTCTAATTGAATTTTTTCTACAAATTTAAATTTAATCTTTTTAAAACCCACAAACAGTTTAATATAATGCACTTCATAAAATATATCCGCAAATTTTAATTAGAACAAATAAAATATATATTATATGAAAATATGGTATGCAAAGGGTTTTCAGTTCAAAAAAAATTACAAACGAATACCAAAGCTATTATATTAATATGCCCCCTGCGGGCACGGGGTTAAGTTTGTTATCGCGTAAACTATTTACGCCTGATTTCACCTACCAAACTTTAACCTAAGAGAGCGTTTAAATTAACCTTTAAAACAACTTTTAAGGTTAATTTAACAGCTCTCTTTAGTTAAGCTCAGTTAAAATGGGAGGTTAAACTACAAATTTTGGTCAAATAATTCAAACGAAATTAAAGCCTAAAGCCTAAACAGGCCCTATATAATAAATCTTGTAAAAATAAATGATGGTGATTATTTCGATTTTCAGTATTTTTTTAAAAATAGAAAACCTAGAGTCTAATAACTAAAAAAATGTAAGAGTTCAAATTGCCCTTAGAAGCACACTTTAAATTTCAAAGGAAATCATAAGAGGTTGTCTACTAGATCCGAGATGGAATTATTAATTAAATGTCAAAAGTGTTGTGTTAACATTCACTCCTCCAGGAATCGAACCCAATCACCAAAATTGGCTACCTTGTGAGGTGAACACCTCTGACATATTATGTATCGCTCTAAATAATTCACTCAAAGATTTAAATCTTCATTCGTAGATCGCGAAATTTTACAAATGAAGATATAAATCTTTGAGTGAAATATATTAGCGCGATACATAATATGTCAGATAGGTTCACTTCACAAAGGAGCTAATCGGTAATTGGTTTGATTGGAAGTGAGAAGGTTAACACAACACCTTTGACATATAATTAAAAATAATCCATTCCATCTCGCATCTAGTGGATCAATAAGAAAATTTAGACAATAATTTAAGCACTAGAACGAACTTTTTACGACCTTCTGTCATTGCGTTATCAGCTGATATACAACGAAAAAATCATTCTTGGAAATAAGTTTTATCCGAATTTCAGACATTTCTAATAAAAAATAATTTTTAAGAAAAAAATAAAATCGACTTCAAAAAAATTAAATTCAATAAATAAAATACACTAAAAGGTATAAAATAATTTTTTTTGCAACGAAATTTTCTCTGGAGAGAGACGGACTGGTAGAAATTTTAATTGAATGTAATGGAAGGCAGCCCAGGGGTAGTGAGGAAAGAAAAAATTAACACATATCAAATAAGGTGTAATTTATTGGAATCCTTCCTCCTTTCCTGAAGAAGGAGGGAAAAATCCTCCGAAACGTCGGTTTGAAAAAGGAAAGGAGGAAGGATTCAATAAATTACACCTTATTTGATATGTGTTAATTTTTCTTTCCTCCTACTCTGGACACCTTCCGATACATTCAATTATAAAATAATTATTAACTTATTTAGTTACAACTAAACTACGAAATATTAACATGAAATTACTTTTTGAAGTCGAGTGCCAAACATATACCTTTTATGAATCGCACTCAACGGATCTTACTTAGTACGTTTGGTGAGCACGCTCAGCTTATAGGTATAGTTTGTTTGGCACCGACTTACAAAAAGTAATTTCATGTTAACATTTCGATAGTTTAGTTAACTAAATAAGTTAATAATTATTTTATACCTTTTAGTGTATTTTTATTTGTTGCATTTAATTTTTGAAGTCGGTTTTTATTTTTTCTTAAAAATTATTTTTATTTTTCTCTTTTTAGTGATGTTATTAATAGTGATCATATCATCAGAGCTTGACCAAATTAATATGGCACTATCCCTAAGATACCCTTTCCAATATAAAAAGAATCATCGAAATCGGTTCATAAACAGAGAAGTTAGGCCTGAACAAACATAACAATAAAAGTAAAAAAGGTCTAATACCTATGAAAAAAAATGGGACCAATCGGAAGGTAGACTGAACCCAATGCAAATTTTTTTTTCAAAATCTGTTCACAATTGGCGGAGATATGAGGTAACATAGACACCAAAAAAAAAATCAGTCGAATAGAGAACCTCCTCCTTTTTTGAAGTCGGTTAAAAAATAAATAAATAAATGAAAATTTCTTGGTGAATTGAACTCTCCGGCCGCCCAGCGAGCTGATTAATGATTATTAAATATTTTCCACACTTTTTAAAGCCCATTGTATCAATGGAAGGAATTTCCAATGGTTTCCTCTCTCCCTAATTAAATGGCTAAAGGTATGGTAGCTGAGCGCAAGAACAAAAAGCAGGAAATAATGGTCACGGGTGCTGCACGTGTCCACAATATGGTCATAGTACTCCCTCTTGCTCTTGCTCTTCTAGCTAGGACTCTAGGACTCTAGGACCCTATCTACTCGTAGCTATGACTCATCCTCCCTCTCTCTCTCTTTCTTTCAGCTATTCTACCTTGTTTCCATTCACCTGAACTCCTCTTCAGATCTATCTATCTACCTATCCTTTATCTCTTTTCCCGTCATAAACTACTCTCTGATATACTCAGAGAATAAAAATAGAAACGAAAAATGCAAAACGAGAATGTATGGGAAAAGGAAAAATTTAATCATCATTAAGTATATGTACATATATTGAAATCAGTTAAAAATTGCCAAATCAAAATTTCATTATTAAATAATTATTACTTAATAATGTTTAATTAAAGAAACATTTAAATATTATTTATCTTAAAACAATCATTCGTGTTCAATAAATCAACAAACTAACATGACGATATGTCGCTGATCTTACAAAACCTCGTAAGTCCGATTTTTGATCAAATAAGTATTAGTACCTGGCCACCGAGAGATGCTCGATAACTTTTTGCTTCAGTTAAATGCTATATATTAATCCCCGAACTCACAGGGTATATATAGGGATCATACAGGGTATGGTCAAGTATTGTAATCGTGCATGAAAAAAGTGTTTTTTCCTTCTTTTTTTCGAAATTTCTCAAAAGCGGTAGGAAGTATTTCGATTAAAATAATTGAGCGAAACCATGGCATTTCGGTCTACAAAAAAGCTCTAATAAGTGAACATCGAAAAAATTATATTTTTCAAGATAATAATTGTTTTGTCAAAATGTCTGTTAGTCTGTGCGTTAGCAAATTTTTGTGGACGAGCTAGCTCAAAAACTAGTGTGAATATCGAAACCAAATTTTCTCACGTAGTTTTGGTCCATTGAGATTAAAAGCTGATTAGATTTTGGTGCATATCGGCCCAAAATTAAGGGGGTGGAAGGGGGTTAAAAATTAAAAATCTAGGCCGTTTGAGCAAACTCAACCAAATTTTGTATGCATAATCAGTGGGACCCCATATGACTAAAAATGCAAAAACTATCCTCCCAAAATGGGGGAGGGGGTCAAAAAATGAAAATCTTGGCCATTTACCAAACTCAACCAAATTTTGTATACATAATCACTGGGACCCCAGGAGTTTAAAAATGGAAAAACTAACCCCCCCCTCCCCTACATGATTATAAATAATTTTATTAAATATTAAATATAAGTGAGGGGCCAGGTTATATGGTAAAGTCAAGTAGATGGCCACATCAGAACACTTCAGCTTATTTAATTAAATAACAATTTTTGAGATCATCAATTAAATTGCCAAATTCTAATATAGAAAAAATACGTTTGTGGGATTTAAAACTCGATTTTTAATCAATTAAATGGTCTAACTTTTAATATATATCTATATAATAACTAGCTGCGGCGGCCCTCTTGCTAGCCAGGGGCACGCCCCCTGGACCCCATCCCACGAACCCTACCCTAACACCCCACTCCCCACCACCCCCGAAACCCACCCAGCACCCAACCCCCGCCCCCACACAACCACCCCACGCCGCCCCATCCCACTACGCCTCTGGACCCTCACCTGAACCCCCGCGCCTAGACTCCTGGACCCCACCCCGCACCACCCCGGACCCTCATACCACACCGCACCCCATACCCTAACTCACCCCCTACTCCATTGCACCTCACGCACCATCACTCCACCCCCGCACCCAGTTTTTGCATTTCTAGCCTTCTCGTGACCCACAGATTATATATACAAAATTTGGTTAAGTTGGCTATAAGGGTAAGAATTTTCATTTTTTGATCTCCCCCATTTATGGTGGTTAGTTTTTGCATTTCTAGCCTTCTAGTGACCCACAGATTATGTATACAAAATTTGGTTGAGTTTGGTCCAAGAGCAAGAATTTTCATATTTTGACCCTCCCCCCTTTTTGAGTGGTTTTTTAGTGGAATTTTTTTAAACAAAAGTTATCAGAAATCATATCCCCTACAACTTTGCTCATAATAAAATTTGCCGTAGAGTTAATAGTTTAGGAGTTATTTGATAATTTTAATTCGTGCGCTTCCCCAAACCCCCTTTTGGGGTCAAAATATCAAAACGTTATATATGGTAGCTAAAAATGCAAGTTAGAAGACATCTGATGCAAATATGAAATTTCATAATAATCCCTTCAGCCGTTTTTACGTGAATCGTGAGCAACTTTTCGCGGAAACTACTGAAACAGACAGACAGACAGACATACAGACAGGAATTTTGTTGAGGGTGTTTTCGTTCATAACTTTGCTTGAAACGTGTGCAACCAAAATTTGGCGTGATTTGGAGCAATGTACAGACAAAACCTTAATTTTATAAACATAGATATTTGTAATGATCTATTAGTGGAATTTAAAATTAAAAAAACCAATTAATAATTAAAAGGAAATTGAATAAAAATGTAAATATACATTTTTATCGAGACAATCACCTGTGAATAAATATTTCAATTAACAAAAAAACCCATCAAAAACAACTTAGCCGAAGATGAGACCGTGACAGATCGAATCGCCAACACAAAACCCTCGTGAATTTCATCCAAATCGTTAAAGCTGTTTCCGAGAAACCGATTGGATATATATATATATATATATATATATATATATATATATATATATATATATATATATATATATATATACAAGAATTGGTCGTTTAATATAATAAGGTACGTTTATACCGACCAACTTTTCACGGCGCATCTCTCTATTGAAACCTTATTATTCTATTCCAATTTAATTCCGTTCTACAGACAAATAATAAATATTGCATTGTACATATTTGTAGGTATGTATTGTTGTTTAAAATGGTTTTTCTTGTTTTCTAGCAAACAATGAGTTTAGGACTTATGAGGTTTTGTAAGATAAGCGACGATATTTTCTATATTTTTAAAAAATCTTATCTCCTTTAAAAGATATTTCATCCTTAACAGGTTTCCGTACAAAAGTAAGATGAAACCCTATTATATTAGACACAGGAGTTTCATATGTTTCACTATAAACAAACACCGCTTTCCCTAAATGCTATTATATTAGTCTCGTCATGTTAGTCTTACAGAGATTAATTAAAATTTTCAAATCAAGTACTTTCATAAGGATAAATCAATGAGGTTTTCTTCTGCTTGATGCAAATAAACATATACCTACCTATATATGGAGCCGAGGGTTGAACCTCCTTTGGGATTAGGTGGAATTATTTTGGAATTCATTAGATAATGCCCCTTCATCTATTGACGTCTACTTGGAAATGAAAGAGGAAGTGGAAGTAGGTGTATACGATATTAGGTCGCGGTTCACCCATCGTATTTCATGCCAAATCGGACAGTTTAAAAACTTTTAATTTTTGATTTCCTTCATTTTTTGACATTTTTAGCATCCTTCGCTCATAACTTCTCCAAATTTAAAATTTTTGTTTTTTATGTATATTTTTACGTACTTTTTAGAAAAAGATACGAAAAAATTATTTAAAGTGTTTTTTTATATGCGATTTTTTGAGTTTCAAGATTTTAATCTTGTTTTTGAAACTGTATGTATTCTTCGATTTTTTTAATAATTTTTTATTTTAAACTTCTATTCATTCTACAAATTTTAAGACCTAGTGGCCCTATGATAATTACTATTTTTCGATTTTCTTTCAACAAACTAAAATACTAATTATTTATTTTAAACACCTGTTAACGATAATAAAAATCAATTCAAAATATAACTAAAATAAGCTGACTTGTTCTGATGTGGCCATCCACTTGACTTTACCATACCCTGTATGGTAAAGTAAAGAAGAACTTAATACCAAAAAGTGGTTTTAAAAATGGTTAATAGCGAATAATTTTTTTTTCGAAATTTTCAAAAATTGAAAAAATAGTAATTATCATAGGACCACCCCGGTCTTAAAATTTGTAGAATAAATAGTGGTTTAAAATAAAAAATTATCAAAAAATCGAAAAGTACATACCTACAGTTTCAAAAACAAGATTAAAATTTTCAAACTCAAAATTCGCATATAAAAACACTTTAAATATTTTTTTTGTATTTTTTTCTAAAAAGTATGTAAATAAAACAAAAATTTCAAAAAAAAAAAAAAAATTGAATTTGGACCAATTTTGAAGAAGTGTATTTCATAAGATTAAGTTTTTTTTTATTTTCGAAAAATATACTTGTTTTTTTTAAGTTAATCATTAGAGGAACTTTCTTCACTATTAACTTTCCAAGGGATGATTTCATCAATCTTTGGCGTTAAGCTATCTGCCCGGATAACAAGTTTGGTACTTGAGAGTTTAACTCACGATGAACCCTTCTGACATGCAATTAACCATATCAAACGATCACCTGGATATAACCTGACGTGGTCGTTTAATTTGTTCTAAAAATTATTTAGTTAAATTTAATGTTGAAGAAATTTCCTTTAGTGATGTTGAAATAACATAATTTTCAAAAAAGAAAAAAATTCACTTCTTTAATAATCATAATATAAACATTAATAAATATTAAATATTTACCTAATGTGTAAACAAATAAACATTTCACGGCATACAAGATATCTAAGAATATTTTCTCTATCTAGATTAATAATACTCTTTGCCGTTTCCCATCCAACAATAAATACACATTTCAAAAACGATTATAAAATGAAAATATGTTAAAATTACTAAAAATAAAATCGTTAGACGCTTATAACGTGATATTTAATTAAAATAAGCGTAGACCATTTTAGTCTTTTAAGACTTTATTTTCTATTCATATTATTATTATATATAGGTCGATGGCGTTCAGTGGGTGTACCTTGAGATTAAGGGCGAGTAGAATAGGCTTAATCTTTAGACACCGGAAATTAATTTCATCTCATTGACATCATTTCTATGATGTAATATCGACTAATGTTTAAATATATATCTAAAATTGATTAGGGTTATTATTTTTAATAATCCTATTCTGAATCAATATCCAGCCTATATAAACATATCTAGCTAGGGCTTGCATTGAATGAGCATATACCTAGTTTGATAAGGACTAGTTTCTAAATTTCCATAGCAATTGGCCTATTAGATAACAGAGTATAAGTTGCTATCAAAAGACAGAGATCACGGAGTTGAAATGTTAATAGTTGCGATTTTTGTTTGTAAGTTGATGGACTTACGTGGAAACCATCTATGATTAAGTAGTATCTGGTAAAGTGAGCTTTTCTAGGCAATTTTTATGCTAGTTCAAAGTGGTATATTAATATTATTTTTAATTAGATAATAAAGAAAAAATTTTATTATAGACAAAAGGGTCGGCCGAGGCTACAACCCGGTACCTTGTCGTAACCAAAGGAGAGGCTTTAACCACCAAGTTATAAAACCCTGAACCCAAACCAGTGCAAAATTTCATTAGAGTTAGCATGGTATAGGTTTATAGTCGAATGGTGGTTAGTGGTTGCGTCAAATCAGTCTTAGTACTGTACACTGTAAAATATTCGTGGTGATTAAAATTTAATTTGATTTTTTTCTCTTCTTTTTTTGTTTTAGATTTTTACGTAACCGTAATACTTCACGTCAAACATCCAATTCGTTGGATAATCTCAATCAAATTGAATCGTTGAACAATTCCAATGCGAATGTTGTCGTCGCCTCGGATGCTGCTACTATGGTCTGCGACGAGGATTCCAGCACCGAAACTGACACCAACGACATCCACGGCGAGCTTGAAGAGCTTAGCCTCAATGGTCTAACAGGCAGTGAGCTGTTAGAACTGATTCGGAAGCAACAGAGCAGGGATAGCGGATTCCTCGGTAGCGACGATCTCTTGGATAAGGACAGATTGACAACCTCGACTGCGAGCACCACGAGCACAACCACGACTACGACGACCACCACCTCATCGTCTGCCAGCTCGTCGGCTACCTCTGCGACAACAACAACTTCAACGCCATCTGTTGTCGATAAACCTGAACGATTGATGAGGAATCCGTCTTTTCCGCCGGCTACGTCGCTGACCCGGAAAGACTCGTTCAACAACTGGTCGTCGGACGAGGAGACCAACATGATGATGGGTAAAATGAGAGTCATATTTAAAAGTTTAATCGCCCATGCACAACAGCAGACAACTCCACAGGCAAGCCCGCGTGGGCCACGGGCGAATAATAAAAAAACTAGTGCTAGCAACAACAATAACAGCAATAACAAACCGCCACAGCTAGTTTTGTTTGAAGAAGAACTAAGACGTTTAATGAAAACAGTCCCTGGAATTCGGGACGAATATGTCAATGAATTTTTGGAATCATTAAGCTCTGAAGAGACGTACGACAGCAGCTCTGACCGGGATTGTCTTAGTACAAAATCGAATACTGAAGAAGAAGAAGATCAACAGGTAAACTATTATTATTTATTTATTTTCTAATTATGATGGGTATTGAAATTTTTTTATCATTTCATAGATGTTTAGCCGCCCCCTGGCCTACCAACGCCTTGTCTCCCGAATGGATAACAAAAACATTGAAGAACGCGAGGATCAGCAGGCGGCCTTCGCCCACATAATGCAACACATCGGCTCGCGACTCGTAGCCCTGATGCATGAAGTGAGCGAGTCGGCTTCTTCGAGTCCACACCGGCCGCGGCGCGCCCACCATCGGTCGTCTGCCATCGACGAGGACAGCAGCAGCCACACAGACAGCGAGTCCTCGGCTGGTCCAGCCGGTGGCCTTCCTCTGGCAACCCACCAGACCTCATCTCCGCGCAACTCCTCCAGTATCCCGAACCATCTCCTGGCGCGAAGCAAGAGCCACGAGTTGCTGCTTGACACCGACGGTAGCCGGATCGGCCAGCAAGAGGCGGAAGGGTGTTGTGGCGACGCCTCGTGTGGCAGTGACTATGAAAGGTTCTCGTGGCGTGGCAGTTTCGAATCCACATTAATGGCAGCTGATTCGCGGACTCGGTTATCGTTAGTGAATTTCGAAGCGGCAGCTAAACGTCGCAGTGCCGGTGATTTGTTAGTGACAACCGAAGAGTCAGCTTCCAATTCCAATTTACAATTGGATCGTGTGAGATCTTGTGGTAGTATAGGCCCGCGAAGAGGATCAGTGCCGGATAGCGACGAGGAACTCCTCGCTCCTGCAAGAAGTACTACTTTGCCCAGAAGTATTCAAACAGGTAAATCATCATTAATTTTCATTTTTCTTCCACTACTTTCCAGTTACTCCTCTTGTATGTGTGGTATGTAATTTATAATACATAATTAATATATTTCTTCGCTTAACTATCGTAGACTGTTATATGTTGTTGATTTTTATACTGTGACTGTTATTGACACTAGAGCCCTTTGACTTATCTGGACCAAATTTTCCATAGCTAGTCTTTATATTCTTCTTCAAGTGCCATGTCATTCAAGAATGTTGGCCACTAGACGCATAATCTGCACCTTGTCCACTGCCGCACGGAAAAGTGACCGAGTACTTAATCTTTAAAAATTACAAAGCCACAAAGTTTTCCTTCTGTCCTGAATTCTTCGTCTTTGAGATCATGTAAAATATTGGTGAGAAATCAGTTGCCTAAAATTACCAGAGAAGGACCAGCGATTAAAATTCTGGAATCAATGTCTAATCTGAACCAAATGTCGCAGAGCTAGTCCTTAAGACGCATCGGAACTAAACCTATATGAAAAATTATTTACCAGGTAATGATAGAAAAAAGGAAAACAATGGATATTCCGAGCTCTTCTGATCTGGATCAAATTCCTCAGAATTAGTCGTTAGGACCTTGTTGGTGCGAAAATCAACCACTTACCCAGAATAGGGGAAGGGGGAATATTAACATTGTAGGCCCTATTTCAGATCTAGTGCAAATTTTAGTAGTGAATCACTTGCCTTAATGATGGAGGAAAAGCAAACACCTAAAATTCTAGGACCTTTGACCAATCTGGAACAAATTTTGGGTTAATTTCTTTCTTTAATGTTGTTCCTCCACCTAATTCTTCTACCTTGTTGTGTGTGCAGGTGGTCCGCCGACGGCGACCAACTCTCTGCCCCGCCTGCCCACTTCGACGGCTGTGAAGAGCGCCCGTTACCGTCCCCCTGGGTTCAGTAAACCTACCCCTTGCCCGACGCCGCCAAAACGGGCCGTTTCAGCGCCTGGATTGCAACAGCGACGCGAGCGTCGTCGCTCTGGAAATCATTCCACTCATAATAATTCAAGTATTTTATCTTCTTCGGCGATCTCATCGAGTGCAGCGTCCGGTTCATCGCTTGCCAATTCGTCCAGCATAGGATTTGCTGGAATCACTCATAGTCATAGTGCAGGTGAGTTCAACAACCAGTGTCCATATTTATAAATTCAAATGAAAGTAAAACTTACCATTAAAGAATATTAGTTATATATACCAGTTGCGAAACCCGCCTTCGGCGGATATTTGCTGACCAGGAGGCTACGCCCCTGGACTCCGTAGTGGTTTTTAAAAAAATGTAATCATTTACATTTCCTAATTTTAATAAATTTTATTTGTCATGAACTATCAGTGGGTTTTAAAATAATAATTTAAATTTTTCTCATTTTAATAAATTTTATTTTTCATGAACTACCAAAAGCTTTTTTACCTATACAAACAAATAGGTTAAACAATTATTATATTTTTTTTGCCAAAATAATTTTGAGGCAAATAGTTTTAAGTATTATTTAATTTTTAAATGGCGAGTCTAATTATACCATATTTAAGCAGGTCGAGGTATTATGAGCTTTTAAACATCTAAGTATGGAAACTAGTTAAATAAGAATAATCCGGCCAAGTGCAAGTCGGACTCGTATAGATATTTTACTAGCTGGATGACTTGTCGCTCTCTGTAAATTCAGTACTTCAGCCCCGAAGGTATTCTAGATAGTAAACAAGGTAGCAGAAAAATTATTATCTCTTGTAAAATACTTGAGATATCAAAGTTATAATTATTTATCGTTTATAAGGAGAGAATGAACACATTTTAAGAATTTTATTTTAAGTTCTTGAATGAAATTGAGCTGGTAGAAAAATCACCGAAAATGGCCAATTTAGTGCTCTCTCACAACGTCATTTTAAGCCGAAATTAATTTAAAAAATAAATTAAACCTAATTCTACTTAAAGAAATATATACAGGAATATGGTATAGATGATAAAAAAAAAAAAATATTCTCTACCCCACAAAAAATTTGATTAACCCCAAAATGATAATCTAATGGAGATATATGATGGAGAGGCAGCTCAAGAATAATGAAATGTACAAATTCCTAATCAAACACTTTATTGTAAAGTCATTTTTACAAAAGTGACGTTTCGGTATCCTTCTATTTTTTAAAAAATAAAAGAACATATTCTAATCAAATAATTTATTGGAAAGTAGATTTTACTTGAAAAGTTTTTGTTTTGCCGAGAGTAGCAGAGTTGTTGATTCACAAAGAGAAACAAAGAGTGTTGTCCTCTGCTTGATGCAAATAAACATACATACATATATATCGAAATTATATATCTGTACAATAATAATAATAAATAAATAATATATATACAGATATATAATTTCGATATATATGTGTGTATGTTTATTTGCATCAAGCAGAGGACAACCTCTTTGTTTCTCTTTGTAGATTTTACTCTTTAAAAATCCAAAGTTTCGGTTTCCGTCCATTTAAAAAAAAAAAAAAAAATGAACAAACTCCGAATCAAACGATTTATTGGAAAGTCATTTTTATTCTTTACAAAATTGACGTTTCGGTTTACTTTTATTTTTAAAAAAAGAAAACAAACTCCGAATCAAACACTTTATTGGAAAGTAGTTTTTACTCTTTGACAAACCAACGTTTCGGTTTCCTTCCGTTTTTAAAAAATGGAAAATAACTTTCTAATTAAATTATTTGATTCGGAATAAATTTGTTCTTTTCATTATCCTTGGGCTGGATCTCTTTCTCAATTCTATCAGCCCGTCTATAAAAGAAAATACTTTTAATATAATCATCCGATTTTTGAATTCATAAAAAATAAATATATTTCTTTAATAACTTATTAAAATATATAAGACTTTATCTTATTACCATAAGTCTACGTGCCAGAATGCTTTCTCGGAGAGGTAATGTCTATTATGACGACACTAAAAGAATCCTTGTATGGAACCCTAATAATCTCCAAAGCTAAAATTGAAAGAGGGTGACCGACCCTTCTCTTATATACAAATATATATATATATATATTAAGATAAAGGTTAATTTGCTTGCATGTAAGCGCTTTAGTGGGTGTGGTTCTTAGTATAATTTCCAATGCCACACCCTAATTTATTATAAAAATGTTCACAATTGCTATATATATAATAAAATAAATATACAATTCCTTATAAAAACAATCGAAAAACGTTTAATACGAATTTAAAACGTTTCGGCAAAATTTCTCACTTTATAAGATTTAAATTTAGAAATCAAAATATACAAATGTGGGAGGCTGCGTAGTGATTTGAGAAGTGGGGAGAATTTCAAGATAGATATTTGCAAGACGAATAAAAAAATTTGAAACTTTATTTTATAAGGGTTTATCGGGGTATAATAAAGTGCCAAGTGAGATCACAAGAATCCATGAATTCAAGGATCGATCTTGGAATTTGTGATATCAAAGAGATTATCCTGACAGAGGGGACGATTGTCTTTTTGCGGTATCTCCACCAGAATTACGGTATTTTTGCTCAATTTTAATTTGAGTGTAATTTACTGCTATTGCCCACGATATATAATTATGAAATTCTGAAATCGAGGGGGGAAAATAGTAACAATTATTTACTAATTATGAAATATCATCACTTGAAATGGATTATATAAAGTATTTATAATGGCTGTAGTTTTATTTTGATGAGGGGTTTCTCTATAAACTGATTAATATAAAAATAACTGTATTATTAATGGTCTTTATCTTCTTGTATTTTATATATAATTGTATTAATTTAAATTCTATTCAAAATATTTAATTTCTTAGGGTTGCTCTCTCATCATTAGAGAAAGCAACTTTTTTCTTTTTTTGAAATTTGAAATTACTATTGATAAAGGGACAAATTCTCCCGAAACGTCTGAGTTAATAAACGTTTCTAAGATTGTTTTTTAAATGATTTGTATTTTTTTTTTCGATTTATTATTATCAATCGAAAATTTGAAAAACAGTTGGTTTATGAATGCATTTTAAAGTAACTACCCCTGCTATTTATGCGAGGGGGAAATAATATTAAAAACAACGACTTTTAACGTTTAAAATATTCGTCGCCTTAGAGTGTAAACCTGCTAAATCCATTTTTATCATATATGACATATTAATACCATTCGAAAGAAAAAGAGGTGAAGCATCGTCCAAGTAAAACTGCTACTTAAAATTACGATCGTAAGTTGTAGGAAAAAAAATGTGAAAAATAATTTTTTCCATAACAACAATATTAAATTTTGTTTGTTTTTTCTCTGCCCTGTAAAATTTCTTTGTTGTGAGTTAGCAGGTTTACACTCTAAGGCGACGATATAACATATTTCTGCTACTCTCGGCTAAACAAAATCTTTTCAATTAAATGCATAGTTTAGTTTATTTCAAAAAGTTCTAATAAATTAGTTTAGAATCAAGAATATAAAAATGATGAATATTCCAATTCCAAGTATAATATGCAAAATCTATCTAGAGAGTGAGCCGGTTAACAAAAGGAGCCCGCCCGCATAATCCGCTATTCGTTCGTATATCTAATAGATGCCTACCTGGCTGGCTAATAAATAATTATAGATTAGCAAACAGAGTGTGAAGTTGACCGAGAGCCATCTGCTGGCTGCATGCCTGAATCAACGGCCTGGCTAAATTGCTTTCTTGCTTTCTTTCTATGATAGATTTTTATTTATTTCTAATATGAAAATGTTCACATCAATTTCTATAGAAAAAGAAAAGTGTGTCAGTAAGCCAGAGGAATTTGAACGTTTAGAAGAGAGAGAGAGAGAGAGAGAAAGAGGCCAAAGAAAAATTGTTCCAATCAGCAAGTCAACATCTTTGAGAATGCTTGCTTGCTATTGTAAATTGCAAATTGCAAGGTCATTGAACTTTTAAGGAGTGCATATTTCACGTTAATTTAGGAAGCATTGCTCGTCAGGTTGCCTCCGGACCCTCCCTGGGCGTCGAGCACTGTTCAATCCACTCGAGAAAAAAAATCGTTTTTCTTGTTTTTTCGAATTCAAAAAAATCTCTGAATAAAGGAAAATAAACTGGCGTGTTCTGATGTGGCCATCAACTTTACTTTACCATACATCCTGACCCCTCACTTATATTTAATATTTAATAAAGTTATTTATAATCATATAGGGAAGTAGGGTTAGTTTTTGCATTTTTAGACTTCTGGGGTCTCACTGATTATGTATACAAAATTTGGTTGAATTTGGTTCATAGACCTATATTCTCATTTTTGGCCCTACACCCCCCCCCCCCACATTTTGAGCGGTTAGTTTTTGCATTTTTAGACTTCTGGGGGCCCACTAATTATGTATACAAAATTTGGTTGAGTTTGGTACAAGGGTCTATATTTTTATTTTTTAACCATACACCCCCCCCCCCATTTTGGACTGTTAATTTTTACATTTTTAGACTTCTGTGGGCCCACGGATTATGTATACAAAATTTGGTTGAGTTTGGTACAAGGGTCTAGTTTTTTAATTTTTTTACTCCCCCCCCCCCCATTTTGGAGGGTTAGTTTTTTCATTTTTAGACTTCTGGAGGTCCACTGATTATGTATATAAAATTTGGTTGAGTTTGCTCAAATGGCCTAGATTTTTAATTTTTAACCCCCCCCCCCTCCCCTTCACCCCCTTAATTTTGGGTCAATATACACCAAAATCTAATCAGCTCTTAATCTCAATGCACCAAAACTACGTGTGAAATTTGGTTTCGATATGTAAACCAGTTTTTGAGCTAGCTCGTCCACAAAAATTTGGTAACGCACAGACAGACTAACTAACAGACAAACTAACAGACAATCAGACAGACAGACTAACTAAGTAACAGACATTTTGACAAAACAATCATTATCTTGAAAAATATAATTTTTTCGATGTTCACTTATTAGAACTTTTTTGTAGACCGAAATGCCATGGTTTCGCTCAATTTTTTCAATCAAAATAGTTTCAACCGTTTTTTAGATATTTCGAAAAAAAAAGAAGGAAAAAGAAACACTTTTTTCATACACGATTACAATACTGACCATAAGTAAGTAATATGTAATAAGAAAGACCATGGTAAAGTAAAAATAATTTTCAACTCTGCTATTTTTACATTCTATGTGCTTGACTGATAAGTTCACGATACCTAGTAAAAGAATGGAATGTATTAGAAAGAACTGACAAAATGATTGTATTAGTAATTACTTACCATACACGGTATGGTCAAGTATTGTAATCGTAAAGTCAAGAAAATTTTGAAAAAAAATTTTTAGGAATTTTTTAAAATTTAAAATATAAAATACTATGTAGGTCACAAAATTTTTTTTTAAAAAGTTACCAAAAATTTTTTCAAAATTTTCTTTACTTTATTTAAAATGTTTCACCAAAAACCCACACCATTCTCCTTTAACAATATAGTAATCGTCCATGACAAAAGTTTTTCTTTTTTTGCTTCGTTTTTTCGAAATATCTAAAAAACGGCTAAAACTATTTTGTTAAAAAAAAAATTGGCGTTTTGGTCTACAAAAAAGCCCTAATTGAGTGAACATCGAAAAAATTATATTTTATGAGATATTAATTGTTTTGTCAAAATGTCTGTTACTAGTACGTTACCAGATTTTGTGTAAGCTCTAACTCAAAAATTAGTATGAATATCAAAACGAAATTTCACATGTAGTTTTGGTGCATTGAGATTAAGAGCTGATTAGATTTTCGTTGAAATTGAAACAAAAATTAATGGGGGGGGGTTAAAAGGAAAACAAAATATACTATAATAAAAAGAGAGTTATTATTTGGTGGGGGGGGGGAGCAAAATTGATGGGGTTTCAAAAAATGGAACTATCAATATAATACCTAGACCCTTCGATTTGTATAAAATTTCCCACATACCCAATATTTTCAAATTTGTAAAAATTTTCATGAAAATATGTAATAAAAATATAAATTAATGGTCTAATTAACTTTGCCTTAGGTCTATGTTAAATATTTTCAGACAACATAGAGACAGATCAACTTTTTTTTTCTAGTTTCTAAACAAAAACAGTGCTGTCCCAAAGTTACCCCAATTCCGGGGTAAGATGGGACAATGAAGAAGAGTTTTTACGAGGACGACATGGCTCGTAGAGTAAAATCATATCCTTATTTTGAAAAAAGAACGTTGATTTCATATATAACACCATGGTCTCAACAATCTAGCGTAATATACAGGGTGTTCCACAGAACTCGTTCATTAAAAGTTTTCATGAAAGGAGTTGAGAGAACATTTTGAACTTTGACATATGTATTTATGTTTTGGAATATGCTCTTTTTAAATAAATTATTAACAACTTTTGGACAATTTCTGCTTTGCCGCAATAGCTATCAACTTTCTTATTTTCTATGGAACCCCCAAATATGTTTACATCATTAGATTAAGTGTTAAAAACTAAGATGTCTAAAATTTATAATTTCTGAGTTATTTTAGATAGTTTGTAAAATCTACCAATTTAGCGTTATCATTTTTAAAAATTAATAATAATCAAACTATTGTTTGTAGAATTAATTTGATCAATCAGAACTCTTAATTAGACATGAGAAAATCTTATTTATTAATAAAAATTCAAATTTAATATCCAGGATGATCATAATAATCGTTTATTTATGAAAAACAAGAAGTTGTTAATACTCAATTTTTTCAAATAGAACATGCCATAAATTTTAATTCTACGATACATAAAAATCCAATAGGAGTTTATTAAATATTTCCTATGCCTAAAATGAATAGTTAAAAAAAATATTTTAAATTTCACTCCATCCAGATCTTAATTATTTATACATACTCTTATAAACAAGGTATAAATAATTAAAATCTAGATGGAGTGAAATTTAAAGTATTTTTTATTTAAAAAACTTCATTTTAGGTATAGGGAATATTTAATAAACTCCTATTGGATTTTTATGTAGAATTCAAAAATACTAAAATTTATGCCATGTTCCATATGAAAAAATTGAGTAGGTATTAACAACTTTTTGATTTTCAGAAATAAACGATTATTATGGTCATCCTGGATACAAAATTTGAATTTTTGTGATTAAGTAAAATTCTTTAATGTCTAATTAAAAGTTCTGATTGATCAAATTAATTCTACAAACAATTGTTTAATTATGATTAATTTTTAAAAATGATAACGCTAAATTGGTAGTTTTACAAACTATCTAAAATAACTCAGAAATTATAAATTTTAGACATCAAATGCATTATACAAAATCATCTTAGTTTTTAAATAATAAATTTTAGACAACAAGTGTATATACAAAATCATCTTAGTTTTTAAATAATAAATTTTAGACAACAAGTGTATATACAAAATCATCTTAGTTTTTAAATAATAAATTTTAGACAACAAGTGTATATACAAAATCATCTTAGTTTTTAAATAATAAATTTTAGACAACAAGTGTATATACAAAATCATCTTAGTTTTTAAATAATAAATTTTAGACAACAAGTGTATATACAAAATCATCTTAGTTTTTAAATAATAAATTTTAGACAACAAGTGTATATACAAAATCATCTTAGTTTTTAAATAATAAATTTTAGACAACAAGTGTATATACAAAATCATCTTAGTTTTTAAATAATAAATTTTAGACAACAAGTGTATATACAAAATCATCTTAGTTTTTAAATAATAAATTTTAGACAACAAGTGTATATACAAAATCATCTTAGTTTTTAACACTTAATCTAATGATGCAAAAATATTTGGGGGCTCCTTAGAAAATAAGAAAGTTGATAGCTATTGCGGCAAAGCAGAAAGTGTCCAAAAGTTGTTAATAATTTATTTAAAAAGAGCATATTCCATAACATAAATATGTCAAATTTCAAAATTTTCTCTCAACTCCTTGCATGAAAACTTTTAATGCACGAGCTCTCTGGAACACCCTGTTTGTTGACAGGATTCATGAAAAAGCTGAAAAAGTGTCCCAAAGTACCCCATTTACAAGTTTACAAGTTTTAAAATGTAAGTGATTGTAGGAGGGGATGAAACCATAGGGGGGGGTGACTTTAGCTACGCCACTGCATAATGTACCATCGGTTGTCGATGTAGGTATTTATTACAGATTGAAAATACCTGGATTATAGTGTTCCCTTGCAAACAAGTATTTTTATTACAAGTGAAATTTGTATTTTTTCATTTTAAACGTGATTAGATAACAATTGATTTGCATTTATCGATTCTTTCTTCCGACGTCTAATTTCCAGCCCGCTTCCCTTCCCCCCCACCATCCGTCCTGGTTCAGTTTAAAATAAAACCCGACACCCGCTCTTGATATACATAAGTACATATTATCCACACTAGCTAATTATTTTATTTCCAAGCCGAGAAAGGGAGAGAGGGCAGGTTTCCTTCCGTTTCCGATAAACAGCCAGCCTTATCAGTTGTTGAGTTCGCCTGGGCTATTCCACAAGTGTGTTGTTCTCGTGTACATGGCGACCCCTCTGTGGAGGCGATTTTGCCGTTGTTGTTGTCCGTGGTGGTGCCCGAAGCCGGAGGACAGCCCGGACAACGTCGACGACGGCTTCGTCCTGCCCCCGAGGGCGTCCACGAGGATCGCCCCGACGCCTACCGAAGAGTCACATCTTGTCTGTCCCCGGACCAATTATATCAAGTCCACGGAGAGTCAGTGGCTGACGCCGCAGTTTGTCAAGCAAGTGGAACAGCCGAAAATTGTGGTCCACACGCCCGCCGGTGCGGCGCCTTTGCAAAAACGGCATTCATTTGGTAACAGAAATGTTAATATAAGGCGGCCAGTGTGGTCAGGAATTCAAATTAATAAGACATCCTATGAGTTTCAATACAATTTATGCCAGAGCCTTATAGCTTGTAAACTAAATAAGATACAAGCTTTGAATTTACATTTTATATGTACCTATTCATCTTCTTCGAGATCAAAAATCATATTCAATTACATGAAAGGAATCGCAGGGAATTGGATAAATCAAAACACAGAGTTTTTATTAAGTGGACCAGACGTTTCGTCAATTTATTTCGAATTCCTCAGTGGCTCATTTTATCACTCTTTGTCAAAAACTGTTTTTTTATAAGACAATACATCATTAATCTTTCGATAGCATATTCTTATATGTTATCTCTGTATAAAAACGACGACAAATTTTAATTGTTAAAGAAAAAGTCGTCTCCAAGATTATTATGAGCCAAGAATATGCTATAATGATGTTTTATCTTATAAAAAATTGTTTTTGACAAACAGTGATAAAATGAGCTACTGAGGAAGTCAAAATAAATTGACGAAACGTCTGGCCCACTTAATAAAAACTCTTGTGTTTTGATTTATCCAATTCCCTGCGATTCCTTTCGGGAAATTGAATATGGATACTGTAACTGGATGATGTAACTTATTCAATTATTTAGAGGAGGCCGAAAATAAAAAGTAATTTTTAACCGACTTCAAAAAAGGAGGTTCTCTATGCGACTGAATTTTTTTTTTTTTTTTTTTTGTGCCTATGTTACCTCATATCTCCGCCAATTGTGAACCGATTTTGAAAAAAAAATTTGCATTTGGTTCAGCCTACCTTCCGATTGGTCCCATTTTTTTTCATAGGTATTAGACCTTTTTTATTAGGTTTTAGACCTAACTTCTTTGTTTATGAACCGATTTCGATGTTTCTTTTTTTATCCGAAAGGGGGTGTCTTAGGGATGGTGTCATATTAATTTGGTCAAGTTCTGATGATAGGATCACTATTAATAACATCACTAAAAAGAGAAAAATAAAAATAATTTTTAAGAAAAAAATAAAAACCGACTTCAAAAAATTAAAGAACATAAAATACACTAAAAGGTATAAAATAATTATTATCTTATTTAGTTACAACTAAACGACGAAATATTAACATGAAATATTTTTTTGAAGACGGTGCCAAACATAATATACCTTTTATGAATCGCACTCGACGGATCTTACTTAGTACGTTTGGCGGGTACGCTCGCTTATAGGTATAGTTTATTTGGTGCCGACTTCAAAAAGTAATTTCATGTTAATATTTCGTCGTTTAGTTGTAACTAAATAAGAAAATAATTATTTTATACCTTTTAGTGTATTTTATTTTGTTGCATTTAATTTTTTGAAGTCGGTTTTTATTTTTTTCTTAAAAATTATTTTATCAAAGTTCCTGTAAAAATATCTCGAACTAGATTTAGTCTTTTTATTTAATTTTTTTAAATTAATTCTCTTTAAAATGAAGGATTTTCTAATCAAACTATTCATTTTTAGGTGATTTTTATACCCTTCTTCAGAAGTGACTTAACTTATTTGTGTAAAAAACTATTTATTATCTCAAATATTTTTCAAGATATAAGGTACGGAACCCTCGGTATGCGTGTCCGATGACTTGCAGTTGGCCTATTTATTTGGGTTCTGTCTACCACAAAACACAAAATTTTCATTCTGTCTAAAGCAGATATCTAGTATTTTCATTAAATATATGTATATTAAAATAGTACACGTTAAATTTCTAATATTTACATTAAAAAACTTCAAAAAGTGAACATATTTCCGAAGATGCCTTTCCAATACTTAATTCAATAGAATTGAATGTAAAAAAAATCATATGAAACTTTCCAGAACCTATTTGTGTAATAGAAATGGATTCCTTGCATGGGGACCCACCAGTGAGTTGAGAACTTGCGGCTCAGTTAGTGAAGAATATTGGGCTCATAGAAATCGTGTGTGTCTACTGAAAAAAGAAATTAATAAAGTAAAAAGTGTGTAGTTTCACAGTGAAACTACACACCCTTTACTTTTATTAATTAATATCATGTTTCACCTAAAACCTACACCACTTTCTTTAAGTAAAAATGAAAAAAGAAACCATATAGATGGGACATGGCTAGCCCTATCTATAGGGGTGCTGCCCCTATCATATTCTACCTCACCCAGCGGCTTTGGAGCATATTATGGTCAAGATATCGGTTTCCACAGAATAAAAATGTATTATTAGCCTTAACCATACAAATAAAATTAAGTTTGAAGGAGACAATAAGAATGTGTCTTCTACTGGAATTATAAATCAAATTTATAATTCCAGCAGAAGCATTTCTCTTTTATTGTCTCCTTCAATATATAAAAATTCTGCTACTATCGGCAAAAACTTTCAATTTAAAATTAAGTTTATAAAGTTTGCTCAGTTCACTAATAGTTCTAGTACAAAAACAATTTACAAATAAAATACTTAATAATAAATGGTCTCTTGAAAACAGACAGATACTGTAATAATGCATTGGATCGGACTTGCCAAGATGGTGTCCATACTAATCCTGTGTGTCTGCGGAAAAAAAGAAACCCTATAGATGTAGCCCTATCACGTATCTCTTACTAGATTCTCTCTTATTAGCTTATTACCCAGCGAGCTAAAGCATATCGCCTTTAGCATTGGTTAGCATTGGTGGTAATATTAATAATAATTAAATGAACCCCGAAAGTCAAATAATTCATTTAATAATTTCTGACTGTTTATACTACCGGTTTATTATAAAAATTATTTATTATTTTTGAAAAAGGAAAAATGAAATTAAACACTGCAGGATTTGAACCTGTGATGTTTCTTCTATAGTCGAAGAATATGCATTCACCAACCAATTGTAATATTGTAGGATTTGGATGAGGCAGTCCAGATTCAAAACAAGAGAAATAATATCTAACAAAATGTCATTTAAAATTAGACAAAGTTTTTTCTCTTTATTTTTTTTTTTCAAAAGCCGACGTTTCGGAGGATTTTCCCTTCTACTTCAAGGTTTTGAAAAGGTCAATGAAGGAAGTACAAAGTGTCATTCATTGACCTTTTCAAAACCCTGAAGAAGGAGAGGAAAAACCTCCGAAACGTCGGCTTTTGAAAAATATAAAAGGAAAAAAGTTTTGACTAATATTAAATGACATCTTGTTAGATATTATTTCTCTTGTTTTGAATCTGGACTGACTCATCCAAATCCTACAATATTAAATTTACCAGTCCGTCTCCGAAATCTATTTCAAAATTAAAATTTTAGCCCCGACGAAAACGTCAGCTCTCGTGTTAACACGTATCGTCATCGTAGTGTGAATGCGGCTTTACTCTATTCACTAATAGTTTCAGTATAAAAACAGTTTCCAAATGAAAGACTTAATTATAATGGTACACTCAAACACTGTGATAGAATGCCAAGATGGGGTTCGATCCCAGGCCAGCTCAGATGTCTATTTAACATTTTTAATTTAATTTCAAATAAATAAATGAATAGATTAAAAAGAATTGAATTGAAATGAATATTTGCAGAGGATGCCACGTTGCTTGGCTCTTCGGCCGAATTCTCCGTCCCCGGCAGCCCCTTGGTGGGGGGCTCTTCCGAATGGTCGTCTTCCTGCACGACCTCCACCTCCGTGGCCAACGTCGCTGCCTCCGAAGAACGGCTTATACCCATTCAACGATCAGCCTCTACCGGCATGGGCTCATCATCCCTTGGGGTAGTTATATTAGTCATTTTTATATTATATTTAAGAGTTCACCCTTTAAATTAACAAAAAAAAATCACAAAATCTACTAGATCCGAGATTGAACGGATTATTTTTAATTATATGTCAAAAGAGTTGTTTTTACCCTCTCGGGAATCGAACTCGACTGTCTAAAATTAACAATCCGGGCCAATTGGCAAGCCTTTAAGGAGAATATGTAGATAAGTATCGCGCTATGCTATTTATTTCAATCAAAGATTTAAATCTTCATTTACAAAATCACGCTTTTGGTGATTTTAAATTTAAACACATAGCCATGCTATATAGTTTAAATAATAGGGGTTGAGTGTTTCGAATTTTGAATTTCCTTAAAATTCGAAGGTGTTAGAATGACTTTTTACTTCATCCATAAATACGAAGCAGATGTGGGTAAGAGACATTGTAATCGGTCTCGCGGCAAGCTCGACTTCAAAGGGTCCTTACTATACTAAAGAATATATATATTTTTAACCGACTTCAAAAAAGGAGGAGGTTCTCTATTCGACTGAATTTTTTTTTTTGATTTGCCTTTATTTGAATAACCAGTGAGCTCGGGAATTCAACTTGGCCCTTTGAAATATTTGTTAAAATTTATTTTTTCGATTGAATTTAGTGTCATGTCACGAATCAACGTTACGTTTCATTTAGGTTTTTTCATCTTTTTTTAAAACATGAATTTAAAAATATATTACTGTAAATATATTTTTGATTTGCCTTCATTTGAATAACCAGTAGGATACATTTTAAAAGATATTAATTTTTATGTCTGAGATGTTCATTTCTCCATGGTGGAGATATGTACCAAATATGAAAATATAAATTCTAAATCAAAAAATACCAATAACAATATTAAAATTCATTTTAATATTTAATTGTTTTACTAGTCACTGATTAAGATTTTTGATTTAAATCAAAATATCGATATGCGAGCCCGAGGCAACTAATATTTTTGACTGGCCTTCAAAGTTTTAATAAATAAAACTCAGGACAAAAAATAAAAATAATTTTATAATTATAATATTTATCTATTTCCCAGAAACTTTTCCCGCTTCAATATTATCAAATTCATTTATTAATGAGGCCCCTAAAATTGTGAGGTCCTGGGCAGCTGGCTCTCTTATCCCCTCTTGTTTTCTCCCCATCTGATGCCCATACTTTATATTAATTTACTTTTGACTTTTTTTTTTTAATTGAACCCTTAATAAATACATTCTCCCAACAACCGTTATACTACATATTTATTTGTTAATTTTTGTGTTTTTGTTTGTTTCAGCCTCGCAGCGATTCGATGGCGTCTGTTTATTCAGGCGCCGGGGAGAGTCGTTACGGCACAGTAACAGTCAGGGGACAAGTAGAATTCGGATTGCAATATAATTATAAAGCAGGCGCATTAGAGATTCTTGTTCGTCAATGTCGAGACTTGGCACCTGTTGATGTTAAAAAAAATCGATCGGATCCGTAAGTAATATACATACTAACAACATGTTAGGTAATTTTCTTGTTTTTATATAAATATATAAATACAATAATAATTAAATAAATAACACAAATATTTTAGTAATAAAATAAAATCTGGCAAGTCAAATTGTTAATTTTATTCAAATAAAGTTACCAGTGGTTGACCAATTAAGACAACGCTTCTTAAACTTTTTCATTCGCGACCCCAGATTGTTTTTTTTTAATGATATTGATCCAAAAAGAAGTTGCACCAAAGAGGTACAACCTCTCTAGTCGACCCTTGTATCTTGAAAATAAGAAGAGATTTCAGGCATTGCTGGGTTGGAGTTGAAGGTATCGATGTATGTGGGTCTTGAAAGACTGAAGGTTATATGTAGCTGGGAAGACGGACAGGGGAAGAGAGTTCCAGTCTCTAGAACTTATAGGGATAAACGAATTGGCGATGCCTTTGTTAGGTTAGTATCCAGTTTAAGCGGGTGGGGGTGTTGAATCTTAGAAAATCGTCTATTTCGCGCAAATGAATTTTTCGGAGGGATTATTGATTTTATCTCGTCAGATTATATTGAAATATCGAATAAACAAACATTTTTATTAGTAAATTATAAAGAAATCAATTTATTTTAAGACAAATATTTATTAAACATATCTATAATAATAATTTTATAATTTATTAAAACTAGATATTAAATCAACTTCATTCGCCAATACGTTTGTCCCCATGACTTCAAAGAACTGGAACTCTCTCCCGGCCTCCGTCTTTCACAACACTTCAAACCTTTAAAATCCGTGTGCACAAACACCTACGCCTCCACTCTTTCACATGATCAATTTTCCCTTCTCTTCGGTAATGCAAGGGTCTACCGATCTAGCTTCATAGCTAGATTGCCCCATTGGGTTCCACTTCTGAGGGGGCGATCCGTCTGACATATAAAAAAAATCATATCTTGAACATCTTAAATGATTATATTTCAATTACCTGTTGTTGTTCATCCCTCTATATAAAATCTCAAAATAAATTCTTTAATTTATTGAATTAAATAAATACAATTCTCTATAAAAACAATCTCAAGGTATAATGTATATATAGTAGGTGTATAATATATAATATATAATAATATTTTTTTTTCTGCAGGTATGTGAAAATATACCTTTTGCCTGATCGAAGTAAAAGTGGAAAACGAAAGACTAAAGTGAGAAAAAATACATTGCAACCCCTATTTAATGAAACTCTAAAGGTAATTTTTTTAAACTACTCTTTAAAATAAATTAGATACGAAAACAACGCTGTTGCTATAGTTACTTGTAAAATTCCGACACCAACTTCTCATTTATCTCAGAGAAGCCTATCCATTCTTACTTAAGCAATGTTAAATGAGGTATCTTAAAAAGACCAAATAAAGACAATTTAAAAAAGTACTTGCTTATTGTAGTATAAAGAACTTTAAAATATAATTTTACTAAAAACTTTATACAAACTTTTTGAGGTCCTTATGGTACTTAATTAAAAAATTTTAAATTTGATCCATTATCAAGATATTTATAAAAAACTAAAAAAAGTACAGTAGTAAAGTACTAATGTTTGTAGACCGGTATGTACCAAAAATTAATCAGCGCTTTATTTTGTTAAAGTAATGTATGTTTTCAATTTCATCGACCTGTTTTTTGATAAACCGATTCTATATATGTATGCTCTTCACTTGCCAAATCGCTTAACTCCACTATTTCTGGATTTTATTAAATTTTTTATGTCCAAGCACTTGGTTGACTCCTAACCCTAATAATAAGAATTAACACCACTAAATGACAAAAAAAAATTTTGGCCATTTAATAATAATTAATGTTAGTAATGAAGCTGTCGAAGCTTTTATTTTTGTGATTAATTTTATTGAAATAGTTGAAATAATAAATTAAAATTAATAAAAAAAAATATACTACCTTGATCAAAAAGTTTCAGGAATTTATTCCAGAAAATCAAAAATACAAATTTATTCATCAAAATCGATATTGTCTCCTTCAAAGTACTCCTCATCGACTGCAACGCACTTATGCCAGCGCTTGATCCAATCCTCCAAACATTTTCTATATTCGGTTTTCGGTTTGGCCATCAGAGCCGTCTTCGATTTTTTCATTATCTCCACTTGGCTGCTAAAACGCGCAGGCGATTTTTTGAGTCGACTGAACAGGAAGAAGTCGTAGGGAGTCAAATCAGTTGAATTCGGTGGTTGAAGGGTGGTATTCGTTCCATTGTTAGTCAAAAAGTTGCGGATAACGATGGCATTGTTCGACCCCGCGTTACGTGGTTCCTACAAATCCGGTCTTTTTTGGCGTCTCAAAGCCAAATCATTAAACAAAATGTCTTGAACGGATTCATAAACGATGTTCAAGTTCGCTTGCCATCTCTCCAATGGTCAATTTACAGTTTTCGGCCATCATTGCTTTGATTTTATCGACGTTTTCGTCGGTTTTCGATATCGACTGGCGTTCGTCACCCTCGACAGACTTTGGACCACACATAAAAGTTTGTTTTCAATAGAGTAACACTTCTTTAACATTTTCGCACCGATTTTAACTCAAAATTGAATACAAGCTCGTTGATGCAAAGACAATTTCATTTTTAAAATCGTAAAAATCGGAAACGGCTCTGATAGTCCGAATACCGAAAACCGAATATAAAAAATGTTTCGAGGATTGGATCAAGCGCTTGCATAAGTGGGCTGAGGTCGATGGGGAGTACTTTGAATGGGACAATATTGATTTTGATGAATAAATTTGTATTTTTGATTTTCTGAATAAATTCCTGAAACTTGTTGATCAAGGGAGTATATACATATTATTGAAATAATGAATATTTCCTGTCGATAACTACATTTTAGATTAACATCAATTAAAAATATTATGGGAACTTTATCTATTTGTAATAATCAAAACGGCTAGTTAGATGAAACCGAAGACGCGTTAATAAATAATTTTAATTAATTATGTGTGATTTCACTAAAAATTCAAATTTTAATAAATAACTAGCTGACGCCCGGGCCTCCTGGCGGGGAGCGTCTCGTTTTAAGGTTAAAATTTATATAGATAATAGCTGACCCGACCACGCGTTGCTGTGACTAACTTTTATGCTTCACGCCTAAACCACGAAACTATATTCGCAACATATGTCCGATTGGTATATCCAAATTTTGGGCCAGGTTTATAATTATTGTTCCCTTAACCAAAAATAATATTGACAGTTGAAAGATTTCCAAAAAGCTATTATCGGCCATCTTGTTTGTTTGCTTTTACCTCTCCTCAGAGAGGTGTCGGCGTTGTTTCCTCAAAAAAATATTTTTTACATGCCACAGGTGTGATATCTACATATAAAAACACTCGTGTATTTGAATGGAATATTGTGTTAAAATTTCAAAGAAATCGGTGAAGAACATTCGGAGATCCTTCAGCGTATCACTTAAGCGTAACAGTACATTTTTATTTATATAGATGTACATTTCTCTACTTTTTGTTTTATCGAGTTAATCGATTTGGCAAGTGAAGCATTCATATTATATTGTAGAATTGCTCATTTAATAATATAAGAAAGATAAGATAATAACTGGAATGAATTAAGAAGTAATTTAAAACAATTATTATTAAATAAAAAATATAAACATTCATATTTAAAATTATAATGAGTATTCTACGGGTCCCGGTTTAGAGATGTTGAATGTAGATTTAAAATGTTAATTCATAGTAAATACCTATGTAGTAGAGTGTTGTTAATTTGTTTGTTGTTTGTTTCAGTTTACAACCACATTGACCGAATTGAAAAGCCGAACTCTCTGGCTGACTGTCTGGCATTCGGACATGTTCGGCCGCAACGATTTCTTAGGCGAAGTCACAATGCCCCTTCACGATGTCATATTCAATGATCCGTCCCCGCATTGGTACCAATTGCATGAACGGGTAATTCACAATCACATTGGATACTTAAATATATTAAATACTACCTTCGAGACCCGCCTTCGGCGGCCTCTTGCTAGTCAAGTGGCTACAAAAATTTGCCGTAGAGTTAATAGTTTAGTTAGTTACTTGGTAACCTCCATTCAGCGCCCCCCTTCAATCCTTTTGGGTCGTCGAAAATATCAAAAAGTTATATAGTAATTTTATTATGTATTTGAATTCTGTTAAATATAGCTTCTATATTCTGAGGTGTAATCTTGTTCAATAACATACATTTTTACGGATAAAAATTATTATTTTGTCTTTGATTATATTTATTTGTTCCACTTGGGGCCCGCAGAATCCCCCTCCGGGTCCGGATTTTCTACTGTTCTAGCTACAACCGTTCAATATCTCCCCATAATAATAATAATAATAGCAAAGCATAAAGGTGCAGCTTATTAAAACATGAGTTGTCCATAAATTACATCACACGAATTTCAAGATTTTTAGACACTCCCTTCCCCTGTGCCACATTCTGTCACATTTTCATTGCCCCCCCCTGTATTGTGACGTCACACTATTACTTTTATACCCCATAATTTAATAATTGTAGAAATCTTTTTTTATAAATTAAACTCAACTAAAGGGATTTAATATATTTTAAGTTTAATTTTTAAAAAAAATTCAATTTGACTTTTGTGACATCACAATTTTTACGATCCTCGAGGACCCCCTGTCACATTTTGTGACAAATCTGAGATGCCTCCCTCCCTTACTGTATGACGTAATTTATGGACTGTCCCTAACAACAATTCTATTTTTTTTTTTTTTTTTTGCATCTTTGAATCGGAAACTCTGAAATTAGAAAGCCCAAATTCTAATAAATTCTTCGTTTTGAAAATACAAACATTTTTTTCCCTTGAACGTTTCTGGTGTTCTTTCAATCATTAGGGAAAATTTTGTTTGAGAATTTAAATAAATAATGAAATAGTTAAATTCGAATAATTGAATTTTTTTCTCCCTTTTCTAGTCCGAACCGTTTGAAGAGTTGAATTCCTACAAAGGAGAGATTACAATTGGCTTGAAATTTGTCCCGCCCGATGATTCTGCATTATCATCAACCTCGAGTTTGTCATCAATGCATCATCAAACATCATCCTCGTCGACATCCTCCTTAGGCAAAAAGTCCAAGCGACTATTGTCCTCCACAACTGGAGCATTGCATGTGTTAATTAAGGGAGCTAAAAACTTGACAGCCGTCAAGGCCAACGGCACTTGTGATGTCTTTTGCAAAAGGTATTTATTATTTTATTATACAAGCATTTTATACGGTTTTCATTTAATAAGATCTAGAATAAACAACAACCTAATCTCTTTTTAAATTATTTGGTTTGGAATGTATCCGATTTTTTAATTTATGGTACATAGTATCTCAGTGTTCAGGCACCTAAAAGAGAAAGAACTCCAAATGCCCACGTTTTTTTTATATACCTATATTTCTATCTCTGAATTATTGCCATTTTATTTCTCTTAATTCAAATCTTCCTCAGGACTTTGGAATATATTACAATGCGAGTATGTGCCATGTATACGTATATTGATGCAACAATAACTACTTCTTCAAGTGTCACACTCGATTCCGTGTGTAGTACGATTACTATGGGGGGCACGAGGGTGAACCGCGACCTAATCTGCTGTACACCTACTTCCACTTTTGTACTTCCAAATATTTCCGCAATTCCAAAAAGTTTCCAAGTAATTCCGGGTACTTCCAACATTTCCGTCATCACAAGAGGTGTACACCTACTTCCAATCGCGGATCACCCCTCGGGGGAGCATAATGTCCATTGTAATTTTCCTGGTGAAATTTTTCCATGGGGGGGGGTTTCCTATTGTCTTCTCTTTCATTTTGTGAGACCCCTTCTATTTTTGACAAAGACGAAATTTGTTCTGACTAAGACGATCCCGAGTAAAATCGATTTAAAGTCAAGTGCCTTAGTCACTGCTCTATCGGCCCTACTTACAAAAGCTAAATGACATAAAGAGTTACAGACAAAGATAAAAGATACAGAGAAACAAAACATTTCGTGTGATTGGAAATTTTGTCATAAGATTGGCCAAAGAGTGTTAAATGAGACGTGGAGGACAGGTATTTGCCATTTTTAATCGGAGTGTTTACTATTTCAAATCAACTTTGCCAATTTATGTATAAATAAAGGTTCATTTTGTAAAATTAAATTCTGTGATACTTTTGGGACAACCTTTATTAAGTTAGAGGAATCCAATCTTATAGAACTTCAGGAAAAATAAATAGGCACTCTTTCGGAAACTACCTAAATCAAAATTGCTATACAAATATTTCAGCTTAAAAATTTAAATATTGATAAAATTGATCAATCTATAGAATCCCTTGAAAAAACATTCGTAACGCCAATGGAAAACAAAGTCCAAAAATTAAAACCAGAAATCCCCCTAGATAACTATTATTTATATTATCGGAAGAATTAAACAATTTCAAAAAGCAAATATGTTCCTAATAATATAAATTAATAAATTCTACAAAAACAACCTAAATAGACACTCATATGAATTTTTAAATCTTAAAAATCTTCTTGAAGAGACAAGAAAAGAATTGAAACTTGAATTTGAAAATTCAATGGTCCCAAAAGTTCGCCCTCAGTCTAAAAAACGAACCCTTTCCTTCCAAATCCTTTCCAGAAAATAAATGATAAATCCTCACTAATCGACACAATAATAATCCCGGACAACAAAGCCATTGTTCCCCCACAGGATAGATCGACCTAATATCTGTAAACAAAGACCTTAACAGTAACGTTGCTTTCGTAGACCAAATAGAAAAATTAAATATTGTCTACTCACATTTTTCACTCATCCCTCTTCAAAACGAACATATGGGCAAAGACCAGGTGACCAGGAAACAGAAAAGCTCGAAGCAGAGAGAGAAATAAATCAATTGTTAATTTACAACCAATAATGACTCTTTTTGTCTCTACCTTATGGAGGGTCCGATTAGCATAATCTATCTAATCATAATAATAAGCGAAATTTAAGAACCACATAAATATATACATAAATAATTTATTTCTTGGAGCTATAGTTTCGAAGGTTTGACCCTATCATCATGTCTTTTTATTTTTAAATAGGTATTTTATCTGTTATTTCTCATGGGTTTAAATACCCGATTGAATAGAAAAAAAATCGTTTTGTTGTTATACCAATCGTTTATGTGGCTAGCTTCCTATAACAACAAAACCAATTTTTCTATATCCGATCGGGTATTTGAACCCATGAGAAATAACAGATAAAATATTTCTAATTAACAAAGTCAAACCTTCGAAACCATAAATTGTATATATCATACATATTAATATTTGATATATATATGTATATGTTTATTTGTGATATATGTTAACTAAATCATTCACATATACTATATATATTTATCTAGATTAATTTGCCGCAACGCTGACGTAATGCTGCCGTCAGGGAGCGCTGATGCCGTCTTTGCGGCAAATTTGAAATATAATTGTAATTGAAACTCGAATTTTGGAATGAAAGACTCCAATTGATTTTAAATTAAGAAACATTAAATTTATTGATAATTATTCCCCCCCCCCCTCACCACTCAAAAATTAAATATTCAATTCGCTTTTCTTTGCGCACAGAAAAAGAAATTAATCACATCTTATTTGATTTATATTTTATATATTATTTGTTTATTTTTTAAAAATTTGCCACTTTTTTATAATTTATTAAAAATCTAAATTTTGTTATTCTTATTTTTTGATTTTTACAAAATTGAACGACTTAAGACACGCATGCCCGAGTTTCTCATGGCAATACTGGAGGAGCAGCCTGTCATACAAACAACACCTGATTGATCTCTTTTAAATATTTGGAGCCTTATATCGATTATCGATCCCAAATTTAAAAAAATGATATAATATAATTCTCCTCCTCACACGATCCCACTTATTTAAATAAATCTACATATTTCCACACAAAAAATATCACAATGCTGTAGATTATAGAAAAAAAATACTACCAGATTCATATCTAGAGCCTCATTTCTGTAGCTGTGTCAGGACGAAAATGAGGTGAAACTTTTAAGAGACTATGTATTTTCGGGAGTTTACAGGTATACATTTGGAGTGTGGTTTTTTAAGAGGAATAAAATTTTTGGACCGAGACGCTGCCCGCCAGGGCACCAGCCCGGAGGGCCGAGCTTCGAGGGCGTGCCGAAGGCACGCACGAAAAGCTCGTTCTTATTAGATTGCCATGGTAACAATAATATATTTATTATTATTGATATTGAAAATAAGCAAACATGTTCTTCGTTCTAACCAATATGTGTACTTCATAATTTATATATATAATATATTGAATATTAAAAGTTTGATCACTTGGAGACGAGGATGGGATTTAATGCTGAATAACGGGGGGGGCTCCTTTTAGTTTAGTCTAAAGTGAGCTTGTTGAGAATCACGAATCTCTCCTATTTCAGGTTTGAAATTATGCGCATATTCATTTAAAAGCTGATCCAAATCTTGCTTTTCCATTTTGTTCAATGACCTGATCTCCGTCGAGTCTAGTTTAACATCGCGCATCCATTATCTTCCAAAAATAGGATCTACTCTCGCCATGGCAACCTAATTAGAAAGAATGAATTAGTTAATATATATCAATTTACAACAAGCAGAGGACAGTGACAGAACCTCAGTGATTTTTTCTTATGAACTCTCGTCTAATTAAATCTTCGCAATTACAAATTGATATGATATATCATCCAAAATGCATCCTGTAATGGAAATACGTCCCTTATTGTTGAAGGGCAACTTTTTTAATTTTCCTCTTTTTAAAATTGTATATTTATTTATATATTTGTATCTTAGTTCTATTTTGAAAACGGCTTTACCGATTTTGATGAAATTCACGGGTTAGGGGTTTTTGGGGTGACAATTCGATCTGTCACGGTCTCATCTTCGACAAAATTGTTTTTGATGAGTTTTTTCGCAATCAAATTAATCATTCTCAGGTAGACAAATCCCATTCTTAGGGTTTTAAAAAAGATTTCCCTTTTCCTTTTATACCCAGGCAGACAATGGGTTGTTTGTTTCATTGTTCTAAAAGGCCTTGAAGAAGTATTGTGATTGTGGATTTTAACATATTTTGTTCTCCCTAAACGTTAGAAATATTAATAAACGTTTTATAATTGTTTTTATAAAGAACTTTATTTATTTAATAGAATAAAAAATAATCAAGAATTTATTTTAAAATATATTTCGCATAAGCAGGTCTCAATTTTCTGAAAAAACAACACATTTTGATAGGTTTTATTTATTAATTGGATGAATAAAAATGAATCATATGGTTGAATCAAAATAGGTGCAGAAGGTAGGGCGCAGTGGTGGGGAATCCGGGGGTAGGGAGAGGTTTCGGGGGTGGGGTGGAGGTGGGGGGGCTACATTGGGCGACTATTATATATTTTTGTATTTTTTTAATTTGAAAGCGGCTCTCAAACAAAAATCGACCTTTTTATCAGAATTTTAAATTAAAAATAATATTAAAATAAAGCTCCTAACTGAAGGAAGAAGTTACCGAGCATCGCTCGGTGCTTCCAGGTACCTACTTTAATATTTAAGCAATTTGAACCGCGAAAGTTAAATAATATGATAAATATATATGAATCTATATATTTATACTATATATAACTACTTTAATATTTATTAGAAATGAATTACTTATCTGTATGTTTGTTTTGTTTTTAGTTATTTATTGCCTAACAAGAGCAAATCGTCGAAACACAAAACGCCGATAGCGCGTCGCACTCTCTCTCCCCAGTGGAATTCGACGATCGTTTACCCGGATCTTACCCTGGAGGAATTGTCCGAGCGGAGCCTCGAGCTCACCCTCTGGGACCATGACATGCTCGGGACCAACGAGTTCCTCGGCGGCGTCATTCTCTCCTCAAATACAACTATACCAACCAATACAAATACAAATCCAACCAATCTCAGCCAACAAGCGGAGAGAGAGAAAAGTGAAACGGTAACAAATTGTGATGACGATGATTCAATAGCATCTAGTGATAGTATTAATGTATGGAAAACGATGATGGAGAGGCCGAATTTTTGGGTTGAAGGGAATCTGAAATTGAAATCACCGTTGACCACCATGTCCACGACACTATCATCCACCACACTTCCAAATACATTCAAATAAAGATTTATATACATATATTTATATACATAGGTATAGAAGTTCATGGCTGTATATATATATTATAAATAAATAAATAAAATCTTAAAACAAAAATACAATAAATATCGAAATATTTATTTAACTAATTAAATCAGACGTTTTTTAACATGGTGTTCGGAAAATGCCCTGCTATGTGAATTTATGTTTGTTATACCAAACAAAAATCAGGATTAGTTAGCAAAAACTAATAAAACTATATATTTATATACTTATTTTCTATTTATAATTAAGAGAAATAACTTTAATAAAATAATTTATTAAAGTGTATTATATATTCTATTCTTATGTATTTATTAGAGATCAAATCAAAACAAAAATTAATTTATTAATAAAGAGAAATAAGGAGGTTGTCCTCTGCTTGATGCAATTAAACATATACACATATATATCGAAATTATATATATATATATATATATATATATATATATATATATATATATAAAAGTTTTAACTTTCCCTTTCATTTAAATGTTAACATATAAACATTCTAAGTAAAATTTATTATTGAAAAACTGAACAAAATTCATCTGTTTCGATTCCCCAAAGAATCAGACAGATGAGAATTGTAGTAAATTTATAACAACCATACTATTAGGAAAATAGAAGAAAAACGCGATTGAACTAGAGAGTTGAATATATATAAGATTTGATTATAGGATCTAGTCAGGGGATCCATCGCCTAAATGGAGAAGGCATTTGCGGGCTTAACGCAGAAGATGTCGGATCATACCCGGCTGGGTCCTGTATCTTTTTTTCAACTGGTCCCAAGTGCACCAAAATAGGGCAGTGACCGGATAAAAGTTTTAACTTTCGCTTTCATTTAAATGTTAACATATATATATATATATAATTTATTTGTTTGAGACTATAGTTTCGAAGGCTTGGCCCTCATCATCAGTCTTTTTAATTATAAATATTATTTTTTCATGGGATCAGTATCGCGTGGATATTGAAATTTTTTCCTTCTTTCTCAGCTTCTGAGCCAGGTAGAATTAAAAAGACTGATGATGAGGGCCAGGCCTTTGAAACTATAGTCTCAAACAAATAAATAATATATATACAGATATATAATTTCGATATATATGTGTGTATGTTTGTTTGCATCAAGCAGAGGACAATCTCTTTGTTTCTCTTTATGAATCAACAACTCTGCTACTCTTGGCAAAATAAAAACTTTTCAATTAATTTATTAAATTAAATAAAATAATTGAATCGACTATATTGTAATGCAAAGGAGATCTAGAAAAATAAAATATGTGATGTGGCTATCACGTGACTTTACCATACACCTGCTCCTCTGCCCTTAACTGTGCAAAATTGGGTCCAAATCGGACATAGTTTTCAAATTTTTAAAAACTCACCTCCCTATAATTTTTGGTCCGATTTCAACCAAAATCTAATCAGCTCTTAATCTCAATATCTAAATATAAAATTTCGTTTTGATAGTTTCATTGGTTTTTGAGCTAGAGCTAGATCAAACACTCTGCACGGCAGTCCCTTATTCCCGAATAATCGAAAACATGTTGCCTCCTCAATCACTCTCGACCTAAACAAATTAGAAAAATGGGCCTCTTAAAATTTAGTTAGCTTTAATAGAAACAAGACTCAATGTTGTCTAATTTCTAGGCGCGAAAATAAAAATTTCCCAGACATTCTCTTTGGTTCAAATACCCTAAAGATGTGGGACAGTGTCCATATTGGCAGGGCCGATCCTAGGGTGTTAGCCGCCCGCGTGCAAAGACCCTCTAGAGAATTTTTCATAATCGTTATAAACTCATCTACGTGTATAAGTTGAAAGAGACAATAAAAGAGTGTCTCTTCTGCTGGAATTATAAATTTTATTTATAACGAGACTATAATTTCGCGGGCTTTGCCATCTTCATCATTCATACATTAATTCCTTGAATCAATTATAATAGAGTGATGAAGAGGGCAAAGCTCTCGAAATTATAGTCTCGTTATAAATAAAATTTATAATTCCAGCAGAAGACACACTCTTTTATTGTCTCCTTCAATATATAAAAATTCTGCTACCCTCGGCAAAACAACTTTCAATTTACATGTATAAGAGTAAAAAGTAAAACATAAATAAAAACTCAAATTTAGGGAACGAAGACAAGATTAATTTTATTACAGACAAAAGGATCAGCCGGGGCTCGAGGGGGAGGCGCTGGAATATTTAATTATAAATAAAAACTTTATTTTTTGGCCAGCTAATACGTTATAATAGCGACAAAATATTTTAACAAAATAATAAACAAACAAAAATAGACAGAGAAGACATTAATGGACAATGGACCAACACACTGTGCACTAAGATACTGTTTTTCTTAAGCTATCCTAACGGGAAATTGGGACTTATTTTGATTTTTCAATATAATTTAACATATTTATTCGACTTATTATAATAAGTTTTAAAAAATTTTGCTTGATTGATAGAACTATATGCCGCCCCATGTTTTGGGCGCCCGCGTGCGGTGCGCGCGCTGCACACTTGCTAGGATCGGCTCTGCATATTGCGCGTCTAAGTCGCATCTGACCTGTCTTGGAATGAACACATTTCCGCTGTGGCGAAATCTGCAGCAAGGAAAATTCGGCTCTTATCCAGGTCCAGGCGATTTTTTTGATAAAACCGTCTAGGACCGCGGGTTGGACAAGCCTGGCTTAAAGCATCATTTTCAATTTATACAATCTATATTAATTATTTAAATTTTATTGCCCTAAAGTACTTCTCTAATAATATTTTATTGTTTTCCATTCCTTATTGATAGAGACCGGATTCCTATGCAATTGCATATTTTGTTTGCAGCCACATACGACACAGGGGATCAATTATCTATCCGAATCATGCATCTAGGATACTATGGGTTAAATTTTATCCTGCATATTTTTGCATATTTGAGTAATATTGCATAAAATTGCATATTTGAAGAATATTGAATAAAATTGAATATTTGAAGCATTTTTTTGTCAATATTGTCTATTTCGCTCCAAATACAGATTTTTTAAAAGTAAATTTTACGAGAAAGAATGAAAAAAAATGAGTTCCTTTAAATTTGCCCTCATTACATGTGAGGATGTGGAGCGAACCTTTTCATCATATAAATCAATTTTAAGTGACCGTAGACATAATAACCTGAATATAATTTAGAAAAAAATACTTGTAAACATAAATTATTCACAATTACAATCAAATTTTAATTATTTTTGAGATCCTTTGTTAATTATTATTATTTTTTTAATGGACTTCGATAACTATAGCCAATTTTGGCCATTGGGTGTTCGTGTGTGTTTGTGAAAGTGTGTGTAAATTAGTGTAGTGATCAGATTATAGCCGGACAAATATTTGCATTATTTTATTAGTTTATTATTTGTACGTCAATAATAAAAGCTTGTTAATATAAAAAAATAAAAGCAATAAAATACAATCGTGTCTGTTAAATAAAACTATCCCCCCCCCCCCCCGTATTTTTTCGATAACATTTTTTGTAACATTATATTTATTATGTTGATTTTATTCAACTGCAGCCCTCTTATATTTCTTTGAGTTTAAAGATTTTTTAATATTTTAAATGTAATGAGAATTTTGTGCAATTTTTTACTCAATAAAAGTACAAATTTGACACTTGGTGTCTACAGCTTACTTTATCATTTTATTTCTCTGATAGCACTCCTTCAAATATATAGTCATTTTGTCATCAATTTTAATTTTTTAGTGGATAAAAAAATTTATTTTGCCAATTTTTACTGCATATAGGTATTTGCATATTTCAACGAATTCTGCATATTACTTGCATATTTCAGACTTTTTAACTGCATATTTTGGCAGTTTTTACTGCATAAAAATCCGGTCTCTACTTATTGACAAAGTTAGATAATTATATAGGTACATATTCTTAAAATAATATCCAAATTTGGAAATGTTGTTATTATTATTATTTTGTTGAATAAATGCATGCATTAATGAAATTTCAAAATAATTCTTAATTTATGATTCTTTTAATTACTAGTTAACAAATTTAAGAATTTATTGACTAAAGCGAAGACCAGATGCCTTGCCCTCTGTGAAAAAACCACTCGAACTTTTCATAAGTTTATGATCTCGGTTATTAGATAAAAAATGCGTTCCCAAACAAACCTTGACTGAATATATCTTAACCGAACCGGCAACGACTTTCACATTTTCGAATTTTCGCTTCTAGATTGTGCCTAAATTAAAGATATTGTTTTTTGACAGGGGACATCTCAGCTTGGGTTTTGGTCATGACGGCCATTTTGTTTTTTCAGAGGGCATCTGTGATCTTTGCTTTTACTAATTTATTATTTTAGGTATAGTTCAAAAAAATTACCTCTATAATAGAATTTCATTAAATATGCTTGATGAGAATTTTCATTTTCAAGTAAAAGCAATAAAAGATAGAATAGAAAGATTTTAAGAGCTTGAAGGATTTAACTTATTTTAGATGCGTTTTTTTTATATTAAAAGTTAATCCAGTTTAAATTGAACTTCATATTTTTCAAAGAATATATATATCAAATGACAAAGAAAATAAATAAAACTCTAAGAGAATTTTAATTAATGGAAAGCGTCCGAATGTTTATTTATCTTATTGTTAAACTAATTTAATTCCAAACAACGTATATGGATATCAAAATGATATAGTGGCCATGTTATTTTTATGATGTGCTTTTTATTTATTAATTAACCATTCAAGTTTTCAAAATCTTTCTATCCTTTTCGTGCTTGTACTTGATAAATGAAAACTCTCATCAATCCTATGCAATGAATGCTATGCTTAAAAATTAATAGAGATTGCGGTGTTGCTGCAAACCCTTAAGGTAAATTTTTTGAACTACATTAGAATATAAATGCGTTAAATTTTCATTAAAATAATGATAAATCAAGAATGAAAGCAAATGATTTTTTGAGTTTTTAAAAAAGATGGTGTATATTTAAAAAAAAATTATATGTCTACAGACTATAGGTAAACCAGGTGGGGCTTTACGCCCCATTGAGTTGAGGAAATAAAACAAATCTAAAACTATTGGGAGATTTGCATAAGCGTAGCCAGCCATGACGTCACAATGAAACATTCTGCATACCATCTCCCAAATGGACGCTTCTGCAAATCACTCAAAAAATTAAATATAATCATATATACATATATATATATATATATATATATGATTATATTTTTTAAAATTATCTATTGATTGTATTATATATATAAATAAATACAAATATTTTATAGAAAACAATCTTGAAACGTTTCGAGAGAATTCCTCTCAGTTATCAATAGAATTTAAAAAATTTTAAAAAATAGTTGCTTTAAAAAGAAATATAAAGCAGATATAGATACTTGTTCTATATTCATTTTTTAAAGCAACTATTTTTTTAAATTCCATTGATAAAGGGAGGAATTCTCCCTAAACTTAGGGATTTTAAATATACCTACATTTTAAAATTGTTTTTTATAAGAATTTTGAAAAAAGATGACTTATCTATGGTTTGGTCAACTGCCTTGAATGCAATTTTGACACTTAGGTTCGACTCCCGAGAGGGGAGATCTCTTATTCTAACAACGTCTTAGTAACAAGGCGAAAAGTAGCTGATGAATTAATTTTTGTTTTGGTTTTTCTCTTCAAATCCAATTAGTATAAATCCATTTTTAAAATAATAAATTTTTATTTTATGAAAAATTTAATTATTTTCAAAATGATATTTACCTACTTATTTATACTAAATTTATAATTTTCTCATTAATATATCAAAGAATAATTAACATATTAACGATAATTGTTTTTGATTGCGCTTTTTAAACAAGATATATATCACGAGACTACTGCCGCAGTAGTTTCGTGATATATATCTTGTTAAAAGCGTGATCAAAACAATTCTCGTTAATATGTTAATTATTCTTTGATATATTAATGAGAAAATTATAAATTTATTTAACTTCATTATTTCAAGTTAGAAATATATAAGTTCAGATATTATTTTCACTTAATATTTGACAAAAATCACCTGCATTTGATTCGCGATTGAATCAAATATAGGAAACATACGATTAATATTTATACTAGTTGAATGACCCGAATATTCAATAAATTTAAGATTGCTAATTATAATAATTTTTGAAAATTCTCCTAACTTTTCTTTCTCTGCTGGTTGAGACATAAAAACTCTTTTCACGTGAAGGAATTTAACCCCAAAAACTATATTATATGGTATATTGCCGCCCATGTGTAAAACTAAATTTTGCGTCCATACACACATAATTATAAATTAGAAAATATACCTAAATTATTTTTTATACTTTTTTTTTGTTTAAAGACGGTAAAATATGTTAAATTGATTTCTATAAGTAACCTTTTAGATACGTTCTGCGTGCCCCTTGATCGATCTATTTATTCTCTAGACAAATTAACTTTTAAACTTTTAGTTTTCATTTTTTTTTTCTTAAAGCAAGCAAAGGAAAAATAAATTGAGCATCCGACGGGGCTCGAACTCGTGCCTCTCTCCTTTACGCGAAGGGCGGCTTTCCAACTAGACCACAGATCCGTGAAAAATGAAAATCAATCTAAAGAGCTTATTCGGCGAAAGGATCCCTAGGATAGTTGGATAAGCCGCTCTTCGCGTAAAGGAGAGAGGCACGGGTTCGAGCCCCGTCGGATGCTCAATTTATTTTTCGTTTTCAAAAAAAACATCAAATAATTTTCTAAATGTAGAATTAACATAAGAAATTATTGATCATATTATTTAACTTTGGCGGTTCAAATTGCTATTTCTTCTCTTTTGTCGGCCCTTGACACCATGTGGTACCTAAGGTAGCCCATTCGAAAACCGATTCCGCGACAATTCATCCCCCGACAAAACATCCCCCGACAAAATATCCCCGGACAAAATATCCCCCACAAAATATCTCATGACAAAATAACCCTTCCCCGCGTGAATCTTATGAGTAATGCAAATCGACTCCGGTTCGGTTAATATATATTCAGTTCGGCTCGGTTGGGTTCGTATAGCTCTTTCGGGCTGGTTTTTAGACGGTTCGGTCGGCGTCAGCCAACAGAACCGTCTAAATGCCAGCCCGAAAAGGAGCTATACGAACTCAACCGAGCCGAACTGAATATATATTAACCGAACCTCCGAAAGTTTATTCCGGGCGGGGTATGTTTCGGGGTCCCATTTTTTTCCTAATCAAACACATATTGAAAACCGAACAGCCAATCGTCGGGCGGGTGTGTTTTGGGCTCCCATTTTTTCCTAATCAACCACACATTGAAAACCGAACAGCCAATCGTCAGGCTTGGTGTGTTTCGGGCTCCCATTTTTTTTCTAATCAACACACAGTCCATGTTGACTTAAATTCAAAAATAGCGATTGATTCTTATTTAATACTCGAGGAATAACAATTTTACATTAGAGTCAATCGCTATTTTTGGTTTTAAGTCGATTCCTCTATGTCTTCAGCAATGGTTACCAATAAAAACCGAAACGTCAAAAATCCAATATAGAATGGTTATTCCTCAAGTACTAAATGAGAATCAAGCGCTATTTTTGATTTTAACTCGATTCCTCTATGTCTTCAGCAAGGATATTTTGTCGGGGGATGATTTTGTCGGGGATATTTTGTCGGGGGATGAAATGTCGCGGTACCTCGAAAACCGTGGGTTCTACCGACCGGTGGCAACCCTATTACCTAATTTCATATTTCAATGAAAAGGGGAGGGTTCTTCTCAAAACGTCTGATTTAATTGATTGAATTAGAAGTATTTTCTTGAAGACAGGCTGGTATTTATTATAGATCTTAATGGAGATTTGACCCAACGATAATGAAAGAACAAATTCCAAATTGAATAATTTATTGGGTATTTTTTTAAATTTTTTTTTATCTTTGACCAACCGATGTTCATTTGTTATTTGTTCTAGTGTAGTGGCTGCCTCTCCGTCAAAACTCCATTATTTGATTCAAAATATGACTTTAATAAAATTTTGGTAGTTGAATTATTTAATAGAACTTTAATGGGAGTTTTTACCAAGAAAGTTCTAATAAATATATGACTGTTTTTTAAATATAGTAATGAAAAAATTAAACTAGGTTATTTAACAAGTAAAGAAATGTGATATTTTTCTAGAGAGTGTTAAAGTTGAATGTCCGAGCGTTAGCTCTAGTGATATTTGATCAGGTCTCTTCAACATATTATATTATATGATACAGAATAAATATACGAAACGTTCTTATTAGAATATTATAACACATTATTATCCGAAGAACAGTATATTATATTGAAATCTCAATGTTTAAGACAATTTATTGATTGTCTTTGTATTTGTTATAAGAGTAATTTTTATATATATATTCCGGCCAAATCGGACATCTAAATAATTTCATTTTAAATGTGTTTTCTAAACAAAAAGTCCCTTACTTTGAAGTAAAGTGTACTTACTATGTACTTAATTGCTACTTTTCTCATATAGTCCATTTCTATGAAAAATGGAAAAAAAGATTTTATTTATTTATTTATATTTATTAGGGCATACTAAATAAAATCGATATATTTTGCTCCCACATTAAAAATCTTAACTGTATGTTAAGATCTCGGGAGAGGTAGTGCAATACTTTTATTCGTCTAATATCATATAATGATAGAGATTTAAGTAAAAGTAAAAATACTTTACTGGATTTTGTTTGTTATGCCAAATGTAATATATATATATATACGATATACATATATATGTTCTTGATTGTATTATTGTAAGAAATAAATACAATTCTTGTTTAAAGCAATCAGTTAAATCGTGTTTTTTAAACATATTTTATTTTATACGTTTTATTCTTTGAAATTTGAATTTGTTGTTGGGCTGGAAAGAGTAAATCAAAGATTATTACAAATAGAAATTACTTTTTATCCATAATATCTTGGATGGGTTCCGAATTGTGCTTCCAAGCTAATAACGCTCATGTCTAGAACAATCGGCCCGAATTGAAAAGCCGAATTGCCAGCACTAGCAGTTCACAACCCCTTTCACTTTTAACATTGTAATTTCTATTAATTCATAATTATAATTATTCGAGATTATTTTTCTGATCAATTAATTTGTATGAAGTCATTTTTTCGATTTCAAAATGAGTTAAACCCTTCTATTTGAATTCCTATTGAGCTAGTTTCAACTGATAGCTCCGTAATTTTGAGTGAGGGCTTAATTGAGAGTTCACATGACTAACAAGACCATTTCAAATTGAAATTGGAACGACGGTGACTACTGAGTACGAGGAAAGGGCCAACCTGTACCGCAATTCGGAACCCCTTGTTACTCGTAAGACGGACGGCTAGGTACAATTGGGTCAAAATTTGATTACAAAAATCTACCCAGGCATACAGAGAAACCATGTTAAATAAAAACGTAAAAAGGATTGTATTTATTTGTGTTATATATATATATTTATGAAATACAAGGTTTATAAAGATTTTTTCCTAAAAAAATTTGAAAATATAAAAAAACATGTTTAATTATATAAGAACTTTAAAGTTTTCCATTTTTTACATTGAATTTATCTACAAATTACTCTTTCAAGTTGTTTTTATACATACCTATATATATATATATATTCATTCCAACTATAACATTCCATAAAATGTCTTCTGCAAACTTTCTTCTTTCCATTACAGTATACTTATATATCTTTTTTTATATTTAATTCGTTTTGTACTTAATTTAGATAAATGAGACCGAATGTAAAAATGTTAAATAAATGAAAAAAAATTAAATAAATAACATGATATTTGCTCCTCAGGTCATTCCGGCCAATTTTTTTTTAAAACTATTTAGTTATATTTAATTATTTTCTCCTAACTCAAAAATGGTATTAAAATTTTAATCTAATGATCATTTTGAGGAAAAGAGTCGAATTTTTTGTGGAGTAAAGAATATAAAATATTTCTTTATAATGGCCTGTAAGTTATCCGTTTAAGTAGAATTAGACTATATTTTTTTAAATTTCTATCGATTTAAGACGGTGTGAGAGAGGCCCAATTGGCCATTTTTATGTGATTTTTGTACCAATACAATTTTATTTAAATACTTAAATTTTTTTTTAATTCTCTCTTAATGAACGGCCCTCAGTCAGTATGCGAGTCGGGCTCGCACTTGCCCGGCTTATTTACTAAACAAGATGCATTAACGACCTAAATAGAGACGAGTAGGGGGAGGAGACGAAAACATGAGACGTCTGGTCAGTATAAAAAAGAGGCTTAAATTATTGGATAAAAAATACTTGGTAGGTTTAACATTAAATTCTTAATGTGAAACCTACCAAGTATTTTTTATCCAATAATTTAAAAAATGTTTCACCAAGTACCAAGACCAAATTCCTTAAAAACTACTAAAAAAAAGCCACATAAACCATGCCCCCTGTGTTAAGAACCACCTCCAAAAGTTAATAAATTGGACTAGTTAGGAATGTTTGCCTTCATGTTTATTTGCATCAAGCAGAGGACATCCTCAATGATTTCCTCTTGAAAAGAGAAAATACTCTTGGATTTAAATATCTTGTAAGCCGTGAGATTTCTTGTTAATGTTTCTCAATTAATTCCTAGAATGGATTAAATTAATTGTATTGTCATCGTCTGCTTATTAAAAAGTGAGTCGAAATACTACTACAAAATTCTACTAAGACTGGTCTATTTCACTACCCTAAATAATATAAATTTATCATTGTTCTCATTAATACATCAAAGAATAATTGACATATTAACGAGAATTGTTTTGATCGCGCTTTTTGAAAAAGATATATATCGCGAGACTACTGCGGTTGAAGCTATTGGAGTCTGCTGAGTCTTAAGTCAGGATCAGAGAGAAAAAGATATGATCCATTTAGCTACAATCCAACGTCATTTTGCGTATAAGACTTCGCAGACTCCAATAGCTTCAACCGCAGTAGTCTCGCGATATATATCTTTTTCAAAAAGCGCGATCAAAACAATTCTCGTTAATATGTCAATTATTCTTTGATATATTAATGAGAAAAATTATAAATTTATTTAACATCTTTATTTCAAGTTAGAAATATATAAGTTCAGATATTATTTTCACTCAATATTTGACAAAAATCACCTACATTTGATTCGCGATTGAATCAAATGTAGGAAACATAAGACTAAATAATATAAATTTTCTATGAAAGATTTCAATTTGCCGATGGCAAAAGATTCAAATTTTCTTAGAAAATCCTAAGATGGTGTCATCTACGAGTATTAAATCCGATGGAATGGAATATTTTTAATTATATGTCAGAGGGGTTGTTTTTGTTTGTTTGGTTCGATTCCCGAGGGGTTGAAAAACAACCCTTCTGACATATAATTAAAAATATTCCATTCCAACAAATTTAATACTCGTAGATGACAGGTGTACTAGGCAGATCAAAAAGTTGGAATAAGTGAAACAAGAAAACATTTTTTTGGCCAAATTCGGTTTTATTTTTCAACATACATTCCTTTTAAGTCAATACAGTGAGTCCAACGTTTTTCTTACTTTTTTATCCCGTCCGAAAACTAATCCTTAAGAAGCTCTTCAAAATAGGCCTCAGTTTCAGCTATTTGAGTGAAATCGCTTACCGGTGAGCTTTCTCTTCAGGTTTGGAAACAGGTAAAAGTCGCTGGGGGCCAGATCTGGATGAGGGACCAGTTCAAATCCGATTTCGTGCAATTTTGCTTCATCAACTAAAGATGAATGAGCAGCCGCATTGTCGTGATGATAGAGGATTTTTTTCTTCTTCAAATGCGGTCGTTTTTCTGTGATTTCAATTTTCAAACGATCCAATGATGATGAATAATATTTGCCAGTTATGGTTTTACCTTTTTCAAGATAGTGGATGAATATTATTCCACGCGCATCTTAAAATACGAAGGCCATAACCTTTTCGGTCCATTGCCGAGTTTTTGGACGCTTCGGAGCACTTTCATCCGGAGAAACCCATTGTTTTGACTCTGGTGTGTAAAAATGGATCCATGTTTCATCCCATGGTTATGAATCGACGCGTAACCATTGCCAAATTCTACTGGGAAGTCGTAACACGAATTCGTTTTTGGCCCACTGTGAGCAAAACGGCACTCATCGCGCGCAGAGCTTTTTCATACTCAAAATATCATGTATGATATTGAACACACTCCCATACGACATCTTTGTGGTCTCAGCTAGCTCCCTCAATTTCACTTTGGGGTCGTTCAAAATAATATCATGGATTTTTTGGGTGTTTTCTGATCAGGCCTCTTTTCGGCGTCCAGATTGTTCAGCATCACTTGTGCTTGTTCAGCCGCAATGAAAGTCAGAAAACCACTTTTGAATCATGTTCATCGACGGTGCAGAGCCCGGATAATACTTATCTAGCTTGCCTTTGGTCTCGGTTATCGTTTTCTTACGTAAATAATGGTGTTTAATCAGAACACGAAACTCCGATTTTTTCATTTTTAAAAAAACACGGAGGTTGGTTGCTTCTCACTGCAGTAACTTGTAAATGCGAAAACATGAATGGCTGAAATTTTGACAGACGTCTAATGAAGAATGAAGTTAGTTATGAATGGTTCACATTAGTACATACTAGCCTCATTTCATAGGATTATTCCAGACTTTTTGATCTGCCTAGTATCTTAGGATTTTCTAAGAATATAAATTTTCTTTTACTGTGAAAAGGAATCAGGAAATATTAAAATGACTCGAGAGTATGAAGTGAAAATTTTTGATCTTTATTCTAATAATTTTATTTACAATTATAACATTACAAAAGAAATAATTCTGTTGTAATAGAAAAATATATGAGCCGTTTATTTTGAAAGTGGCCTAACTCCAATTAAAAAAAAAATGAGTTAATGTTAGTTTCAGTAAGACATAGATGTCTTCTTTTCATATTTATAATAATATCTCATTCAATGGAGTACAATATCCTCATGAATTCGTGATAATAAAAGTACGAAATATATATAAATATATGTATTTATAAAAATATAAATACAAATATCTCGAAATAACAAACAGTGGACTTAGGCCACTTTCAAAATAAACGGCTCATATAGAAATAAATGTATCAATACATATTTCACAATGGAAAAACAAAAACAAAATAAATGTCATCTACTTAATATACATACAATATAAATAATAGACCTATTACATTTTTAAAATTATCTTATTTTTACTCAATCGTAAGTATAGTAGTTTTTCTCTCGTTTAATTAAGGCATAATTTATCTATTAAGAAGACGAGAGTTATTAAGTTAGTCTTTGTAGGTCATTTCAGGTCTCTATAGAAATAGAAGTTTGGTTTCATTTTAGGCCAATTCATAACAAAATCATAGCAAAAATAAATATCGAAAAACGACGTTTTTTACCAATATACATACATATATAATCTAATTAATAAAATAGAAAAAAATGCCTGTATATCGATATTTATATAACACCCTTACTCCGATTTAAACATGTAATGTATCTATCTATATATTGGTTCAATTTTGTTTTGAATTCCGAATGAGCTTAGAAGCGGATCAGAATTATGCCTAGGTGTAAACCAAGTCATTGAGCCTGACAAGATTAGCATTGGAATTATTTTGGATTCAAGAGAAGCCAAAGATTTTTTCCAACTCAGATATAAATTGGCAAGGCCAAGATTGAAAAGTCCATAGTATGGTCAAATGCGAATCTAGGATAGCTAAGTGTATTTTCAGTAGAATGTAAAAGATCCAAGTTTATTAAATACTAATATTTATTTTATTTTCTTCTTATTAGTAAATTTGACAATCAAACTTGTTAGATTCCACTATTATTTTATGTAATAAAGATTAGAGGGCGGGGGGGGGTCCCCAAGAAATTTGATTGGAAAATATTTGAAAAAAATACGATTGCGGAACTAGAAAAATTTGGTTTCTATTTTAAATTGCATGATTAATTTATTATGAATAAAAATAAAATCATGCTATAAAAATATTACCCCTAGTAGTATTCAGTAAAATATTCATTAAGAGAAATAAATGAGGTCTGCTTGATGCAAATAAACATATATATATACAAACCAAATATGTCTTTGATATACTAGTATATGTGTATGTTTATTTGCATCAACTAGAGGAGAACCTGTTTGATTTCGCTTTGTGAATCAACAACTCTGCTACTTTTGGCAAAACATAATCTTTTCAATTTGTAAAATAATTCCTATTTTAATTTTACAGTCAAGAAAAAAAAATAAAAACTAACCAATACAATCAATAAATTGTACTTTTTAATTATGGAAAAAAAAGGATTTCAGATGTAAACTAGGAGATTTGTAGAATGTTTCGAATTATTAAAACATATTATAACATTTATTAAACCTAAATTTATCAAGAGAGATTTTAGACAATATTTGTCTTCTACATATTCTTTTTTTTTTTTGTCATTTTATGGTAAAAATATTTTTCTTTTGCAAATTTGATTATCCTATTCTGATTGCCAATTTTCTTGAGAGCCCAGACAGCAGAGTAAGAGCCCAAAGCTAGCCAAAGAGATCGATCGAGATCAAAACTCTTAGGGTATGTTTGGGGCCTCACTCGCTGACGCTCAGATCTTCAGCTTCTTTACCATTATTATGATCTAAACGATCTTTCAACGAATCATTTTTAACTATTTCAATTGTAAACTCTTGTGAAGAAAATAATAATTTTTTTTTTTTTTGATAGTTATGTGAAAATAAGTAATCGTAAAAATTGATGAATTCCTTGAATTTAAAATGACGTTAAATATATTTTGTTTTTTACTTTATTTGTAAATGAAAAACAAATATTTGTCAAAAATTAATTTCAGTCTTACTAGAGTTTTTATACCATGATGCTTATCAAAGCCCTAATCATATTTTTCGACGTTCTTAAAATATTTACTAAAAAAATTTCATTGATAAAGGATCAATTAAACATATACTGAGTGTTTTTAATTTATTTATAAAATAATTTAGTTATGTATAAAATATTTAACAAAAAGATCTGTTCTAAAAAAGCCATCCTAGAATTGCAGGAGTAACATTTTAGACTTGAAACTAAAAAAACTTATAGGAAAGTTGTTATTGATTAGTGGGGTCTAAAGACTTCTTTTTCTTCTTTTTCTTTTTGGCACTCTCGTTATTGGAGGGTTGTTCCTGTTTGATGGAACTAGACATGGACACATCACCCTTCATCTTCTTCCTTGGACTGGAACTGGAATCCTCTCCGTCTCCGTTTTCTTCTTGATGAATGGAACTTGTCGACACGTCCACGTCCATGCTCTCCACCTTCACCTTCTTCTTCTTCTTCTTTTTCTTACTCCCTTCTTCTTGCGTGGTCTCTTCTTTTTTGATTTCCTCAATTTCTTGTTTTATCGATGTATCAAGCTTTTGCTTTTTCTTCTTCTTCTTCTTTTCTGTATCTATAAAAAAAAGAAAGCATCCAATTTAATTCAAGTCTTTCTTATTTAAATAATTTAGTACCTGAGCGATGCTCGGTAACTTTTTGCTTCAGTTGAAAGCTACATATTAATCCCCCGCCCCCCACCACCACTTCCACCCCACCTCCTGCAGCCCTCCACCCCCGAAATCATTTCCCTCACCCCCGTACCCCCGTCCCCTCACTCAGTTTTTGCATTTCAAGCCTTATAGTGGCCCACAGATTATGTGTATATGTATAGGTATATAAATAAATACCGTATAATTATTTTTTAAATTAAATAACAATTTTTTAGTTCATCAATTAAATTGCCAAATTCTAATATAGAAAGTCGGATTTAAAACTCGATTTTTAATCAATTAACTTTTAATATATATAATAATATTTGTAATGATCTATTAGTGGAATTTAAAATTAAAAAACCAATTAATAATTAAAAGAAAATTGAATAAAAATGTAAATATACATTTTTATCGAGACAATCACCTGTGAATAATTATTTCAATTAACAAAAAACCCACCAAAAACAACTTAGCCGAAGATGAGACCGTGACAGATCGAATTGCCAACAGAAAACCCTCCTGAATTTCATCCAAATCGTTAGAGCCGTTTTCGAGAAACAGATTGGATATATAAGAATTGCTCATTTAATAATATAAGATTTTCAAGTAAATATTGTAAAAAAATATATTGAAAATTTTTTATTGCAAAATGCACTAAAAAGTAAATTCTAAGAAAGTTGATTCTAGTAAAAATATTTGATGCTTTTTAAAAATTCAATTTCAAGTTAAAAGCACCTAAGTTTTTCTTTTTAGTCATGTAAGAATGGAAATTTTCTGGATGCAGAAGAAACATTTATTTTCTGCTTTTTAGTGCATTTTTGTTAAAAAATATATTTTAATTTTTATTGAAGGAGACAATAAAAGAGTGTAGTCTTCTGCTGGAATTATAAATTTTATTTATTTATAACGAGATATAGTTTCGAGGGCTTTGTCCTCTTCATCAGTCTATTACAATGTATTCACAGGATTCATAAATTAATTCCTGTGAATACATTGTAATAGACTGATGAAGAGATTAAAGCCCTCGAAACTATAGTCTCGTTATAAATAAATAAAATTTATAATTCCAGCAGAAGACACACTCTTTTATTGTCTCCTTCAATATATAAAAATTCTGCTACTCTCGGCAAAACTTTCAATTTATTATTTTAATTTTTTATTTTAAAATTTTTCAAGATTTCATTATCCAAGTGTAACAGGTGTAGAAAATACTTGTTAGATTATATTTTCTCCCAAAGAATAGTGGCATTCATTGTCATGGCAAATAGTAGTTAGCTATGGGTGGAAAATTTCAGAAAAATCTTAGAAAATACTTGGAGACGTATATACAGGGTGCATAGGAAAGTCCTTTAACCTGAAAATATTTGCGAACGGAGAGTGCTACAGCCACGCAAGTGAGGTAACGGTATAGTAAAGCGACTATGCCCGACCTAATGCAAACGACACCAGCGCCCCTAGTGGCGAAATGTGGAAGTTAGCCATTGCAAATCGAAAACGAAAAGAGATAGAGCAAAATTTCCAATTAGAAAGTTTTAGAGCATCAATTAATTAGTACGAAACGATATTTGGTTTACACATTATTGTCTGCCATCAATAATTTTATGCTATGAGATTATGTTGTTTGTATCAAGCGAGCGCCAACACCTTTAAACTAAAATTTTAAATGCATTGGAAATTAAAGTTTTCAGACATTACAGTACAGTACAAAGTCACAAACTGGATTTGCACACTGCTACATTTCCGAAATGTAAATATGTAGAGTAGAACAGTCGCGTATAGAATACGGACAATTTTGGATACAGGCAGTAATTTATCCTTTCCGTGTAAACCAAATATCGTTTCGTACTAATTAATTGATGCTCTAAAACTTTCTAATTGGAAATTTTGCTCTCTTTTCCTTTTCGATTTGCAATGGCTAACTTCCACATTTCGCGACTAGGGGCGCTGGTGTCGTTTGCATTAGGTCGGGCATAGTCGCTTTACTATACCGTTACCTCACTTGAGTGGCTGTAGCACTCTCCGTTCGCAAGTATTTTCAGGTTAAAGGGACTTTCCTATGCACCCTGTATATTTTGTAAGCGGAGAGAGTGAGATTTCTGATTGATATTTCTATTCTATTTCTTAAAGTTTAAATTTTGATTTTCTTTATTGTTGTTGAAAATACGGATGCCAGGTAGAATACAAGATTCTATCCACATCTATTTGTTAATGAATAATTTCAATTTATTTTCAAATTATGAAAATTGTCCTACACAAAATGTAAACATTAACTAGGGAGGGAGTGATCAAGGGAATAGTTGGAGCAAATTATATTTTATAAGGAACAAAGTAGTTAGTAGGGATCAACGAACGCCAAATAGAAAAATCAACAAATATACAACATTGTAAGTTTATAGAAAAGGGTATAAAAAAAATAGATAATTTACCAATTTCTTGGTCGAATGTTGTTTCTTGAATAACTTCAATCAGCTTGGGTTTTTTCTCTTGTACTTCTTGTTGATTCTCCTCATCATTCTCGACTTGATCGAATTTCCGTTTTTTTGAGACCACATCTAGGCTGGGTTCATATTTTTGGACGACGCTCGTCGTTCTGTATTTTTCAAAGGCTGCTTTCCCTTTTCCTGTTCCGCTGATACGCCTGGAAAATCCGCCTTCAAGAAGACGAATTCTCGATTCCAATTTGGCCTTATGCTCTGCTCCCATTTCAATGTTGGTATTGTCCTCGCCAAGGGCGTCAACTCGCGTCCCTAGAACCGCTTTCGCTGCCAACATACGCGCAGTCTAAACAGAAACAGAAACCAAACGAAACATTACCATCAATTATTAACAATTAACTTATTGTTCCTTTCTATTAGAAATTTAGATTTTTTTAAAGAGTTAACGTCATTACAAAAAACAATTTCTACATATTTTTCAAGTTTCAATTAATTTTTTTTTTAATGTCCGGGCTAAATCCTCCATCGAATTTTGAGGTTTTGACTAAAAAGTAAACAAAAGAGGCGCTGCCATTTTTATTTAAATTAATTTTTTTTACAATAATTTTAGTATAGTAATTTTTTTTTTCAAAATTTCTCCAAAAAGGATTTTAAAGATTTATTAAAAAAAAAAACTTGAAACGCTCTCAAAACAAATACAATAATAAAATTAGTCAAAACATCAAAAACACTTGGTGAAATTGACGGAAAGCTGGCTGGCTTTCACTTGTTCCTCCAATTTTAATTAAAATAAACAGTTTTTTATTCGTTGGTGTAATCCTGACCGCAGAACTGATATTCTATTAAAAATACTGACTACAATACTAAAAAAAAAATAGAAATCTAATAAATAGGACAATTTTTTGTTAAAACGTAAAACTTTTTTTATAAAAAATCATAATCGAAATTGAGTTAGACGGAAATCTTACCTTTCCCTTCAATTTGAGGGTACACTGGGAGATCATCGGCGAATGGTAAATGAGACCATATTTGGGTGTGTCTTTGTGAGCCTTCAATGCACGGAAGAGAGCTTTTTCAGCTCCAAGAATCTGTAAAGTTGAGGCGGGCATTTTGGACAAATTGATTAAAGAGCCTGCTTGGGAAATGAGCCGAGCTCCAACCAACTCGCCCACCAATACGCTCAAATTAGGGGCCATCGCCAACATACGAGCCTTCAAATAATCATACAAATTTTCTCGGTAAGTTGTCTTTTGAATGATTTGATCACATAAATGATTAATCGTAATCATGTCTTCAAAGCTAATTTCGGTTCCCATGCTGGTTTCGGCTGATGCTTTCACCTGCTCTTCGACCTCGATTGGGACAATATCGGAAAGATCCATATTAATGGCATTTTCCCGGGTACCTAGAAGCAAACAAACAAAATAATGCAAAATTTAGTAGAAATTCAAAAAAAAAAAAAAAAAATTCAAAATGGAGTAAAAAGGAAAAAATAATTTTTTAGTATTAAAGAAAAGCAAATATTTTTATTTTTTGCCTTAAATCAGAGCTCACTGAGTAAATGATTTTAATTTGCCTCTTTTTGACTTAATTAAGAACTTGACTTGGTGTGGAAAGTAGTACTTTCGCGACAATCCACACCAAAAGTTTTGGTAGCCTCGTAACCACTCTATACATATGAACGGTGCTAAAATTTTAGGTTATGTTTTTTAACGAGACTGTACTTTTCACACTACTATATTCTATTTATTCGTTCTATTATTAATGGATCGTTTCCACGCGATTGATCTTATATCCCCTCCACTAAAAATAATCGCCCAAAAATGTTTTTTTTTTATTTTTTATCAAAACTATGAGGTAAATAATTTCAATTTTTTTTTAAGTTACTCTGAATATATTATTCTAACAAATATTAGTTTTTCATTAAGATGGTGAAAGTCCTTCAATGAAAAAAAATAAAATAATGATAGTTTTCCCACTCTTTCCCAATTTCATTTTTAATTGGAATTATTTCATGTTTGGTTTGGTAAATCGTCTTCAAATTTTAACAGTGTGTTTATTATGCTTTCAATGACTTATATTCCAAGTTTCAAAAACTTATTGAATTTTTGCATTTGTGAAAGAACTATCTTAAGTAAGAAAATCACTCAACTGAGTCCTTTCCTCCAATTTCCACATCAAAATTATTTATTATATTTTAATAAATAAAAAGAGGACATCAGCACTTTTGAATGCAATTAAAAAAAAAAAACTTTAATTCTAAGAAATTCTTAATTATTTAATTAAAATAAAGAAAATTTTGAAGTTTTTAAAATTTCTTTATTTCATTTAAAATGTTTCACCAAGAAAACCCACACCATTCTCCGTAAAAAAAAAAAAAAATTATTTAACCTATGGATCGTAAAAAGAAGTGGAAGAAATGTCAGGAATTGGTTTGAGGGTACCTTTGGATGCAGGTTGTAGTTAGAAATATGGGTGTGGGAAGGGAGTTAGTTCCAGTCTCTAGAAGTCCTAGAAATAAACGAGGTGGAACAGTCAAGCTCGTTCAATCATTTTTCCAATTAAATTAATTAAATTTGTATTTGGTAACGGAATGCTTACCTATTAGTTTCACTAATTTAACATATTGTAAATTGTCGTTGACGATTTTTTCCATTTCGGGAAAATGCCAGCCATACCAGCTCTGACAACGCATCACATAATTGTTTAACTCTTTATCGAGATCGTCAAGGAGCCCGACTGCATGGACAATCATCGTGTCCACTTTGTCAGGGGAGAATTTGAGTTTGTATCTGGAGACGCTGTGGGCCAAGCCCAGGGCCATCGCCGTCATCTCCGATTTGTTGATGGTCGAGATGAGCGAGTCCGCCTGGGATCGAATACACCGCATCAATTCTTGGACGCCCGCATTCGAAATACAATTCAATTGCAGTTTGTTTTTGATGGACGAGCCCAATTTGGGATCGGCAACATGGAGTTGCTTGAGCGGGCCATCGCCCATCACCCGTTTCAATAATGTCTTCAAAGATTTCGACAATTTGCCTTCTGTAATGGCCGTGCTTTCAACCAACGCCACCGTTGTGTCAGAAAACTTTTCGAAATCGATCAATTTAATGCTAAAAAATAAAAAATAATAATTAATTTTAATTAAATAGATCGGTCGACATTCACTTCCAAGCTTCAACTTTAACCATTTTTCGAAATGCAGCTATTTTCAATTTTTTTTTACTTTATTTTTTTTTCTCAAAGATAACATTCAATTTCAATGGAATTTTTATTTCTAATCCAAAGTTTTGGGTATTAGGGTTTCAGAATTTTTTTTCATTCTTGCCTCTGCCCTTCAAAAGTAATCTTATTTTTTGAAAACTTATTCAAATTTATTTTAAAAACATTTTTACAAATAAAATGACATAATTCATGAGTAGGTTTATTGCCAAAGACCAATAATGTAAAATGTAGACAACATTATATGTATGAACATTTTATTTTTAACGAACTTAGTTCCATATTTATTTTGAAATTAATTAAATTAATTGAACCGCGTAAATTTGAATAATTTCCATGATTCAGCCTGCGAATTTTTTGCAGTTCATAAATCATTTCATTATTTTTTGTTTTGAAAAGGAAAAATGAAATTTGGCATCTGGCAGGATTCGAACCTGCGTCTTCCTCTTTAGCCGAGGCTGCGCTAGATTAGCAGTTGGTTAGCGCAGCCTCGGCTAAAGAGGAAGACGCAGGTTCGAATCCTGCCAGATGCCAAATTTCATTTTTCCTTTTCAAAACAAAAATAATGAAATGATTTATGAACTGCAAAAATTCGCAGGCTGAATCATGGAAATTATTCAAATTTACACGGTTCAATTAATTTAATTAATTATATGTATGGTATATAAAATAAATACTCTTCTTTTATAAAACAACCTCTTTATTAGAAATTGAAAGATTTCGTGAGAAATTGTCCATTTATGTTATGTTAATATATAGATAGTATAAAGCAGCGATGTCCAACCCAAATTACTATTCGGGCCAAAATTTAGGAATATACAAGGTACTGGGCCGCCACTCACCTGAACAAAAAAATTTGTCGCGATCGAATTGTCCAAGCGGGGGGGGGGGGGGGGCAGAGACGCCCCCCCCCCCACACACACACATATATAGAACTTTATTTTCAATTTTAAAAATATTTTTTTTTTTACAAATTTTTTTTGCCAGGCACGGGCCTCTATGGGGGAGGGGCGATTTCCTTTTTTGTTATCGGGCCGCACAAAAATCGCAATCGGGCCGCAGGCGGCCGGTTGGACATGGCTGGTATAAAGCAACAATAAACAAGTAAATATTTTGAAAATAGACAATGATACAACCATGCGAGGATCACAAGCGGCCCGCGGGTTGAAGACCCTCTAGAGTATATAGAACAGACAATAAGGATTCATAGTTCATAAGCCTAAAACTTTTTGGAGTTTTGTACCAATTCTAGCCAATCCCGTGCTCGTTTGACAAATTTGGCACCATTGTAAGAGATTGAATATGTTTTTATTAAAATGACAGGTAAAATACATTTTAAATTTCTATAAAAATCTTTTTGTTATTTTTTAACAAATGTAATCAACGCCTACGTTACACCTTATGAAAATTATAATTTTGAAAAAATCTAGCGCATGCATCTTTCGCTGGTTAAATAAATGCGCTGTTGCCAAATTGTTTTTAGTCGAAATTTTTCATTATTCATTTCTTATTATCTCAGAAACTGTGTTGTAACTATGAATCAAAATTGTCTTAAAATATGTATTGGTTATTGTTTAATGTTGGTTTAGTTTTTTATAAAAATGGTAAGAAGGGTTTTTTAATTATAATTAAATTTGTATGCAAACTTTCCGATATCCCGTATAATGCAATGTTAAAGAACCCGAAAAACTCGATTTTTGAAATCTAATATCTCCGGAACTATATTGTTTATAAATTTCGTTTTGCCACCAATCGATGCAGAAGTATTTACATAATAATTTGTCTAAATTTCAAAAAAATCTTAAGAAAATGCATTTGGCAGAACAACTACCTTAACTTGATTTATGACAATAATCTAATAATAAAATGTTATTTTAAGTTAAAAATAAAATGAGAGAACCTTCTGTTTTTTAAATAAAATAATTTTTAATTATTTCTAGAGACTATAGTTTCGAAGGCATTGCCTAGATCATCAGTCTATCACAAATATTTCAGTATTTAGTTACAAATTAAGATTTATACATTGAAAATTTTGAAAAATATATAATGTCTTTTTCTTTGTTTCCTCTTGGGAGATTAGAATGTAAATTTACATTCTAATCTACCAAGAAAAAGACATTATATATTTTTCAAAATTTTCAATGTATAAATCTTAATTTGTAACTAAATACTGAAATATTTGTGATAGACTGATGATGAAGGCAATGCCTTCGAAACTATAGTCTCTAGAAATAATTAAAAATTATTTTATTTAAAAAACAGAAGACTCTCTCATTTTATTTTTAACCTAAAATAAAAACAATTCTGTTACCATCGACAGTGAAATCTTTTATTCAACTAATAAAATGTTATATTATTTTCCAAAAAAACATGCTAAATATTGATTGATCACTGATCATTGTTCGAAAAATAAAACATGAGATTTCGAAATAAATAAAAGTTGGCAAATTTTTCTAAAACTAGATTTGAATTCCTGAGATTCTCTTTAACCTAAAAAGCCCACACACATGGGTTCGTTCCTCTGGAGTTAAGAGGAAATCAATGAGGCTGCCCTCTGCTTGATGCAAATAATCATTTTAATTTATTCTTAAATTGATTTTTCATTTTTAAAATTAACAAGGAAGGTTTTACAAATTATTTGTAAAAGCTTGCCAAGAAGTTTTAATTTTTATTTTATTAAATAGATTTCCTCCAAGAAGCAACAAAACAAAATTTCAATTTTGAATTAATAAATAACAAATGATCTAATCAATTCAATAATGAATATTTATTATTTATCAATTGTTTTGAATAATTTACATTCACGATCATTTAACTGGAAAGAATTCGTTTTTTATCTTTGGAAGCAGCACATGGAACATGTACAATCACAAAAACGTTTATTAAATTTTAATAAATGAATTGATTGGGTGGCTGGCTAGTCAATTAACAAGAAGATACCAGCCTCCTTGAAAATTAATCCTAGAGATTTCTAAAGGAATAGTTTTCAGAGGTTTTTATTTCGGTTCATTAAAAAAAGAAAAATAATCGAAATCAATAAACTTACATTTTTGAGGCATCCTCAGGCGTTGAAAAACTCTCATGGAGTTTTTCCGTGTTACTGATCTTTTTTTCATTTAATAACTGAAATAAAATAAATAAATAAGTAAATTAATAAATAAATAAGAATCCAGCATGCTTAGTTTAATAATTAAAAATCGTATTTACCTTAAAGACGGCGTAGCCAGCCTGTGTTTCAAAGAGAGCACCTTCCATTCTAACACTATTAATTAAAAAAAAAAAAACAAACTAGAAATAAATTTGTTGCCTTATTTTAATTCAAGTTCCAATTTACAATCACGTGTATTTTTTTTAATAAATCCCACTGGGCTCATGGAGCAATTTGAGAGAGTGCGTTCTATTCCTGTTAGGAAAACAAGATTGCGCTCGCAACGCCATCTTTTATTTGAATTTGAATTTTCTATTTAATTTAATTCTAGTAAAAAAAGGAAATAAAATATATTTTAAATGAATCAAAAAACAATGAACACTTACTTAAAATTTAAAAATAATTTTTAATAAAATATTTAAATAATAATTCAATAAAAGTATCACAAACCAAAAGAGTACTTTCAGAAAGATGATGGCGCTTGATTTGAAATTAAAAAAAATAAAATAATAATTTCTTGATTAATTTTGAGATTTATTTATATATATATATATAAATTTTTTGAGGATTCAAATTCTCTTTTAAACAGGTGTTAGTTTTATTCTTTTTTGACAAAAAAACACATTTTTATCTTTTATTTTTCTTTATTATATTTTATTGTTACTCAGGAACGTTTCGACATTTACAAATATGTCATCATCAGCCTAAAACATTTCAATCATTACAAAATATACAATGACAATTTCTCATCACAAAACAACAACTCTCAAAAATTACATCAAAACGACATACCGAATGTTTTCTACATTTGATTCAATCGCGAATCTAATGTAGGGAATTTTTGTCAAACATTGAGTGAAAATAATATTTGAACTTATATATTTCTAACTTGAAATAATGATATTAAATAAATTTTATAATTTTTTTCATTAATATATCAAAGAATAATTGATACGTCAACGAGAATTATTTTGACCGCGCTGATTTGAAAAATATATTTTTATCTCGCGAGACTACTGTGGATTACGCTATTGGAGTCTGCGGAGTATTAAGTCTGGACCAAGAGAGAAAAAGATGTGATCCACTTAGCTATAATCCAACGTCATTTCGCGTATAGCCCGCTAGACATTCGGATCAATCAGCGCGGTCAAAATAATTCTCGTTGACGCATCAATCATTCTTTGATATATTAATGAGAAAAATTATAAAATCTATTCAATATCATTATTTCAAGTTAGAAATATATAAGTTCAAATACTACTTTCACTCAATATTTGACAAAAATTCCCTACATTAGATTCGCGATTGAATCAAATCTAGAAAACATTCGGTTAATTAATGGCAAGCATCTAACATACATGCTAATAGATCTAGCGCTCTGGACTAGAGATCGAATATATTACATCTGAGATTTCAAATTCACTTGGTGATCCATCTGAAAGTCTAGCGGACTATACGCGAAATGACGTTGGATTGTATCCAAGTGGATCAAATCTTTTTCTCTCTTGGTCTAGACTTAATACTCCGCAGACTCCAATAGCGTAATCCGCAGTAGTCTCGCGAGATAAAAATATCTTTTTCAAATCAGCGCGGTCAAAATAATTCTCGTTGACGTATCAATTATTCTTTGATATATTAATGAGAAAAATTATAAAATGACATACCTTGAAACCATCTTAAGATGGGAAAAATTCCCTTACATCGAAATTATCACAATACTTATGTAACATTATCTAATATGTAATAATGTAACATATTGTGATAATTTTGATGTAAGGGAATTTTTCCCATCTTAAGATTGTTCCAAGGTATGTCATTTTGATGTAATTTTTGAGAGTTGTTGTTTTGTGATGAGAAATTGTCATTGTAAATTTTGTAATGATTGAAATGTTTTAGGCTGATGATGAGATATTTGTAAATGTCGAAACGTTCTTGGGTGACAATAAAATATAATAAAGAAAAATAAAAGATAAAAATGTGTTTTTTGTCAAAAAAGAATAAAACTAAGACCTATTTAAAAGAGAATTTGTATCCTCAAAAAGTTTAGATAGGTAAATATAGATATACCGGGTGAGTTTTTTTTTATCTTGAGACAGTCTCATAATTCAAAAACAGTGCATTATAAGTATGGAAAAAAGTTTCAAATAAAAGTTTGTTTATATCGAGGGGAAACTAAACGTATTGTTTGTCGACCTAGAACAAGCTTTCAAGGGTATTTCAATGTCAAGTTCTGTTTTTTAAATGGAACCCTATATTTTTCTATACGTCTATTTAATCTACAAAAAAAAAACTGAACAACTTTCATAAGAACTATTTTTTATACGACATCAAATAAACATACATGCATGAATCAATTAGATATCAAAAAAAATTTTAATAATTATTTTTAACAATTATTTAACGTAATTATCAAATAATAATGATTAAATAATAAATAAATAAATAAATAAATATTAAATCGAAAAGTCACAACAATGAAAATAAGTGTTTATGCTGATGTTGTTGGTGGATAAAACTCATAATAAGGAGTTTGGTTTTGAAGTGTTTACATCCATCCCAAGAGTGCACATACATTTGAAAATGTGTCCATCATGTTGCGCCTCTTCTGCTGTGTTGGCCAAAATAATTCAGGTCATCTGCATATTGCAGCTCAGTGAGGATCTCTTGCGTACATTCTTCTGGACTTTAAGTCGTGCAAGGTTATGTAATCCATTGTCAAAGGGATATCGGATGTCAATACCACCGTCTTGAAGCACTCGGTCCAAGCACAGGAGAAACGCAGTCATGAAAATATTGAAAAGAAGAGGCGCCAATACGCAGCCTTGCTCTTACACCATTGGAAATATTGAAAGATTCGGTGATATCACCACCTGCAATAACTTGTGCAGCTCCGTTGTTCATGTGGAGATCGGCAATTATATTTACTAGCTTTGTAGGCAGCCAAATCTTAGAAGCTATTAGCCACAGGCTTGCCTGTTCACCATGTCGAATAATGATATTAAAACTTCGTTATACTCAGATTTAAGAGATTATTTTCTACTTAATAGAACTAGCTAAAATTCTTGAGTTTAAAAAAGTTTATTTCTCGTGTCAATCCAGTAGATAGTTATATTGTATTACCATAATAAAAATGGAGCATTTTTTTGTTGAAGACAGAATTAAAATGGTCTTAATTTATGCGGTGAATGTAGAAGAAGTGTTAAGGGTTCCCATTGAAATGAATACCCAGTGGTTTCTTAATAGGAATAAACCCTCACAAGCTTCATTTTATTGTGTTGTAAAATCTGTTTAAAAAAAAAAAAAAAAAAAAAAAACAGGAAATGTGAAGGCTACGAAGACATTGGAACAGGCCAAAATAACGAAATTGGAACTGGAATTCATCCAGAAAACTTGCAATACACTCTGGAATGTCTCAGAACAGTGTCGAAAAATGATTAAATTATTAATTATTATTAAATTATTTATTTAATAATTAATTATTTAATCATTATTATTTGATAATTAAGTTAAATAATTTTTAAAAATAATTATTTAGAATCTTTTTGAGATCTAATTGATTCATGTATTTTGTTATTTGATGTTGTATAAAAAAATAGTTCTTATGAAAGTTGTTCAATTTTTTTTTGTAGATTAAATAGACGTATAGAAAAATATAGGGTTCCATTTAAAAAACAGAACTTGACATTGAAATACCCTTGAAAGCTTGTTCTAGGTCGTCAAACAATAGCGTAGGTTAGTTTCCCCCTCGATATAAACAAACTTTTATTTGAAACTTTTTTCCATATAATGCACTGTTTTTGAATTATAAGACTATCTCAAGATAAAAATTCACCCGGTACTTATATATAATAATAATAATATTGAAGGAGACAATAAAAGAGTGTGTCTTCTGCTGGATTTATAAATTTTATTTATTTATAACGAGACTATAATTTCGAGAGCTTTGCCCTCTTCATCACTCTATTACAATTGATTTTCAGGAATTAATGTATGAATGATGAAGATGGCAAAGCCCTCGAAACTATAGTCTCGTTATAAATAAAATTTATAATTCCAGCAGAAGACACACTCTTTTATGGTCTCCTTCAATATATAAAAATTCTGCTACTCTCGGCAAAAACTTTCACTTTAAAATAAATATAATTTAATTCAAAAAAGATCTACGAGCCCCGTCCCATCTCAATTGGCCCACCAATATTTTTTCTTTTTAAATAAAATTATGCTAATTCACGGTAAATTTAATTTAAATATTTATTTTTATTATCATTTGGAACAACATTTTAAACATTTAAAACATTTTATTGTAACATTTAACTTAAAATCATTTTTTAATTGTTAAAAATATAACGGTAGATCACTCGTATCCATAATAAGCATTAATTAACAGGAATAGCAGGGAATTGGACAAAAATAAAAAACAGAGTTTTTATTGAATGGGCCAGACGTTTCGTCGATTAATTTCGACTTCCTCAGTGGCTCATTCTATCACTCTTTGTCAAAAGACAATTCCACTACGCGACGAAACATCCTTTAATCCCTTTTATTTAAACTATAATACATTGTTGGATCATGCCCCAATTGCTCAAGAATCTTGAACTTTTACACACTTGAACAATCAAAAAATTAAAAACCTTTAATCAAAATTTATCACAAAAAAAATATGTTTCTACTCTTTAAACAGACAAAGAAAGGATTTAGCGTAGTGGAATTGTCTTTTGACAAAGAGTGATAGAATGAGCCACTGAGGAAGTCGAAATTAATCGACGAAACGTCTGGCCCATTCAATAAAAACTCTGTTTTTTATTTTTGTCCAATTCCCTAATATTCCTGTTAGTTAAAAATATATTTTTATATAAAAAATAAATCTTTGCTTTTCACGATTTTTTTTTTTTTTTTTTTTAAGAATCTTTGAATATGTGAAATAATGAAGTAGGCTTTGCCTTTTTCCAACAAAAGAAAGTTTGTTTTGTTTATTATTAGTAAAAATGACTCGTGGAAAGGTTGTTGATTTAAAAATTCGCTCAATTATTATCAATTTATTTAAAAAGGGAAAATCAAACGCGGAAATTGGCGATCTAGTTAATTTATCAAAGTTTACTGTCAGAAATATTATTCGAGTTTATAAAACAACGGGTATAATAGCTACAAAACCTCGGTATGCGTCGAAATCCAAAATATCAGATGCTGATAGACGGGCATTGAAGAAGATTATTAGAAAAAACAGGCGTTCGAACTATGGTGAATTATCTGTTCTTTGGACCGATGCTGTGGGGCGAAGTGTTTCAAGATCCACGTGCCATAGAGAAGCCCTTAAGTTAGGTTTTAAAACTTACAAGGTAATTTTATTGCAACTTATTCCAAATTTTTTTTTTGTAATTTTAGTAATTTTTTTAGGCGAAAAAAAGCCACTCTTGACATTAAAACAAAAGAAAAACCTGCTTAAATGGGCTAAAAGTCACATTAATTGGACGAGTGGTGAATGGAATAGTGTCCATTGGAGTGATGATTCTCGTTTTGAAGTTTGTGTTGGGGACAATCGAAGCAGAGTTATTCGTCAGAAAAATGAAGCTTTCAAATCAGATTGTTTAAAAAAGAAAGTAAAATTTCCTGCTTCGGTTATGGTATGGGGTTCAATGTCTGCTAGAGGTGTTGGAAAACTTCACTTCATTGATGGAATTGTAAACACCAATAAATATTTAGAGATTTTAAAAAAATCGTTACTTCCAACAATGGGAGATTCATTGCAGAATAATAATAATTTTGTGTTCCAACAAGACGGGGCGGCCTGCCATACATCAAGAAAATCTTTAAAATGGCTTTCCACTTCCACTTTTGGAGTGGGTGGCAAACAGTCCCGTCTTGTCACCAATAGAAACTCTTTGGCACACAATGAAAAAGCTATTACGAATACAACCAGCTAGAAACGTAGTCGAATTAAAACACAAACATCAAAATATTTGTGATACTTTCACTCAAGATGAGTGTCAAAACTTAATAAGTACGTTGCCCAAAAGAATTCAAGCCTTAATTAAAAATAAAGGCGACGTCACACAGTGGTAAAGGTTTTGGATTTTTATGTTTTCCTTGTTTTTAACAATTAAAAAATAATTTTAAGTTAAATGTTACAATAGAATGTTTTAAATTGTTTAAAATGTTGTTCCAAATGATAATAAAAATAAATATTTAAATTAAATTTACCGTGAATTATCATAATTTTATTTAAAAAGAAAAAATATTGGTGGGCCAATTGAGATGGGACGGGGCTTGTAGTCGGTGATTGTATAAATAAAAATATAAGACAATTAAAGTAGTGTTTCTTAATTAATTCACTCATAACTATATTTCACAGTAAAAAAAAATGTTCCCATAACAACGCTTTATAATCACAATATTATCAGGTTTCACGCTTACCTTCCAAACGGAAAAGGGTTCCATGTTCGAAAAAGTTTAAGAAACACTGATCTAGCCACACAGCAGGGTGTCAGCCAAGATCGGAAAAACGGGCGACTCACCTGCCATGTGTATATTTACACGAACCATTTCAAGCTACTTTCAACACCCCCCCCCCATAACTAAAAAACTATTATACTTACACACTTGAAATTTTGCATGCCTAATAAGACCCACTAGAACACCTAGAATCCCAAATTTCATGAATAAATCTAATATACATAGTTCTTCAGTTATTAAGCTCTGAAAAGTGGCATTTTTAACACTCACTCACTCAATCACTGACTGACATATCAAAAACCTAGAGTAAATACTTCCACTGATCCTAGAATGCAAAATTTGGCATACTGGTAGAGTTTGGGCTACAATTAAAGGGAAAAATCGAAAAAGCGAAACTTTCCCTTTTTTAGGACCTAAAATGAAGGGGTGAAATTGATTATAGGCTTAATTAACATATAGTGAAAATACAATCAAGCTAGAATTCTGAAATTTTGCATACTGGTAAAGCTTGGAACATTAATAAAGGAGGAAATTGAAAAACCGAAACTTTCCTTTCTTCGGAGTCCGAAATGAAGGGGTGAAATTTATGAAAAACTGACCGGGTTTTTAACAGATATTTTATGAGAAATATTTAATTATTATTAATATAAATGTTTAAATGTAATTATTAAAATAAATTAAAGGATAAAACTTTTCAAAAATTAATGATATCTGACCAAAAACATAAATGTGAAAAAGGGGCCAAGTTCGGTACAAATGTGCTTCCCCGACAAAAGAGTTAAGGTCTAAACGGGTACCAAGTTCCATAGCAGTTGCTTAAATCATAGCTATAAGAATGTAGAACGTTCTTCAATTGATTTAAAAGAAAATTTGTTACGTTCTTTGATATTAAATTTATAACTTGGCAAGTTTTATATCCAACTAAATTGTTTGTAGTATAAAATAAGAACAACTAGATAAATTTTAAGCTTGTATTAAATATCATCAAGTTAAACGTAATTTATTGACTATTATAACTTGCAGAGTTATAAATTTAATATCAAAGACGGTAACAAATTTTCTTTTAAATCAATTGAAGATCGTTGTTCATCCCTATAGCTATGATTTAAGCAACTGCTATGGAATTTGGTACTCGTTTAGATCTCAACTCTTTTGTCAGCGAAGCCGTTTGTACCGAACTTGGCCCCTTTTTCAAATTTATGTTTTTGGTCAGCTTGGCTACTACAGATCAAGCAGATTGAATTCGAAGCAGCTCTACTAATGCAAGCAAGATTCTATTGGAATGAAATTGAAAAGGCATAAATAAATGTAACTTTATACTTTATTTTATTTGGAAATATTTAAAAGATTATGCTTTTATTATAAAATAATCTGTAAGTGAATTTGAAAGAGGGGAAGGGGTACGACAATAAAAAATATTGAGAACTAAAGCTTTACATTAATAATACATTTTTCTTAGTTTGAATATTATTTTCAGAAGAGGCAGGAGATTTTGACAAAAATAACCTTTCCTAATTTGATTAATAATTAGAAAAGTTTTGCTCATAAAGAATTCATTCAATATTAAATTGAAAGTTTTTGCCGAGAGTAGCAGAATTTTTATATATTGAAGGAGACAAGAGTGTGTCTTCTGCTGGAATTATAAATTTTATTTATTTATAAATAAATTTTATAAATAAATAAAATTTATAATTCCAGCAGAAGACACACTCTTTTATTGTCTCCTTCAAGAATTCATTCAAAAAAATATTACACGAGTAGGTACACTAGTATATATACAGTATATATGCACCTACCTATTAACCAATAAAAGAAAAAGCAGTGACCCCGGAAATCCATAATTACCTATATATAAATATATACCATATATGTGATAGTAGAATTGAATATAATTTCTCTGAATTCCAAGTTATATTGGAAAACAAACAAATAAATAAATAATAAAACTAGCCGCACCACAAATATGATTCTTAATAATGGAAGTACTTAAATAGTTAATAAGATCAGATGGGGTAACTGGGCCAGCTTCTTTTGTTTTCCTCCATATTTTTGGCTATAACTAAGCTTCCTCACAATTTATAGATCTCGTGACTATATTAATTGAAAGATGAAATTTTCTTCAAATAATCATGATACTTTCAACTTTTGATTATTCAAAATTTTGGAATTATCTTAAGTTGAATGTAAAGTTTTGCGGTTGGCCCAGTTAAACGCGTTGTGGAGTAATTGGACCAGCCCAGCCTATTTGCTGTTTTTTTTAATTTTTAACATCTTTTGAGCAGTTGGACATGTTCCCCTATCCCTCAAGGCCCTGGCCGTAGGTAGAATTAGTCTCATTTGTATATGGATTAAAAATAATCAAAGATGTAAGCGATTCGGGGTAATTGGGCCCTGACTAGGCTGGCCCAGTTGCACCAAGACCTCTATTTTTTTATTCTATTGAATTTTTTAAGCTAGATAAGTTTAAACGCCAATTATAATTTTTAAGATTTTTATTACAGAAAATTCAAAAAAAGTATCATAAATCAAACAACTAAACAAAATAATTTCATTTTTTTTTTAATGCAATCGAATGCAAGAAGGGGTGCACCAGTAAAGGTGTAGCTCCTATGGATCTCGAAAGACCCTTGCATTACCGAAGAGAAGGGAAAGTTGATTAAGTGAGAGGGTGTAGACGTAGGTGTCTATGCACCCTGGTTTTGAAGGTTTGAAGATCATAGGTGCTGGGAAAGATAGAGGCTGGGAGAGAGTTCCAGTTCCTTGAAGTCATGGGGATATATGTATTCGCGAATGAAGTGGTCCGGCACTTTTCCAATTTGACCGCAAAAGAGTGTTGGGAGTCGGCAAAACGTGTGGTGCGTGCAAAGTATGCTTTGGGGGGAATTATTGATTTTATCTCATCAGAGCACCTGCCGTGATAGTATCTATAGAAAAGGGCAAGGGCAGAGACATCTCTTCGATGAGCCAGCGAGTCGAGGGAGTCGGTGAGGGTAGAATCGTCAATTAGCCTGACGGCTCGTTTCTGAATTGCATCAAGGGTAGCAAGAGAATATTTTGAGGCTCCTCTCCACAGATGAGAGCCGTATTCGAGACAGGGGCGGATTTGGGCCTTGCAGAAGGTGAGAAGTTGTGGGGGTTTGTAAAATCGCTTGGACCTGAATAAGAAGCCAATCTTCCTTGCTGCAGATTTCGCCACAGAGGAGATGTGTTCATTCCAAGACAGGTCAGATGCGACAGAGACGCCCAACATGGATAGGCTGTCACACATTTTCAGGGTATTCGAATCGAAGTGAATATCAGGGAAATTTCTATTTTCGCGCCTAGAAATTAGACAACATTGAGTCTTATTTGAATTAAAGTTAACTAAATTTTGAGAGCCCCATTTATTCAGTTTGTCTAGGTCGAGAGTAATTGAGGAGGCAATATTGATTCGATTATTCGGGAGAGAGGGTTTGCCGTATTTTACCCATTGAAATAAAGTTAAATAAGTTCCTTATGCTTAAGAAAGCCTTAATTAAGTACTTACTCAAGTCTCAATATTTTCAAGGAACTGGGTAAGGCAACTAGTTAAGCACATAACTAGGTAAATTAGTAAATAAGTAATTAACTTAACAAAGTACTTAAGTATAAAATAAACTTAAAGAAATTTCTCTAATTCAGGAACACTGAAAATTTCCCACCAATATGAAAAAGTGAATTGCGCTAAAAAAATGTGGTAAAATTAAAAAGCTCTGGAGTTACAGGACCCCTGGCCCAGTTGCCCCCGGCCCCAGTTACCCCACCTGACCTTATATTCTATCCATGATCTTAGTTTCCTCGTTGGGGTACTTGGAACATGCCAGGGGAGTATTTTACAAATTGACCTCTTGGAATTAATTATTGAAACATTGAAAGAAGAACAACTCAATTGTTAAATTGTTTAATTGTTTATTTGTTTAATAATATAAACTTAAAAATTCGTACAACAATATGAAAAATTATATTTATTTATGTTTATGTAGTTGCTAATTTATATGTATATATATATTTATTTACTATTTATACACATTTATTATTATTTTTTTTTATTTATTTGTTTTGTTTTTGATATTTTTTTATTTTATAATACAGGATGGAAAAATTATTCTCACTATTATGAAGATAGCAGTGAATCTTTATTATATTTTATATATGTATATATATATATTATATATATTTATATAAATATTCATCTATTATAGATATATATATAAGTAAGTATATATATATATATATATATTTATAGAGAGATAGATAGATTTAGTAGTAGACAAAGATAAAGATATACAATTTGACTTTATTAAATCTTGTTTGTTTATTTTAATGAGATTATCCTCTATAATCAAATAGAACGATTAAAATTTCAACTTTTTATTCACTAAGAAAAAAAAATTCAATATTAATTTTCAATTTAGCTTTTACATTTGAAAATGAAGGAATACTTACTCAACAAAACAAAATAATTTTCCGTTAGAAATATATTTATTTTATTATCTAATTAATAGTTGAAGTTTATATAAAAAAGTTCTATATATAATATATATCTTATCACATTGACTAAATTAAAAAAAAATATATATATATGTATATAGAATTAGTAAAAATTAACATCAATTTAGTATGATTTTTTTTATTATACATATATATATATCCTCAATACTTTTTTATGATACATATATTATTATCATTATTTCCATATCACTAAATATAATTTATTGAGAATTACTAAAAAAAAATTTATATAAATATGAAATGTTCTGATTCTTTAAAATTTTTTCTTATAATTTTTAAATACGCAAAAATTGGTTTTATCAATTACTTTTATTTATATTCGTAATATAAGAATTAAAAGATAAGTAAATAAATAAAGAAACATTTTTTGCTAATAACTATAGTTTATTTTTTAATGAAAATAATAAACCAATGAATTGATTAATATTATATTATTAATATTTTATTATTAACAGTAAGGTAATATATGATTTAGTTTTATATAGCCTTTTATTATTATATCCAAATAATAAACTACTATTTTTACAAAGTAATAAAAAAATAATTTATCTTATGAACTATTATATATTTAAATATTATTTAATATTTTTTAAATTCTATCTTTCTGATATTTGGCAACCTTTTTTTATTTTATTTTATTTATTTTTATTTATGTTTTTTGTTGTTGTAATATTTGATATTGATACGTATTAGAAGCTGTTTTGTAATTTTTATAAAATATAAATTCTAATTCTATATAAGTAATAAATACTAATATGATTCATTAATAAAACTATTTTTTGACGGGACAATTGTCAAGAAGGAAGATGGGAAATTGAAAATATTACCATTGTGAAAATGAACACAAGACCTTAATTACACTATGCACTCTGTTTATGTCTAGGTATCTAGATATTTATATTGTATTTTTATCAAATAATAAAAATAAAATAAAAAATTCGTGGAAATTCCAAAACTTGGACTAAAACTTTAGCCAGATCTAGGAGTGTATTTTGCTGCAAGTAATTTGGAGTGAAAATTTGCGTGATACTTTGCGTGATACATAGTGTAATTCAGGCTTAAAAATAAAAAAATTTGAAGGTCTATTTTTTATTGTAGCCTTGTGTATTGTAGTATATTTATTATGATTTATTTTTAAATTTTTTTAATGAATTTGAAGATATCTCTATTGGTATAAATGGTTTATAATGATGCAAAAAAAAAAACTAGGTATTATAGATATCAATAATGGACAATTATAATATTTTTTAAGGGAAATCTATGTGATAAACACACAAATTCCATATATTTTTTTAAAAGTAGTTTTCGTGTAAAAAAATTATACAATTTTGATAATATTATGGGAGATTTTTTTTCTTCTAATTTTCTTGACTCACAGACGTCAAAAACTTAGGGCCAATAGCAACGAAGAATTTACTTTTGTAATTCCACTTTGGGAATTACAAAATAATGGTAGATTTGTTTTCTGCTGGATTATTATTACTCTTTGAGATTAGTAAAAACTAGAATTGCTTAGGATGACCTTATTTTGGCAAGAGTTTTCTTACCTATTTCGATATATGGATATTTTTTCGTCAACTTGTTTTATCCGTAAATGAACTATTTAAAAATATCACTTTAGACATCGACATTTTTTTCGAAATTCTACATTCCTAGTAAAAACATCTGAAGAGTCAGCCATGAACTTTTATATATCCTTTTGTAATTTGATTGGTTAATAGTAGTTGACGTCATCAGAGATAATTTTTAATTGAATATTTATGACAAAATTGAATTAAAAGTAAATATTTATTTATAAAAAATCAAAGTAGCTAAGTATATTAATTTATACTAAGTTATTTGCACTATACTTTTTACTTATATTATTTTTTTCAAAAAAAATTTAGTTATAATTGCCCATTGTATATTTTATTGTGCCACTAGAATATTCAATTCCAACTTAATCTCTTTTCTCGCATGCGGGGTCTTTTTTCTTTGAATTGAGTCATTATATGAAATCTGTATAATATAATTGTAAATATATATGAATGAAGCTAAATATAGAGCACATTTTTAATCTTTTGTTTTATAGAATCAGGCATTTACGGTCTTGATTAAATATTTATTTATTTTTTTGAACATTTCGACAATTATATTGCCTTCTTTAGTGAACTATTTGAAATTTAATGTCATATAGAGCGTCGGGGTAACTGGGCCATGATTGTGATTTTGACTTCAAATGAGGTCGAATAGATTTCGGTCATTTGATATTTGGCATCCTAGGTATTTGATCGCCCTCATTTCCCTTATGGTCTAATCCAACACTAGTTTGCTCCTTTTTTTACCTCGGTGAAATGGCACAAGAGTTTTTGCCTAGCTTTTTGAATGAGGACAGTGTCATTTGTATAACCTACGACGTGAATGCCTTTATTTTCCATTTAATATCCCTTTCTTTTTCTCCCACTGATTATAATTTTGTCCATTATTAGATTGAAGAGGGCAGGACTCAACTTATCTCCCCGTTTCACCCACAATGAAGTCTCGATCAGCTTACTCAATCGTTCCTCGGTCCTGATAATTCTCACTGCTTCGTTATTGAGATCTTAAGATGAGGTTAGTTTGATGATCCTCTTTCTTCCTTCAAAATAATAAGAATATCTTTCAGATTCAGACTCGGTCAAGAATAGTTTCACGATAGTTTGAAAAATGGAATCTTAATGATAGTTTTTCAATCTTCCGGAATTTGGTTTTCTCTAAATATCATCAGGTTTGTTTATCGACTGGGTCAGTTGGTGGACCAACTTCCTCATCAATATCTTATAAGATCGTGAGTTATTTGATGATTTTCACCAGTGTTTTTTTTAAATTTTTTCCTTGGGCATGTTCCTGAATTGCCAAAAGGCAAAAATAAATATTTATTCAGAGGCCATATTGACTGATCCTGAGTAATGCATAGGTCTTTATATTTTTAAATTTGTAACTACTTTTAATTAAGATTCATTTTTTAGTTTTATGATCCATATAACTACTAGTAAGTATGATTTGGTTTATACGAATCACCGATCATCCCATTATCATTCGATAATGGTTTTCTGGAAGTAGATGAATGAATACTTGACGAAAAATAGTTCGTGTTTCGGTTATTTTCGAGTAATTAGTTATTGTGACCAAATATTTCATACATAATTATAAAATTATAAAAATATATTTTAGAATTTCTTTAAAGAAATTAAATCGCTTATTCAGCAACTTTTTTTTACCGTGACGGATCGTGAATGCAACCAATGGCGAAGCAGTTCATTTTAGTTGGGAATCTAGGCCGTACCTAGAAGTATACATGTCCGTGCTGGCCAGGGGGGATAGGGGGACTTGTCCCCCTGCGCCCTTTGCCTAAATGGCTTTTTGCTCCCCTGCCCTAAAATCTTGAAAAATCTAATAAACAAAAACAATTCAAATTTGTTTTAATGTATTCAACAAAACCAAAATTAAATTATTTACTCTCGGAATGAATAATATTAATATCCTTATAGAAGAACATATTGGCATATTGAATCTAGCTAGTTATTTTTACAGATACTTTTTGAAATGATTGTTTTAAAGAGAAAATATATGTTAATTTGAAAATCATTTTCTTAGAAATACTCTCCGAAATCTCGCCAAAGTGAAACCAGCTCAGAAATGGCGCGTCTCTTATTGTTTTAGTATAATAATTTGTAATATTTTGAAGTTAAAACGTAATGATTTAGTAAAAGAACTCTCAATTTCTTGTTTCCCCAAAACATGTTTTTTTAAGAAATAAATCTGTAGTAAAAATATGCCAATTTTGAATATTTTTGAAGCCAGGTTAGATTTTCAAAAAATTTCCGGTTCCCGTCAGACCCCCACACCCTACTTTGTCCCCCGCCCTTCAGAGGTACCCAGCACTGCCCTATAAGTATACCCTACCCTTGATTCTCGTCCATTTTGAATTTCCAAAGAAATCAACGGGCATCAGCCATTTGGAATTTCCTCTTGTTCTTGCGCCCGCTTGCACTTTGCAATGCATGCAAATTTGGTCATTTTCAAAATATACCTAACTATTATTTAAAAAAAAATTTCAAATTGTTTTTTGATAGGTTATAATGTAAATAAATTAAATATACATATTCCATATTATAAATTGAGAATGACACAAATAAAGTAATATAGTTTTTAAAATTTATTATATACTTAAATATTTAGATATACTGAAATTTTTAGTTTATGAAAAAATAATTTATTTAAAGAAAGAAATTGTTTAATATTTAGTATATATCAAAAATGAGAGCTATCCCATGTATTGCAATAGAATGCATAGAACAGGACGAAATTTAAGATTACGATAGTACTTGTACAAGGCTGAGTCAGTGGGGGACCCCCCCCCCCCCCCCCCCAACACTCGCCCGAAATTTCCGTGAAGATAAGAGAAAGCGCATTATTCCAAAAAAAAAAATTATTGATGGTTATAATTTTTATAAAAAAAAAATAAAACCGACTTCAAAAAATTAAATGCAACAAATGAAATAATAATAACAACTTCAAAATAAAATACACTAAAAGATATAAAATAATTATCTTATTTAGTTAAAACTAAACGACGAAATATTAACATGAAATTACTTTTTGAAGTCGGTGCCAAACAAACTATACCTATAAGCGAGCGTACCCGCCAAACCTACTAAGTAAGATCCGTCGAGTGCAATTCATATAATGTATATGTTTGGCACCGACTTCAAAAAGTAATTTCATGTTAATATTTCGTCGCCTAGTTGTAACTGAATAAGATAATTATTTTATACCTGTTAGTGAATTTTATTTTATTTTTAAGTTATTATTATTTTATTTGTTGCATTTAATTTTTTGAAGTCGGTTTTATTTATTTTTTATAAAAATTATTTTTATTTTTCTCTTTTTAGTGATGTTATTAATAGTGACTTAATATAATACCTTGCCTGCATCTCGTAAGAGAAAGCGTCGGGCGAATGAATCAGAAAATGATAATAAAATTCAATTCATAAATATAGAAATTCTCTCGAACGTTTGCAGGTTTTAAATGAATGTTTTAAGATTTTTTATAAAAGATTTTATTTATTATAATTTCGATTATTTGGTCATAAGAATTGAAGATTTACGTTATTTCGTCATTGATCATATCTTCAGAACTTGACCAAATTAATATGGTACTACCCCTGAGGTACCCTCTTTCCAATAAAAAAGAATCATTAAAATCGGTTGATAACAAAGAAGTTATGCCTAAACAAACATATCAAAAAAGATTCAATACGAATGAAAAAAAACGGGACCAATCGGAAGCTAGACTGAACCCAATGCAAAAAAAATCATCAAAATCGGTTCACAATTGGCGGAGATATCAGGTAATATGGACACAAAAAAAAAAAAAAAAATCAGTCGAACCTCCTCCTTTTCTGAAGTCGGTTAAAAATAATAAATACTTTAACTGTATTTTTTTTATATAAAATCATTTAAAAACAGATCTCAAAATAAGAAAGTAAGTATACAATTTTTAACCCACAAATCACCCCCCCCCCCCCCCACCTCCCGGAAATTTTCTGGCTAGGGTCTTGGTTTTGTACACCCTTTTGGTCGAATCGTAACAAAAGGAAAACATGACGAAATTCAACCCTTTCTGGAGTCCAACTTTTTGGCCAAAATTTTCAGAGTTCATATTCATAAGATATAGGTATTTTGAATAGAAATAAAGACACTTAGGATATATGGTACAGCTGAATTTGTGTTTCATTTGAAAATTTTATCATTTTTATTGGGACGCCTTTATGAATGAATTATTTAAATTTAAATTTGATGTGTTTCTGTCTAATTATACGATTACATAAAATATAATCGATAATAGAAATAATAATTAGATATTTATATTATCAGGTAAGTACCTACTGCTACTGCTAAAAAATTTCAAGCTTAACATAATAAACGAAATAAAGTTTTTTAATAGAAAGTTGGGCTTCCTATTCTACTAAATATAAAAATTAATTCTTAATAACAATTTCAAATTTAGGGAACGAAGAAAAGATTATTTTTATTACAGACAAAAGGATCAGCCGGGGCTCGAACCCGGGTGAAGAGAAAATTATTTTCGATCTTTGGGGTCTGCGATCGATTGGGAGGCGCTGGAATAATTAATTGTTTAATTAATGAATCAAGGCCTACGATGCGAAAAATGAACGAGGAGAGGATTAAAAAAGAAATTCCATAATTCATATAGACAAAAGGTATTAGTTTGGGTTCGGGGATCAGTAGCTTAGTGGATATAGGAGGTAAACCTCTTATGACAAAGCATTGCAGTACATATGCAAAGATCCCGGGTTCGAGCCCCGGCTGATCCTTTTGTCTGTAATAAAAATAATATTTTCTTCGTTCCCTAAATTTGAATTTGTTATTAATTGTCTTTACACTGCCTCGTTGTGGTCGCGCCCCGGGTGAAGAGAAAATTATTTTCGATCTGTGGGCTCTGCGATCGATTGGGAGGCGCTGGAATAATTAATTGTTTAATTAATTCTTAATATTTTTGAAAGAATTTAAATAAATATTTTTATTACCCCATCCATGTGTTTGTTTTATATTATTATTAAAAAATCTAGTCGACTGTGATTGTTTTATTTTGAATAAACAATTCAGTGAATCAATAAAACCTAAATAATTAATTTTATAAAAACTTTTTTATGTAGCTTTAATTTTAAATCTTTTAAAAGAAAAATTCAAATAAATAAAAAATATGCACGGATGTTAAGTTAAGTAGGTACTCTCAAATACGTCAATTCAATTTTTTATTAAAATCTGAATCCCATTAGGCAAATGTGGCTAACGAGTCGGATTAGATGTCTTAGGCTTAGACTATTACGTAGATTCTCGAAAAAACCTTATTACTCAGTAGACAACTGTTGTAAACTTTGGGGAAATATCAAATGAAAAATAATATAGGTATATATAATTTTTTCAAATAAGTAATAAATTAGAAAAGTTGCTGAATCTAGCGAAGATATATTCTGTATGATCTCAAAACTTGCAGAAAGACTTGCATAAAAGCTTAATAGGGTTTAATTCGGGGGTAAGTCGACTTGAGTAGAAACTTGCATGAAAATTGGAGCAAAGAAATTAGGCATTTTATTAAAACACGACACGTTGTTGGTGTTTTCATTATTAAAATAAATTAAATTGTAACTCGGAGTGTGCCCATCCATCGGATTATACGATTACATATTATTAATATATTTATAAGAATTTTGGTGGCTTGGTGTGTACTGGATATACTAATTTTTTATTGTTAGGATAAATAAACTGAATTTGCTTCTTTCCAGCAATTTATTTTGATTTTCAAATGGTTATTCCAAATATTTCGAGAGCGTTCTCAGCATCTCTTCCTCAGTGGAAACTGTGGGACCACCTCGCTCGACTGGTCATTAACAGTAATTAGTTGGTTAAATTTAAACCAGCTCTGGTGTTGACCATTTTTCGATTTTTTTAAAATTTCATTGGACTTTATTATAAGGAGATGTAAATAATTGTATATTCGTATGTTGTCTCATTTTAAATTTGTATATATGTATGTGTGTGTTCTGTGATCGAGCTTTTTATCAATGTTCTGTACAAACTGATGGAGTCGGCACATTGGTGGGGGAGTGGGTGAGTACTTTTTTGACACCTGTAATTATAACAACTCACTGACTCCCACAGTTTCCACTGAGGAAGAGATGCTGAGAACGCTCTCGAAATACTTGGAATAACCATTTGAAAATCAAAATAAATTACTGGAAAGAAGCAAATTCAGTTTATTTATTCTAAAAAGAAAAAAAAATAATCAATATATTCGAAAATTGGAAATATTATTATTACCTATACTTTCAACTGCAAAACAAAAAATAAAATAAAATAAAATAAAAATTGTAACAAATAAAAGAATACGGAGCACATGATAATTTTAAAATATATTTTAAATAATTTTTTTTTAATTTTTTGTACTTTTTCCATATCTAATTAAACATGCTATCTTTCCGCCTCTTTCTTTCTTAGGAATCTTTTCATTTAAAATCTGTAACAATTGATGTAGTATATAGTATAGTGGGAGTATTTTAGATAAAATGATTATTTTGGTTGCTAAAAGATTGTTAGGATGATAGATGAAAATAATTTACTACTGAAGAATTCCATACTGACGAAGACAAAATATTAACAAAACATTTTTGGAAAAATTGTTTTAAATAATTTTATTTTAAAATTATCGAGTGACCAATATTTTTTTGCTTTTTGAGTAAATTAATGAATTTGACTTAATGGACCCAGACTAGGTACGCATGCGCACTTTAAAATTTGTAGTAAAAATATGCATGCGTATTTCGTTACAGTACATTAAGTCGATTACACTATAAATAGTTATAAAACAATATGAATAAATAAATCAACAAATTTATAAATAAATTTATTTTATATTATCTAATAAACTTATAAAAATTCAATAATAAAAAACAAATATAAAATTTAAATTAAAAATATAATAATATATAGTTAATAACATTTATATGAAAATAAACAAAATAAACTCAAAAAGAATAATTAAATTATTAAAAATAAAATTATTATAGAATTTGAATAGATAACTTTAATATATATAGATAGATATATGTATATATATATATCATATATACAATATATTTTCTAATTCTTTTTTTCTCTTCTATTTAGGTTATAAAAATAAAAAAATAAATTAAATTAACTTTTTCTTTCTTTTGTTGAAAGAAATAATATTTATGTGTATATATATATAGATAGATAGATATTCGTGTATCTATTTGTTTCTTTCATTAACAACCAAATTTAATTTAATATCAAAATATAAGATGTTTACATTAAATATATTTATATACTTATATATTTTATATTTTATATACATATTATTCTTTGCAAAAGGTTCGGCACACCCTCTCAGTTGAGTCAACTAAAAAAGAAGAGAAGGCTAGACTCTAAGACGAAGACGAAGTATCCCTTCCTTCTCTGGGGTGGGTGGGTCAATTACCAATTACCCAGGCAGTTTGCATTCTATTTTGTTTTCTCGATTATCCATATTTTTTTATATATATTTTTTCTTTTATTAAATTAATCAATTTTTATGGAATGAAATAGATTCATTTTTATTATCGAGGTGCCATAAACATGGAAATTGTCCCTGTATTAATGTGAATTTCAAGTCAGTCAAGTCGAGGTATTTTAGAATTTCTAAGATAGCGCATTCGGGAATACTTAGATACTTAAAGCATCATCTGATTTAAGTATGTAGGTTTAGCATTTTGACGCCAACGACGAATTTAATTGTTATTTATTAATGCAAACTTTTTAAAATAGTCATTTAAAATATATCGATTGTTTTATAAAGTGAATAATTATATTTCTTTTATTACAATTCAAGGCTTGCTTCCCAGAAATGTTGAGGTAAAAATCGAAATTTTACAGGATATAAATAAAAGTTCAATAACAATTAAATAAAAAAAATACTATGATAAAAAAAATAAAGTAATCTGGGCATCTGGGATTGAGGTGTGTCTCCTACTCCTAGGAGTTTATCCATAATCTCCTAACCGCTCAGTGGGTAGCCCCCTCCCCAAATTTTTCTGGTTACGGACTTGTTGGAATTGTTATAATATTATAGATAAATATACAATATTGAACATCACTCGAAATCGACTAGTTCCTATTCAATATCGCTCAAGAAAAAGGAATCGACTGGTTCAAAATCATCAAAATGCCCCCTCTGGCTTAACTGAAGGTGTACGAAAATTTTACATGTATATTTCTATGTATATTATACTCTTTGGTTCGCTTAATAATAGTTATAGATTGACAAGAATATAAAAAATAAAAAAAAATAAAAATAAAAAATAATAAAAATATATGAAAAATAAAAAAAGTGATTTTTATATTTTTACCTATTTTAAATATGGGGAAAATAAATTAAAGATGAAATAATATTTATAATAATACAAAAAATAATTCCCTCTAATATAGGTATGTATATAATGCATAAAAAAATTATCTTTTAATAATACCTTTTTTATAGTATTTAATTTAATACACAAAAACAACAATTAAAAAAAACACATTTGGGTGTGTCTTTGTGAGCCTTCAATGCACGGAAGAGAGCTTTTTCAGCTCCAAGCAACTGTAAAGTTGATGCGCTCATTTTGGACAAATTGATTAAAGAGCCTGCTTGGGAAATGAGCCGAGCTCCAACCAACTCGCCCACCAATACGCTCAAATTAGGGGCCATCGCCAACATACGAGCCTTCAAATAATCATACAAATTTTCTCGGTAAGTTGTCTTTTGAATGATTTGATCACACAAACGTGTAATCGTTATCATGTCTTCAAAGCTAATTTCGGTTCCCATGCTGGTTTCGGCTGATGCTTTCACCTGCTCTTCGACCTCGATTGGGACAATATCGGAAAGATCCATATTAATGGCATTTTCCCGGGTACCTAGAAGCAAATAAACAAAATAATGCAAAATTTAGTAGAAATTCAAAAAAAAAAAAAAAAATCAAAATGGAGTAAAAAGGAAAAAATAATTTTTTAGTATTAAAGAAAAGCAAATATTTTTATTTTTTGCCTTAAATCAGAGCTCACTGAGTAAATGATTTTAATTTCCCTCTTTTTGACTTAATTAAGAACTTGACTTGGTGTGGAAAGTAGTACTTTCGCGACAATCCACACCAAAAGTTTTGGTAGCCTCGTAACCACTCTATACATATGAACGGTGCTAAAATTTTAGGTTATGTTTTTTAACGAGACTGTACTTTTCACACTACTATATTCTATTTATTCGTTCTATTATTAATGGATCGTTTCCAAGCGATTGATCTTATATCCCCTCCACTAAAAATAATCGCCCAAAAATGTTTTTTTTTATTTTTTATCAAATCTATGAGGTAAATAATTTCATTTTTTACTTTATCCAATGCAAAGCATGGGTAAAGTATTGTAATCGCTCTCGGGGCAAGCGTGGCTTCAAAGGGTCCTCAGGTAAAGACTACGGAACCCATGGACTCAATTAAAGTCACAAATTGTAGTATTCAATTAGGTTGAATTTTAGCACGTGGCGGTTTTGCCAAAAATTACAAGGGGTCTCGTCGAGAGGCCAAAAAGTGCGATTTTTTCATTTAGTGCGTGCGGATGTATGTATGTATGTATGGATGGATGTATGTTATCGTTTTTTTGGCCCACGATTTTTTCCACACCGTTACACCGATTGAAATGAAATTGAAAACCTACCATTAGTTTAACAAAATGAAGCGCTGATTAGTTTTTGGTACATATCGGCCCACAAACATTAGTACTTTATTTCAGTACTTTTTTAGTTTTTTCTAAATATCTTGAAAATGACTTAACCAATTTTGATGAAATTTAATATCCTAATTAAGTACCTTGGGGACCACAAAAAAGGTTAAATAAAGTTTTTAGTAAAATTATATTTTAAAGTACTTTACTCTAGAGTAAGATGGTACTTTTTTTAATTTTTTAAATTCTTTAAAATTTATTCATTTGAAAGTTTTAATATAGCTCATTTAGCCTTGCTTAAGTAAGAATGGATAGGCTTCTCTCTGTGAAATGCTAAAAATTTGGGAGGAATTTTTATGAGTAACCATAGCAACTGCGTTGTTTTCTTATCCGTTACCTTTGCTGAAGACAGAGAAATCGATTTTAAACCAAAAATAGCGATTGATTCTCATTTAGTACTTGAGGAATAATCATTCTATATTGGATTTTTGACGTTTCGGTTTTTATTAGTAACCATTGCTGAAGACATAGAGAAATCGACTTTAAACCAAAAATAGCGATTGATTCTCATCTAGTACTTGAGGAATAATCATTCTATATTGGATTTTTGACGTTTCGGTTTTTATTAGTAACCATTGCTGAAGACATAGAGAAATCGACTTTAAACCAAAAATAGCGATTGATTCTCATCTAGTACTTGAGGAATAATCATTCTATATTGGATTTTTGACGTTTCGGTTTTTATTAGTAACCATTGCTGAAGACATAGAGAAATCGACTTTAAACCAAAAATAGCGATTGATTCTCATCTAGTACTTGAGGAATAATCATTCTATATTGGATTTTTGACGTTTCGGTTTTTATTAGTAACCATTGCTGAAGACATAGAGAAATCGACTTTAAACCAAAAATAGCGATTGATTCTCATCTAGTACTTGAGGAATAATCATTCTATATTGGATTTTTGACATTTCGGTTTTTATTGGTAACCATTGCTGAAGACATGGAGGAATCGACTTAAAATAAAAAATAGACATCGATTCTCATCTAATACTTGAGGAATAACAATTCTACATTAGGTTTTTGACGTTTCGATTATTATTGGTAACCATTGCTGAAGACATGGAGGAATCGACATAAAATCAAAAATAACGATCGATTCTTATCTAATACTAGAGGAATAACCTTATTGCATTCCATTTTTGATGTTTTGACTATTAATGGCAACCTCTATTGAAAACGTGGAAGAATCGACTTAAAATCAAAAAAGACTAAATTCTTTTTGGTAAACAACTCAAGTTTGAGTTGTTTGCCATAAAAGAATTTAGTCTTTTTGATTTTAAGTCGATTCTTCCACGTTTTCAATAGAGGTTGCCATTAATAGTCAAAACATCAAAAATGGAATGCAATAAGGTTATTCCTCTAGTATTAGATAAGAATCGATCGTTATTTTTGATTTTAAGTCGATTCCTCCATGTCTCAGCAATGGTTACCAATAATAATCGAAACGTCAAAAACCTAATGTAGAATTGTTATTCCTCAAGTATTAGATGAGAATCGATGGCTATTTTTGATTTTAAGTCGATTCCTCTATGTCTTCAGCAATGGTTACAATAATAACCGAAATGTCAAAAATCCAATGTGGAATGGTTATTCCTCGACTCTTAAATGAGAATTATTTTTGAATTAATGTCAATATGAACTACAAATTGCAAGTGATATCTGATTAATAATAAAGGAACAAACATATTAATATTTCAAATGAATTTGGATAAAGTTTAGCAACGATCCGTTGCAGTTTATTTTTTAAGTTACTCTGAATATATTATTCTAACAAATATTAGTTTTTCATTAAGATGGTGAAAGTCCTTCAATGAAAAAAAATAAAATAATGATAGTTTTCCCACCCTTTCCCAATTTCATTTTTAACACTCCGTCGGGCGCGGCCGTTCAAATTGATACAGCGGTCCTATTTTCTTCCCCCCTATCTTTAAATTCGTACTTATGAATCCGTATGCCATAGTAGCTTCCTAACTTTTATCCCGCTGTACAGCGCTAGTAATTAGTATTCGATCAGACGTCTGAGAGACAAGCCAGGTCAAGATTGATCATTCTGATACACGGCGCCCGTTCCCGTTATAATTCAATATTGTTAAATTTTGTTGTTTTCATATTTTGGTGAGTACAGAATACTGTATTAGAGTATATAAAATCCGTATTATTTAGTTATAAAATTATTTAGACTTTATTTTGGAAGAAATATCAAACTGATACACCGCGCCCGTTGATGGTTCTCATTGTGTTTTTTATGTTTTACATAAATTTCAGCACCTAATTATGGCCAAATCCTCAAAAACATACGATTTATTCAACGAGAGGGATGTTGAAGAGATACGTCAATTGCTTTTAGAAAAGGACAATGACGAATTATCGGAAGATTTTTTAGATGGTAGCGATACGGATGTAGTTTCCTTCAGTATATACCGAGCAAGCCAAATAAGTACGGGATTAAAATTTTTGCTCTTGTTGATTCCAATGTATTTTAGGTTTATAACCTCGAAATATACGCAGGATTGTAACCTGAAGGTCAATTTCGGGTGAGCAATAAACCCGAGGATATAGTATTACGTCTTTGTGAACGAACCCCTTTATAAATCAGGCAGGCACATTACTGCGGGCAATTGGTTCACCAGTTTTCCTCTAATTGATAAATTGCGAGAAAAAATCATTCATATGTTGGAACTGTAAAAAAAAAAAAAAAAAAGGGAACTTCCTCTGGAATTTGTAAATAAAAAAAGAGGCGTGAATAGCAGTATCTTCGGATTCAAGAAAGGATGTACGCTGGTCTCATACGTTCCTAAAAAAGGAAAAAATTTATTTTGGCATCTAGCTTGCACGGTGATAATGAAATAGAGAATAAAAAAAATGACCATGCTATTATAATCAGACAAAAATAGGGGTTGACCATTACTGATAAATTATGTGCACCCTATAATGTAACAGAAACGTGAGACGTTGGCCAATGGTTATATTTTTACTGATTAATATGAGCAAAATCAACTCTCCAGATCATCTATTTTTGTTTATGCTTTCATGAAAAAAATTCAGAAGTAGGACCTTTTTAGAAAAAAATTGGCCCACGAGGTAGTTTTACCACATATCGTTAGAAGAAGTGAAAAACTTTAGGATTACATCATGAAATCGTTTAAAAGACTTAACAATACAACAAACAAATTTAACTGACGTAGAAGAGGACAACATGCGAGATGAACAACGTGGAACAAAAGAAAAGGTGTATGAAACACCTTTCACAAAAGAGACTAACGAAATATAATTGTAAAAAATTCAAAGGATTCAGTTTCCTTGATGCATATTAAAACTTTTTTGTTCAAAATGCAGCAATTTTTTGCAGATGTACAGTGGCAGGACGATAACAATAACAATAATTAACTGATGCTAATTACAATTATATTTGTTTTGGAATATTGTATTATTTAGTTTTTAGTGTTATCTTATTTCCTTGTAAGAAATTATTATGAGTTATATTAGGCAAGGCAAAAATATTGGCATTTGTTTATTCATTTAATATATATTTTCTTCACGTTTTAATATAATTTCCTGTCACCAATTTCACTAATTCACTCTTTTTAATTGTTTCTTAACATTATTAATCTTCAAAAATATAGCTTAAAACTCAAATTTTCTAAAAATGATCATTTTGATACACACGCCCGTTCTCGTTACTTCAGACGCGCCCGACAGGTGTTAATTGAATATTTCATGTTTGGTTTGGTAAATCGTCTTCAAATTTTAACAGTGTGTTTGTTCTGCTTTCTTGACTTATATTCAAGTTTCAAAAACTTATTGATTTTGCATTTGTGAAGGAACTATCTTAAGTAAAAATCACTCAACTGAGTCCTTTCCTCCATTCCATCAAAATTATTTATTATATTTTAATAAACAAAAGGGACATCAACACTTTTGAATGCAATTTAAAAAAAAAAACTTTAATTCTAAGAAATTCTTAATTATTTAATTAAAATAAAGAAAATTTTAAAAGTTTTAAATTTCTTTTATTTCTACAAATTTAAAATGTTTTATTTTCAAAAATACACCGTTATAAATAGCAATTTAACTATGAATTAAAAAGTGGAAGAAATGTCAGGAATTGGTTTGAGGAATTTTAGCTGGATGCAGGTTGCTGAGTTAGAAATATTTTGGTGTGGGAAGGGAGTTAGTTCCAGTCTCTAGAAGTCCTAGAAATAAACGAGGTGGAACAGTCAAGCTCAGTTTCAATCATTTTTTCAATTAAATTAAATTAAATTTGTATTTGGTAACGGAATGCTTACCTATTAGTTTCACTAGACGCTAGCCATTATCGACGACACGATTTTTCATTTCAGGAAAATACCATACAGCTCTAGCAACGCATCACATAATTGTTTAACTCTTTATCGAAGATCGTCAAGGAGCCCGACTGCTTGGACAATCATCGTGTCACTTTGTCAGGGGAGAATTTGAGTTTGTAATACGGAGACGCTAAAAAATAAAAATAATAATTAATTTTAATTAAATAGATCGGTCGACATTCACTTCCAAGCTTCAACTTTAACCATTTTTCGAAATGCAGCTATTTTTCAATTTTTTACTTTATTTTTTTTTCTCAAAGATAACATTCAATTTCAATGGAGATTTTTATTTCTAATCCAAAGTTTTGGGTATTAGGGTTTTAAAAATTTTTCAATTATACACCTTCAAAATAATCTTATTTTTGAAAACTTATTCATTATTTTGGCTGTTTTTACAAATAAAATGACATAATTCATGAGTAGGTTTATTGCAAAAGACCAATAATGTAAAATGTAGACAACATTATATGTGCAGACATTTTATTTTAACGAACTTAGTTCCATATTTATTTTTGAAATTAATTAAATTAATTGAACCGCGTAAAAATGAATAATTTCACAGATTCTTCAAATTTTTGCAGTTCATAAATCATTTCATTATTTTTGTTTTGAAAAGGAAAAATAGAAATTTATCTGGCAGGATTCGAACCTGCGTCTTCCTCTTTAGCCGAGGCTGCGCTAACCAACTGCTAATCTAGCGCAGCCTCGGCTAAAAGAGGAGGCTTGCGATTAATTTTGCAGATGCCAAATTTCATTTTCCTTTTCAAACAAAAATAATGAAATGTTATAATTTCACTCGCAGGTAAAATCATGGAAATTGTTAAATTTGCAGTTCAATTAATTTAATTAATTATATGTATGGTATATAAAATAAATACTCTTCTTTTATAAAACAACCTCTTTGTCAAGTAATTTCGTGAGAAATTGTCCATTTATATTGTTAATATATAGATAGTAGCAGCAGCGATGTCCAGCCCAATTACTATTCGATTTAAAAAATTTAGAATATACAAAGGTACTGGGCGCCACCTCCGCACAGACAAAAAAATTTATCGCGTCGAATTGTCAAGCGGGGGGGGGGGGGGGGGCAGAGATGCCCCCCCTGCACGCACGCATACACACATATATATAGAACTTTATTTACAATTATAAAATATTTTTTTTTACAAATTTTTTTGCAGGCACGGCCTCTATGGGCGAGGCGATTTCCTTTTTTGTTATCCGGGCCGCACCCGGCTCTTCATCGGAACCGCAGGCGGCCGGTTGGACATAGCTGGTATAAGCAACAACCAGCAAACAATATAATTTGCCGAAAATGAACAATGATACAACCATGCGAGGATCACAAGCGGCCCGCGGGTTGAAGACCCTTAGAGTATATAGAACAGACAATAAGGATTCATAGTTCATAAATAAAACTTTTGCGGAATTTTGTACCAATTCTAGCCAATCCGTATAATTTGACAAATTTGGCACCATTATAAGAGATTTAGATATGTTTTTTATTAAAATGACTAGGTAAAAAATGCATTTTAAATTTCTATAAAAATCCACTGTATTTTTTAACAAATGTATCCAACGCCTACGTTACACCTTATGAAAATTATAATTTTGAAAAAATCTAGCGCATGCATCTTTCGCTAGTTAAATAAATGCGCTGTTGCCAAATTGTTTTTAGTCGAAATTTTTCATTATTCATTTCTTATTATCTCAGAAACTGTGTTGTAACTATGAATCAAATTGTCTTAAAATATGTATTGATTAATTTAATGTTGGTTTAGTTTTTTATAAAAATGGTAAGAAGGTTTTTTAATTATAATAAAATTGTATACAACTTTCCGATATCAAATATATTACAATGAGCCGAAAAACTCGATTTTTGAAATCTAATATCCTCCGGAACTATAACATTTCTCAAAATTTCGTTTTTGCCACCAATCGATACAGAAGTATTTACATAATAATTTGTCTAAATTTCAAAAAATCTTAAATGCATTTGGCAGGAACAACTACCGCCAACTTGATTTATGACAATAATGTATAAAATGTTATTTTAAGTTAAAAATAAAATGAGAGAACCTTCTGTTTTTTAAATAAAATAATTTTTAATTATTTCTAGAGACTATAGTTTCAGGCATTGCCTAGATCATCAGTCTATCACAAATATTTCAGTATTTAGTTACAATTTAATTTTATACATTGAAAATTTTGAAAAATATATAATGTCTTTTTCTTTGTTTCCTCTTGGGAGTAGAATGTAAATTTACATTCTAATCTACCGAAAAAAATAATATATTTTTCAAAAATTTTCAATGTATAAAAATCTTAATTTGTAACTAAATACTGAAATATTTGTGATAGACGATGATGAAACAATACTTGGCCGAAAACTATAGTCTCTAAAATAATTAAAAATTATTTATTTAAAAAACAGAAGACTTCTCTCATTTATTTTTAACCTAAAAATAAAAACAATTCTGTTACCATCGACAGTGAAATCTTTTATTCAACTAATAAAATGTTATATTATTTTTCAAAAAAAACATGCTAAATATTGATTGATCACTGATCATTGTTCGAAAAATAAAACATGAGATTTCGAAATAAATAAAAGTTGGCAAATTTTTCTAAAACTAGATTGAATTCACAAGTTTCTCACTGGCACTAAAAAGCGCACACATGGGTTCGTTATCTGGAGTTAGAGAAATCAATGAGGCTGCCTCTACTTGATATAAATAATCATTTTAATTTATTCTTAAATTGATTTTTTCATTTTTAAAATTAACAAGGAAGGTTTTACAAATTATTTGTAAAAGCACTTGAAAGTTTTAATTTTTATTTTTATTAAATAGATTTCCTCCAAGAAGCAACAAAACAAAATTTCAATTTTGAATTAATAAATAACAAATGATCTAATAGTCAATAATGAATATTTGATTAACGGTTATTAAATAATAAGTAATAACATCACTTATTATGATGGATAATATAATTTAGTATTATATAAGCAATATGAATTTAAAGCATTCATTCTACATATTTATTCACTAATATTGACATATACCGTATGTATGCCTGCTAAAAAGCGCCAACTTTGCGATTAAAAATGTTATTAATTGTAAAGAAAATAACATTCTACACATATGCTATTACTATTATGAAGATATTTTAAAAGAATAACTATAAACTTAGCTACTAACTGATATTGACTGCTATAATAACAGCTAAAAATACATAGCTTTTGGATAAAATATTATTTGTAAAAAATGACATTAGAAATATAATACTATCATTATGAAAAACTGGACTGATGATGGTGTGAGAATATCGCAAAACGTCTCATGATTTCATAAAAAATAAAATTTGTTAGAATATAAAGAAATTTTATTTCCTTTTTCCTAACGAAGACATTACATCTGTTTTCAAGGTTTTCAAGAGCCTCAAAACACCACAATTTACAATTTATAATATGAATATTTATTGTTATCAATTGTTTTGAATAATTTACATTCACGATCATTTAACTGGAAAGAATTCGTTTTTTATCTTTGGAAGCAGCACATGGAACATGTACAATCACAAAAACGTTTATTAAATTTTAATAAATGAATTGATTGGGTGGCTGGCTAGTCAATTAACAAGAAGATACCAGCCTCCTTGAAAATTAATCCTAGAGATTTCTAAAGGAATAGTTTTCAGAGGTTTTTATTTTCGGTTCATTAAAAAAAGAAAAATAATCGAAATCAATAAACTTACATTTTTGAGGCATCCTCAGGCGTTGAAAAACTCTCATGGAGTTTTTTCCGAAGTAATTTATGATCTTTTTTTCATTTAATAACTGAAATAAAATAAATAAATAAGTAAATTAATAAATAAATAAGAATCCGGCATGTGGACGTATTAAAAATGTTACCTTAAAGACGGCGTAGACAGCCGATGTTTCAAAGGCACCTTCCATTCTACTAATTAATTAAAAAAAAAAAAACAGCCAGAAGCTGAAACGACGTGACACAAACTAGTTAAATTTGACTCACATATATTTTTTCTCATTCCACGCAAACTTAACGATTTAATTTGAGAGAGTGCGTTCTATTCCTGTTGGGAAAACAAGATTGCGCTCACCTTTCTCTTTTTTGAACTGAATTTTCTTAATTTAATTCTAGTAAAAAGGAAATATGTTTAAATGAATCAAAAAACGAACACTTACTTAAAATTTAAAAATAATTTTTTATGCAAATATTTAAATAATAAGTATCACAAGCAAAAGGTAATAATTTAGAAAAGGTAATTGGCGCTTGGATTTGAAGTAAAAATAAAATAATAATTTCTTGATTAGTACAGAGTTATTACTATTTTATATATATATAAATTTTTTGAGGATTCAAATTCTCTTTTAAACAGGTGTTAGTTTATTATTTTTGTATATCTTGTTTCTTCTTATATTTTATTATTTTCAGGAACGTTTCGACATTTACAAATATATGCATCATCAGCCTAAAACATTTCAATCATTACAAAATATACAATGACAATTTCTCATCACAAAACGAAAAAGCAACTCTCAAAGTACGTAAAACACAATACTAGATATTTTCACACATTTGATTCAATCACCAGAATCTAATGTAGGGAATTTTGTCAAATATTGAGTGAAAATAATATTTGAACTTATATATTTCTAACTTGAGAAAACAATGATATTAAATAAATTTTATAATTTTTCATTAATATATCAAAAAATTAATTGATACATCAACATTCTTTGACCACGCTGATTCTTCATCTCTTTTATCTGAGACTTCTGGATTACGCTATGGAGTCCAAAGATGTATAGAATCTGAACAGAAAAAGTGTGATAAGCAATATAATCCCAGCATCCATTGCCTTTATTGCCCCTAGACCTTCGGATCAATCACACTTGCAGTGCAGCTCGTGTTCTAATTGGCAATATAAATTCATTCTTTGAAAATATATTAATGAAAAATCTCAAAACTAGCTAATATCTGTTCGTTAAGCTCCTCTCATTCAAATATTATTTTAATAAATATTATTGCATTCCCTACGTGTATTCACCGGTCTCGTCAATCAAAAGCATTCCACAGTTCTAGTGTCTTGCTCGCCCTCCTTGTATTACTGTGATCTGGCACTCACAGTTCAGGATCCGTCTCTTCCATCTGAATTTAATTCACTTAGTGAATATCCCAAATCTATATGGACCTTCTCCATGAAATGACGTTGGTCATACAACTGAGTAGTTCAATCTTTTCTCTCTTGATCTCGACTGTCTCCGCAGACTTTCAATAGCCCATGTAATCCTGAGCAGTGAGAGACAAAAATATACTGATCAACATGGTCAAGCTCTAATCCTAGTGGCATTATCAATTATTCTTTTGATGTATTAACTGAGAAAAGTATAAAATGACTTATAGGCTACTCTTAAGATGGGAAAAAATTCTATACATAATTTATAAATACTTATGTAACATGTATCTGTATAATAATGTAACATATTGTGATAATTTTGATGTAAAATTTCCATCTTAAGATTGTTCCAAGGTAGCATGTCATTTTGATATGTATTTGAGAGTTGTTGTTTTGTGATGAGAAATTGTCATTGTAAATTTTGTAATGATTGAAATGTTTTAGGCTGATGATGAGATATTTGTAAATATTAAACGTTCTTCACAATTAAATATCAAATATAATAAAGAAAAATAAAAGATAAAATGTGTTTTGTCAAAAAAGAATAAAACTAAGAACTATTTAAAGAAAATTTGTATCCTCAAAGTTTAGATAAATTGTCTCATTATGTAGTGGGTTTTTATCTTTGAAGACAGTCTCATAACATTCAAAACAGTGCATTATAAGTATGGAAAAAAGTTTCAAATAAAAGTTTGTTTATATGGGAAACTAAACTTGTATTGTTTGTCGACCTAGAACAAGCTTTCAAGGGTATTTTCAATATCGATTCTGTTTTTAAATGGAATTCTATACGTCTATTTAATCTACAAAAAAAAAACTGAACAACTTTCATAAGAACTATTTTTTATACGACATCAAATAAACATACATGCATGAATCAATTGATATAAGAAAAAATTTTAATAATTATTTTTAACAATTATTTAACATATTCTCAAATAATAATGATTAAATAATAAATAAATATTAAATCGAAAAGTCACAACAATAATAAGTGTTTATAATGATATTGAAACTTCGGTATACTCAGGTTTAAGAGATTATTTTTCATAATGAACTGGCTAAAAATTCTTGAAGTTTAAAAAAGTTTATTTCTCGTGTCAATCCAGTAGATAGTTATATTGTATTACCATAATAAAAAATGAGCATTTTTGTGAAGACAGAATTAAAATGGTCTTAATTTATGGTAGATAGAAGAAGTGTTGGGGTTCCCATTAGAAATGAATACTGCAGTAGTTTCTGTAGAATAAACCTACAGCTTCATTTTTATTGTGTTATAAAATCTGTTTAAAAAAAAAAAAAAAAAAAAAAAACAGGAAATGTGAAGGCTACGAAGACATTGGAACAGGCCAAAATAACGAAATTGGAATTGGAATTCATCAGAAAACTTGCAATACACTCTGGAATGTCTCAGAACAGTGTCGAAAAATGATTAAATTATTAATTATTATTAAATTATTTATTTAATAATTAATTATTTAATCATTATTATTAAGTTAAATAATTTTAAAAATGTTAATATTTAGATGTACGGAATCTAATTGATTCATGTATTTTGTTATTTGATGTTATAAAAAAAATAGTTCTACCGCAAAAGAATTATTCAATTTTTTATGATCGTAGACGTATATAGAAAAATATAGGGTTCCATTTAAAAAACAGAACTTGACTTGTGGAAATACCCATGAAAGCTTGTTCTAGGTCGTCAAACAATAGCGTAGGTTAGTTTCCCCCTCGATATAAACAAACTTTATTTGAAACTTTTTTCCATATAATGCACTGTTTTTGAATTATAAGACTATCTCAAGATATAAAAATACGGTACTTATATATGCAATAATATTGAAGGAGACATAATAAAGAGTGTGTCTTCTGCTGGATTTATAATTTATTTATTTATAACGAGACTATAATTTCAGGAAAACTTTTGCCCTCTTCTCTATTACAATTGATTTTTCAAAGAATTAATATGAATGATATGAAAATAATACAATATAAACATAGTCTCGTTATAAATAAAATTTATAATTCCAGCAGAGGCCACTCTATGTTCTTCCTTCTAAAATTCTGCTACTCTCAACAAAACTTTTCAAAATCATAATATATTAATTCAAAAAAGATCTACGAGCCCCGTCCCATCTCAATTGGCCCACCAATATTTTTTCTTTTAAATAAAAATTATGCTAATTCACACGGTAAAATTTAATTTAAATATTTATTTTTTATTATCATTTGGAACAACATTTTTAAGAAAGCATTTAAAACATTTTATTGTAACATTTAACTTAAAATTATTTTTTAATTGTTAAAAATATATGACAGTCACTCGTATCTATATCTAGCATAATTGCTGGAATAACGGAGATGAACAAAAATAAAAAACAGAGTTTTTTGTAGATAGACGTTTCGTCAATTAATTTCAAACTTCCTCAGTGGCTCATTCTATCACTCTTTGTCAAAAGACAATTCCACTACGCGACGAAACATCCTTTAATCCCTTTATTTAAAACTATAATACATTGTTACGGATGCCTTTAACTGGCAAAGATCTGAACTTTTACACACTTGAACAATCAAAAAAATTAAAAACCTTTAATCAAAATTTATCACAAAAAATATGTTTCTACTCTTTGGCTTTAGAACAAAGAAAGGATTTAGCGTAGTGAGATTATGTGACAAAGAGTGATAGAATGAGCCACTGAGGAAGTCGAAATTAATCGACGAAACGTCTGGCCCATTCAATACTCTGTTTTTATTTTTGTCCAATTCCCACTAATATTCTGTTTAAGTTAAAAATATATTTTATATAAAAAATAAATCTTTGCTTTTCACGATTTTTTTTTTTTTTTAGAGATGTTACACGAATATATGAAATATAATGAAGTGGCTTTACAACAAAAGAAAGTTTGTTTTTTGTTTATTATTAGTAAAAATGACTCGTGGAAAGGTTGTTGATTTAAAATTATCAAATGTATAATTTATTTTAAAAAGGAGAAAATCAAACGCGGAAATTGGCGATCAGATTGGTATTTATCAGTTTACTGTCAGAAATATTATTCGGTCAAAACCATGGTATAATAGCTACAAAACCTCAGTATGCGTCGAAATCCAAATATCAGATGCTGATGGGCAGGTAGAAGAAGATTGTAGAAAAAAACAGGCGTTCGAACTTCTGGTGAATTATCTGTTCTTTGGACCGTTAACATGGGGCGAAGTGTTTCAAGATCCACGTGCCACCGGCGAAAGCCCTTAAAGTTAGAGTTTTTAAAACTTACAAAATTATTTCTTGCTTTATTCCAAATTTTTTTGTAATTTTAGTAGTGATACGGCGAAAAAAACCCTCTATGACAGCTAAACAAAAGAAAACCTGCTTAAATGGGCTAAAAGTCATTAAAGGTGGACGAGTGGTGAATGGAATAGTGTCCATTAGATGATAATTCTCGTTTTAGAAGTTTGTGTTGGGGACAATCGAAGCAAGTTATTCGTCAGAAAATGAAGCTTTCAAATCAGATTGTTTAAAAAAAGAAAGTAAAATTTCCTGCTTCGGTTATGGTATGGGGTTCAATGTCTGCTAGAGGTGTTGGAAGCTTTCACTTCATTGATGGAATTGTAAACACCAATAAATATTTAGAGATTTTAAAAAAATCGTTACTTCCAACAATGGGAGATTCACTTTACGAGAATAACCATGTGCACATGTTCCAAACAAGACGAGGCGGCCTGCTTTCATGCTGCTCAAGAGAAAATCTTTAAAATGACTCCCTTCCCTTTTGGAGTGGGTGGCAAGCAATCCCGTCTTATCACCATAAAAGCTGCTGGCACACAATGAAAAAGCTATTACGAATACAACCAGCTAGAAACGTAGTCGAATTAAAACACAAACATCAAAAATATTTGTATTTTTGCTCAGATGAGTGTCAAAACTTAATAAGTACGTTGCCCAAAAAAATTCAAGCCTTAATTAAAAAAATAAAGGCGACGTCACACAGTGGTAAAGGTTTTGGATTTTTATGTTTTCCTTGTTTTTAACAATTAAAAAATAATTTTAAGTTAAATGTTACAATAGAATGTTTTAAATTGTTTAAAATGTTGTTCAAATGATAATAGAAACAAATGTTTAATTAATTTTACAATTATCATAATTTTATTTAAAGAAAAATATTGGTGGGCCAATTGAGATGGGACGGGGCTTGTAGTCGGTGATTGTATAAAATAAAAATATAAGAATAATTAAAGTAGTGTTTCTTGATAATTCACTCATAACACTATATTTCACAGTAAAAAAAAATGTTCCCATAACAACGCTTTATAATCACAATATTATCAGGTTTCACGCTTACCTTCCAAACGGAAAAGGGTTCCATGTTCGAAAAAGTTTAAAAACACTGATCATACAAAAGCAGGGTGTCGGCCAAGATCGGAAAAACGGGCGACTCACCTGCCATGTGTATATTTATGGGCATTTCAAGCTACTTTTCAGCACCCCCCCATAACCAAAAACTAACATACTTACATACCGAAATTTGACCCACTAGAACACCTAGAATCCCAAATTTCATGAATAAATCCTAATATACGCAATTCTTCAGTTATTAAGCTCATGAAAAAGTGGCATTTTTAACACTCCCCATCACTCAATCACTGACTGACATATCAAAACCTAGAGTAAATACTTCCGCTGATCTAGAATACGAATTTAGCACCTGGTAGAAGTTTAGGCTACAATTAAAAGGGAAAAAATCGAAAAAAAAGCGAAACTTTTCCTTTTTTGGACCTAAAATGAAGGGGTGAAATTGATTGTAAAACTAGCAATTAACATATAGTGAGAATACAATCAAGCTAGAATTCTGAAATTTTGCATACTGGTAAAGCTTGGAACATTAATAAAGGAGAAGTGAAAAACCGAAACTTTCCTTTCTTCCGGAGTCGAAATGAGAGGTGAAATTTATGAAAAACCGAACGGTTTTTAACAGAAATTTTATAAGAAATATTTAATAATTATTAATATAAATGTTTAAATGTAATTATTAAAATAAATTAAAGGATAAAACTTTTCAAAAGTATTGATATCTGACCAAAAACATAAATGTGAAAAAGGGGCCAAGTTCGGTACAAATGTGCTTCTGACAAAGAGTTAAGGTCTAAACGGGTACAAGTTCCATAGCAGTTGCTTAAATCATAGCTATAAGAATGTAGAACGTTCTTCAATTGATTTAAAAAAATTTATTACGTTCTTTGATATTAAATTTATAACTTGGCAAGTTTTTTATATCCAACTAAATTGTTTGTAGTATAAAATAAGAACAACTAGACTAAATTTTAAGCTTGTATTAAATATATCGATTAACGTAATTTATTGACTATTACTTACCGGAGACATCATTACAACTATCAGGCAATATGAAATTTTCTTTTAAATCAATTGAAAGTCGTTGTTCATCCCTATAGCTATGATTTTAACTTAACTGCTATGAAATTTGGTACTCGTTTAGATCTCAACTCTTTTTGTCAGCGAAACGTTTATTTCGAACTTATTGTTATGTTTTTGAATCGCTTTCAACTACTATAGATCAAGCAGATTGAATTCGAAGCAGCTCTACTAATGCAAGCAAGATTCTATTGGAATGAAATTGAAAAGGCATAAATAAATGTAACTTTATACTTTATTTTATTTGGAAATATTTAAAAGATTATGCTTTTATTATAAAATAATCTTTAAGTGAATTTGAAAGAGATGAAGGGTACGACAATAAAAAATAATATTGAGAACTAAAAACACATTAATATATTTTCTTAGTTTGAATATTATTTTCAGAAAGTAGGGAATTTTGACAAAAATAACCTTTCTAATTTGATTAATAATTAGAAAAGTTTGCTCATAAAGAATTCATTCTTTCAGGTGAAAGTTTTGCCGAGTAGCAGAATTTTTATATATTGAAGGAGACAAGAGTGTGTCTTCTGCTGGAATTATAAATTTTATTTGTATAAAATAAATTTTATAAATAAATAAAATTTATAATTCAACGAAACTCTTTTATTGTCTCCTTTCAAAAATTCATTCAAAAATATTACACAGTAGGTACACTAGTATATATACATTATATATACTACTATACATATAATGATGGCCAATCTATATTTATATATATATACCATATATGTGATAGTAGAATTCAATATAATTTCTCTGAATTCCAAGTTATATTGGAAAACAAACAAAATAAATAAATAATAAAACTAGCCGCACCACAAATATGATTCTTAATAATGGAATAAGTACTTAAATAGTTAATAAGGTCAGATGGGGTAACTGGGCCAACTTCTTTTGTTTTCCTCCATATTTTTGGCTATAACTAAGTTTCTCTGAATTTATAGATCTCGTGACTATATTAATTGAAAAGTATTCTTGATAATCATGATACTTTCAACTTTTGATTATTCAAAATTTTGAGAGTATCTTAAGTTGAATGTAAAGTTTTTGGTTATTTGAATTAAACGCGTTGTGGAGTAATTGGATAGCCGGCCTATTTGCTGTTTTTTTTTAATTTTTAACATCTTTTGAGCAGTTGGACATGTTCCCCTATCCTCAAGGCCCTGGCCGTAGGTAGAATTAGTCTCATTTGTATATGGATTAAAAATAATCAAAATTAGCGATTCGGGGTAATTGGGCCCACATTGCGTTGCAGCCAGTTACTAGAACCTCTATTTTTTTATTCTATTGAATTTTTTCGCTAGATAAGTTTAACTTGTAATTATAATTTTTAAATTTTTATTACAGAAAATTCAAAAAAGTATCATAAATCGAAGCAACTAAACAAAAAATAATTTCATTTTTTTTTTAATGCAATCGAATGCAAGAAGGGTGCATAGTAAGGTGCTGGCTCTATGGATCTCGAAAGACCCTTGCATTATCGAAGAGAAGGGAAAGTTGATTAAGTGAGAGGGTGTAGACGTAGGTGTCTATGCACCCTGGTTTGAAGGTTTGAAGGTCATAGGTGCTGGGAAAGATAGAGGCTGGGAGAGAGTTCCAGTTCCTTGAAGTCATGGGGATATATGTATTCGCGAATGAAGTGGTCCGGCACTTTTCAATTTGACCGCAAAGAGTGTTGGGAGTCGGCAAAACGTGTGGTGCGTGCAAAGTATGCTTTGGGGGAATTATTGATTTTATCATCAGAGCACCTGCCGTGATAGTATCTATAGAAAAGGGCAAGGGCAGAGACATCTCTTCGATGAGCCAGCGAGTCGAGGGGAGTCAGTGAGGGTAGAATCGTCAATTAGCCTGACTCGTTTCTGGAATTATCAAAGGTAGCAAGAGAATATTTTGAGGCTCCTCTCCACAGATAGAGCCGTATTCAGAATGAAAGGAGACGGATTTGGGCCTTGCAGAAGGTGAGAAGTTGTGGGGGTTTGTAAAATCGCTTGGACCTGAATAAGAAGCCAATCTTCCTTGCTTGCAGATTTCGCCACAGGAGGAGATGTATTCTTCGAATAGGTCGTCCATTAGAGACGCCCAACATGGATGAAGCCCATCACACATTTTCAGGGTATTCGAATCGAAGTGAATATCAGGGAAATTTCTATTTCGCGCATAGAAATTAGACAACATTGAGTCTTATTTGAATTAAAGTTAGCTAAATTTTGAGAGCCCCATTTATTCAGTTTGTCTAGGTCGAGAGTAATTGAGAGCCCAATGTGATTCGATTATTCGGGAGAGAGGGTTTGCGTATTTACCCATTGAAATAAAGTTAAATAAGTTCCTTATGCTTAAGCCTTAATTAAGTACTTACTCATCTCAATATTTTTTCAAAGACAGGGTAAGGCAACTAGTTAAGCACACTTAACTAGGTAAATTAGTAAATAAGTAATTAACTTAACAAAGTACTTAAGTATAAAATAAACTTAAAAAATTTCTCTAATTCAATTGAAAATTTTATAAATGAAAAAAATTAATTTACTCCTAAAAAAATGTGGTAAAATTAAAAAAGCTCTAGGTTAGGACCCCTATTTGAGTTGCCCCCGGCCCAGTTACCCCAATGTCTTCTCTATGATCTTAGTTTCCTCGTTGGGGTACTTGGAATGACACCAAGGGGAAGTATTTACAAATTGACCTCTTGGAATTAATTATTGAAACGACAGAAGAAGAACAAACAATTGTTAAATTGTTAATTGTTTATTTGTAATAATATAAACTTAAAAGTTATTTAATATATGAAAAATTATATTTATTTATGTTTATGTAGTTGCTAATTTATGTATATATATATTTATTACTATTTCTTTAGCTATTCTTCTTTTTTTAATTTATTTTGTTTATTTTGATATTTTTTATTTTATAATACCAGGATTCAGAAGAGTATTCTCACTATTATGAAGATAGCAGTGAATCTTTATTATATTTTATATATGTATATATATATAATTATTTATATATTTATATAAATATTCATCTATTATAGATATATATATATATTATTCATATATATATATATAAGAGATAGATGAATTTAGTAGTGACAAGATAAAGATATACAATTTGACTTTATTAAATCTTGTTTGTTTATTTTAATGAAGTTATCTCTGTCAAATAGACACAGTCATTTCAACTTTTGTTCCTGAAAAAAAAATTCAATATTAATTTTCAATTTAGCTTTTACATTTGAAAATGAAGGAATACTTACTCAACAAAAACAAAATATTTTATTAATACTATTTATTTTATTATATTAATAGTTGAAGTTTATGTATAAAAAGTTCTATATATAATATATCTTATCACATTGACTAAATTAAAAAAAATGTATAAATATATGTATAGTCTTAAAGTCATATCAATTTAGTATGTTTATATATATATATATATAATATAATACTTTTTTATGATACATATATTATTATCATTATTTCTATACCTAAATATAATTTATTGAGAATTACTAAAAAAAAATTTATATAAATATGAAATGTTCTGATTCTTTAAAATTTTTTTCTTATAATTTTAAATATAAGATTGGTTTATCTGATACTTATTTACTATTATTAATGTAAAATTAAAAGATAAGTAAATAATAAAAACATTTTTTTCTTCTTTATAGTTTATTTTTTAATGAAAATATACTTAATAGATAATTATTACTATGTCATATTTTATTATTATTAACAGTAAAGATGTATATAGTTTAGTTTTATATAGCATATATTATTATATCCATTAATAAAAGCACACACCACAAAGTAATAAAAAATAATTTATCTTATGAACTATTATATATTTAATATATTATTTAATATTTTTAAATTCTCATCTTTTGATATTTGGCAACCTTTTTTTATTTTTCATTTATTTATTTTTTATTTATGTTTTTTGTTGTTGTAATATTTGATATTGATACATGTCCGGCTGTTTTATAATTTTTATAAAATATAAATTATAATTTATACAATGTCAAATACTAATATGATTCATTAATAAAACTATTTTTGGCAGGACAAATTGTCAAGAAGGAAAGTAGGAAATTGAAAATATTACCATTGTGAAAATGAACACAAGACCTTAATTACACTATACACTCTGTATTTATGTCTAGGTATCTAGATATTTATATTGTATTTTATCAAATAATAAAAATAAAATAAAAATTAATGAAATTCAAACTTGGACTAAAACTTTAGCCAGATCTAGGAGTGTATTTTGCCTTAGTAATTTGGAGTGAAAAATTTACGTAATCTTTGCGTGATACATAGTATCCAATTCAGGCTTAAAAATAAAAAAAATTTGAAGGTCTATTTTATTTAGCCTTATATTATGAAACATATTTATTATGATTTTTTAAAATTTTTAATAAATTTAGAATATCCTATTAGTATAAATGGTTTATATTATTTTAAAAAAAAAAAAAACAATTATTCTCGTCATCAATAATGGACAAATTATAATATTTTTAAAAATCTAATTAACACACAAATTCCATATATTTTTAAATAATTTCGTGTAAAAAAATACCAATTTTGATAATATTGTAGGAGATTTTTTTCTTCTAATTTTTTTCTTGACTCACAGACGTCAAAAACTTAGGGCCAATAGCAACAAAATTGCACATGGTCCACTTTGGGAATTACAAAATAATGGTAAATTCGACACCTGCTGGATTACTATCTTTGAGATTAGTAAAAACTACAAGAATTGCTTAGGATGACCTTATTTTGGCAAGAGTTTTCTTACCTATTTCGATATATGGATATTTTTTCGTCAACTTGTTTTATCCGTAAATGAACTATTTAAAAATATCGCTGACATCAATATTTTTCGAAATTCTACATTCCTAGTAAAAACATCTGAAGAGTCAGCCATGAACTTTTATATATCCTTTTGTAATTTGATTGGTTAATAGTAGTTGACGTCATCAATTAATTTTTAATTAGACCATTTATAAATAAGTGAATTAAGTAAATATTTATTTATAAAAAAATCAATAGCTAAGTATATTAATTTATACTAAGTTATTTGCACTGTCCTTTTTACTTATATTATTTTTTTCAAAAAAAAATTTAGTTATAATTACCCATTGTATATTTTATTGTGCCACTAGAATATTCAATTCAACTTAATCTCTTTTCTCGCATGCAGGAGATCTTGGTCGGTCATTATATGAAAATCGCCTGTCTAGTGTAAATATATGGACAAACTCAAATAGAGCACATTTTAATCTTTGTTTTATAGAATCAGGCATTTACGAGACGTTAAATATTTATTTATTTTTTTGAACATTTCGACAATTATACCCCCTTTTATTTAATTAATTATTTAATTAATATCCTTATAGAGCGTCGGGGTAACTGGGCCATGATTGTGATTTTGGCTTTAGTGAGGTCGAATAGATTTCGGTCATTTGATATTTGGCGTCTAGGTATTTGATCGCCTCATTTCCTAACAGATACAATCCAACACTAGTTGCTCTTTTTACCTCGGTGAGCTAACAAGTTTTGCCTAGCACGATGAGGATAAGAGTGTCATTTGTATAACCTACGACGTGAATGCCTTTGTGCCATTTCATCCTTTCTTTCTCCACTGAAGTTATATTGTCCATTATTAGATTGAAGGGGCAGGACTCGCTTTCTTCCCATTTCTAATAAGTGCAAATCATGCTCAATCGTTCCTCCGGTCACAATCGCATTCTCCTGCTTCATTATTGAGATCTTGATAGGTCGTTTTGATGATCCTCTTTCTTCCTTCAAAATAATAAGAATATCTTTCAGATTCAGACTCGGTCAGAATGTTTCATTGGTTTGGCGCGTCAGTCTTAATGATAGTTTTCAATCTTAGAATTTGGTTTTCTCTAAATATCATCAGGTTGTTTATCGACTGGGTCAGTTGGTGGACCAACTTCTCATCAATATCTTATAAGATCGTGAGTTATTTAGTGATTTCACCAGTGTTTTTTTAAATTTTTCATAGGCATGTTCCTGAATTGCCAAAAGGCAAAAATAAATATTTATTAAGTATATGACTGATCCTAGAACGTGCATAGGTCTTTATCTTTTAATTTAGCTACTTTTAATCAGATTCATTTTTGGTTTGTCTGATCCATATAACTACTGTGTAGCTATCATTTGGTTTATACGAATCACCGATCATCATTATCATTCGATAATGGTTTTCTGAAGTAGATGAATGAATACTTATTGAAAAAATATTAGTTCATTATTTCGGTTATTTTCGAGTAATTAGTTATTGTGATAAATATTTCTTATACCTTGTTCTAAAATTATAAAAATATATTTTAGGAATTTCTTTAAAAAATTAATCTTATGTACGCTTTTTTTACCGTGACGGATCGTGATTACCTTCAATGGCAAACAGTTGGTACTAGTTGAAGTCAGGCAGCGCTAAGTACTCCATGTCCGTGCTGGCCAGGGGGGATAGGGGGACTTGTCCCCTGCGCCTTGCTAATGGCTTTTGCTCCCCTGCCTAAGTCTTGAAAAATCATCTAGCAAAAACCATTCCATTGTTTTAATGTATTCAACAAAACCAAAATTAAATTATTTACTCTCGGAATGAATAATAGTAATATCCTTATAGAAGAACATATTGTATATTGATCTAGCTAGTTGACACAGATACTTTTGAAATATTTTTGAAAATGATTGTTTTAAAGAGAAAATATATGTTAATTTGAAAATGTTTTCTGAAATATATAAATCTCTTTAAAGTGAAACCAGCTCGAAATGGCGCGTCTCTTATTGTTTTAGTATATCATTTGTAATGTACAGTTAAAACGTAATGATTTAATCAAAACTCTAAAATTTCTTGTTTTCCCCAAAACATGTTTTTTTAAGAAATAGTCTGTAGTAAATATGCCAATTTTGAATTTTTGAAGCCGGTTAGATTTTCAAAATTTCCGGTTCCCGTCAGACCCCCACACTACTTTGTCCCCACCATGGAAGGTACCTTTTCTTCTCAGAAGTACATACCTACCGCCGTTCCTAAATCCTTTGATTGAAAATTAACAGGCATCAGCCATTAGATTCCTCTTGTTCTTGCGCCCCTTGCACTGCAATGCATACGATTTGATCTTTAAATATACCTAACTATTCTTAAAAAAATTTCAATTGTTTTTTGATAGGTTATAATGTAAATAAATTAAATATTACACTTTCTATTTCATATTATAAATTGAGAATGACACAAATAAAGTAATATAGTTTTTGAAATTTATTATATACTTGAAAATATTTAGATATCACACTGAAATTTTGAATTATAAAAAATACTATTTATTTAAAAAGAAAATTGTTTAATATTTAGTATATATCCAAAAAATAGAGCTATCCCATGTATTGCAATAATTTTAAGAACAGGACGAAATTTAAGATTACGATAGTACTTGTACAAGGCTGAGTCGGTGAGACTAACACTCGCCCGAAATTTCCCGTGAAGATAAGAGAAAGCGCATTATTCCAAAAAAAAAAAATTATTGATGGTTACCATTTTATAAAAAAAAATAAAACCGACTTTAAAAAATTAAATGCAACAAATGAAATAATAATAACAACTAAAATAAATAAAATACACTAAAAGATATAAAATAATTATCTTACATTGGTAAAACTAAACGATGAAATATTAACATGAAATTACTGAAGTCAAGTTGCCAAGCAAACTACTATAAGCGAGCATTACCCTGCAACCTACTAAATAAGATCGTCGAGTGGTCATATAATGCCATATATTTGCTGGTAACCAAAAGTAATTTCATGTTAATATTTCGTCGCCTGATTGTAACTGAATAAGATAATTATTTTATACCTGTTAGTGAATTTTATTTTATTTTTAAGTTATTATTATTTTATTTGTTTACATTAATTTTAAAATCGGTTTTATTTTTTTATAAAAATTATTTTTATTTTTCTCTTTTAATTGATGTTATTAATAGTGACTTAATGTGTCGCACTTGCCTGCATCTCGTAGAAAGCGTCGGGCGAATGAATCAAAGAAAAATGATAATAAAATTCAATTCATAAATATCGAAATTCTCTCGACGTTTTGATTTAAATAGATATTTTAAAATTTCCACTAAAGATTTTATTATTATAATTGAAATTATTTGGTCATAATTGAAGATTTACATTGTTTTCGTCATTGATCATATCTTCAGAACTTGACCAAATTAATATGGTACTACCCCTAGTACCCTCTTTCCAATAAAAAAGAATCAGTAAAATCGGTTGATAACAAAGAAGTTATCACACCTAAGCAAACATGTATCAAAAAGATTCAATACGAATGAAAAAAAAAACGGGACCAATCGGAAGCTAGACTGAACCCAATGCAAAAAAAATCATCCAAAATCGGAAGTTCCAAATTGGCGGAGATATCAGTGTATAGGACTGCAAAAAAAAAAAAAAATCCAGTCGAACCTCTCCTTTTCTGAATAATTAAAAATAATAAATACTTTAACTGTATTTTTTATAAATGTTAAAAACCAGATCTCAATAAGAAAGTAAGTATACAATTTTTAGCTAGTAATCTTACATAGAAATTTCTGGCTGAGGTCTTGGTTTTACTATTTTGGTCAATCGTAACAAAAAGGAAAACGGCAAAATTATTTTTCTGAGTCCAACTTTTTGGCCAAAATTTTCAGGTTATATTCATAAGATATAGGTATTTTGAATAGAAATAAAGACACTTAGGATATATGGTACAACTGAATTTGTGTTTCATTTGAAAATTTATCTATTTTGTGGTGCTTGTAGTCGATATTCTAGACTAATTAGTGTATTTCATCTCTACGATTACACCGACTAAATCGTGAAATGGCAATTGATATTTATATTATCCGGGTAGTACCTACCTGCTACTGCTAAAAATTTCAAAGCTAACATAATAAACGAAATAAAGTTTTTAATAAAAGTTAGGCCCCTATTCTGTCTGAAAATTCATTCCGCCCAATAACAATTTCAAATTTAGGGAACGAAGAAAAGATTATTTTTATTACAGGCAAAAGGATCAGTCGGGGCTCGAACCCGGGTGAAGAGAAAATTATTTTCAAGTCACGGGTCTGCGGTCGATTGGAGGCGCTGGAATAATTAATTGTTTAATTAATGGAATCAAAATTTCCAGTGAAAAATGAACAGAGAGGATTAAAAAAGAAATTCCATAATTCATATAGACAAAAAGGAGAACAATAAATTTGATTCAAGAGGATCAGTAGCTTGAAAATGGATATGAGGTAAATCTCTATGACAAAGCATTTGCAGTGCCATGCAAGATCCAGGTTCGAGCCCCGGCGCAGTCTCTTTGTCTGTAATCACACTCCTCCTTTTCTTCGTTCCCTAAATTTGAATTTGTTATTAATTGTCTTTACACCTCGTGTGATTGTACTTGGTGAAGAAGAATGCTTTTTAGTCTGTGACAAATTAGTTGGGAGGCACTGGAATAATTAATTGTTTAATTTTTTTTTTTTTTTTTTTTTTTTTTTTTTTTTTTTGGCTTTTCCTTTCATACTTATTATTGATACTAATATATTTTTGGTATATACGAAGTCCAGATTTTGGCTGGCACCTCAAGTCACAGTTCTGAACCGGGTCCCTGGTTAGCTCGCTGTCACGCTACCTTCTTACCATTTGTTGTTTAATTAATTCTTAATATTTTTGAAAGGTAAATAAATATTTTATTATCATATTAATGTTTGTTTTATATTGTTATTAAAAAATCTAGTCGACTGTGATTAACACCTTTGAATAAACAATTCATTGATCAATAAACAATACATTAATTTTATAAAAACTTTTTTATGTAGCAGCTTTAATTTTAATCTGCCAAAGAAAAATTCAAATAAATAAAAAATATGCGGATGTTAAGTTAAGTAAGTACTCTCAAATACGTCAAATTCAATTTTTTATTAAAATCCAGATCCTTTAGGTAAATGTGGCTAACGAGTGTAGTTAGATGTCTTAAACTTAAATATTACGTGAATTCTCCGAAAAACCCATATTACTCGTGAACAACTGTTGTAAACTTTGGGAAATATCAATGAAAAATAATATAGGTATATCGTTTTTCCAATAAGTAATAAATTAAAAAGTTTAACAGTCTAGCGAAGATATATTCTGTGTGATCAAAACTTGCAGAAAGACATAAAAAAACGTAGAGGTTTAATTCAGGGGTAAGTCAAGCAGGTAGAAACTTTATGAAAATTTGGAGCAAAGAAATTAGGCATTTTATTAAAACACGACACATTGTTGGTGCTTTCATTGTCCGTCGTCAGTATGTAACTTGGAAGATCGTGCCCATCCATCGGATTATACGATTACATATTATTAATATGTGCAAATTTTGACGTTGTAACACTGGATATACTAATTTTTATTGTTGAGGATAAATAAACTGAATTTGCTTCTTTCAGTAATTTATTTTGATTTTCAAATGGTTATTCCAAATATTTCGAGAGCGTTCTCAGCATCTCTTCCTCAGTGGAAAAACTGTGGGACCACCTCGCTCAGCTGGTCATTAACAGTAATTGGTTGGTTCAATTCAAAACCAGCTCTGGTGTTGTCTTCAATTTTAAATTTCATTGGACTTTATTCATAAGGAAGTCTTTAAATAATTATATATTATGTTATCTCATTTTAAATTTGTATATATGTATGTGTGTGTTCTGTGATCTGATCTTTTTATCATCTCTGTACAATGATGAATCAGCACATTGGTGGGGAGTGGGTGAGTACTTTTTTGACACCTGTAATTATAACAACTCACTGACTCCACAGTTTCACTGAGGAAGAGATACTGAGAACGCTCTCGAAATGTTTGGAATAACCATTTGAAAATCAAAATAAATTACTGGAAAGAAATGAGTTGGTTTCATTGTTAAAAGAAAAAAATAATCAATATATTCGAAAATTGGAAATATTTAAACCTATTGCCTCCTTTCAACTGCAAAACAAAAAATAAAATAAAATAAAATAAAAATTATAACAAATAAAAGAATACCGACACATGATAATTTTAAAATATATTTTAAATAATTTTTTTTAATTTTTTGTACTTTTTCCATATCTATTAAACATGCTGTCTGCATCTTTCTTTATAGAATCTTTTCATTTAAAATCTGTAATAAATTGATGTAGTATATAGTATATGGTAGAATTATTTTAGATAAATGAATATTTTGGTTGCTAAAAGATTTGTTAGGATGATAGATGAAAATAATTTACTACTGAAGATTTCATACTGACGAAGACAAAATATTAACAAAACATTTTTGGAAAAATTGTTTTAAATAATTTTATTTTTAAAATTATAATTTGATAATATTTTTGCTTTTTGAGTGATTATTTGAATTTGACTTAATGGACCCAGACTAGGTACGCATACACTTTTAAAATTTATGATAAAAATGTTACATGCGTATTTCGTTACATTTGACAAGTCGATTACATATAATAATTTTAAATAATATGAATAAATAAATCAATAAATTTATAAATAAATTTATTTTATATTATCTAATAAACTTATAAAATTAATAAATAAAAACAAATATAAAATTTAAATTAAAAATATAATAATATATAGTTAATAATTTATATAGTAAACAAAATAAACTCAAAAAAGAAAATAATTAATTAATAAAATAAAATTATTATAAAATTTGAATAGATAACTTTAATATATGATGATATATACATATATATATACTATACATATATAAATATGTCCTATTCATATATTTATTTAGTTAACAAAAATAAAAATAAATTAAATTAACTTTTCTTTCTTTTGTTGAAAGAAATAATATTTATGTGTATATATATATAGATAGATAGATATTCGTGTATCTACTGTTTCTTTCATCTTTCATAAATTTAGTTTTAATATAATAAAAATATAAGATGTTTACATTAAATATATTTATATACTTATATATTTTATATTTTATATACATATTTATTCTTTTACAAAAGGTTCACACACCTATCTAAGTTGAGTCAGCTAAAAAAAGAAAATGAGCCTCTAAGACGAAGACGTGTCCCTTCCTTCTCTGGGGGTGGTGCAGGTCAATCCACCAAATGCAAAACCAGTTTTATTCTATTTTGTTCTCGATTATCCATATTTTTTATATATATATTTTTCTTTTATTAAATTAATCAATTTTTATGGAACAAATAGATTCATTTTTATTATCGAGGTGCCATAACATGGAAATTGTCCCTGTATTAATGAATTCAAGTCAGTCAAGTCGAGGTATTTTAGAATTTCTGAATGCTTTTAATTTAGAATACTGAATGTAAACGCCATCATCTGGATTTAAGTATGTAGGTTTAGCATTTTGACACCTTGACAAATTATTATTCCTTTATTAATGCAAACTTTTAAATAGTCACATTTAAAATATATCGGTGCACAAAATTATTGAATAATTATCTTCTTTTATTACAATTCAAGGCTTGCTTCCAAGTATTAGGTAAAAATCAAAGAGCTGCAAGATGTCAATAAAAGTTCAATACCAATTAAATATAAAAAAAAAATACTATGATAAAAAAAAAAAATAAAGTAATCTGGGCATCTGGGATTGAGGTGTGTCTCTTTCTAGGGTTTATCCATAATCTCTAACCGCTCGATTAGGTAGCCCCTACAAATTTTTCTGGTTACGGACTTGTTTGATTGTTATAATATTATGATAAATATATAATATTGAACACTCTCACTCAAAATCGACACTAGTTCCTATCATCATCGCTCAAAAGAATCAAGCTAGTTTCAAATGTCAAAATGCCCCCTCTGGCTTAACTGGTGTACGAAAATTTTGCATGTATTTCTATGTATATTATACTCTTTGATTCGCTTAATAATGATTCTGATTAATAAGAATATAAAAATAAAAAAAATAAAAATAAAAAATAATAAAAATATATGAAAAAATAAAAAGTGGTGCATATTTTGCTATTTTAAATATGGGGAAAATAAATTAAGATGAAATAATGTTATAACTAATAAAAATATTCTCTAATGGTATGTATAATGCATAAAAAATTCTCTTTTAATAATACTTTTTATAGTATTTAATTTAATACACAAAACAACAATTAAAAAAAACACCTAAATATTGCTATAGGACAACAAGATATATATATATATATTATTTTTTATTCAGATATTATACTCTTCCAGAATGAGAATACAATTATATTATCATGAAAAAAAAATATTAACAATTCAAGTGCCAAAGCATGTATTCAGATCCAAAAATTGATTTATATATTCATTTAATTAGTTTCTTTATTTCTGTACAATTTAACTGTTTTTTTTAATTGAGTTCATCGTTATATTGAAAGTGAAACGTCTAAAAATAATAGAAATAGAGAAATATAAGTAAATATCTTTTCATATCGAGTATCGACTAATTTTATGGATTTGTTTTTCTCCTTCAAAGATTAAAATTAAAATAATTATTAATAATATGTTTGTTGTTCTATAGCAATTTTAAGTACAGATATTGAATAAAAAAATTCTCTGATTTCTCCCCCCCCCCCCGACCCTCATCCTAACATTAATTTTTATTTTTCCATTTATTTTTCTATTGCTTCGTCATTAATTTATTATATTATTTCAACAAACAACAAAAATAAAAAATAAAATCTAGTAACATCTATAAAACAATTTGGTGTATTTTTTGTAATTTTTTTTATTTTTATTTTTAATTTTTTTTTAATTTTTTTAAAAAACTTCCAGAATGATGGGTAAATTGGTTTAATTGTTTCTCTGTTTATAATACAATTTCTCTTTTGTTTTTGTTTGATTTTTTTATTTATTTTGTTGTTTTATTTTATTTTGTCTGAAAAAAATATCTCCAATATGTCTGTTATTTAGTCTTCATTAAATAATTGATTTTAATTTTGACTTCGGTGTTGATAGGGCTTGAATTTGAGGTTGTCGCCTTTCAATTAAGTATTCAAACCTTCTAAAAGAGGCTGTTGTTTGTTATTTATAATATTATTAGCGCTATTATTACTAATACTATTGCTGTTGTTGATGTTACTAGAACTACTACTATTAGTATTATTCTCTACCATAGGATTGTTGTTGTTTGCATTGGATGTTGGTGTGTTTGTTGTTGGATTTGTTGACCCGGATGTTCCTGTATTAACTAACTATATATCGCTCGCCGCTGGTCTTGACAGTACTAGTCGTAAGTTATTGTTATTATTATTATTAAATACAACTGCGAAGGGAGCGGTCACCTCCAGATAAGGGGTATACTTGTTGTTGTTGTTGTTTGGCGCAACAGGTGTTGGCGTTGCGGTGCTCGGGTAGGTTTCGGCGGCGGCGGCGGCAAATAGGCCGAGTCGAGGAAAGCGCGAGGCGGTTGTCGAAGAACGATAGAAGGCGGCGGTCACGACATTTATGCCGGGGCTGGATGTTGTTGTTGTTGTTGCTGGTCGTTGGAAGGCATGGATGATCCGCCACTGCTGCTGCTCATTTGTCGGAAGATGGCAGTCTTGCTGTGGACATCTGACTGCTCAGATGGTGGTGGTGATGATGGATCTGTTGCTGGATCGCCCGTTGTTTGATGTAATTCGAAAACTCGGTCGGCGACATCCTAGAAACAGGTCATCATCATCGATCATTAGAATTAAAAGAATAACAAAACTCAAGAGTATTGAATTTGAATTATTTCTGTTAAGAAATGTCTCAATCGTGCAAAATAAATTTTCTGGTTGGCTGACTCTGTATTTGAATACGACCGATGATAACTTAGATCTGAGAAATAAAAGTTCACATTGCTCGTATTAGCAGAATTAAGATTTCTAAACTAAATAAGGAAAGATTTTCAAACTACTGAATCCGAGGTGTTATGAAAGATTTTTAATACATACCTATTTACCAGAAAGTTTTAATTTATGAACAGTACTGGTAAACCTTCTTGTTACATTACTAAATATTTAAAATATATGATTTGACTATATTTTACATTTAGAATCACGTGACAGAAAATGTCAGCTATATAATATAGTATGTCAGATTTGGTTTCATCAAAAACAAACCATTGCCCGGGAATGCTTATTGGCTCTTGGGTTCAATTCTCGGGGGTGTGAACAAAACCCTTCTGACATATAATAAAAAAAATCATCCCTAAACACCTCAAATTTAGTAGTTGACAATCTCTCGTGACTTTCTTTAGAGATCATAGAATACCTATACTTTCGTGCCAAAATAAAGAACTAAGCCTTTGAAGGAGACAATAAAAAATTATGCTACGCGAATTAACAATTTCTTATTATAACTTGAGACCTGATTTCCGAGACTTCCCTCCTTCATCGATCAATAAATGATGAAAGGCAAGCCCTCGGAAATATAGTCTCGTTAAATAAACCAAAATTGCAATTCCAGCAGAAAGATGCTATTGATGCTCACTCAATATATAAAAATTCTGCTACTCTCGGCAAAAACTTTCAATTTAACTAAGCCTTTGTAGCTTTAGAATTTTCATTTGAATATGTATGTAGGAGACACCGATACTGCAGAGGCTATAGGGTGCTCGACTTCGAATCGAATTAACTAGGGATCGAATCTCTCTTCAGTCACAACAATTTTAATGCCATTCAACCATGTCAAGTCCAGAAAAAGGCAATGGGAAATCATCTCTGAGGGCAATTTCCTCAGGAAAATTACTATGGAGAGGATGCGCAATATATAGTAATAGCCAACGTTCGGAATCGAAGATGAAGTTGAATAGAAGAAGCAAACTTGTTTTATAACACAAAATTTCTTATGCTTGCGTAACTCGTAAATATTTTTGAAAAAATTAGAACACTTTAAATAAGCCAATGTCTTAATATTCATGCTTTTATTAAGAAAAATAAAGTTTGTGAAATTTTTAAAAAGCTGGAGCTGTGAAAAAGAGAAAATACTAATTTTGATATTTTCATTCGTAAGCTGCATAGAGAAAATAAGGCTATTATTAATAAACATCACTTGACGCAATTCTCAAATTCAAAGATTTAGATATGTCGAAATATGAATGGGTATATAGGAAACCCGTTTGCAATTGATATAAACGCATGCTATCTTTGGTCTTACGAGAGTTGAACAAGAAATGTTAATATACTTATCTTGTAACCCGATGTATTGATCGCTGTTGACGTTTTCAACACCATATTTTATTTTATTTTGTATTTCATTAAAAAAAAAAACATGATCTTAGGGCCGGTTGTATGTCCCTTAAAGTAAATGCTACCGCTAACAAGCAATTGGTAAATGGAGGGACTGGGATGCCTGTCATCTGATTGGCCATCTGATCCCTCGGTACAAATCTACCGTTTGTTGAGTGCACTTTGCGATGTGGCCTAAGAGAAGGAAATTATTTTTGAGGATGAGGAGTTATAAAAATTGAGGAGGGAATAAGTGGCAATTTTTTATGAAAGCATGGAAACGAAGCTTCGTGAAGTTAGGAAACTTGGGATTAGCCTAATGCCTGAATTATAAATATAGATACTATGTGAGGTTCATGATTTACAACTCGACTTGTACCCAAATAGACATTTTCAAAACTTGAAGCAAGATTTTCGTGAGTTAGTTTGAGTATTTGGATGCAATTGGACTTTGATGCAATTGACTCTTGAGTGTCCAAGATGCTCACCTGTTGGCGCGTTTGCTGCTCGTTTTCAATTTGGTGCTCCCGAATTTGGTCTGAGCGAAGGTGGCTGTCGTGAAGGTAAGCGGCGCAGTGGACCTGGGGATGAAGGCGGCGGTGACAGGACTCGGCGAGCCTTTGTAGGGAGGCGTTGGGGGCGAGGAGCCTGCCCCCGAGGGTCTGTTCAGCCCCCCCGGGTACGGCGAGCCCGATTTCGGCGACAAGGTGAGGTTGCCGAGCGACGAGCCCACTGCCTCGATCGGACGAAAGCATTGCGCCTCCGGGTTGAATGTCTTGGTGACCTCTCGGTCGGCTGAGTCGTCGTGGGGGTCGGCAGCTTCCGAGTAGAGCACCTTGACAGCGCCCTTCTCACCGATCCGATAGCTCACCTCGCCGGGGTCCACCCACACAGCCAGCTCGCCGGGCAGATTCTCTAGCACATCCTGGATGGGGACACCGCTCTCCCGGGCAGCTCGCTCCAGCACCTGGTCGACGGGGTCGCCTGTCTTCAGGCATCTGAAGGCGGAGCCTCGGAACGGCTTCTCCGGATACCAGTGGCCTTGGAATTTTTCTTTCAGAGCCTTCTCAAGCTCCTCGCCGAAAATGTTGACGCGGCGCCTCGGAAGTTTGTTGTATAAATAGGAAATGACGAAGTTGAGGGCAACTTGCACTTCGATGTGCATTTTGGCCCAACGAACATCCAACTGCAACAGACAAAACAGCAACAGACATTAGTTAAGAAGAAAAAATAACTCATCAAACCAATACGCACATAATATGGAACAAAAATTGGATTATAATATATTAAAGAATAAATAAAAATATTGATTTTTGACATCATTTTAAATGGTTCCATATGAGCAATATCACTCAATCATATTTCGAGAAAATACTATAATTAATATCCCTTAAAATTTAGTTGTTTTTTCTGTTATTTACTTTATAAGCCTTTTGTAGACCTTAAGACCATGAATTCGTTCAATTTTTTTTTCTTTTTATTAAAATAGTTTTATTTCTTTGTTTATTCTTGATTGAAAGTTATCTACTATATCTTCTATCTACTACTGTTCCGTACGTACGTCAAGCTTGAATCATTTGCCAAGATTTAAAACTTGGAGTGAAATATTGAGCGCGATATTTATGTTAGTGAGTTGCTCATTTTGGTGGTAGGAGAGGGCAAAAACAACCCCCATGACACATAATTAAAAATAATCCATTTCATCTTGGATCTAATAGATGACAACCAACCAATCTTTTGGGTTTTTTTTTAAAACATATTATTTTTTTCAATCCCGTTTTATATTTAGGTATATAAACAAATTTCTTTCAATTTTTTACAAATTTTAATAAATGTTTCGAGTACTAGTACTATAATAATATTATTAATTTCCCTCATTTTACACATTTTCACAATTAATACTGTTAAAAATTCTTATAATTTCCATCCGTCTACTTCATCGATAAATTGGTAGGTATATAATAGAAAAATTTAGGCAATTAAAATAATATACTATCAAAAATAAAACAATTTTACAAAAACTTTTGTCAAATTCAAAGAAATGACAGCACTCTTGCTATGATTTGTGTAATTTGAACGAAATCCCTCGGTTAAGCCCATTGGGCGTTATCCAATTAGACTGAGCTCTACGCTGCGCTGTCCCGATAGAACTGAATGGCATTTCTCTCTATTGCCATTATTTTCTATCATTCTTCATAACTTATAATTATTTTATTATTTTGAAAAAAAAAAGAAAAAAATCCGAGCATCGAGTAGGATCGAACTGGCAATTTTTCTGTCAAGTTTTAGTAGTTTCTGAGATATTTCGTAAACACTAAGAAAAAATACTCCAATAGTTTTCTGCACAATTATAATTTTTTTTTTAAGGGCCTCTAGCCTCACATTTCCGATTCTCCGACACCGGATGAATGGCTCAGGGTGTGGCCACAGCAGAACGGTAGAAAAACCTTTGTATGCTGTGGGAGTTAATTATTAGGGTGAAAATTTTTAAATTGAGTTCAGTGAGTTGAAAGTCAATAAAAAAATAGCAATAATAATCCCATTCAGTGAGACAAAATAAATATAAATAAAAAATAAGCTGACGTGTTCTGATGTGGCCATCCACTTGACTTTACCATACAACCTGGCCCCTCACTTATAACAGATCATTCAATAAGTCCGTAGGATAAGTAAGAAAAAAACAAAATTTTTACAAAACTCGATTTTATTATTCAACATTGTTGTCTTCGAGGGCGATACAACGAGTATAGCGATTTTCCAACTTTTCGATACCACTTTTATAGTACAATTTCTCTTTCTCGTCAAAATAGGCCTCAGTTTCAGCGATTACTTCATCATTGGACTTAAATTTCTTCCAACAAGCATTTCACGAAGTTGAAAACGGGAAAAAGTCACTAGAGGCTAAATCTGGAGGAAACGTTAGGTGGGTAAGCAATTTGAAGCCTAATTCATTCAATTTTGCCATCGTTTTCATCGATCTGAGACACGGTGAATTGTCTTGGTGAAACAACACTTTTTTCTTTTTCAAATGTGGCCGTTTCTTTGCGATTTCAGCCTTCAATCGATCCAAAAAGGCACAGTAATAGTCGCTGTTGATGGTGGTTCCTTTTTGGAGATAGTCAATGAATATTATTCCGTTCGCATCACAAATACAACCATCACTTGCTTACCGGCCGACTGTTGCGTCTTTGGTTCGTTCGTCGACTGCTGTCCACTCAGCTGACTGTCTTTTGGATTCTGGTGTGTAATAGTGAAGCCATGTCTCATCCATTGTCACATATCAACGATAGAATTCCGTTTTATTACGGTTTTAACAGCGCCAAACACTCCTCCGAAGCATCGATTCGTTGTTGTTTTTGGTCGGCTAGGATCCGCAACACCCGCTTTACTGAAACTTTCGCATACCCAAATGTTCGTATAAAATGGTAAAAACACTACCTCCAAATATCTACAATATCAGCTAGCTCGTGCACCTTCAATTTGGCGTGATCTTTCATAACCAATTTGTGGATTTTTTTTATGTTCTAGAATAACAGCCTCATTTGGGCGTCCACTGCGCTCTATGCATCATTTGTGCTGGTACGACCACGTTTAAATTCAGCAATCCACTTCTCTGCCATTTGTCTCGATGGAGCAGAGTTCGGATAATGTTTATCAAGCCATTGTTTGGTTTTCCACTGTATTTTTTTTCATCAAAAAGCAATGCTTTATTAAAACTCGAAATTCACTTTTTTCATTTTCTTTTTCAATAACAAAAGTTGCTTCACACAAAATGCTATAACTCTCGAATCAATAGTAAGATTACTGTCAAATTTATACACGTATCGTTTGAAGGTTAGTACTAAATAAAAAACATGGAAAAATTAATGCCGCCATCTATGTGTCATCCTAAGGACTTTTTGAATGGACTGTTATTTAATATCTAAAAAAAAAATTATAATCATGTAGGGGAAGGGGAGTTAGTTTTTGCATTTTTAGACTTCTGCGGTCACACTGATTATGTATACACAATTTGGTTGAGTTTGGTATACAAGAGCCTAGATTTTCATTTTTTGACCTACCCCCCATTTTGGGCGGTTAGTTTTTGCATTTTTAGACGTTTCTGGGGTCCCACTGATTATGTAAAATTTGGTTGAGTTTGGTACACGAGCCTATATTTTCATTTTCTTATTGCTCATTTTGGGCGGTTACTTTTGTATTTTTAGACTTCTGGGGTCCCACTGATTATGTATATAAAATTTGGTTGAGTTTGCTCAAATGGCCTAGATTTTTTAGTTTTTCGCCCCCTCCACCACCTAATTTTAGGCCGATATGCACCAAAATCTAATCAGCTCTTAATCTCAATGGACCAAGCATTACGTGTGAAAGTTGGTTGATATTCACACTAGTTTTTTGAGCTAGCTCGTCTAAAAATTTGGTAACACACAGACAGAACTAACAAAGAATGACTAACTTCGCAAACCTTTGACAAAGCAATTATTATATATTCAAAAAATATAATTTTTCCGATGTTCACTTATTTGGACTTTTTGCCGACGAGAATTTAATTAAAATAATTTAATCCGTTTTTGAGATATTTCGAAAAAAAGAAGGAAAAAAAACACTTTTTTCATGCGCGATTACAATACTTGATCATACTCTAACATGGAAAAGTAAAAATTAAAAGTCACTGGGATGAAAGAAAAAAATAAAAATAAACAAACAAATAAACCGATAAATAAAATAAATCAAATAAATAAATAAAGTAAATTAATTAAATAAATAAATTAAAATTAAATCTAAGGAAAATCTGGCATCAAGGACGCCTGACCCATATTCCTCCAGAAGAAATCAACAAGATGATGTTTGTATTTGTTATTTTTCTTCTTGTGAAACACCACCAACTCCAACCTAATATAAGATGATGATGCTTATTTACCATGATCCACCAAAATCGTATGGGGACGGGACGTGCTCAAGAGAAATTTTCAAAATGTCTCAGTCCAGGACGAGGCACTGAACCTGAACATACAAGCCCGAAAACACCAGTTCAAGAAAAAATCGAGGTCGAAAATTGCTCTTCTCTTTTCGAGGGAAGAAAGTCTTAAGGAAGTTGTTTAGCGACAATACTAGCAAAAAGTTAATGCTAGAGTATATAGTACAGACAATAATTTGCTTCGCAGCTGGTAACCTATATTAGAGATTCTGATATCAAAACACGTTAAATAAAATAAGCTCTAATGATATTAAATTAAGTGCGCGTTTTATCATATTTTCATTTAATTAAACCACATCAAAAACAAAAACAAAAACCCACCAAATTCTTAATATGGCTGAAAAGCACTTGAATTTGTTTATCTTAATATAAACTTAATAAACTGAAAATAAAGTGCGAGTCGGACTTAAATACTGAGTGTTTTCTTCCCTATATCTGGCAAAAATACTTGAAATTTCAAACCTGTTCTTATTTCTCGATGATTAAGGTAGTTGTTTCGCGTCAATACTAGCAAAAAGTTAATGATAGAGTATATATAGAACAGACAATAAGGATTCATAATTCATAAGCCCAAAACTTTTTGCTGTTTATAACACCTGCAATCAATCCCATGCTCCGTTTGATAAATCTTGGCAACATATCATGACGCCTTTATTTATCACCATTTAGATAAAATTACATATAAAGCTTGAGATTTGTAAACAAAAGTTGTTAATAAGCGATTGAAAGATGTTGCGACAATGGCTGAAAGAGAAACAACGTCAAAAAGTACTTGGATTAACCCACTTTTTAAGTTAAATACATGCGTTATTGCCAGCTTGTTTTTAGTGTAAATTTTTCATTATACATTTTTCATTATTTATTCATTATTATCTCAGAAACCGTGTTGTAACTATTAATTAAAAAATGTATTAGTTATTGTTTAATGTGTATTTAGTTTTTTATAGCATTGGGAAGAAGAGTTTCTTAATTGTAATTAAATATGTATGTAAACTTTCCTATATCCCGTATAGTGCAATGTATAAAAGTCTGAAAAACTCTTATCTTTGGAATTTAATATCTCTGGAACTATATTGGTCATCAATTTCGTTTTGCCACCAATCCATGCAGAAGTATTTAAATAATAATCTGGCTAAATTTCAAAAAAATCCATAAAACCCATATGGTCAAACAATTACCTTAAGGCCTCCCGTGGTTCTAAGTAGATTCTCAAAATCTATATAGGGACAATATAGTTACAATATAGTTTGAAACATTGTGCTACTAGGGAACCTTGAATGGAAACCTCGAGGCCATGTGCCCTGAAAATCGCCTCTGGATCGTTCAATTAGGTTTCAAGCATGATTTTAGTGTTCAAAAAAATCCTAAGAAAACCCATATGGTCAAACAACTACCTTAAGGCCTCCCGTGGTTGTAAGTAGATTCTCAAAATCTATATAAGTTGTCCTAATTACAATATAGTTTGAAACATTGTGCTACTAGGGAACCTTGAATGGAAACCTCGAGGCCATGTGCCCTGAAAATCGCCTCTGGATCGTTCAATTAGGTTTCAAGCATGATTTTAGTGTTCAAAAAAATCTGAAAAACCCATATGGTCAAACAACTACCCCGACCTCCGTGGTTGTAAGTAGATTCTCAAAATCTATATAGGGACAATATAGTTACAATATAGTTTGAAACATTGTGCTACTAGGGAACCTTGGATAGAGCTCTGAGCTACCTTTTTTCGTCTCTGGATTATTTCAAATTGGTTTCAGCTTGTAATTTTTTTTTTTTAGCGTCGGCTCCTAAGAAGAAATTTGATAAAGATGTAGCTTGGATCTCGAAAGACGCCATTACCGAAGAGGAAAGTTGATTAAGTGAGAGGGTGTAGACGTAGGTGTCTATGCACCCTGGTTTTTGAAGAGTTTGAAGATCATGAGTGCTGGGAAAGATGAGGCTGGAGGAAGTTCCAGTTCCTTGAAGTCATGGGGATATATGTATTCGCGAATGAAGTGGTCCGGCACTTTTCCAATTTGACCGCGAAAGAGTGTTGGGAGTCGGCAAAAGGTGTGCTGTGTGTAAAGCATGCTTTAGGGAGTATTGATTTTATCTCATCAGAGCACCTGCCGTGATAGTATCTATAGAAAAGGAAAGGGCAGAACTATTTCTTCACGATGAGCCAGCGAGTCGAGGGAGTCAGTGAGTTTTAGAATCGTCAATTAGCCTGACGGCTTGTTTCTGAATTGCATCAAGGGTAGCAGAGAATATTTTGAGGCTCTCTCACAGACCGTATTCAGCATGAGGGCAGTTTGGGCCGTGTAGATGGTGAGAAGTTGTGGGGGTTTGTAAAATCGCTTGGACCTGAATAAGAAACCAATCTTCCTTGCTGCAGATTTCGCCACAGAGGAGATGTGTTCATTCCAATATGATTTTAGTGTTCAAAAAAATCCTAAGAAAACCCATATGGTCAAACAACTACCTTAAGGCCTCCCGTGGTTGTAAGTAGATTCTCAAAATCTATATAGGGACAATATAGTTACAATATAGTTTGAAACATTGTGCTACTAGGGAACCTTGGATGGAAACCTCGAATGACATGCCCTGCAAATCGCCTCTGGATTGTTCAATTAGGTTTCAAGCATGATTTTAGTGTTCATAAAAATCGAGTTGTCAAATGGGAATCTTGTGAAGGTTTATAGTTAATGAGCTACAATTTGGCAGACGATCTTGTTATAACAAAGCACAGCTTTTAACTTTCTAGCTCAAGCAACAAAAAAATTGTCATCGTATTCTGAGTCTTGAAAAAATTTCACTTTTTCCTCTAATTTTAGTTTAAAGAAATGTTGTTTGGTATTATTGCAGCGAAGTATTTTTGTAATTTTATTTTTTTGACCTATTTGCGAGGTCTACCAAGGTGAGTGTAAATACATAGCTGGGTATATATGTATAATCCAATAAACGAAAGAGAGAGAGAGAGAGAGGCCTTAGTTGTCATGTGTTATATAAAAGTTATTTCAAGAGAGAGGAGTACAAAATAAATACGAACGGAATGGAATGTTATTTTTAACATTACTACTAATACACTAAGTAGGTACACTATTATTATTATTAATAAGATTGATTCTAATCAAAATTGGAAGGGAAAGTGAACACTTTTTCAAGAATAGGCACGATGACTGATATTGCAATTTTTTGTCAGTGAACTGTTGGGTTATAAAAAATTAAACTGAGCTCCGATCTGCAGTTTATTAATACAAACTTGTGTGGAAATTTTCAGCTCATTTGCCTCAATGGTTCGAACGTTTGAACCCACCCATACGACAATACGATTTTTTCTGATTTTTTTTTTCACTAGGAACTTATTAGATTAGAAAGCCCAAAATCTTATCAGCTTTCAGTTTTAGATAATATGTACAAAAATTTTGGCACTAGAACTATTTTTCCTAAAAAATTTTCTCGATGTTTAATAGTATAATAATTAGTAAATAAAAAATCGAGTGAAACAATTCAATAGTAGGGCCGACCAGCAGGCTTCGCCCACCTAGCGTACCGAAAAATTACAGTTTTTCTACATGGTGATTCACAACGACTATAAATAAGCTGACGTGTTCTGATGTGGCCATCCGCGCGACTTTTACCTACTAGCCTAATTAGCGCAATCATTTTAGGGGGGGGGGGTTAGTTTTTTACTGTTTATACTTCTAGGGTCCCATGATTATAGCAAAATTTGGTTGAGTTTGCTCAAATGGTCAAGATTTTCATTTTTTTTGACTAACCCCCTCCATTTTAGGCGGTTAGTTTTTGCATTTTTAGACTTCTGAGGTCCGCTGATTATGTATACAAAATTTGGCTGAGTTTGTCGATAATTTCAATTTTTAATTTTCAACCCCCCCCTCCAGCTCCCTTAATTTTGGGTCCATATGCACCAAAATCTAATCAGCTCTTAATCTAAATGGTCCAAAACTACGTGTTTTCAATATTCACACTAGTTTTTGAGCTACCTCGTCCACAAAAATTTGGTAACGCACAGACCAACAGACAACCAGACAACCAGACAGACTAACTAACAGACATTTTGACAAAACAATTATCTCGAAAAAAATAATTTCTTCGATGTTCACTTATTAGGGCTTTTCTGTAGAGCGAAATGTCATGGTTTCGCTCAATTTTTTTTAATCAAAATAGTTTCAGACGTTTTTTAGATATTTCAAAAAAAAGAAGGAAAAACACACTTTTTTCATGCACGATTACAATACTTGACCATACCCTGTATGGTAAAGTAAAAAACTTTGGGAAATTATTGGGGAGGTCATTTAAAGCAAAAAATGTTATATGAACCTAATTATGCCCGAATTCAATCTCTTACAGATTTATAGCTGATCGAAATTTTATTTAAAAATACTTATATGCATTTAAAATTAATTTAACAATGAAAACCACACATAATTAATATATATTAATTGTTATTATAATAAAGACCATATTTTTTTCTGTGAAGGTACTCAAGAGCTCGTTTACAGGGTTATTTTATTTTTTAATGACCTTCGGAAACTTTAGTCCATTAAGGACATTGAGTGTTCGTGTGGGTGTGAGGAAGTCTGTGTAAATTAGTGTAGGGATCAGATTAAAGTCGGATTGCAGCGACTCGGGCTTGAACCCGGGCTAGCTTGATTAGAAGACATTTAGGTTGTCCACTCGGCCAACCCGATAATTTTTTGTCAAAATGTCGGTTAGAAGTAGGTACGTTACCAAATTTTGTGTACGCTCTAGCTCATAAACTAGTGTGAATATCAGAACGAAATTTCATATGTAGATTTGATGCATTGAGATTAAGAGCTGATTAGATTTTGGTTGAAATCGAACCAAAAATTAAGGGGGTGGGAGGGGTCAAAAATATTCTCAAACAAAAATCAAAGATAGCTGATATTTCTAATAAAATTGAAAGGAGATATTATTAATTGTTAACGGGGAGGGGGGGGGGGGATTTTCGTAAATAATTACAAATTATTTTATTAAATCTTAAATATAAAAGAGGAGCCTGGTGTATGGTGAAGATATGTTGATGGCAACATCACTTATTTATTTTACCATACGGGATATGGTCTTAGATCCTCTAGCGCCCTTGGGAGAATTTTATATGGCGGTCCCTGTAAGGATTGAGTATTTCGATAAACTGTAGTTTGGTTCATTAATGTAATAAAAGAAATTTTGGTTTTGACGTCCCTATACATTCGGCGACCCTGGGCGTCCCCCATCTGCGCCCCCCTCCCCATGATCACCACTGGGAATTATGGTCAAGTATTGTATTCGTGAATGAAAAAGTTGTTTTGTTTTTGCTTCGTATTTCCAAAATATCTCAAAAAGGTCTAAAAGTATTTTTATAAAAAAAATTGAATGAATTCAAGACGTTTCGGTCTACAATAAAACCTTGTAAAGTGAAAATCGAAAAATTTATATATTTCAAGGCATAATTAATGTTAGTAAGTGGTTTAGTGCGTTACCAAATTTTGTCTACAAGCTAGCTCAAAAACCAACGAAGGTATCAAAAAGAAATTTTAAATTGAGCTTGAAAGCTGATTAGATTTTATTTGAAATTGGATCAAAAATTAGGAAGGAAAAATCGGAACTCTTTGTCAGATTTGGACAAACTTTTGCCCAGTTACTCTTTGGAACCCTCAGGCAGGTTTATGGTCAAGTCAATCATTCTCAAACATTATTTTTCTGTTCTTATACCCACCATTACGAAAGAACTAAACAGAGATCGTAGTAATTTAATCGAGAAATATTGTTTATGTTTCCTTACAATGAAAAAAAAAACACTCTAATTTCGGAACTGATCAGATGAGAAATGGGATATAGTAAAACAATATCCCCTAATAGGGGACGAATTTCTATTTTAATAATGTATTTTGGACGAAGAATCTTATTTTATTTCTTTAAGGAATTTTATTAGATGTGGCCATCCACATGACTTTTCCATACACCTGGCCCCTATCTTATATTGAATGTCTATTTGTTGAGTAAAAGAAATCAAATGAAATCCTTATTTAGTGAGTTATAGAACATTTGTAGTAAATGAGCTGAAATTTGTATTCTTAAGCTGATTGGGTATAAGCACGAATCCCCTTCATAAAGAAAAAAGAAAAAAATGCCTGAATTCAATAAGAACTCGCCGAGGCCAGGGGAGCCAAATGGGGTTCAATATTGAGCGCCTGTCGATGCAACCCTTAATTCAAGGCGTTCTGGTTGAATGCATGCCCAGGCGCAGATGGAACCATCTCTTTAAAGCCCCACTAAGCACATGTGGTGCGGATTGTTCTGGGATTAAGGGGGGGGGGCTCTTCAGACACTGGGCAATGGATCGCATCTTTACAGCCTCCTCATTTGGATTACGTGCATTCATTCCCATTGGAATTGAATGGAACGGATTAAATAAATATTTGTCTTGCATATTATCAATATCAATTTTTACTTTACCATACAGGGTATGGTCAAGTATTGTAATCGTGCATGAAAAAAAAAGTGGGTTTTTTCCTTCTTTTTTTCGAAATATCTCAAAAATGGGTGAAACTATTTTGATTAAAAAAATTGAGCGAAACTATGGCATTTCGCAGTACAAAAAAACCCTAATAAGTGAACATCGAAAAAATTATATTTTTCGAGATAATAATTGTTTTGTCAAAATGTCTGTTAGTTTGGTTGTCCGTCTGTTAGTTAATCTGTGCGTTACCAAATTTTTGTGGACGAGCTAGCTCAAAAACTAGTTTGAATATCGAAACCAAATTTCACACGTAGTTTTGGTCCATCGAGATTAAGAGCTGATTAGATTTTGGCGCATATCGACCCAAAATTAAGGGGGTGGAGGGGGGGGTTAAAAATTAAAAATCTAGGCCATTTGAGCAAACTCAACCAAATTTTGTATACATAATCAGTGGGGCCCCAGAAGTCTAAAAATGCAAAAGCTATCCGTCCAAAATGGGGGGGGGGGTGTAGATTCAAAAAATGAAAATATATGCCCTTGTACCAAACTCAACCAAATTTTGTAAACATAATCAGTGGGCCCCCAGGAGTCTAAAAATGCAAAAACTAACCCCCTCCCCTACATGATTATAAATAATTTTATTAAATATTAAATATAAGTGAGGGGCCAGGTTGTATGGTAAAGTCAAGTGGATAGCCACATCAGAACACATCAGCTTATTTTAGCTACAATTTTTACTGCTAAAAAGATACTACATAAATAAATATTTGTGAAAAGAGTAATAAATCTTGAAAAAGTCTCATAAAGAGAGAGAGAGTGTGTGAATATAGGCCAAGATTTTTTTGTACTTAAAAAAGTAATTTTTAAAAAATAATAATTACTTACTACTATCAATAATTAAATCTTTTTTTCTGATTTTTTTCTTCATTTATACCAAGGATTCCAAATTATGGCCCGCGGGCCAAATCCGGCCCTTGAATCTTTTCCACCCGGCTCGCGGCTACTTCAGAATTAATTCACAAATATTCACTATATTAAATATGAATGCCATATAATAGCGTATTATTAATAAAATTTCAGTATAATACCTGATATCAGGCCCCCCGCCCCATAGTTTTCAATGTTCACATGTGGCCCTATCTCTCAAAAGTTTGGGGACCCCTGATTTATACAATCTGATCCTTGTTTTCTACCTTCTTCTATACATTTCGACTAAATTATTTTTGCCCCAATTTATTCCTCAGGACTATACAGAGTATTTTTGCAAAATTATGTAGAAATTAGCTAAAGATTTCATTATTTATGTCCCCCCCCCCCCTGCTATTTAAGACATATAATTTGCATTCCATTTATTCCGCTGGTCCTTAAGAAATATTGTACAAAATGTAGTTCAAATTGTTTAAAAATTTTGTATTTTATTAATTTTGTTTAACTCCCGTTCTCCAATTTCTGCTAAATAATTGTTGGCCAATTTATTTCATTGGGTTATAAAGAGTCATTGTATGTACCCAATTAGGCCCATATCGGCCATATATTTAATGATTTCGATTGTTTTCCCTTCAAAAGGGTCAAAAGTAAACGACAAGTTTGCGTGATCTGACTTTCAACGAAACCCTTCAGGACATTTCATCTCGTAGTATATACGTAGAACGACTTAATATATATAATAATTTTGTTTGAGATTCTTATTGAAGTTTTAAGATCAAGATTTTGACCACACGGCTAACCCACTTACTAACAGTCCTTTTTAAATAAGAATTATTTCCGAAATTATTTTTATCTTATTTATTTATGTATATATAATATTTTTTGTAGGTCTTAAGGTCGTGAATTGAATGATTTTTTTTTCTGAGATATTTTGCAAAACTACAAAACTTTTTTTATACTAACTTACTAGATACTAGCGTGGGGCGGTTTGTCGAAATTAATTAAAAGTACCTACATGTTTCTCAAATAAGCGCCCCCACGATTTTTAACTTAGTTTTTATTGGACATAAAAAAGTTTATTACATTATTTTGTACTTTTTAGTGCATTAATGACAAAAGCGTTTTTTTAAGGTATAATTTATTTTAAAGTAATTTACTTTCACTGTCAAGTTTAAGTGAAAGCATACGATGGCTTTAGGTGGTAAAAATCGGTAAAAGCTGTTTTAGTGTCCCCAAGGGTCCAAAAAGTACAGAGTAATCAATTGTTTTATCTGTTCTAGCCAAGGTCATCAACGAGCAAGTTCTTTGGCACTTGGACCCTACATTATAAATGACTCCACGACAGAATAGAATAGCCTCGGTGGTCTACAGGCGATATTAAAGCATAGGTAACTCATATCTAGAATAAAGCCGTCGCGGATAATGGAACTTTCGCGGAAGCTTTAGACATTTCTAAGACTTTCGATCTGGTCTAGCACAAAAAAAAATTGATTGTCTTTGGCCTCCTTCGATCCTCTGCAAGGGTTTGGAAAGCTTTCTCAAACTGTTAATGTTAAGCTTGTGGTTGATGGAATCTTACCCTCTTCCTTTTATACTACTAATGCTGGAGTTGATCAAGGCTCGGTCAATTCTCCAACGTTCTTGATCAATATACTAGTTTTGGGATTCTATATCTCTTTATGTTCATCGACCTCCAGGTTAAACGGCTCAACCGATTGATATGCATCTTGAAAAATACACTCCTAGGGGCCAAGTAAGCGATGTGATTCATAAAAAGTGAACTTTTAGTCCCAGGAGGATTTGTTCACCGACCTCTTTTTACTTTATCCAATGCAAAGCATGAGTAAAGTATTGTAATTGGTCTCGCGGCAAGCGTGACTTTAAAGGGTCCTCAAGTAAAGACTATGGAACCCATGGTGTCAATTAAAGTCACAAATTGTATTATTCAATTAGATTGAATTTTAGCACGTAACGGTTTTGCCAAAAATTACATGGGGTCTCGTCGAGAGGCCAAAAAGTGCGATTTTTACTTTATCCAATGCGAAGGATGGGAGAAAGTATTGGAATCGCTCTCGCGGCAAGCGCGACTTCAAAGGGTCCTCAGGTAAAGACTACGGAACCCATAGACTCAATTAAGGTCACAAATTGAAGTATTCAATGAGATTGAATTTTAGCACGTGACGGTTTTGCCAAAAATTACCTGGAATCTCGTCGAGAGGCCAAAAAGTGCCATTTTTTGGAAGTGCGTGGGGATGGATGTATGTATGTGTGTGTGTGTGTGTTATCGTTTTTTTCGTCCACGATTTTTTCCACACCTTTGCGCTGATTGAAATGAAATTGAAAACCTACCATTAGTTTAACAAAATGAAGCGCTGATTAGTTTTTGGTACATATCGGTCCACAAACATTAGTACTTTATTTCAGTACTTTTTTAGTTTTTTCGAAATATCTTGAAAATGACTTAACCAATTTTGATGAAATTTAATATCCTAATTAAGTACCTTGGGGACCACAAATAAGGTTAAATAAAGTTTTTAGTAAAATTATATTTTAAAGTACTTTACTCAAGAACATATTAATATTTCAAATGAATTTGGATAAAGTTTAGCAACGATCCGTTGCAGTTTATTTCATTTAGTGCGTGCGGATGGATGGATGGATGGATCATGTTTTCGTTTTTTTCGTCCACGATTTTTTCCACACCGTTGCACCGAATGAAATGAAATTGAAAACCTACCATTATTTTAACAAAATGAAGCGCTGATTAGTTTTTGGTATATATCGGCACGCAAACATTAGTACTTTTTTAGTTTTTTCTAAATATCTTGAACATGACTTAACCAATTTTGATGAAATTTAATATCCTAATTAAGTACCATGGGGTAGGCAAATTGCAAGTGATAGATGATTAATAATAAAGAAATAAACATATTAATATTTCAAATGAATTTGGATAAAGTTTAGCAACGATCCGTTGAAGTTTATTTAATTTACCATACAGGGTATGGTCAAGTATTGTATTTCTTTTTTGCTATTCTTATTCCAAGTTCTAATAATAAAAGAACTAAATAATTGAATTATTTCTACAAATTTAAATTAAATCTTTTTAAAACCCACAAACAGTTTAATATAATATAATTTATCAAATATATCGGCAATTTCAAATTAAAACAAATAAAATATGTATATTATATTAAATGAAATTGTGCGATATCTATTGCGTATTGCCTACTTTTAAAAATATTAATGATAAATAATATTGTTAGGCCACTACTATTTACCAGGTGTACCGGAAAGTCATTACCGGTTTTTCTAACAGATGTCGCTAGGCTTAAGTATGCAATGTTATGATTTGACACATATGCATTTTATTCTACTGACATCAAGCTTCAAAGCTATACATGTTATATTTTGCGAAAGTAACACCTTCATAGATTTATACCTCTTTGAAAATGTCAATTTTCATGCCTGAAAACGTGCATTTGCGGCACGCATTACTTTTCTTATTTAATCAAAAGAAAAAAGCCGCTGAAAGTCATCGTTTGCTGGTAGAAACTTACGGTGAGCATGCTTTAACCTTAAAAACATGTGAGGTGTGGTTTCGAAAATTCAAAAGTGGTGATTTCGATGTGCAAGATAAAGAACGTTCTGGTAGACCAAAAAAGTTTGAAGATGCGAAACTACAGGAGTTATTGGATGAAGACCCAACCCAAACTCAAAAACAATTGAAAAAACAATACTCCGACAACAAATGATCAATTTGAACCACGCATTGATCGAAAAACGTCCAGAATGGGCCCGAAGACACGGTAAAGTGATTTTACAACACGATAACGCGCCGTCTCATAAAGCAAAACCGGTCAAGGAAGCGTTGAAAGCACTTGGGTGGGACATATTATCGCACCCGCCATACTCTCCAGACCTTGCCCCGTCCAACTATCAACTTTTCGCATCGATGGAACACGCGCTTGCAGAGCAGCACTTCGCCAATTTCGAAGAAGTTAGAAAATGGCTCGATGAATGGTTTTGCTCAAAGGACAAACAGTTTTTTTGGGATGGCATCCATAAATTGCCAGAAAGTTGGGCAAGTGGTATAGAATCAAATGGCCAATACTTTGAATAAATAAATTTTCTATTTTCTTAAAAATTACGTAGTTTTTTTTTTCGAAAAAACCTGTAATGACTTTCCGGTACACCTAGTACTTAAATAATTTTGTTATTTGGTAAAATTGTGAACCCCATACAAAAATGCCTGAATCTGCTGCACAAAAGCGTAAGCTTGATAAGCAACGGCTGCAAAATGAAACTGAAGACGAACGAACGAACGAAATGTGTTCGTGTTAATAGGGTAATAGGGACAGTCAAAGATAACGGATTGAATGTGCTCTGCAGGCACAGGCACGGGCTAAAGCTTGGTATCTATATTAATGACCTTTGGAATTTGTCATACAGACTTTTTGGTATAAGAGTTGGGGAGCAACTTCAATGCAGCCTCCACAACTGAGGACAGCCTCTAGTCAAAGATGTGGTAGTACACGGTTAACAAGGCTAAATAAGGCTGATGAGGGGTTCATCTAATGAGAAGGGTTGAAGATGAAGGACCCCGTTAGAAATGGGAGTCTTTAAAAGAAGACCTGAGGGAGGTAGGGCTCCAAGACCAGACCCACTGACCTTTTTTAAGAACTTCACATATATAGTAGACAGATAAAGATTGTTGAAGTAGTTTGGCAGAGAATGGGATAAAATCTTCAAAAAATTTATTTTTGAAAAAATGTAAAATAAACTCAAAATACTTAAAATAAAACAGCAGATTTGAATTTCAAAACTTGACTGTGATATTACGAGCCGTTAACAAAGTCAAGTTTTAAATTTCATTATTTGCTCATGAATTACCTCATACCCAGAAATGCGTTTTTATTTTTTTTTCTATTTCTTCAAAATGTTTTTTTTTTATTTCAAAGCCAATTTTCTTATTAAATAATAATTATTACATGTTCCTTAATTTGTATAAATTTTTTTGTAAATGATATTGTGAAAAGGGAGTCGTTTAGGCGTGTTGCAAAAACGTGTTTCGATTTCAGCAATGGAAAGTCGCCCAGCAAGAAAAGGTATCGGCTAGAAGCAGTAGGTACTGTAAACTGCAAGTTCTTGGCTCAAATTAAAACCCCTATACACCTACATTCATTTATTTAATTGAAACGTTTTTAGATTTTCGACTGTTTTCTTTAACCAAACTATTTCCTTTGTTAATGTTATGTGGATTATAATTAAATAGGGAGAGTGTCAAGTGATAGTCGTGTGGTGCACAAATACCATATGTTACAAAAAAATAAGAGTAGTTTTTTTGAAGCTTTTGTTTTTGTGATTAATTTTAATAAAATTTGAATTTTTAGTGAAATCACACATAATTAATTATTTTTGTAAATTTTAGCGTTTATTTAGTCACACAAATTAAACAAAATAGAGTAATTTCAGTATTTATTCCAAAGATTTACTAGAGAGTTTCGGTCGCCACTGGTAGACGATTTTCAGTAGTGCTCATGAAATAAATAGTGCTAATTAACTGAAATTACTCTAACTCTTTTATTCCTATGACCTCCAGAGACTGGAACTCGCTCCCAGCCACCCCGTGACTTATAACCTTCAGCTGTTTAAGACCCGTATCTACAGATACCTTCGACCCCCTACCCAGCCCATAAAACCCTTCTTCTTCTTCAACCCAGGCCTTTAGGGGATGCACCTTTTTGGTGTAACTCCTTCTCTCATCATTTTCATTCAAAATAAATTGTTTAATTTGTGTGACTAAATATACCCTAAAATTGAAAAATTAAATTCTACATAAGTCACTTAAGTTTTGTAAGAATCTTATACAAAATAATTAATTATAATTATTTATTGATCACGAATAAATAATACAATAGAATAAAACTACGACGTTTCGATCGACTTCTTCTCAAGTATGACCACCCACTCCGAAATGTTTTGTAAACCTACGTATAATCCGAGAGGGTACTTGCTCATCTGGTCCTATTTGAGAACGATCGCAGAATAAGTCGATCGAAACGTCCAAGTTTTATTGTAATATTTATTCGTGTTCAATAAATAATTATAATTAATTATGCGTAATTTCACTAAAAATTTAAATTTTTTAATTTTCGTATTTTTTTCATTAATATTTATTGATAAATATTAGCTAATTTGCTAAATGTTTTGTTTGAGTTTCTTTCATCCCTTGCTCAGACTAAATAGCGTTTCGGATTTCCAAAAAGCTTCACCAGGCGAACTAAGCTTAGCAAGAAAACAATTTCGATTTCATTCAATTTGCTTCATTCAAAAAATGAATTTTTTCCCAATTTCTTAAAAACTCACGTGAGTAAGATTTGTCTGAGCCCAGACCAGGGGCTAATGAGGTCTACAAAAAAGTTTATATGAAATAGATTATATTTTAGAAAGAAAACAAGATAATAATATGACCTAAAAAACATTGTCTTATGGAAATTTCACCCTTGTTTTTAATTTTCAATAGCTTTCCGTTCAATTTGAAACGATTCATATTTTATTATTTTTCCCATCTTTAAATATACTTTTTTAATGTCGTAATAAATAATTTAACAATTGTTTGTTTATTTTTGTCTTAATTATTATCATTATTAATTGATTATATTTATTTTTATTACCTTTGCAATCAACCAATTGGCAACAGTGTGGTTGATTTGGAAACGACTAGAACGGAATGTGACGTAACCGAACCGAACCGAAAGAACGAACGAACGAGTGATGTCGCAATGGAAAAAATGCAGATGTTCAGCCCGAAGAAAAATTGCAAGGGCTGCTAAGGATAGAATAGTCTCTCTCTCTCCAAGAGAGTAGCAGCCACGCAGCAGCAAAGGATCACATGACAGACAGACAGACAATGCTCATCACCTAAGTAGCATTGGGAGCATAGCTATAAGGAAGCAAGCAAGTCCCCCACGGGTGCAGACAGACAGACAGACAGGCAAATAGAGATGCAGCAGCGTCAGCCAGCAAGCTTTAAATTGTCATAATTGGCAGCCTTTTCGTTATATCATCACAAAATTAATAGCAACAATAATACTACTAGTAATATTAATAGTTTCATAATAAAATTAAAATTAAAAAAAAAAAAAAGGAAATCAATTGAGTTTTTTTTTCCGATTGAGGAAAAAAGTAAAAGTGAGAAATTGAACATGATAGGAAATAAATAGAATGATTTCGATTTTTGTAAAGAAATGTATTCCATTGGAACGAATAATGGGAATTGGTCTCGTATTTGGTTGGTTTGCTTCTTGAGCCCCCCCCCCCCTGGCCGAGAGTGTGTTACGGGTACACGGGGTGACTGAAGAGAGAAGAGATCAATGAATGCAACAGCAGCGTAATTATTATAGTAGTCGTTGTCCGGGGGGGTCATCGATTGCGCCTCTTGTCCCCCTTGTGACCCACTTTACAAGAGCCAGCAGCCCTTATCCGTCCTCCACCCTCCACCCTCCAGCCCCCTTGCCCGTTTGCCAGAGCCATCGATCCCTTTTTACTCTGGCTTGTTCCGGACCCCCTTGTCGGGGGGGTCTCTCTCCTTTCTCTATCCTCCCCCGCAATTGCAATTCGCGGAGTCTAATTTCACGTTTCCTTCAAAAGACAACAGCAAAAAACATCACAACAACCTTTATTCATGTCGTAAACTGAATTTTTCTCATATTTCAAGGATTAATTCAAAAAGATTCATATTTAAGGTTAAACAGTATTGTTTGAGAAATTAATTATTGCGTGTGTTCATTCTATTATTGTAATCAATTGTTTATTACGAAAAGGCCTTTCTGTTGACCTTGAATTTTAATAATAACAATAAAACAAAATCGATATTATAGGTATACCTAAAATAGTTGAAATGAGTTTTTCATAAAATGAGCTTCAAGGACAATTTTAGTTAGACACTGCATTCATTATCTCTTTTTAATATTGGTCTTATCAGATAACTATCATTGCGACGTCCCACACACAGAAACACGCACACAAGGTTACTAATACTGAAATATTTGAATTTGAAATGTACGATTATTAAAAATCAATTATTGACAACCCAGGGTAAACTAAACTCAACAATTAGAGTGTAAACATTTACCCTAACAACCTGGTTTGGGTGTTTAACGTTGTTTTTTTCCTCTCTAATCCATGTGTGTGTGTGTGTATGTGTGTTATGCAAATTGAGGACGATGACGACGACGTAACATTCGATTGTGTGCGTATGTGAGCAAAAGAGAAAGAGAATGTTTTTTTTTTACATTTAAATGTTATATAAGTATTTTAAAACTCACCTCAATAATATTCTTCTTCTTTACGTATCCTTCTTCAAATGATTATTTTTAATAATATATATTATTTTTTTTATTTATAAAAGTAGAAAAATATAAAATTTTCGCGCACAACAATGTCTTTATTGTTATTGTTATTTTTTAAAATTTATATCACTGTATTGTTATATTTAAATGTATATATAAAAAATATAAAAATAAATAAAAATAATAAATAAATATTTCTTTATTCACTAGGCGACAACTTTTGACTGAGAAGTTTGTTAAATTTAATTCGTGTTTTCGTGTTTTTTTTTTCTTGTAGCGATGGACTAGATAGAAATGGATGGTTATGCGTCTAGGTTATATATCTCTCGGTGTATTATCTTAATGAGTGTATGTTCCTGAGTGTTAATGAGTGTATGTATGTAAATGTGTGAGTGTATGTGTATGTGTTTAATGGATGTGTCTCAGTCGCGAGCGGCCGCGCAAGTGACTAGCTGGCTGGCTAGCTCGGCAACCGAGCGAGCTGGCAGCCTCGCCTCTCTCACTCGAATAGCAAATGGCTGCCTGCCATCCGCTGACGTCACACACCTACGTCATCAAGCGTGGTCGCTTGGCAACGCCGCAGCTGCCTCAACAACGTTGCCGTTCCCGAGATCATCATCGTCATCTCACCATCTGATTAGTACAGTCATTCACACGCAATTATATAAATATTAATTAGTTTGGTATTGAAAAAAAAATTGAAAAAAATCAATTTTCTATTTTGCGAGATAATCCGATTATAAGAAATATAAATCAAACAGTGCTTCTTCTGCTTGATCTAAAGACTTAAAGTACCTACTATACATAGATATAAATTAGAAAAAAAAACTTTTTCATGAGTAGGTACGCACTCTGAAAATTTTTGCCAATTTATATCCCAACATATGGTTTAATCTTTAATTTATAAAACTTGATACATTAGGTACCATATTGACTATTAGGTGGCCATATTTTTCGGAGCGAAATCGGGGATATAAAAGGTTTGAATTATAATATTAATAAAAAAATAAAAAATAAAAACTCTTTATTATAGATACCTATCCTATTGAAGGGCTATTTACACTTTCTTAATAATATGAAATTGTTTCACTTGATAAGTACACCAATTAAAAGAAAAAAATCGTCAAAGCCGTTTTTTGAGCAAATCATAAAAAACGAAAAATCTTTTATGTAAATGCCAACGTCTGTTGTTCTGATTTCAACCAAAAGCTTGCTGTAGCCTATATCGAGCTTAAGTTTCGAATTTCGTAGTTCTGAGATTTATGGTCGCGAAACGCAAGGGAGTACGCAAATACGTACACACGGACCAATGGACTTTTGGCCTCTGAAGAGGACTGGTTTAATACTCTTAAGGGCATCGATTCCTTCCACCTAGAAGTGGGCATCCATTTGACTTTACCATACACCTGGCTCTTCTATCATCCTATACTACTAAAGCACATTTGTGTCTCCTTCTGTATGTATCTATGTATCTATGAATCTATGAATCTATGTCCGCCCCCCCCCCCAACAAAAACAGTCGTCATGGTTACCAATTTAAATGAAATTATCTATATCTATATCTATATATAAAATTAAGGCTTTGTCTGTATATTGGGGTGGGGGTCCAGGGGGCGAGCCTCCTGGGTAGCAAGAGGGCCGCCGAAGGCGGGCCTTGCAGCTAGTATTTAATAAATTAGTTTATAATTATTTACGAAAGAACCCCCTCTTAATTTTGTGCCCATTAGTAATTAATCATATCTTCTTGTAATTATGATACTATTTTATTAGAAATATCAGATTTCTTTGATTTTGGTTTGAAAATACCCCCCCCCCTTTAGGTCACTATTAAGTTCACATAGTAAGTCATTTTCATGTCTTATAGGGGCATGTGCGAAATTTCGTACAAATCGATCAAAAGGTCCAGGAGTTATAATTTCATTTTTTCTTAGTTTTTTTTTTTTTAGTTTAAAAATCTTAAAAATTCAATTTTTATTCCCCCCCCCCCCATTAATTTTTGATTAGATTTTGATTGAAATCGAATCAGCTCTTTATATCAATGCACCAAAACTACATGTGAAATTTAGTTTTGATATTCACTCTATTTTTTAAGCTTGAGCGTACACAAAATTTTGTAACGTACGTACTAACAGACATTTTCATAAAACAATTAATATCTCGAAAAATATAATTGTTTCGATGTTCACTCATAAGGGTTTTTTTGTAGACCGAAATACCATGATTGTGCTCAATTTTTTAAATTAAAATAATTTCAGCCAATTTTGAGATATTTCAAAAAAACGAATCATATAACCGCATTTTTTCATGCACGATTACAATACTTGGCCATACCCTGTATGGTAAAGTAAAAATCTACAATACGTTTCTATTATAATTAATAAATAACAAAAAAAAATTCAAGATTTGGATAGTTATAAGCGTTCTTCTTCTACAATCTTACAAAAATCGGCTAAAATTAAAATAAATCTCTATCTTAAGGAAAATCTCTTAAGTGATTCTTTCATAGCATAATCGATAGTCAAGAGCTAGTTTACTAAATGTAATAAATTAAATATTTCAGATCAATTTGTTTTAATTAAGTAAATAGTATTATTTTTCCGAGAGTAACAGTTTTTGAATATATTACTACGCAATAAAAGTGATGTTCATTTAATCAGAGCCTTCTTCTTTTTAAATCAGGTTTAAATAGGAATTCTTTGAATAGCCTTAATTTCTTACTAGCCACACCAATCCCAATTCCATTTGGACCATTTTATTATCAGAATAATTTTTTACTTTATCATACAGGGTATGATCAAGTATTGTAATCGTGCATGAAAAAAGTGTTTTTTTTTCCTTCTTTTTTCGAAATATCTAAAAAACGGTTGAAACTATTTTGATTAAAAAAATTGAGCGAAACCATGGCATTTCGATCTACAAAAAAGCCCTAATAAGTGAACATCGAAAAAATGATATTTTTCGAGATAATAATTGTTTTGTCAAAATGTCTGTTAGTCTGTTGATGTCTAGTTAATCTGTGCGTTACCAAATTTTTGTGGACGAGCTAGCTCAAAAACTAGTTTGAATATCGAAACCAAATTTCACACGTAGTTTTGGTCCATCGAGATTAAGAGCTGATTAGATTTTGCGCATATCGACCCAAAATTAAGGGGGAGGGAGGGGGGGGGTTAAAAATTAAAAATCTAGGCTATTTGAGCAAACTCAACCAAATTTTGTATACATAATCAGTGGATCCCCAGAAGTCTAAAAGTGCAAAAACTAACCGCCCAAATGGGGGGGGGGGTCAAAAAATGAAAATCTTGGCCATTTACTAAACTCAACCAAATTTTGTATACATAATCAGTGGAACCCCAGAAGTATAAAAATGCAAAAACTAACACCCTCCCCTATATGATATAAATAATTTTAGGGGCCAGGTTGTATGGTAAAGTCAAGCGGATGGCCACATCAGAACACGTCAGCTTATTTTCTGTGTTGTTCTCCATTTAGGGACAAGCAAACTCCAGAGTGTACCATTTTGCAATGACTCATCGGAGTTTACTACAACTCTCCAATATATAGATAGTACCTACATATATATATATAATATGTGAAATGGCAAGCAGCAAAATAAAAAGGTCGCGCTGGATTCATAATTTTATTTTTAAATGAGAAGCTCTCTCTCTCTCTCTCTCTTTTCTGCTACGAGATGGAATTTTTCCCTATGTAAATAATTTTTTAAAAATAACCAGCGAAAGGGATCGAAGGCGGCGGCCGTTTGTTCCATTACTAAAAATGACTGCACCCCCTCCACCCCCGCACCACCCCCCACCACCCCTCCACATCCCCACCACCGCCAACTTAACCACTCTTTATTACTCCATTCTATTTCAGCAAAAATATTTATATTTATATTTATAGAGAGTGGATGGGAAGTAATCAGTTACACAGGTAATTGAAATACCTACACAAGATACCCATGGCCCCCATCCAAGAGGATGGGAATAAGAGACTATATAAACCATATATGTTCAAAAAGAGGAAATATGCGAGTTTTAGAGGCTCTAGTGACCATGACCGATCATGAAAAGATTTATCGAGTATAAATATTTACAAATTGATCAAAATTATCGATAAATAATCAATAATCAAAAGTGGAGCAACCATTGGGGGGGGGGGGGTCTAAGAGAACTCTAGCCCCCCCCCCTCCCAGGAAAAATAGGCTGACGTGTTCTGATGTGGCCATCCACTTGACTTTACCATACAAACTGGCCCTTAAAATTATTTATAATCATGTAGGGGGGAGGGTTAGTTTTTGCATTTTTATACTTCTGGGGTCCCACTGATTATGTATACAAAATTTGGTTGGTAAAGTAAAAGTTTCGAATATTTAAAAATTCTTCTTCTCATATTTTCATTTTCTAAAATATTAATTATTTCAGTAATTTATATGCTACGACACTACCAAGTCTATAGTTATCATTCTAGTACACAACGAGAGAAAACGAATTGGGTTTTTTTAGAACAATCACAATTAATTGATAATTTCTCTCCTGGATTAAAAAAACTTTTCAGGACTTGTCTTTTACATCTTTGCACGTTCTTACATGTCAATAGATAAATAATGGATAGTCAGGGATTATTAAATCCGTGACCCTTTTAAAAAATAAATTATCATTCCTCATATCCTTCTTTAATCCCATTCGATTTAAACCATGGCTGTCCAACCCGAGGACCAATATAAAGTCATTACAAGATTTCCTAAAAAATAATCATCATTTGGGTATATTTTCGACTCCATTTTCATTAGAAATAAATTTTCTACTTGCAAACTTTCTGATTGAATGTTCGAGAACAACAATTAGATACCAAGACCTGAAAAGAAAAATTGAATATTGTCTCGTTATTAGAATTTTCTATTAATTATCTCACCTAGGAAAAAATAGAAACAAATACTAATACCTACATAATATCACTTTTTGTATGTATGCAGGTAGGTATTTACATATAAAAGAAGTTATTTTCAAATATACAATTTACGAAAAGTAAAATTTGAAGCTCACTATGTACTAAAAAAAATAATAATCTTTTTGTTTCTCCATTATAAAATATATTTTTTGAATAACAAATAATTAATTTTATTGAAATCAATGCTTAACGCTTGATTTCAAGGCTCCAATTGGCTCACTGTAAGGCTGGCTTCATTACCAGCTCAAAGAATACATATTAAAAAAATATATTCATTGATCTATTCGAAAACTCGTGTAGGAGAAATTGTTTAAAAATCAATATGAAAAGAAACGATGAATCGTGAAATGAAACTCGATTCTACTTCTGCTTACTGATTTCTTTTATTTCACCTACTCATGAGATCGACAAAATTTTTAATCACAAAAAGTCAATGAAAATTGATTTAGCGGGAAGAAATTACACTCCTGTTGGCTCCAGGTATCCGGATACAAAATCTAAAAATTTTATGAAAATCAATGCTTAACGCTTGATTTCAAGGCTCTAATTAGCTCACTGTAAGGCTGGCTTCATTAGCAGCTCAAAGAATACATATTAAAAAAATATATTCATTGATCTATTCGAAAAATCTTGTAGGAGAAATTGTTTAAAAATCAACTATGAAAGAAACGATGATTCATGAAATGAAACTCGATTCTACTTCTGCTTACTGATTTCTTTTATTTCACCTACTCTTGAGATCGACAAAATTTTTGTTCACAAAAGTCAATGAAAATTGATTTAGCGGGAAGAAATTACACTCCTGTTGGCTCCTGGTATCCGGATACAAAATCTAAAAATTTTATGAAAATCAATGCTTAACGCTTGATTTGAAGGCTCTAATTGGCTCACTGTAAGATTGGCTTCATTACCAGAATACATATTAAAAAAATATATTCATTGATCTATTCGAAAACTCGTGTAGGAGAAATTGTTTAAAAATCAATATGAAAAGAATTATTGTTGATGCGAAATATTTCAAAGGGTGATTTTTGAGCAAGGGTGGTCTTTCATATAATTTTTTGTTCAAAACCCCTTCCCCTCCAAGTTACAACCCTCTAAATCTAAACGTAGAGGAAAAAATTGTTTTTCTTTAATATCTCCACTAATGGAAGAATTTAGAAGAATGAAATTTGGCAGATGCTAATAAAATAACAGTTTTTGATGATTTTTGTAACTCTAAAGAAAGAAATTAACCCCTATTATAATATGTAGTTTGCATCCAATCTTTTTAATGCGTCTTCATTTTCCTATTTCAAAAGACAGATTCAATCTACAACTTTTTTGTCCTGATCTTTTCTCATAAAATTGTTTGTTTGATCAGAAAAAAATAAAATAATAGTGAAACCCTTTTTCACATAAATTCAGAGATTGGTTATTATTTGCTAAAAAAAATCCAGTTTTAGGCTGGTCTCATTAGAACTTCATTTGACACCAGCCATCTTGATTTTTTTGGCTGGACCGATTTGGACAATTTTTTTTCATTTTTTTAATGTTTGTTTAAAAAACAAACTGAAAAGCTAACAATTTATTTCTTTTTTATCTCTTACTTAAGATTAGACATACTTTACCATACAGGGTATGATCAAGTATTGTAATCGTGCATGAAAAAAGTGTTTTTTTCCCCTTCTTTTTTTCGAAATATCTCAAAAACGTCTTAAAATATTTCGATTAAAAAAATTGAGCGAAATGCCATGGCATTTCGCTCTACAAAAAAATAAGTGAACATCGAAAAAATTATATTTTTCGAGATAATAATTTTTTTGTCAAAATGTCTGTTAGTTATTCTGGTTGTCTGTCTGTTAGTTAGTCTGTGCGTTACCAAATTTTGTGGACGAGCTAGCTCAAAAACTAGTGTGAATATCGAAACCAAATTTCACACGTAGTTTTGGTCCATTAAGATTAAGAGCTGATTAGATTTTGGTGCATATCGACCCAAATTAAGGGGACCACCAGAAAGGGGGGTGGAGGGGGGTTAAATATTAAAAATCTAGGCCATTTGACCAAACTCAACCAAATTTTGTATACATAATCAGTGGGACCCCAGAAGTCTAAAAATGGAAAAACTAACCGTCCAAAATAGGGGGGGGGGTGCTGGGTCAAAAATTAATATCTAGGCCATTTGACCAAACTCAACCAAATTTTGTATACATAATCAGTGGGACCCCAGAAGACTAAAAATGGAAAAACTAACCGCCCAAAATGGGGGGGGGGGAGGGGTAAAAATTAAAAATCTAGGCCGTTTGAGCAAACTCAACCAAATTTTGTATACATAATCAGTGGACCCCCAGAAGTCTAAAAATGCAAAAACTAACCCCCCCTACATGATTATAAATAATTTTATTAAATATTAAATATAAGTGAAGGGCCAGGTTGTAGGGTAATGTCAAGTGGATAGCCACATCAGAACACGTCAGCCTATTTTTATTAATATTTTTCATTTTTATTCATGTTTTTTGTTTTTATTTATGTTTTTGTAATTTTATTCATCTTTTTGTTCATATTTGTTTTTATTTATTTGACTTAGATATATGTAATATACAATTTTAAAAGAGAGGGAGATTAAATGTAAATGTTGCCATCAATTGTACCTAGATACCTATACCTGATTTGTAAATTTCGTATCTGTTGTAAGCGGAAGAGGCCCCCTCCTGCGCGGCCAAATAAATAATATATAATAGGGCGCCATGGAAAAATTTTAATTGAAAAAAGGCGCCGCGACTCGGAAAACTTTAAGAACTCCTGTCTTAGAGGTTTAAAATGAGATTCCAAATTAATTATCTTCAAATTGTTTACAAAATGATACCATAGGAGGGGACATCAATAAAATATTGGCGAAAATCAGAGAGGGAGAGAAGGGAGGGGGTTAATTAACGCGGAAGTGAATGCATTGCTCTTATGGGAGAATCAGATTTAGTTTCTCCGATATCATTTCTGCCACCAGAGGAGGTGGAGAATTCCTTATTTCATTACATGTACTTATTAATAATAATTCATCGTATAGCAAATATCGATATCATTGGCGAAAATAACGATAGGGTGACATCTATTCAAGATAGGTACGATTAGAAAGGAATTTGGCAGTATCTCGGAAAAATACAAAATACACTTTAATATGTATATCTATCATTATATTATAAAATATGTATATATATATTGATTTTTATTTTATTTTATTTTTTTTAATATAAATAAGTGAATCAAATCTTCAAACGTTTATTGAAACGTTTCGGGAGAATTTCTCCTCTATTATAGGAATTCATAATATAGACAATTTAATTCATACACTAAAAGTCCCATAAGCAACGGTGTTTTTGTCACTATGACAGCGAAAAAGTTTACCCTAACTTTTCCAGCGACAAAACTGAACCTAGCTTTATTTTTTCAATTATGTTTTATTTATTAATTGGTTTTTTAATTTTAAAACCCACTAATAGGTTAAAGCAAATATTATTATATTATATTAAAATTAGAAATTTTTTGTTTGTTTTTAATTAACAGGTGTCTAAATCATAACAAAACAGGTGTGTTTACAAATAAAGTGGTTCAAGTGGCTTTTTTACTTTATCCAATGCAAAGCATGGGTAAAGTATTGTAATCGCTCTCGGGGCAAGCGTGGCTTCAAAGGGTCCTCAGGTAAAGACTACGGAACCCATGGACTCAATTAAAGTCACAAATTGTAGTATTCAATTAGGTTGAATTTTAGCACGTGACGGTTTTGCCAAAAATTACATGGGGTCTCGTCGAGAGGCCAAAAAGTGCGATTTTTTCATTTAGTGCGTGCGGATGGATGTATGTATGGATGGATGTATGTATGGATGTATGTATGTTATCGTTTTTTTGGCCCACGATTTTTTCCACACCGTTGCACCGATTGAAATGAAATTGAAAACCTACCATTAGTTTAACAAAATGAAGCGCTGATTAGTTTTTGGTACATATCGGCCCACAAACATTAGTACTTTATTTCAGTACTTTTTTAGTTTTTTCTAAATATCTTGAAAATGACTTAACCAATTTTGATGAAATTTAATATCCTAATTAAGTACCTTGGGGACCACAAAAAAGGTTAAATAAAGTTTTTAGTAAAATTATATTTTAAAGTACTTTACTCTAGAGTAAGATGGTACTTTTTTTAATTTTTAAATTCTTTAAAATTTATTCATTTGAAAGTTTTAATATAGCTCATTTAGCCTTGCTTAAGTAAGAATGGATAGGCTTCTCTCTGTGAAATGCTAAAAATTTGGGAGGAATTTTTATGAGTAACCATAGCAACTGCGTTGTTTTCTTATCCGTTACCTTTGCTGAAGACAGAGAAATCGATTTTAAACCAAAAATAGCGATTGATTCTCATCTAGTACTTGAGGAATAATCATTCTATATTGGATTTTTGACGTTTCGGTTTTTATTAGTAACCATTGCTGAAGACATAGAGAAATCGATTTTAAACCAAAAATAGCGATTGATTCTCATCTAGTACTTGAGGAATAATCATTCTATATTGGATTTTTGACGTTTCGGTTTTTATTAGTAACCATTGCTGAAGACATAGAGAAATCGACTTTAAACCAAAAATAGCGATTGATTCTCATCTAGTACTTGAGGAATAATCATTCTATATTGGATTTTTGACGTTTCGGTTTTTATTAGTAACCATTGCTGAAGACATGGAGAAAACAACTTTAAACCAAAAATAGCGATTGATTCTCATCTAGTACTTGAGGAATAATCATTCTATATTGGATTTTTGACGTTTCGGTTTTTTTTGGAAGTGCGTGCGGATGGATGGATGGATGTGTGTTATCGTTTTTTCGTCCACGAATTTTTCCACACCGTTGCACCGAATGAATTGAAATTGAAAACCTACCAGTATTTTTAACAAAATGAAGCGCTGATTAGTTTTTGGTACATATCGGTCCACAAACATTAGTACTTTATTTCAGTACTTTTTTAGTTTTTTCTAAATATCTTGAAAATGACTTAACCAATTTTGATGAAATTTAATATCCTAATTAAGTACCTTTGGACCCACAAAAAAGGTTAAATAAAGTTTTTAGTAAAATTATATTTTAAAGTACTTTACTCTAGAACATATTAATATTTCAAATGAATTTGGATAAAGTTTAGCAACGATCCGTTGCAGTTTATTTCTATATAGCTTGGAAACAAATCTTATTTAATTTTATGTTTTTATTTCCAGATCCTATACGATTATTTTTTTTATTTTTATTTTCCTATTTATTTTTTTATCAAGTTGTTTATAGGAATTGTATTTTTAACAATTGTACTTTTTCCTCTAAATTAAATAAACTAATTTATAGTCTTAATTTTGTTAATTTTGTGATTTACGTATTGATTCATTAAATTGTCTTACCGAATTACACTCAAGCTTTTTTGGGGCCGAAGTAAACTTGATTTTATAATTCGAGTTTTGTTGCCTTTGGGCAATTTAACTGAAAAAACTCCCACACAGGTAGTTTTTTTCGTTTAGTTGCCAGGCAACAAAATTCTCATTAAAATGTCAAGTTTACTTCGGCAAAAAACTCTCGTGTAATTATAAGTGAAAAAAAAATAAAAAGTTTCTTTATGTAGTAAATATGAAGCATAACTATTAAAAAATAAATGTTTTAAAAATAGACACGACCAATTTTTATTCAGATACGACGTTCCAAATTTTCTAAATTTTCTAAATTGAATGGTTTAATCATGGTATTATATTTATTCATCAGGTTCAGAAGGCGAAGTAGAAGAGCATCAATATTAGATATGATTTGGAATTGGAATCAATGTTCAAGTATTCAATGCCATATACTGGGTGGGTGGGTATTGCAAACAACCCGAACAAGTATTTCGTTATGATGAGGGGGAAAATTTGGAAAATTTGATACAAGGCCCTAAGAGACGGACCAAAGGCTCAAGGTGTAGCAACTTATATGATACGATATATGGTATGTATTATCTATAGGGTGTTTTTTATTGAGGTATAGAACTTTAAGTTGGCATCACTTTTTAACTGGCGGCCATTTTGTCAGCTGTCAAGTGATTAATATTTAGTTTGGTTTGCCATTTCATCGTGAACAGGTTGACAAAAGAACAGCAGCCTTGCAAATCGTGCAGATTATTTCGAAAATAATGGTTCAGTTCTCGAAGTTTACTGCAAGCTCCGTCCAGTTTTATGGTCGACATAATCGTCCATCAGAGCAGTTAATTCGATTCGCCATGGATCGTTTTCGCACTACGTTTACTCTATGTGATAATACCCATCCGCAGAGACGTCGAACAGTGCGCACCGAAGAAACAATTGCCGCTGTAGAGCAAAGTGTTGAAGAGGACCAGAATGAATCGATTCGCCACCGTGCACAGCAATTGGAGCTTTGTCCATCAACTTTATGGAAGATTTTGCCGAATCTTGGCTTGCGACCTTACAAGATCCAGCTTGTGCAAGAATTAAAGCCGCGAGACCATGCAATGCGTCGTGATTTTGGTGTATGGGCCGAAAATGAGATTGATCTCGATGCTGATTTTCATCAGCAAAATTTTGTTCAGTGATGAGGCTCATTTTTGGTTGAATGGCTACGTCAGCAAGCAAAATTGCCGCATTTGGAGTGAAGAAGAATCCACATGAGACCCTCTGAGACGCCATTACCATCCACAAAAACTGACTGTTTGGTGTGCTCTACGAGGCAGTTGAAGTCATTGGGCCATACTTCTTCCGAAATAGTGCTGGAGAGTCAGTTACCGTTAATGGAGACCGGTATAGGCGCATGATAACCGACTATTTTGTTCCGAGTTGGATGGCATGAATGTGGATGAGTTGTGGTTCCAACAAGACGGCCGCTACATACACACACAGCGCACGTCACAATCGATTTATTGAAGGAAACATTCGATGAGCGCATTAATTTGGCGGAATGGACCTGTCAATTGGCTACCAAGATCGTGTGATTTGACACCATTGGATTATTTTCTTTGGGGATATGTGAAGTCGCTCGTCTACGCCAACAAACCAGAAACGTTAGGGGACTTGGAAGCCAACATTCGTGGCGTTATTGCCAACATACGGCCCCATATGCTCGAAAAAGTGGTTGAAAATTGGACCTGTAGAACTGGATTTACTCGAGCCAGCCGCGGCGGCCACACGCCCGAAATCATATTTAAACATTAATGGCACAAAACCATCCTTCCAACAAAGCCAAATTGATGGACATCAAAACGATTTTCTTGTGTTTTATTTCAATTCGAAGTTCTATACCTCTAAAAAAAACACCCATTACTTGCTTTGCAATTGTAGGCGTATCAAGTGGATTTGGATAAAAAATGTCTTGAATAAAATCATTTTAGTCGAAAAAATGAAGCAAAAAAGACAAATTATTCCTGCATGATTACATTCAATTCCTCATTCAATGTATGGTATAGTGGGGGGGGATATTAAATCGGAAAGCCCGGGCAGGTGGCCCCCCGAAACATCCCTGGGAAGGAAGAAATGTCAAAGTTCAAAATGTCCACTGAGAGAGAGAGAGAGAGAGAAAGGAAAGGGGTATTGAAAGGGAACTAGGAAAGAGAGAGAGAGAGAGACTAAAGGGGATGTTGTAGGGGATGGTTGGGGAGGGGATCGATTGAGGCTGCTGGTTGCCTGCCTCTTTCTCCCTGGGGAATCCCACATCCTCCCACGCACTGCCTGCCGAGCTACCATTTCCATATTTCAATTCCAACTCTCTTTTATTAGGAAGAACTGCCTGGTGAGCGTAGCTCTCGCCGGCTAGCTAGCTACTATAATAATATATCGGCCCCTCAACAGTCCATATGGATCCAAATTGGAATCAGGAACAAGGAACAGGACACTTGCCTGCCTCGGCTCCTCGTCCAAATCTACTGTATTCACTTTACTCGAACTTTTACTTACCATACATAGTACATGGTGCAAGTTTTGTACCTATCCATGTGCATGAAAAAAAAGTGTATTTTTTTTCGAAAAATCATCATTTTTATGAAATGTTAAATTAAGGATAGCTTTTTTTTTTTTACTTAGAGAAAGTGGTGTAGGTTTTAGGTGAAACATGATATTAATTAATAAAGTAAACTGGTCAGTTTTAAGCTGTAAACTCCTGATGATGGACTAATAATCCGAAATATATTGAGTTTGTATAAATCTCTTTGAGTTTTATTTCATTCACTGTGAAACTACACACCCTTTACTTTATTAATTTAAGGATAGCTACCCTTTTCAGGGGATGAAGGGGTGTTCAGAAAATTTATGTCTGCACTTATTATTACTTAACGAATTGGAATTGGTCTAGAATCAGCAAGATATCATATTTTTTATGAAATGCTAAATTAGGATAGTCACTCCTTATTAGGGGATGAAGAAATTTATTTCAGTCCTTATTCATACTCAGTGAAATGGAATTGGTCTAGAATCAGCAAGAAATCATCTTTTTTATGAAATGCAATTATAAATTAAGGGTGGTCACCCTTTATTGGGGGTTAAAGAAATTTATTTCAGTCCTATTTATATGGCCTAGAATCGACGAGAAATTACTTTTTTATAAAATTAAAGATAATTACCCTTTTTAGGGCCTGAATGGGTCAGCCCTTATTCATACTTAGAGAATTGAAATCGCCCTAAAATCGACGAGAAACCATATTTTTTAAGAAATACTAAATGAAGGGTAGTCACCCATTTTAAGGGGACGAAGAAATTTTATTCAGCCCTTATTCATATTCAGTGAATTGGAATTGGCCTAGAATCAACGAGAAATAATTTTTTAATAAAATTCGATATTAGGCTGGTTCCCCCTTCAGGGGATGAAGGATTAATAAGAAAAATTAATTAATGCCATATTAATAATTTATAGTTCAAAATTGTCCCAGAGTAGTCCTGAAACCATTCATTAATGAGAAATGTCTTACTAAAGGTATTAGTTACCCTTTTTAGCTGTTTTAGGAATGTTACCGAAAATCGGCCAGATTCTAATGTCTATTTTCTATTATAATTTTTTTTTCCTTTGGTGGTCACCCATCCAAGAGTCACTCATGAATCATTTCACTTAACCTCTTTGATCGTTTAGTGCTTCTTCACGCATTGGGTTATAAATAAAAAAAGAAATGATTTTTTTTTTAATTTAAATAAATTCTATTCGAAAACATGGAAATAGAAATGGATATTTTGGCTTAATTTTTCTATAGGCGCTGGGATTGTCGGTTCCGTTCAGTTCGGTTGAACTCTTAACTTAACCGATGGGACCTGAGAAATGAAAAATCCACCAATCTTAAATTACAGGACAAAATAACATTGGTAGGTTTCTTGCTTGTAATGACTAGTACCTAAATTCTTGGACTAGAAAAGAAATTAACAATTAGAACAAAAAAAAAAAAAAAAAAATTTATTATAAAAACAAACTTATAATATTATTCTTAATAAACTGTATTATCAGATAATATAAAACATCTAACAGACAAACCCTTATGACCATGAAATATATAGACACGCCCTGGTGTCGATTTGGTGAAGCCAACATCTATAGAACTTGACGTCATCTGTAGGTAGGAACACCCAGAAATAGCATAGCCACTATAGGAATGATTATACATTGAGATAAATTTATCGTAGTTTAGATTATTTATTTTGGATTCAATAATCGCAAATAAATATTAAATTAATATAACCAAAATATTTATGCGAGAACGTGACGTCATCTGTAGGCGATGTTGGCCTCACTTCACTCTGTGTGGAGAGTAGCAGAGGGCGTGTCTATATATTTCATGGTCTAAGTACAAACCAAAAGACTGGGCATATGAAAAATATATTTATTTGAATTCTTAAAAATAAAATAAACAGTCTCCCTTTTGAAGATGCTAATGAAGCAGCAATCAACAAGAGAATGAATATGCTTCCAACTGTCTCTCTCAGTAATAGTAATAGTGATCTTTCACTAGAACAATTAAGGAACTAATAGTGAAGAAAAGGAAAGTCGAATGAAATTTGAGCTCAAAGAACCCGAGGGTACAAATCAATCCAAATGTAGGAACTACAACTCTGGTTTGAAAAAATAAATATTGGAAGAGGATAATTCTATAGGTGCTTATCGAGAATGAGAGGAGGGCATTGGTAGTTATCCAGCTCATTGCAAAAGGATGATGACGGTTGCATCTGCGACCTGGGGCCCTACTGTAGTTGCTGACCTGGAACACATTCTACTGACATTTCCACCAAAGGAGAGAGAACATTTTGACCAGTGGATCAATGAGAAGAAATTTCCTCAGTCCACTCAATTTAAACTATGTATTTACCATATTAGACATTGAGAGACAGGGATATTTATTTGAAATATTTTCAAGTTCTTAAATATTAATAATATTCATACTTAACTAATTCTAACTTGGAATAATTATAAGACTATAACTAATTAATTTCTTTTCTTTTCTTTCTGTATTAGCAAAATTGTAAATATGATGTTCAATCTATGAAAATCCGGAAGTGTCCAACCTTTTGGCTTACACGGGCTAGATTTGTAGAAAAGAAATTGTCTCGGAACGCGTATAAAATATTATAATTCTATTGATATTTGTTATTCGAATAAGCTGACGTGTTCTGATGTGGCCATCTAATTTACTTTACCATACAACCTGGCACCTCACTTATATTTAATAAAATTATTTATAATCATGTAGTGGAGGAGGATTAATTTTTGCATTTTTAGACTCCTGTGGGCCAACTAATTATGTATACAAAATTTGGTTGAGTTTGGTACAAGAGCATATATTTTCATTTTTTGACCCCCCCCCCTCCCCACCCATTTTGGTCAGTTAGTTTTTGCATTTTCAGATTAGTGTTGGCCCATTGATTATGTATCTAAAATTTAGTTGAGTTTGCTCAAATGGCCTGGATTTTTAATTTTTAACCCCTCCACCCCCTTAATTTTGGGTCGATATGCACCAAAATCTAATCAGCTCTTAATCTCAATGGACCAAAACAACGTGTTAAATTTGGTTTCGATATTCCCACTAGTTTTTGAGCTAGCTCGTCCACAAAAATTTGGTAACTCACAGACTAACTAACTAGCTAAATAACAGACATTTTGACAAAACAATTATTATCTCAAAAAATATAATTTTTTCGATGTTCACTTATTAGAGCTTTTTTGTAGACCGAAATGCCATAGTTTCGCTCAATTTTTTTAATCAAAATACTTCTTACCGTTTTTGAGATATTTCGAAAAAAAGAAGGAAAAAACCACTTTTTTCATGCACGATTACAATACTTGACCATACCTTGTATGGTAAAGTAAAAAATTATCAGGCCAAATTATTGTGTGTTTTGCAGTATCTATAGATATAAATCTCAATGTTTTAAGGGATTTAATGACTTTATATTGGGCCACGGGTTGGACAGCCCTGGTTTAAATCGAATGGGATTGAATGATAATTTATTTTTTAAAAGGGTCACGGATTTAATAATCCCTGACTCAACCATTATTTATTTATCTATTGACATGTAAGAACGTCCAAAGATTCAAAAGACAAGTCCTGACAAGTTTTTTAATCCAGGAGAGAATTATCAATTAATTGTGATTGTTCTAAAAACTCCAATTCGTTTTATCTCGTGTACTAGAATGATAACTTTAGACTTGATTAGTGTCGTAGCATTTAAATTACTGAAATAATAAATATTTTAGAAAATGAAAATATGAGCAGAGCAGAAGAAGAATTTTTAAATATTCGAAACTTCATTATCGTAATATTTGAGCCTATAATTTTGCTTTTAGTGAATTTTATTCTTGGAAAAAATATTCACGTATTGTACAAATGTACATTCATATTGTGAAAAAAGGAAATAAATATATCTCTACATAGAAATCTCAATGTTTTAAGGAAGTTTATGATTTTATGTTGGGCCACACTCAATGCACTGCTGGGCCCAATGCGGTCAGGTCCGGCCACGGGGTTGGACAGCCCTGTTCTAAAGTGTGGCGGAGGGAAGGTCAGGGTGCAGATGGTCCCTCCCCTCGCCCCGCCCTCCATTCAACCAACATGGTTTCTAATTTTTCCTTAAAATATGGACCCGTGCTTAGTGCGCACTCTAATGACTTTCACTTCCTCAAATTAAAAACAAAAACTCATTTTAAAATACTTTAATTAAAAATAAATTGATTTATTTGCTTTGATTTTTGAAAAGAAGCGAGATAAAAAAAGAGATGCCTGGGATCTGAACTCATGACCTTTAGATTTTCTAAACCGTTTCAAACATACTTATGGTATATATGGTACATTTTCTCATAGTCATATGATTTTTAGAAAAAAGTATTAAAGCAATCAAGAACAAGTGATTCGTCTTTATACAGAAAATTAAAAAAATAAATAAAACAATGGGGTGTTTTTTGTAGGACATGTATACATAGATAGGAGAAGATGTTAGGGCAGAAAGGGTCAACCATTATAATCCAGAATTGACCCCAGCAAAGTGAAAAGAACAAGGGAGATATTTTAGGGGTTGGGTCGGAGTTGAAGGTACGACTAAAGGTTGTACGTCACGGGAAAGATTAAGGCGCTCTCTTGAAGTCATAGGGACAAACGAGGGTATTCGTTTTTATTTATAGAAAGTGACGAAAATTAATTATAGTTTAAAAAAACTAAAAACACGCTTTTGTCAGTAATGCACTAAAAAGTATAAAATAATGTAATAAACTTTTTGCTTTACCAAACAAGGTATGGTCAAGTATTGCAATCGTGCATGAAAAAAGTGTTTTTTTCCTTCTTTTTTCGAAATATCTCAAAAATGGCTAAAACTATTTTGATTAAAAAATTTGAGCGAAACCATGGCATTTTACTCTACAAAAAAGCCCTAATTAGTGAACATCGAAAAAATTATATTTTTCGAGATAATTATTATTTTGTCAAAATGTCTGCTAGTTAGTTAGTTAGTCTGGTTGTTAGTCTGTGCGTTACTAAATTTTTGTGGACGAGTAAGCTCAAAAACTAGTGTAATATATCGAAACCAAATTTTACACCTAGTTTTGGTCTATTGAGATTAAGAGCTGATTAGATTTTGGTGCATATCGACCCAAAATTGAGGGGGTTAAAAAATTAAAAATCTCAGGTCGTTTGTAGCAAACTCAACCTCAAATTTTGTATACATAATCAGTGGACCCCCAGAAGTCTAAAAATGCAAAAACTAACCTCCCAAAATGGGTGGGGGGGGGTATAGGGTCAAAAAATGAAAATCTTGGCCATTTACCAAACTCAACCAAATTTTGTATACATAATCAGTGGACCCCCAGAAGTCTAAAAATGCAAAAACTAACCTCCCAAAATGGGTGGGGGGAAGTATGAGGTCAAAAAATGAAAATCTTGGCCATTTACCAAACTCAACCAAATTTTGTATACATAATCAGTGGACCCCCAGAAGTCTAAAAATGCAAAAACTAACCTCCTAAAATGGGTGGGGGGTATAGGGTCAAAAAATGAAAATCTTGGCCATTTACCAAACTCAACCAAATTTTGTATACATAATCAGTGGGACCCAGAAGTCTAAAAATGCAAAAACTAACCCCCTTTACATGATTATAAATAATTTTAGGGGCCAGGTTGTATGGTAAAGTCAAGTGAATGGCCACATCAGAACACGTCAGCTTATTTATGTCTAATAACTAAGTCAAAAAGCATGGACGAGGCGCTTCTTTGAGAGCATATACTTTCAATTAATTTTGCCCCACGATTTTTGAATTTGTTATTAAACACTAAATAAACTGACATGTACTGATGTGGACATCCACTTGACTTTACCATACAACCTATTTCACTTATATTTAATAAAATTATTTATAATCATGTAGAGGAGGGGGTTAGTTTTGCATTTTTAGAGCTTCTGGGGTGATTGAAAAGTATCGCTCCTTTTTGTTATGAGGGGTTGTATGTCCCCAAGGACACCCTCAACAGAATTTATGTCTGTCTGTATGTTTGCGTGGTTTTCGCGAAAAGCTGCTTGCAGTTTTTTTTACATGAGAACGGATTAATCATCTTTAGATTACTTCTTATGGGAAAGGTTGGTTTGGTATACGTCCTACTTGTGGTATAAGTCCAAACATCAGGAACGGATTAAGGTCGTATATCGAGATATATACTATATAATATATAAGACTATGTTTTGTAAATTTGAACTCTTAAACTTAAAAAGATTTAATATGAAAGATATTAATTTGCCGATGGTAATAGATTCAAATTTATTAGAAAATCATAAGATGGTGTCATCTATTAAATCCGATGGAATGGAATATTTTTAATTAGTAGTAAAATATTTTACGCGTTTACATATGTCAGAGAGGTTCGTATCCCGCAGGTGAACCAGATGGCCCGGATTGCTGTTACTGGCACTCGGGTTCGATTCCCGAGGGGGTGAAAAACAACCCTCTGACATATAATTAAAAATATTCCATTCCATCGGATTTAATAGATGACACCATCTTATGATTTTCTAGTTCCTTAAAAAGATTGTTTAAAAATGTCGATGCTAAAATAGCAAACTTGAAAATGGGTCGTCTGTCCTGCTTAATCCTCGATCATTGGGAGCTTTATTGTTAGTTAGCCTTTCAAAGGGTGGTATATTTTGTGAGCTCAACTAGGTTGTAGTTGCCCCAAGGAGAGGAATTCGGTGTGGGACGTGGGCTGTTACGCTAATTGAAACGTCCCATCTAGGCAGAAACTGTTCAACTTGGGATCATTTATTCATGTATAGAAATAAGATAAGCTGCGGGGGTTGACATTTAAATTAAACCACACCCTCTGTGCTCTGTGCCTGTGAATGGCTTGGCCGGGGCTCGAACGCTCCAGGCAAAAGCGATCGATCCACCACTACCACCACCACCAGCAGCAGCAGCAACGAGTTTCCACCCCCGAGCTTCCACCCCCGCGTTTCCACCCCCACGCTTTCTCGTTCCCACCTACGCCTACGCCTACACATTCATCCTCTCCACCTTTTCTCTTTTCGATATTCATTAACAAGTCAACTCAAAACAGACAAATACTTTAGGACGGGTATTCTACCACAAATAGGATTTAGTTATTCATTATTTATTATTAGGAAAATATTAAATTGTTGCTTTTACTTTCACTTTTCGGTCACTCCTTTTAACAAATACGTCATGTCTCAAAAAACGTGATTTTTCAGAAGAGATTTTAAAGTTGAAAAGTAGAATAAAATATATTAAAAATAAATTTTTAATATTAATTAATTAACTGTGTTGTAATTACGAGAAAAATCCCACAAATTCCCTTATTCTTTCCTTAAAGTAGTTGTTTTACCCCATATGGGTTTTCTTAGAATTTTTTTCAAATTTAGACAGATTATTAGGTATTTAAATACTTCTGCATCGATTGGTGCCAAATCGAAATTGATGAACAATATAGTTCCGGAGATATTAAATTCCAAACATAAGAGTTTTTCAGATATTATACATTGCACTACCATATACGGGATATGGGAAAGTTTACATACATATTTAATTGAATCGGTCATTTTGAAAAGGGTCATCTCCATTTTTTTTTATTTTTCGTCTATTAGTATGTTCATTCATGTATTACATTTGAAAACGAGTAATTTCTAGCCACCTAAACAGCTAAGCAAGGTCAGTATTTTGCCATTTAGTTTGAAAAGTGAGCCAACTCCAAAGAGGTAGCACGTTTTCAAAAAAAATTGATTTTGTGAAAAAATGGAGATGATCCCTTTTCAAAATGACCATTCAATTATAATTAGAAACTCTTCTTACCAATTGTTCTAAAAAACTAAACACAACATTAAACAATAACTAATACATTTTGTAAGAAAATTTCAATTCACAGATACACGGTTTCTGAGATAATAATGAATAAATAATGAAAAATGTATAATGAAAAATTTACACTAAAAACAAGCTGGCAACAACGCATGTATTTAACTTAAAAAGTGGGTTAACTTAAGTACTTTTTTTGACGTTGTTTCTCTTCAGCCATTGTCGCAACATCTTTCAATCGCTTATTAACAACTTTTTGTTTTATAAATCTCGCTTTATAGTGTACTTTATCTGAAATTTCTATGATAAAATATATACATGCTCGGACAGTGTTGCCAGATTTGTCAAACGAGCACGGGATTGACTAGTAGTGAATCCTTATTGTCTGTTCTATATATACTCTATCATTAACTTTTTGCTAGTATTGACGCGAAACAACTACCTTAATCATCGAGAAATAAGAACAGATTTGAAATTTCAAGTATTTTGCCAGATATAGGGTACGAAACACTCAGTATTTAAGTCCGACTCGCACTTTATTTTCAGTTTATTAAGTTTATATTAAGATAAACAAATTCAAGTGCTTTTCAGCCATTAAGAATTTGGTGGGTTTTTGTTTTTGTTTTTTTGATGTGTGGTTTAATTAAATGAAAATATGATAAAACGCGCACTTAATTTAATATCATTAGAGCTTATTTTATTTAACGTGTTTTGATATCAGAATCTCTAATATAGGTTACCAGCTGCGAAGCACTCTGGACTCCGTAGTGGGTCTTAAAATAATAATTAAAATTTCTTAATTTTAATACATTTTATTTGTATATAATTAAGTAATTTGGCTGATCGGGAATTTAGTTCCTGAGCCCAAAGGGGAGAGAGAAAAAAAGTAGTAATTCTATATTTTTTAGCCCAGGCAAATTAGACTTCTTCTGGGCAATAAATATGCACAAGGTGGAAATAATTTTAATCGACATTAGGAATTCCAAATAAAGAGTTTACCTATATGAGTTTGCGACGGTTTCTGGATGGTGTTAAATTTTTGAGGGCATAAAAACCACGATAATTATAGACTTTTTTCAGATTTTTGCTTATAACTCGAAAACAATGCGTCCTACAGAATTTCTTTCTTACCAAAATGAAAGAGCATAAAATTTTGCGTCGAATAATTTACTTAAAACTTAAAATCGGTTTAGCTATTTAGCCACAATCGATCGTCATAGATAGGCAATTTTTACCAATATGGCGGAAAAGTGAATTATAGTTGGACACAAAAAATCGGCAATTTTTGCAGTTTTTCAATAAATTCAACCTCATTGTGGCAACGGGTTACCGTTGTCCAATTAAGATGAAACTTTGTCAATCTCATTTTTTATCCAATTGGCAACTATTATGGGAGTCAGGGCATCAAAAATTCGAAGAGTCGTTTCTTGTAACCACCTAATGAGCATAATTCACTTTTCCACCAAGTTGGTAAAAATTGCCTATCTTTGACGATTGATTGTGGCTAAATAGATGAACCAAAATTTTATGCTCTTTCATTTTGCTAAGAGTGAAATTTCCTATTGGACGAATGGTTTTCAAGTTATAAGAGAAATTCTGAAAAAATTCCAAAATTTTCGTGGATTTTAGGCCCTCAACATTTTTTCAGACTTCTGGGAGTTCACAGAATATGTATACAAAATTTAGTTGAGTTTTCTCCAAGGGCAAAATTTACATTTTGACCCCCCATTTTGGGTGGCTAATTTTTGCATTTTTGTGACTTCTAACCCAAAATGAGGGGGGGGGGTCTCAAAAAATGAAAATTCTTGTCTTTGGAGCAAACTCAACCAAATTTTGTATACATATTCTGTGGACTCCCAGAAGTGTAAAAATGCAAAAACTAACCACCCAAAAAAAGGGGGGGGGGTCAAAAAATAAAAATTCTTGCCCTTGGAGCAAATTCAACCAAATTTTGTATACATATTCTGTGGGATACTAGAAGGCTAGAAATGCAAAAACTGGGTGGGGTGATGTTGTGCGGGGGTGAAATGCATAGTGCTCAGGGTAGGTGTGGGGGTGAAATGGGTAGGACGGGTGCATATTGGGGTGCAGGGTGGGTGCTAAGTTGCAATGAGATTGGGCTGCGCGGTGGAGGTTCAGGGGTGGGTGCAGGTGGCCCGGGGTGGGGGTGGAATGGAGGGGAAGGGTGCGTAGTGGGGTGCATGGTGGGTGCGGTGGTGGAATGTGGTTGGGGTGTAGGGGTGGGGGCCCAGGGGGTGTAGCACCTTGGCTAGCGGAGACGCTCGCCGAAGGTGGGCTTCTCAACTAGTGTTTTATATTTTTTTACAAAATAAATGTTTCTCGTAAGGCGGTCATTTTACTTCTGTGCTTTCGTCGACCTGCTTCCCGAAACTGCTTCTCAATGTTCGCGTACACTGTACGACCCAGTGTTTTTTTTTCTGCGCTGCGCTGCGTGACGCAGCTCAGTGTGCGCCTTAGCTAAGGCCTGTGTTGATTGATGAAGCATAAACTCGTGTGGACACAGAGAGAATAAAACATCTAATTAGAATGGCCGAGATGACACCATTAAGGAACATCTTAAGGGTAACTCGCTGGTACAGGGTCAGAAATAAGGATGTAAGAGACGAGTGCGAAATCCGGAATGTCGCCAAATGGGTTGAGATTACCCGGGGAGAGTAGAATAACCACGTGGAGAGCTAAGGCGGATGGGCCAGTAACACCAAGGGACCCCCGAAGAGATGGGCGTCCTCAGAATCCTCAGTCCTCACTCCTCACCCACGGGGAAAATCGGAAATCCGGAATGTCGTCAAATGGGTTGGGATTACCCGGGGAGAATAGAATAACCACGTGGAGAGAGCTAAGGCGGATGGGCCAGTAACACCAAGGGACCCCCGAAGAGATGGGCGTCCTCAGAATCCTCAGTCCTCACTCCTCACCCACGGGGACCTGAGGCTATAGTGAACAACAAGAAGCATATACTTAAGTTGTAAATTTCAAGTTTGTATCTTATTTATCATAGTTTACGAGCTCTGGCAGATAGACAGACAAACAGACAACATATACACATTCAGACAGACAAATATTGCACCCCCAGTAACATATATACATTTTTGGGCTTGCTAATGTGAGGTAGATTCCCTATTTTTTTTTGGTACCTTTTGTCCCTCCTACCTGTAAAAGGGCCCCGCTTTCAAGCTAACAAGTACGCATAAGTTCTCAACTACGTACAAGACTCCTCAACATTTTAGCTTTGCTTAAATGACGTAGGTCTGTGGGAGGTGGGATCTTGGACTATTAGGATCCTGCTTTACGGGTGAACGAAAACATAATCAAATGAAGGTACAACAGTAGTTGTTAGATTTTATCTATAGTCGTTTGAAATATAAATATAAATGTCTATAGTGTTTATTTCTTTTTCCTCCATTATTAATTTGGCAATTTTTCATTTTAAATTGATTCTTTCATGTCTCCAGCAATGGTAACCAATCAGTGCTGTAGTTGTAAAATCAGCAGAAGTTATACGCTATATGGATCGTACAAATGAGAGGGTATACGCCAATTATATAATAAAATAAAATATTTTATACGGGTATTTTTTAAAAAAAAGTGTCATTTTATAAGCAATTGAAATAATTTGAAATATGTTTGTGAATATTCAACTAATTAATGTGTCACAGGTTTTTAAATTTTCATCTAGCACAAGGTACTATAACGCTATTTGTTCAAATCAAATCACAGAGTATAAGTGATATACCCCCATATACCCTCCACTACAGCCCTGGTTACAACTATAATGTATCAAAATTTCAAAAAAAAAAAATATTCAAAATTATTACTTTCCCGCAACAAATTACAATTAAATTTGCAAAAATAATTAAGTAACTAATTGAACAACAACTTTTATTCAGTTTACTTGCTGAAAGAAATAATGTCAATACAAAATTTATTATTATAAAATAATAAAATCAAAAATTAAATTTTAACAGTCGAGTAGAAATTTAAACAATAAATTTTATTCAAGTATTTTGTAAATTTAAAATGATTTTCTGAACGAAGAATTTTATGAAAAAAATCGGTTGTCTGTAAAGTCGGTTTACTGACGATAGTTGAACGTGACAACGTCATAAGAAAATACTGATGGAATGGTATTTTCTTATGACGTTGTCACGTTCAACTATCGTCAGTAAACCGACTTTACAGACAACCGATTTTTTTCATAAAATTCTTCGTTCAGAAAATCATTTTAAATTTACAAATTACTTGAATAAAATTTATTTACCCAGTATCCTTAACTCATAGTAAATCCATATTAAATAAAATATTTATTTACTCTTATCTTTATAAAATTTATTGTTTAAATTTCTACTCGACTGTTAAAATTTAATTTTTGATTTTATTATTTTATAATAATAAATTTTGTATTGACATTATTTCTTTCAGCAAGTAAACTGAATAAAAGTTGTTGTTCAATTAGTTACTTAATTATTTTTGCAAATTTAATTGTAATTTGTTGTAAAAAAGTAATAATTTTGAATAATTTATTATAAGAATAAACTGTGATTAAATTATTGTTCATAAATCTTAAATTTAAAATTTAAAATTTGGAAACATTAAAATTTTTGTAACTGTAGCTTTTAAAAAGCCCGCCTCAATCTTTGTCGCTCGTTCCGCGCTCTCGCTTGCACTTCAAGCCTTAAATGGAACGCCTCAGATGAGTCATGTTTTTTCGAGCGTGCAGCCGGTACGCTATAAGACGTTGTCACGTCAAAAAATCACGGATTATGGTCTCATTTTCGGATAACTTTAATCTGATGGGGTTTTTCTTAATTAAAGTAATTACTCACAGGTGGTGGTGTCAAAAAATTACAAATATTTTTTTTTCAATTTCTTTTTATTAATTATTTTTTTTTTAATTTTAAATTCAATAATTGTTTATTACAAATATTATTATTTATTAAAATTAGGAAATTTAATTGATTAGAAGTATTTCCTATTGAAGACCGAGTGGTTGAACTCGATTCTGAATTGATGCAAAATCAGCCTAAACGTAAATTCTGAATAAAATAATTTATTAGAGCGTGGATTTTATTCTCTTAAAAAACCCGATGATTCGGAGAATCGTCCCTCCTTGTTCAGAGTTTATCCCCCCTAGAGCCCTCTTTACGAGAAACACGCTGTTTTCGAACGCTCAGCACCCCTTCGCTGTCAAATTGGATAAAAATCGAACCAACGCTTTCGCCAACTCTTTTATCCCTATGACCTCCAAAGACTGGAATTCACTTCCAGCCACCGTCTTCCCCGCAACTTATAACCTTCAGCTGTTTAAGACCCATATCCACAAATACCTCCAACTCCTACCATGCGCATAAAATCCCCTCTTCCTCTGCTTTTCACAATAGAGGGCCCAACACAGGCCTTTAGGGGATGCACCTTTTTGGTGTATCTCCTTCTCACATCAATATCATTAAAAAACAAAAAAGAATCGATCAATGAACGAACGAGAACCTCCGTGTAGGTATATTATTACTTTACCATACAGGGTATGGTCAAGTATTGTAATCGTCCATGAAAAAAGTGTTTTTTTCCTTCTTTTTTTCGAAGTATCTAAAAAACGGCTTAAACTATTTTGATTAAAAAATTGAGCGAAACCATAGCATTTCACTCTACAAAAAAGCTCTAATAAGTGAACATCGAAAAAATTATATTTTTCGAGATAATAATTGTTTTGTCAAAATGTCTGTTAGTTAGTCTGTCAGTCTGTTGTACTGTTAGTTAGTCTGTGTGTTAGCAAATTTTTGTGGACGAGCTAGCTCAAAAACTAGTGTGAATATCGAAACCAAATTTCACACGTAGTTTTGGTCCATTGAGATTAAGAGCTGATTAGATTTTGGTGCATATCGACCCAAAATTAAGGGGGGTGGAGGGGGGAGGATTAAAAATTAAAACTCTAGGCCATTTGAGCAAACTCAACCAAATTTTGTATACATAATCAGTGGGACCCCAGAAGTCTAAAAATGGAAAAACTAACCCCCTCCCCTACATGATTATAAATAATTTTATTAAATATAAGTGAAGGGGACACAGGTTGTATGGTAAAGTCAAGTGGATGGCCACATCAGAACATGTCAGCTTATTTTTAATTGCAATAAAGTTCAAAACGTCCTCCGTTTTACCTGAAATCAATAAGAATATTAAAATATCGCTTTTAACTAAAGCAAAAAATTATCGAAAGACCTTCGGTGTACCAGGTACTTATTATTAATTATTAGAGACCCTATATGATAGTAAAACCGGCCTTAAGTATAAGTAAATGTTTTATATATAGGTGAAAGTAAAAAGAGAATTGTAAATGAAAATCAATTCTTGTAACGAAATTTGCTATATTTAGCTAAGTGTGCTGCCGTGTGGGGTGGAGGTGGAGGTGGAGGTGGTGAGGTTGGGGTTGGTGGGGGGTGTATGCCACTGCCAGCTGATTGGAGGGGAGGGTGGGTCGAGAAAGTGAGGCAGGGGCCTGCCCCTCTGGTCTGCTGTGGGTCGAGGTCAGGGGCCCCCCTTTCAAAATCGATCCAGCGACCCCCGACCCCTGCGCATGCGCCCTTTTTGTTTCTCTCGTACGTCAGCATCATCTGGGTCACCTTGCTTGCTTGCACCTGCCCAATCACTCTCACTTGCCGAACACGTTCATTAATTAAATGCAGCTAGCCAGCCAGGCCCAAAATTTCATTATTTGATCATTTCATAAGGGTTCCGTTCAAAAGTATTTTAGTGTCCCTATAATGTCTATCGCCCTGTCCAGACATCCTTCTAGCTCTTAATCTAAAAAAGAAACAAAAATGAAATTTTCAAGTTAATATTCATTTACCTACTCTGAAATCAAAAATTGGATTAAAATTTTTATAGAATGATTATTTTGAGAAGGAATGAATATTTTGTGGAGCCATAAATAGAAAAAAAGTATTTTTTTTTTATCATGGCGTTGTTAGGTCCCTATATACCTAGTATTCAGTCGGTTTTGTTTTTTAAATGAAATTGAATGCAAGAATGGGCGCACTAGGAAGATGCACCCTCCATATGGATCTCGAAATACCCTTGCTTACTTAAGAGATTGGTAAATTGATCAATCGAAAGATGGGAGGCGTAGTAGGTGTTTGTGCACCCGGGTTTGGAAGGTTATAAGTGTCGGGAAAGACGGAGGCCGGGAGAGAGTTCCAGTTCCTTGAGGTCATGGGGACAAACGTTTGTATTGGCGAATGCAGCGGTCCGGCACTTTTTCAATTTAACCGCAAAAGGGATTAAATTGGGATAAAATTAAAACTTTTTCTGATGACTGGAATAATTTATTTTTTGTTGGTTTGAGGTATGTAGAGCCCACATCACATCGAACAAGGGCGGATCCAGGAGGGGGGGGGGGCGGAGGGGGCGATCGCCCCCCATACAGGCCCGTGCCTGGCGGGAGTGCAACACGTGCGTCGCACGCAGAGGCCAAAAAACGGCGGCCAAATCGACAGGGAATTTATAACAATTTTTTTTTATTTTAATGAACTTAAAATATAAGATATGAAATTTGTAAAAAAAACATTTATTTTTTAAAATTGCAAATAAAGTCCTATGTGTGTGTGGGGGGCGGCGGCGTCTCTGACCCCCCCCCCGCTTGGACAATTCGATCGCGACACACTTTCGAGATAAAAAAGTAGATCTTATATACATCGGGCACCTTATATACATTCTCCCCCCCCATAAAAAATTCCTGGATCCGCCCTTGACATCGAACAACACATCTGGTTCGCATGGGCTCTACATATATCAGAAGCAACAAAAAATAAAACTTTTTCTTTGATTAAACCCTTTACCGACCACCAAACATATAATTTAAAAAAAACTAAAAAGGTATTAATTTTCCCAAGTTTCTTGTTTTTCCCCTTTTGATTTTGGTTACATGTAAATGTGAGAGCTCGTGGTCGCTAAAGATATAGAGCGAGGATGCCCCTTCGTCCCACCTTGACTACGCCACTACATGTGCAAAATTTCAAGAAACTCGGCATGTTAGAAGTGCGTCACATTTCGATTACGAAGATTCTTCCAAGATAAACAGATAAACAGGCAAACAAGCATAAATATCGAGGTTAAATAAAAGCATGTAAATATAATATTCCTGCCAGCTTTCTCGATTAAATAGTCCCATCATTCACGACAAATTCCCCATCAAAATTTAGGTAGGGTTGCCAACCACCCCGGATTGATCCGGGATTGAAGTTGTTGTCTAGAATCACGTTAGAATGTCATAGTCTTCCGGAATTTCAGAGAAAGCTATCGGCCAACATTAGCTTGGTTAGGGAGTTTTCTAGGGGGAAGGGGGGTCAGCTGATTAGCCCCCACAAGGTTTCAATTTCAGTTTCCGATTAGAGATCAACTAACTTTTTAATATAATTGACAAATTTTGGAAGTAACGAAATAATTTAATGATAAATACATAATTGATACAGTGAAACACTATATTTCACAAATACTGTCGATTTTTCTAGGGATGCAATGAAATTTGTAAAGGGGTACGCCCATGTCGGCCAATATATATATCACCTTTTATTTCCAAAAATAGTTCTTCCTATTAAGTGGATATCAATGAGGCAGCACAAAAAAAGAAGAAGATAATTTACACTATCTTTTTATTCATAAAACCGACGTTTCGGAGGCTATTCTCTCCTTCTTCAGGGTTTTGAAAAGTCAGTACTACATTATAATTCTCCTGAGAATAAAATCCAATATATTATTGTATATAAACGGTTTCTCTCACGGTTTTCATGAAAATCACAGATTACAGGGTCTTTGGGCCGACAATTCGATCTATTAGTCTCATCTTCGGGTCAATTTAGTTTATTTAGTTTTTTTCTAATTAAAATAATTATTGACAAGTGGGTGTGTCAGCTTCATGACTCACCCCCCCCCCATTTCCATGAAAAGTACTCCCTCCCCTCTTGTGAATTATATTTTATTTACTTCTGAAAAATTAGAACACGTTTTTATTACTTTTAGTTGAAGTTATTAACTTGACCGTTTTTATTTTAAGCATATAAATTTTGTAACAATTTTCAACCCCCCCCCTTGCGGGCATCCCTGCCTTGATGTTTAACAGCAGGGACGGCTCAAAACGATAGCAAAATAACAAATCATATTTTATTTTATTTTTATTCAATTCTGGCTATAAATCAAAATCGACCGTTTTACCTAAGTTTAAAATTTAAAATAATATTAAAGTAGTTGTATCACCATATGGGTTTTCTTAGGATTTTTTTGAAATTTAGACAGATTATTATTTAAATAGTTCTGCATCGATTGGTGGCAAAACGAAATTTATGAACAATATAGTTCGGGAGATATTAAATTCCAAAGATAATTTTTCAGACTCTTATACATTGCACACTATACAGGAATATCGGAAAGTTTACATACAGAGGGGCGTGCTGGCCCGCCGGGACACCGGGCAAATGCCCGGTGGGCCGCTGCACGCCACATTAAAAATTAAGAATATTTTAAAAGAACAAGATCGTTGACGCCGATTCATTTTCAAGGGCCACTTGCCTATTCGATGATTATAGCAAAAACCTTCCTTTTAGTTTTAAAGCTCCTCTCCTTCGTAATTCATGCCCTTCGGTCTCCATCTCGATCACTTGCGAGAGCCCTTTGGTTCTCCTTTTTATCTATTCCTTTATTTTTCGCCGGTGGTCCTGCTATATTCGGTGATATTGTCAGTTGCAAAAAACAGGAGGGGGGGTGGAAGGTCTTTTACAATGTTTTTCACACATGTGGGTATTCTATGACCGACTCTGGCGCCTGGTCTCACAAAGAAGTTTCCAAAGTTATTCATTAAGTCACGTCTGTTTTCAAGTGGCGTTCAAAAGGGAGGGCAACTTAGATACAAGAGTGTAAAAATTATTTCACTCTTTCGGAAGTTCTCGAACAGTTCTCATCCAATTTTAAGTCTCTTTTATATATGTCGGTTGGCTAATTTTTTTTAATTAACAAGTTTATTTGTGCTAAATTAATAGTAATAATATGAGTGAGAGGAAGCGAAAAGGAGGTGCCGAAAAGCTACGTGAAAAGAAAAAAAACTTTTGCTAGAAAAGCAGAAAAGTGTGTTAAATTGGACAAATAAGCATTATTAACAAAGTAAAAAAAAAAAAATAAGTGGGCTGAAATTGTGTCGCATATCCAGGGCCGCCCCGTGCCAGCCAGCACGCCCCTGTACATACATATTTAATTATCATTAAGAAACTCTTCTTACCATTGGTATAAAAAACTAAACCAACATTAAACAATAACTAATATATTTTTAAGAAAATTTTAATTCATAGTTACAACACAGTTTCTGAGATAATAATAATAATAAATAATGAAAAATTTACACTAAAAACAAGCTGGCAACAGCGCATTTATTTAACCTAAAAAGTGGATTAACTTTAGTATTTTTTTTTTACGTTTTTTGGCTTTAGCCATTGTCGCAACAGCTTTCAATCGCTTATTAATAAATTTTTGCTTTTTAAATAGACCTTTATAATGTATTTTATCTGTCATTTCTAAGATAAAAATATACAAGCTCGGACAATGTTGCCAGATTTGTTAAATGGCCACGGGATTGGCTAGTAGTGGTACATAAACAGCAAAAAGTTTTGGGCATATGAATTATGAATCCTTATTGTCTGTTCTATATACTCTAGTATTAACTTTTCGCTAGTATTGTCGCGAAACACCTACCTTAAATTAAAAAAAATTGTAAATTTCCCCCCAAGTTATTTGGAATGGTTCGCAGAAACGCCACGTGTGGCGCTAGAGGTCAAACCAGCGTGCGCATTTCCCCTTGGTCCGTCCGTCTATGACCTGGGACAAAATAGAATGATTAAAACACCTTGTGCAAAAGTTTGAGTTAATATTAATTTATTGGTTATTATAAATATTCGATATCTTTCTAGTGATTTCTACATTTACATAAAAATGACCATAAAACCGAAACTGATTGTATTTGATTTAGGTAAATTAATACACATATACCTATATAATGTATATATTTGATATGATTAATTTTTTTTTTAATTTACTTAATACTACATAGTAGTATAAATAATTTGTTTTTTTGCAGATTATACACTATGGCCATTCTGGGTTGACACCCATTATGCACCTCCTTTTAATATAAAGTAAGTATTTTCTAGGTCGTCATTTCTTTAATGTATGTCCGAGAATCCCGGTTCGTCCGTGGTTTGAAAACTTCGATCTTCATCGAAAACTGAAAGTTCACATTATACGACTTAGACTAGGACATGCAATAACACCTGCATACCTACACAAAATCGGCCAGAGTAATAATCCAAACTGCTCTTGTGATTCCATTTCTATTGGCGATATTAACCACGTACTTCTGGGCTGTGTGACACACAGTCAAAAAATTGATCGTTTATACCTGAATATGAAAGGAAGAAATGATTTACCCACATGTGCAGAGATCCTATTGGCATCTCTAGACCAAGGAGGGCCAACTGCAGACTCCTTTATTAAACATTTAGTTTCCATTGGTTTCCAACTATAATCCAACGACTTTAGTTATTTGTTTTGTTAGTTTATTTTGTTTTAATTAGTTTTGTTTTATTTAGTTTTATTTTATTTGTTTATACACCTATTCGACGTGAATCTGTGACGACTGGCTAAATGGGCATCAAGTTCCCGAGGCCAAGGGGTAGAAAAAAAAAAAAAAAAAGTATTTTCTATGTTGCACTACTATAGGTACTTACTCTTTAATAATTATAGATATTTTGTTATCATTGACTGAGGGTATACTTAATAGCAAACCTTTCAGAAATAGGTTTGTTTTGCGGCCTAGGGTTTAACCCCCCCCCCCCCCCCAAATTGAATTTTATTGCAGCCATCTTTCCTAAAAAAAAAAACTAGGTAACCAAAAAAATAAATTAATAAATAAAAAAAAAAACAAACATCTTTTAAAAAATCTTAGAATTTTTTTAAAATTTTCAATAAATAGTAAAATAAATAAAGCTGGAAAGTGGCTCGGACTCGCATATTTACAAAGAGCTCTCTCCCTTTAAGGACTTTCTCGGGGGTGGGGGGGGGAGATATGGAAGAAGAGGATATTTATTTTTCTTGACCATGGGGGTTTCCTGCCTATTTATTTATTCCTTGACTACGGCAACTTCCTGTCTACTTATTTATTTATCTGTTTTTTAAATTATTTATTTTTAAATAATTTAACAACAATTTCTTCAAACCTAGTGACATATTCTAACTATTTATTTTTTGTTTTATTTATTTGATTATTTATTTATTCTTCCCAGTGTATTTATTTATTTATTTTTATTGTTTGGACGACATGCGGTATTTCTTTTTTTTGTTATCATTATTATTATTTTATTCTTGGTCGCAGCATACTAAGGTTTCATACCGTTCTGCTGTGGCCACACCCTCTGAGCCCCTCAACCGGATCCTGAGTGGGACGATCGGAGGGCTATAAGGGGAGATGTGGAGGTCCTTAATAAAGAATAAAAGATTGCACGGTCTGCAACCTGAGGGGGAGGGAGGACCTGTACCCTATACCAGGTGTTAATTGAGTGTCCTAGGTACCAAGAATGTAGGGAACGAGTTTTGGGAAATGTATCGAGAGGAGAAATTAGAAATATTTTGGAAACTGGGCAGTTGGCGACACAAACATTATCTAGAAGATTTTAAATTTTATCAAGGAAATGTATACAATTAGGAATCTAATCTTAGCAGTGGCGTAGACAGAAAATTTTCATGGGAGGGGGTGGGGGTCAATCCACAAAGCAAAATATTTAGTGGTAAATTTTTTTTTATTAAAACAAATAGTCCAGCTAAATTGTGTTTTTACCCGGAATATTTTGGGCTAGTTGTAATTTTTTCGACCCTTTATGCTTTTGGGTGTGCTGAATCCGAATCTGAGGTTTGCTAACAAAATTTCGCGACGAAACATTGTCAAAAATGCAAAAAAAAAAAAAAGGTAAAAAAATCTCATTTTTTGACGGTTTTTTGCTTATAACTCGAAAACTTTCAACTTTTGGTAAATAACCTTCCTATTCAAAATGAAAGTTTATAAAATTTCCTATAAATTTCATCATTTAGGTTTTTTTTCCGACCAACCCTTCGGGCTCAAGCGCTAGTTAAATATTGTCATATTTCTTCTGTTTCCCCAAATCCCAAAAACTCGCACTTTTTTCGATTTTTTCCCATTTTTATCCATGAAGGAGCACGTTTTCGACAAAGACCACTCTATACATTTTTAAACTAGATTTAATTTGATACAATTCAAACAAAGTTTTATTTTAATTGGATAATGGTAACTCGTGCCACAATGAGGTTGAATTTTTGAAAAACTGCAACTTTTTGCAAAAATCGCAGTTTTTCCTTCATAAAATAAAAACCACTCATTCTAGAAACTTAATTTCAGTCTAATTCTCTACGAAATTTTGTTGACTTGAACGTTTACTTGGACCACTTTTTTGTTAAAACTCTTAGATTTATAGATATCCAGCATTTTGCATGACACTTTTGAGAATTTGGATCATATCCTTTGTAGGAAATTTTATGAACTTTCATTTTGAAAAGGCGGGTTATTTCCGAAAAGTTGATAGTTTTCGAGTTATAAGCAAAAAACCGCCAAAAAATGAGATTTTTTACTTTTTTTTCATTTTTGACAATGTTCCGCCACGAAATTTTGTTGGCAAACCTCAGATTCGGATTCAGCACACCCAAAAAACATAAAATCAAGAAACCAAAACTACCTCAAAACTTTCCCACGAGGGGCCCTTTAGAGAACAATTTAACTAGACTAAAAAGGTACTTCAAGAAATTAAAAAAGAACATAATTCTTGATTAAACATATGAAATATATTTAATTACGTTTAGTTTGCCATAAGAAACTGGCCGTTACTCATCCTATGATGGACCCTCCTCGTTTTGTGGGCAGGCGGGGGTCTTCTTTATCCCCCTTTTTCTCTGCCTCGCGTGGCAGACGCTCAATCAATAGTACAAAAAATCTTAGAATGAAAATTGTAATGACTTAATATTTTTAGTTTTGTTTTATTCATGGTTGTACAATATTTTTGTTTCTCGCCCTTGTTGATTGTATTGAAAAGCTCTGATTGTAATCTGAGTTTAATTTTGAATAAGGTTTACTTGAAACCTATTGAAATTTTCTTTTTTGACTTTATGATTTAATCTAGTAATTATTAATTGATGTGTTAAAACTTATGTTGCTAACAATTTTCTAATCCTCGTATAAATTATTAGAGAGTTAAATTGAAAGTTTCTTTTTGCCGAGAGTAGCAGAATTTTTATAAATTAAAGAGACAATAAAAGAGTATGTCTTCTGCTGGAATAATCAATTTTCACATATCAATTCCTGTTAATCAATTGTAATAGACTGATGAAGAGGGCAAAGCACTCGAAACTATAGTCTCGTTATAAATTAAAAAATTATTATTCCAGCAGAAGACACACTCTTTTATTGTTTCCTTTTTATTAGAGAGTTTTTTGTGTATTGTAGTTGTTTATATACCTTGTACTTTAAGAAACAATAAAATATCTATAAAGTATCTATCTATCTGATAAATGTCTACCTACAAAACAACCCTGCATTCTCATATTTAAATTTGTTGACATTTCTAAAAGCAACTATGATCTAGATATCAATATTAATTTTGCCTTAGATATTTGGAATGTAGAACATTATATTTTACTGATTATTTTCATTTTTATTCTAGGCCAAATGGTACCATTTTTGATAGCCATGGCAGCAAAGTGAAATATTTTCCAGAAGTTCCTGATATTTTAAAAAAACTTCATTCCGAAGGTTACGAGTTGGCGATCGCGTCTCGCACTAGCGAAATCAAAGGAGCCAACCAGCTAGTACAACTTCTCAATTGGGATAGATATTTCAAATATAAAGAAATCTATCCTGGATGCAAAGTAGCTCATTTTCAAAAGTAAGTTTAAATAAGTAAAAGGGTTTCTAGCAGACACACGAAAATGTTGACTAATTCCCCGTGATCCAGACTAAATATTCCTGCCATATCTATTAATAACGAGCTTTTCGTGCAGTGCCCTGGCGGGCGGCGTCTCGATCCAAAAATTTTATTCCTCTTAAAAAACCACACTCCAAATGTATACCTGTAAACTCCCGAAAATACATAGTCTCTTTAAAGTTTCGCCTCATTTTCGTCCTGACACAGCTACAGAAATGAGGCTCTAGATATGAATCTGGAAGTATTTTTTTCTTCTATAATCTACAGCATTGTGATATTTTTGTGTGGAAATAGATTTATTTAAATAAGTGGTATCGTGTGAGGAGGAGAATTATATTATATCATTTTTTTAAAATTTGGGATCGATAATCGATATAAGGCTCCAAATATTTAAAAGAGATCAGGTGTTGTTTGTATGACAGGCTTCTCCAGTATTGCAATGAGAAACTCATATGGGCATGGGTGTCTTAAGTCGTTTAATTTTGTAAAAATCAAAAAATAAGAATAACAAAATTTAGATTTTTAAAAAATTATAAAAAAGTGGCAAATTAATTAAAAAATAAACAAATAATATATAAATCAAATAAGATGTGATTGATTTCTTTTTCTGTGTGCGCAAAGAAAAGCGAATTGAATATTTAATTTTTGAGTGGTGAAGGGGTGGTAATAATTATCAATATATTTAATGTTTCTTAATTTAAAATCAATTGGAGTCTTTCATTTCGAAATTTGAGTCCAAATTACGATTATATTTCAAATTTGCCGCAAATATATCGATGGCGCTCGCTCTCGGCAGCATTATGTCAGCGTTGCGGCAAATTAATCTAGACAAATATATATAGTATATTTCATTTCATTTTTATTTACTTGCATAAAACATTGAAATTTTTATGTATACTTATTATTATCAAAATATAAATTGAGTTTAGGAGATGCCGGCCTTAATTCCACAATACACGACGTTTAAAATTATTTTTTTAAAGCATAATAGAATCAAAATCACACGTGCTTATGTTTGATTATTATCTACATTTCATCTATTTATTACTTCATTATTAATTTGAAGAGATGTAAATAGTTTTGATTATAATATCTTACTGTTTACTAATTTAAATAATAAAGAATATGAATGCTTATTTATTTTCACATGCTTTTGTTTTTTTATTATTTTTAATTGTACTATATCCTCCACATACTATACCATATTTTGATTATTTGTCATAGTGAATAGGTATCATTATTGTATAGGGTGGGGCAGAGCACTGCTTATTTAGAAATTCAATTAAAAAAAAGTAACGCAGATATACATATTTAATTCTTTGAACAACATCAAGTACATCGTTTAAATTTCATGTTTACACAGTTTTAAAGATAAAAATTTTATCAGGCAGATGTCGTCTATTATTCTCAATACACTGCGTAAATCGAACTCGGAAGTTTGTTTTAACTCTTTGTAGCATACCAGACAGGTTTATTGGCGACAGCTTGACGAATGTTGCTCGTCAGGTGAGGTCGATGGTTGTAGACAAGTGATTTTAGATAGCCCCATCAAAAATAGTCGCAGGGGGCTAAATCAGGCGACCGTTCTGGCCACTGTAGACCCCCCCCCCTAAACTAGATGACGCAGTGTATTGACAATAACGCCTGATATCATCTTTAAAACAGTGCAAACATAAAATTTAAACGTTGTACTTGATGCTGTTCAAAGAATTAAATATATATCTGCGTTACTTTTTTCTTAATTGAATTTATAAAAAAGCAAAGTGCTCTGCCCCACCTATATTTAGATTTACAACTAGTGGTACTCTCTATTATATTGATGAATAGAAAGATTAAAAATATTTTTTTATATACCAACGAGCAATGAAAAAGGAGACAGGATGGAATAACACTAATCATCCTTTCTTCGTTGACTCTTTTGAACCCTGAAAAAGTAGGGAAGATCATCCGAAACCTCGGTTTCAAAAAAATGTAAAGCGCAAACCTTCCAATAAATAGACACCTACTCCTTTATTTGAAATAATCTTTTTATTTATTCCTGGACTGTCTTCCATCCTCAGCAATTTCTATTTAATTTTTATAGATATTAATTTTTTGCTAACATGCCTTAATATTCACCAATCTTATTTCCAACTTGGCTATAATCTTGATTTAGTTTCATACCCAACTTCAAATGCAAATTCCTTTATTCAACCAGAAATAATTTAGTCTCTTGTAATCAAATTTAGCTTCAAAAAGTATTTTTTTTATTTGTGTACGTATATTTATAAGGTAGATAAATAAATTAATAATTACTAATTTTATTGTTTCAGATTTAAAGAATATACTGGATATGCATATGAAGAAATGTTATTTTTTGATGATGAACAACGAAATATAATTGACTGTAATAAATTGGGCGTCACTTCAATTTTAGTTGATAACGGTGTCGATTCCAAAGTGATTGATGCCGGCCTCAACAAATTTAATAAAAAAGCATCGAAACAATAATTAATGTAAATAATATTATTTATGTGTAAATAAATATAAATCTTTTATAAAAAAAGTTTATTAAAATACCAAACGTTTTGGGCGAAAGGGAAAAATTATCCCAAAACGTTTGGTATTTTTAATAAAGCAATACTTACTTTATATTATTATTATCCGATTTTAACCAAGGGCGGATCCAGGGGGGGGCGGAGGGGGCGACCGCCCCCCCATAGAGGCCCGTGCCTGGCAAAAAATTTGTAAAAAAAAAACATTTTTTTTTTTTTAAATTTTAAATAAAGTTCTATATGTGTGGTGTGTGTGTGTGTGGGGGGGGCGGCGTCTCTGCCCCCCCCCCCCCCCCGCTTGGACAATTCGATCGCGACACACTTTCGAGATAAAAAGTATATCTTATATACATACATCGGGTACCTTATATACATTCTCCCCCCCCCCCCCCCCATAAAAAATTCCTGGATCCGCCCTTGATTTTAAAGCACTTTCTCAGCATTGCTGCCGGAAATATTAACCTTTCGCTGAGATATTTTGGGGATTAGGCTCGGTTGATGGGAATTCACCCTGGCCACCTGGTCGCATTTTTAATTGAGAAACTTTCGTACGATATGGCAAGTTTGCAGTAAAATTGCTCTTTGGCCAATCGTAAAGATGTTTGTATTAAGTTGTAGTTTCTCAATATTAAAATGGAAGGTCTCTCTTATTATTATTATTATTATTCATTCCATAAAGCAACTTTTTTTACAACAATTCATAAATTAAAATTCCATTGAAAAGGGGAGAAATTGTCCCGAATTGGTATTTTAATAAACTTTTGAAGATTTGGAAATTATTTTTTATTATTATTTTATCCTCGTTCCTCATTCATTTTCTATCTACAAGTGTGTTTCTAGAAATTTTTCATAAGGGTAGGGGGAATATCGGTCCGTTTTACTTAGTACTTACTCTTGGGCTCTACAACGGATCTTGTCCTCAAGGATTATCTTTCTCCACACGATTCGATCCTCATCATTTCCCAGTACATTAAGGTCCTGGGAGCCCCGATCCCTCCATCGTAGTCGAGGTCGTCCCAATGGTCTCTTTCCTAAGGCTTCCCATTCCATGTTTTTTTAGGATACTTTTATCGTCCGATTTCATAACATGTCCCATCTATTGTACTCTTTTTGCTTTAATGAGATGGACGATGACTGGCTCATCATATTGGACCTGATTGGATATTGACCCGTGTCTGTGTCCATGACTGGTCCAAATATCATTCTTAATATTTTTCTTTCACGTCTCTTTAGAGATTTCTGATTGTGTTTTGTCATCGTCCACATTTCACTCCCATAATAGTCACGGGTGTAATTATTGACTGGTAAAGCTGGATTTTTACTTTCCTGTTTAGGACTCGAGAGCAGAGTAGTTTTTTTAGGAAATAGACACACTTCCACGTATTCTTGAGTTTATTTCCGATTGGATGTTATTATCAGAACTAAAGATCCTAAGTACCTGTACCCCAGGGTCATTTGTGATAGTAGTGTGACTCTTGAAATCCTATACACGTGCATAAATTTTTGACTTATCTACTTTGACCTAAAACCCTGCCTTTTTTGCTTCATATTCTAGGATCCTAAATAATTATTTCACATTGGCATAATCATAATTAATTGTTTAATTAATGAATCAAGGCCTACGATGCGAAAAATGAACGAGGAGAGGATTAAAAAAGAAATTCCATAATTCATATAGACAAAAGGTATTAGTTTGGGTTCGGGGATCAGTAGCTTAGTGGATATAGGAGGTAAACCTCTTATGACAAAGCATTGCGTACATATGCAAAGATCCCGGGTTCGAGCCCCGGCTGATCCTTTTGTCTGTAATAAAAATAATCTTTTCCTCCTTCCCTAAATTTGAATTTAATATTAATAATATTTATTATATTAATAATTACATTATTATTGATCTACTGCACTTTTAATTAAGAACCGATTAGACGGAATCAAATTATATTTTTAAATCCCCGGGTCAATATTCGTTGAGTGCTGCTCCCTGGGAGCGGTCCAATAACTAAGATAGAGGAGGGAGAGGTGAGCAGAGTGGGAGAACCCTTTTGACAGCGAAATTGGCGGTTAAAATAGGGAGACTATCAGCTTTGCTTTTACCTAAATTTTAAATAATTTTCAACTTTAGTGGAATCCAAATTTATTACTATGAATCTAGCGAATTTATAAATACAAGAGTTGGCAGCCCTGTTACTAAAATGACTTTTCATTTGACATTAAATAATTATTGAACCAACATTTCTTCTAGTTAATATATTGTTTTTGTATTTGAATTTAAATCGAAAATATATATATATTTTGAAGATGGCTGAAATTAAGAACCAAGACTGCAAGTATCCCATCTATATAGGTTAGTCATTATTGAGTCATTCAATATCTACAATTAATATTTTAACCAATCATCATATTCTCTCTAAATTATTTATTTATTATATTAATAAGTTTACCAAATTTGGTCTTTTACTTTTATAATAAAAAATTAATCAAGTAATAAATAAATAATAAATAAATCTTTATTCCTCGACCTGCTTAGAGGCACAAGTCCTCGCTGGCTACCTAGGTTCTCCAAAATTCAATACAAATTAACTACAACAATTTAACAAATAATAAATAAGTACAAAAGAAAAAAATAGAAGTGTATGCTCATTGAGCATAGATTTCCATCAAAAGACAAAAAGTAATTTAAAAATTCCGCGCAAAAACCCGATACCAGGAGCAAGCGACACATTAGCCATCTCGGAATTTGCCATAAGTTGTTAAGTAAACCTGGTCAAAATCTTAACAAGGAAGGTGAGGGTGACCTCTCTCTATCTCTGCTTGTGAGAACTAAATAATATTTTGTAAAAGGATTTCTAGGACTTGAAATAAATTATAATTGATTAAATCATAGGAGACAGAGGACTATAATCCCAAGTAGTAATAAATAGACTGTTACACAAATCAGTGCCAGATCCTACAAATAAATGCAAATCTACATATTAATATCTGAATTAACTAACTTGTAGGAACCAGACCTATTTAAATTAATACCATTCTTCCCTAAATCCTTATAATCTAACTATCTGAAACATCTTTAAAGAATTTGGTGTCGGTTCTAGGTGAAACATTTTAATAGATAATAAGTAAAAGTATATTTTTCTAGGTGGGTTTCACAAATAAAACAAATATATGTTTTGAGTTTTTTGTCTCGATATATATTTCGGGTTATGAGCCCATCATCAGGAGTTACAAAAGAAAACTAAATATAAAATTGGAAACAAATGTATAAGTGAAGTTCATTTGGGAGGAACGTACATGGTGGGGGGAAAGAATGGGCTCATAACCCGAAATATATATCGAGATAAAAAACTCAAAACATATATTTGTTTTATTTGTGAAACCCACCTAGAAAAATATATTTTTACTTATTATCTATCTGAAACATCCTCATAACAAAAACCACAACTGGTTTCAACACCTATACTTCTAGTCCCAACCCTGGATTAACTGACTACTCCCTTTATCAACCATATTATCTAAAAAAAATTGTTTTTAAGGAATTTGGTGTTGGTACTTGGTGAAACATTTTTTAAAATTATTGGATAAAAATACTTGGTAGGTTTCACATTAAGATATAAAAAAATAAAACGAATTTATTTTTGGAGAATCTTTAATCTCGATATATATATTTCGGGTGACTAACCCATCTTCAGGAGAAACAGAAAGTAACTGACCTGGATAAGTCGAAATTGAATACAAGTCAATGGTAAAATTTATTTTTTAAAGATAACAAAAGGGTAAATATTTAAAATTAGTGGAGGGAGAAAAGGTAGGAAGTCTACTTATGTTTAATTTTGAATGGCCTTTTGAGAAATGAGGATTTCGAATTTGAATACAACTCAATGGTAAAATTTATTTTTAAGATAACAAAAGGGTAAATATTTAAAATTAGTTGAGGGAGAAAAGGTAGAAAGTCTACTTTTGTTTAATTTTGAGTGGCCTTTTGAGAAATGAGGTTTTCGAATTTGAATACAACTCAATGGTAAAATTTATTTTTAAGATAACAAAAGAGTAAATATTTAAAATTAGTTGAGGGAGAAAGGTAGAAAGTCTACTTTTTGAATGGCTAACCCATCTTCAGGAGCAATGAGGATTTCGTTGTATTCAAATTCGAAATCCTCATTTCTCAAAAGGCCACTCAAAATTAAACAAAAGTAGACTCCCTACCTTTTCTCCCTCCACTAATTTTAAATATTTACCCTTTTGTTATCTTTAAAAATAAATTTTACCATTGACTTGTATTCAATTTCGACTTATCCAGGTCAGTTACTTTCTGTTTCTCCTGAAGATGGGTTAGTCACCCGAAATATATATATCGAGATTAAAGATTCTCCAAAAAAAATTCGTTTTATTTTTTTATATCTTAATGTGAAACCTACCAAGTATTTTTATACAATAATTCTAAAAAAAATTAAGTATTTTAAAAATAAACAAAATATTTACCTTAGCAACGTAGAGATTTCCTTATTCCAGCCTAATTTCAAAACCAACCCTTGCTTTTCCTATCTCTACATGGATAGAAGAGTAAACAACCCCCCCCCCTCCACAAAAGAGACAAAAAAAAGAACGAATAAAAACCTACCAAAAAGCCTCAAATACGTAAGACAGCTTTTTTGTTTACCCACCAGACTTTAAAGCTTAAATAACTTAAATATGTTATAATAGCTATAATATAGTCACTAAACTTAGGGAACGCGGTGTTGGCTTATAAACATTATACAAATGATATAAGTATTCTACGTTTTTATGCTCATCAGCTAGAAAAACTGAATCCATATATGACCTTTTGTCAATTGAATTTTTTTTTCTAAATTTCATGCTCTATCTAAAATTTGGATATTTGAAAAGTCAAAATCGGGTTTATTTATAAATTTCTAATCATTTTAGAGATCAATCAAAATCACTTGTTTTAGATTTTTCGAGGCATTTTAGAACATTTTGAAGCTTTTGTATTTATTTGGTAGAATACTTACAAATTATATATTTTTTTATTAAACAATTTTTATGATCGGGTGAACAAATAATTATTGTTTCGAAATTTTGTGTCATCTTCTTCAGCACTTAGTTAAATAATCTGATCTAGCCACCCACATGACTTTACCATACACCTGGTCCCTTTCATATATTTAATATTTATTAAGATAATTTATTATCATTTATTAAAGAACCCCCTCTTTCTTTTTGGCCCCATTAGTTATTGAACATATTTTCTATTAACAATAAAACTCTTTTAGGGGCTTTAAGTATTTTTGTCCACAAATTTTCTATGATTTTTATCAATTTTGACCCCCCTCTTCCTTAGGGTTCCACACTTTCAGTCATTTACATAAGTCGTATATTTTGATATTTTCTTCTTTTCCAGGTCCACTTTTTATGTGCTGTTATTGCAAAACGATGTTTATTAGCGAAGGATTTCTAGACAAACATCGGAAGAAATGTATTCTGATGAAATTACACTTGATATTGAAGACAAAGCTAGAATTGAGGAGAAATAGAATAGTTAAAGGTGAATTTATTTATATTTCTAGTTAGATAAGAGAACTTCATTTTTAAATATAATTTTAATTCAACATGTAACTTTAGACATTCCTGCATAAATAGCATCGGCTCAATACCCAAACTGAAAAAACAAACACTTCAATATTTTCTTCATAAAACTGAGATTCCTCTAATTCACTCTGTAAGCAAAATATCATTTTATCTATTTATTTGTTGTTATTTTGTTTTAGACACCGACTGTCCAACAACAAGTATAGACAAAAACAAAACCTTCGAAGATTATTACTGTGAAGAGTGCTTTTGTGGTTTTCTCGAATTACCTGATTATGAGAGACATATACGTGACCAGCATACAGCCGATCTACCCTTACAGTGTAACCAGGATAATGGGCAATTCAATACTAATAAGCAAATATCAACCTATTATAGCCAAGACTCATCCACTTGAAAGTAATTGTAATTTAACTTCACAATCCTTAAAGAAAAAATCTGGAAATACTATAGACAATAAGAGCAATTCGAAGGAAGTTCATTTCCCAGGTACCGACTGTCTAACAACGAATATAGACAAAAACAAAACCTTGGAAGATTATTACTGTGAAGAGTGCTTTTGTGGTTTTCTCGAATTACCTGATTATGAGAGACATATACGTGACCAGCATGCAGCCGATCTACCCTTACAGTGTAACCAGGATAATGGGCAATTCAATACTAATAAGAAATATCAACCTATTATAGCCAAGACTCATCCACTTGAAAGTAATTGTAATTTAACTTCAGAATCCTTAAAGAAAAAATCTGGAAATACTATAGATAATAAGAGCAATTCGAAGGAAGTTCATTTCCCATGTACAAACTGTCCAAAAAAATTAACATCGAAAAGATCTTTGAGACGACATTTGGTCACTCATCATTCGATTGGAGAGAAATTATTCAGCTGTGATCCCTGCGATTTGAAATTCTCTCTAAAGGGAGATCTTAAAAGGCATTTACTGGTCCACACTGGAGCAAAGTTATTCACCTGTGAGCTATGCGATATGATATTCTCCCGAAAAGCACATCTCAAAAATCATTTAAAGATCCACACTGGAGTGAAACTATTCCCCTGTAATCTTTGCGATAGAAAATTCGCAGAGAAAGGAAATCTCAAACGACATTTAGTGACCCACCCTTTGGCGAAATTATTCACCTGTCATCTCTGCAATGAGAAATTCTCACTTAAAGAAGATCGTGAAAAACATTTACTGATTCACGCTGGGGAGAAATTATTCTCCTGTAATCTCTGTGATAAGAAATTCACTCGAAAGGATGGTCTCAAAACTCATTTGCTGATTCACTCTAAAGAGAAGTTATTCAGTTGTGATCACTGCGATAAAAGATTCTCAGTAAAGGGTAGCCTCAAAAATCATTTAGTGGTCCACACTGGGGAGAAATTATTCGGCTGTGCTCACTGCGATAAGAAATTCTCCTTAAGGAGTAATCTTAGAAGACATTTACGCATTCATACTAGAGAACAATTGTGAATTTTCTTTTTAAGCATAGCTCAGGGGTCGGCAACCTGCGGGTCTTTCGATGTCAAGATGCGGCTTTCCAGTTCCATGCGCAAATATTAATAACGAGCTTTTCGTGCGAGCCTTCGGCACGCCCTCGAAGCTCGGCCCTCCGGGCTGGTGCCCTGGCGGGCGGCGTCTCGGTCCAAAAATTTTATTCCTCTTAAAAAACCACCCTCCAAATGTATACCTGTAAACTCCCGAAAATACATAGTCTCTTAAAAGTTTCGCCTCATTTTCGTCCTGACACAGCTACAGAAATGAGGCTCTAGATATGAATCTGGAAGTATTTTTTTTCTATAATCTACAGCATTGTGATATTGTTTGTGTGGAAATAGATTTATTTAAATAAGTGGAATCGTGTGAGGAGGAGAATTATATTATATCATTTTTTTAAAATTTGGGATCGATAATCGATATAAGGCTCAAAATATTTAAAAGAGATCAGTTGTTGTTTGTATGACAGGCTGCTCCAGTATTGCCATGAGAAACTCGGGCATGCGTGTCTTAAGTCGTTCAATTTTGTAAAAATCAAAAAAGAAGAATAACAAAATTTAGATTTTTAAAAAATTATAAAAAAAGTGGCAAATTATTAAAAAATAAACAAATAATATATAAAATATAAATCAAATAAGATGTGATTAATTTCTTTTTCTGTGCGCAAAGAAAAGCGAATTGAATATTTAATTTTTGAGTGGTGAGGGGGGGGGGAATAATTATCAATATATTTAATGTTTCTTAAAAAAGGGAATGCGTGTCGAGTTGGAGTACTTGTACTCCAGCTCGGCGGCCAATAGAAAGCCAGACATCGTGGCAAAGGATGCGTCGGGGGTGGTGTGGGTTTTGGATGTCCAGATCGTCTCCTCGCTTGCAGGACTGGGTGTTGCCCACCGAAACAAAATAGAAAAATATAGGGGCAACTCCAGTCTGGTGGATAATATTGCGGAGCGATTTTGCGTCGGGGCGGGCTCGGTCAGGGTCGAGGCCAACACACTCTCGTGGAAGGGAGTGTGGTGGCATAAAGCGGTGGAGTCTCTCATCGCCCTGGGTATATCCCAAAAAACAACAAACAATTTGATATATAGGGCGATGAGGGGATCTCTCCTTAATTTTTACACTTTCAGCAGACGAACATAGACCGGGTGGCGTATGATTATTTTTTGTAAATAGTACAAAAAAAAAAAAAAAAATGTGAAATGTGAGTCAGGATTAATCCTGGCTCTCTCAGCCACCCGCTCTGAATCTGAATTAATTTGTTCTGAAGCTGAAAGTGTGAGAGATTTGTAAATAAATTTGTGTAATTGTCTTTTGTCTTGTAAGAGGCGGCCTGCTCCTCGGAGGCCCAATAAACAAAATATAATAAAATCAATTGGAGTCTTTCATTTCGAAATTCGAGTTAAAATTACAATTATATTTCAAATTTGCCGCAAATATACCGACGGCATCAGAGCTCCCTGTCGGCAGCATTATCTGAGAGTTGCTGCAAATTAATCTAGGCTAATATTATATTATTTGATTACTAATTTTATTATTCTAGCAGAGCTAGCTAAAATTTAATATGCTTTGGGCGAAACATTTCTATGTTTTTATATAATATGAATAAATATTATTATATATTTAAAGCTATTTATTTTAAATCAAAAATCAAATATATATATCTACCTAATCCTAATCAAATATCAAATATATATTGAAACAAAAATATTATTGGCTCTTTAAAAACTGGGAAATTTTGTAAATTGTAACTTTTGACTCTTCCGTCTCAAAAGATTGCCGACCCCCTGCCATAGCTCTATTAAAAATACAACTTACACTAAAGAACATGTCTATTCTCTAAGCAAAAACGTTAACTTTTAACATCCGACTTCAGCGTTAATTTATTTTAACACCTCCTAGCCTAAAATTGCTATTCTGTAAGCAAAAAACTTAACTACAAAGCGTTAATATTTAGCCAAAAGTGTTAAAAATTAAAGCCATGTCAGAGGGTGCAGTTAATGTTTTAACTCCATATTTAAAAAAAAAACATTGGGTCTTTAACCTAAAAACCAAAAAGTAAGGCTATGATTTTGACAGCTTTGAGTTAAAAGCAATACATTTAAGATCCAATTGATCTGTGACAGAAACATTAATACCACAATGATAAATAAACTTTTATTATATACCGGGTGAGTTTTTTATCTTGAGACAGTCTTATAACTCAAAAACAGTGCATTACCTATATGAAAAAAAGTTTCAAATAAAAGTTGATTTATATCGAGGGGGAAACTAAACTACTTACGCTATTGTTTGTGGGCCTAGAACAAGCTTTCAAGGGTATTTCAAGGTCAACTTCTGTTTTTTAAATGGAAACCTATATATTTCTTTACGGATCCTTAATCTTCGACAAAAACTGAACAACTTTCATAAGAACTATTTTTTTATACGACATCAAATAAAAAAAATATTAAATCAATTAGATCTCAAAAAAAAAAAATTATAATAATTATTTTTAACAATTATTCAACTTTATTATCAAAAAATAATGATCAAATATTTAATTATTAAATAAATAATTTAATAATTTAATAATTTTTCGACACTATTCTGTGACATTCCAGAGTGTATCGCAAGTCTTCTGGATGAATTCCGGTTTCAATTTCGTTATTTTGGCCTGTTGTAGTTTCTTCGTAGCTTGAGGTAGGGTAGCTTATATCGTTTTTGCTGGATGTCCATCGCCTTTTTATAAACTGACAAACATTATTGTTTAAGATGGAATTTGGAATAATCACGTAGTGGGAAAAAGAGGGATTTTCCCTTAGACTCACTTTCTCTAGTTTCAGTAAATGGTCTTGGTGTACTGAAAAGCGTGAAAGGTTTTTGCAATAAAACGTTTGTTGGCTGAAAGGGCTTTAGTGCAGAAACCGGTTGACCGTTAGGTCTGGTTGCAAATAAAACTATTTAAACGATTTATTTATCGCCTACATATATATATGTCGTGGCCGCATCGTCAGAATTGACCATTTCACGAAATGCTCGAGAATTTCATGAAATGTTCACATTTCATGATGTGGCCAACTTAGTTTGACCAGATCATTAAATCGTGAACATTTCTTGATTTTGTCATCCACGATTGGTCGTATCGCAAAATAGGGTGTCCATAAAATATTTAATAAAAATCCAGAATATGTTACAAACTTGTTTATGGTTCTTTAAGTCAGACAAACATTTAACTAGGGACTTTAGTAAATATTAAAAGAATTTTAAAAATACAATATACCAAATCTAAAATGCCACAATGTAGAAAAAACATTATTTTAATTTAAGTTACCTATTCATTTATATAGGTTCCTAATATTATCCTTACAAAATTAAACATCAAACACGTCAAGTTACATAATTATTTTTAGAAAACAAACAAATATTTAGGGTAAAAAGCAACGCTGAGGGTCTTCTTTTTTAGCGACAATTTCGTTGTCAAAAGGGTTCCCCCACTCTGCTCAGCTCTCCCTCCCTATCTTGGTTATTGGACCGCTCCCAGGGTGCAGCACTCAACGAATATTGACCCGGGGATTTAAAAATATAATTTGATTCCGTCTAATCGGTTTTTAATTAAAAGTGCATTAGATCAATATTAATGTAATTATTAATATTATAATAATATAATAAATATTATTAATATTATTTACAATATTTTTATTAAATCAAACCACGTAATAGAACCGAATATGTGCAAACGACTCCGGTTCGGTTAATATATATTCAGTCGGCTCCGTTGGGTTCGTATAGCTCCTTTTCGGGCTGGTTTTTAGACGGTCCGGTTGGCCGAGCGCCGACGAACCCAACCGGGCCGAACTGAATATATATTAACCGAACCTCCGAAAGTTAAGTCCGGACGGGGTGTGTTTTGGACTCCCATTTTTTTTTCTAATCAAACACATTGAAAACCGAACCAGACAATCGTCGGGCGGGGTGTGTTTGGGGCTCTCATTTTTTTCCTAATCAAACACACATTGGAAACCGAACAGCCAATCGTCGGATATAAATAATAGTTAAAAAAGCACCCTAGACTCTTGTATTTCAGTGAAGAAAAAAAATGAGGGCATCTGATTTTCGGTTTAGCCAAAAGTATTGCTGTATAAAAACAGTGTCAATTGAAAAAGTATGTTTAATGAGACTCCTTTTATATGAACTATATATTTTCAAATGAGCGATATGAATTCCCGCTCTCTTTTATTATAATAGGTCATGAAGTAGCCGCGCGTTTTGTTGACCATATCCACAAACGATTTCTTATCATTGATCTGGCCATAGGCACATCATGATGTGGCCAATAGACATTGAAACATTTCATGAAATGTGACCATTCATTGAAATTCTCGAGCATTTCATGAAATGGTCAATTCTACGATGTGGCCACGACATATACATAGTTTTATAAAATGTGATTTGTTAGAGACTATATTTATGAAGGTTTAGCTTTCATCTTCACTCTTTATTATAAATATTTTATTTGTTTTTTTGTTTTAGTATGAAAATTCAATATTCAATTGATGTTTTTGTTAGAGCCAAAACGATTCTTCATTCATTTGTATACTCTTGCTCAAAGGAAAAAAAACAAATGAAATATTTATAAAAAAAAGGCTCTCCTTCCAAGCCTTCGAAACTAAAATAATTGTCAGTGTTTTTTTTTTAAATTCTTCTCCTTCTTCAAGTGCCATATCAGGAGAATGAGAGATGTCCTTTAAAATATTTTTTCTTCATAAACTTTGACAAATGAGTTTATAAAATGAGCCACTGAAGAGTCAGAAATCAGTGACGAAACGTTTGGCACATTTAGTTAAAAAAAAAACTCTGCGTTTAATTTAAAAATCTTATCCAACTCCGTACGATCCCTATTACAAATTTGATTATGGATACAAACACTGACGATATATTAAATTAGAAAAATCTTGGCAACATTTATTTTATAAAATAAAAAATAAATTTGTATTGTCATCGAATATTTATTCAAAAATATATTTAGATAAGGTACATTCGGTTTTAGAATAGAAAAATATATTCTCCACTCAAGGCCGATTTACACCCAGGAATTTCATTATAAACTCGTGTGACAATAATAGTCTGATTTTACTCTCAAAAATTGCTCAAAAAAATCAATTCAACAAAGAAAAATCAAAGTAGAATCTGAGCTTTGACTTTTGGTGCACTGAAAACTTACTTATATATATTTTAATAAAGTTTTTTTAATTATTAAAATTTTGTTAGACAAAATTATTAAAATTGTCCAAAGACAGTGTCTCGATTCCGTTCCCAATAAAGTTTTAGTATTTAACACGCCATCACTGCAGTGGTCAAGAGAGAAACTATTGTCAGTTGGTAAGTTAATACCAACCAGTGGAGTTAATTTTATCCATATGGTAACACAGAAAAATGACTTCATAAAGGTAGTGATTATGTCGTTCATAAGTGTCATTTCCGTCCCTGCGAAAACAAGTCAAATAAAAATATTTATTTAAAAAAACTTTCTAGTGTTGTTTTACTTTTTGTGAATTGTAACCTTTTACATTTTTAAGCCAGTCACTGCCTATATTACCAAATCAAAATTCTTTAATGTCTAATAAAACATTTCACCTAGAACCAACACCGAACTCCTTAAAAGTTATTCTCTAATGTCAATTCCGTCCCCGTCAATTGTCACACCTGAATGGAAAAAATCATAAAAAATTGAAAAATATTTTTAATTCATGACCATTATTAGAAATTGGTCTATTGATAGTTGAGCCACAAAACTATATTATTATTGTTGAGGTGCGACAAAATATTTTCTAATTTTTAGGTAAAAAAAATGCAAAAAGTTGGATTTACTCATAAGGTAATTGAAAAAAGCCAGGTGTGGGGGGGGCTTCCATTGATAAAGGGAGTAGTTCTCCTGAAACTTATGGATTTATAATAATCGTTTCTAGATTGTTCTATTTAAAAAAATGTAATTATTTATGCAATAATAATAATAATAATTTATATTTTGATTGAATAGCGTGTAAATCGGCCCTTTGAGTGGATGTTTTCGTGGTTTATTTTTTTAAAAGTTGGCGAGCATCGGTGTGTAGTCGAGCAAGGGCTCTAGCTGAAAGGGCTGGAGAGCGTAAGCCCTGAGCATGAAATGTCTGGATCTGCTTGGGTAAAACGTCGAGGGGATTAGAACGTAGACACCCGGATCCAGTTCAAACCGGGCCATAACCTCTCTGCTATTGGTGAACACCCCCGAGCTGGCCACCTCGGGAACCATCAGGAAGTATTCCGCCTCCAGCCGTTCTCCAGCCGACTCAGCCTGATAAAAAATACAAGTTTATCTTTACACTCAGCCTAATGTTGTCAACGAGGGGTGTACCCTAACCTAAAATTGTGTACACCTACTTCCACTTCCACTTCCATTTCCAAGTAGAAGACAATAGATGTCAATAGATTATATAATGAATTCCAAAGACGGTGTACACCTAATTCCAATCATGCGGTTCACCCCTCAGTTGTCAAGCTAGGGGTTGTCTACATTCCTAGGGAACTGCTAGGCTAGGCTAGCAATAAAACTCTACAGTGTAGATGGACCTTTACAGTTTGAATAAACAAACAGCTTAACACTGACTGGTCAAGATTATTACTCTCTCTACTAAATAAAGGAAAAAATGAAATATTTTTCTCTTTCAGGGCCTCACAATAATTTCTATTTTAGCCATTCTATCATAACTCTAATAAATAGTTAATAACTAAATAAATAATAAAATATCATAAATTTAATTAATCCAGATATAAGTGAAATATTGAATTCACTTAAAAATTTTTACTATTAATTTATTTTTTTTTCTTATCACGTTTAGAAATGTCTAAAATATGGATAAAAATAATGTTCAACCCTTTTGTATAAGGAGAAATCAAGATTATAAGATGACCTTAATCATCAGTCTTTTAATTCGAAATAACAGATAGAATGTAGAATATTTCTAATTAAAAAGTCTAATGATGAAGGTCAAACCTTTAAAATTATAGTCTCTAACAAATAAATTATATGTATATGAGAAAAAAATATTAAATTATTGGATAAAAAATACTTGGTAGGTTTCACATTAAGATATATAAATAAAACGAATTTATTTTTGGCGACTTGAATCTCGATATACGAGCCCCGTCCCATCTCAATTGGCCCACCAATATTTTTACTTTTTAAATAAAATTATGCTAATTCACGGTAAATTTAATTTAAATATTTATTTATTTTTATTATCATTTGTAACAACATTTTATTGTAACATTTAACTTAAAATTATTTTTTAATTGTTAAAAACATATTTTTATATAAAAAATGGTTCTTTGCTTTTCACGATTTTTTTTTTTTTTTTTTTAATAATCTTTGAATATGTGAAATAATGAAGTAGGCTTTGCCTTTTTCCAACAAAAGAAAGTTTGTTTTGTTTATTATTAGTAAAAATGCACTCGTGGAAAGGTTGTTGATGAAAAAATTCGCTCAATTATTATCAATTTATTTAAAAAGGGAAAATCAAACGCGTGAAATTGGCGATCTAGTTAATTTATCAAATTTTACTGTCAGAATATTATTCGAGTTTATAAAACAACGGGTACAATAGCTACAAAACCTCGGTATGCGTCGAAATCTAAAATATCAAGATGCTGATAGACGGGCATTGAAGAAGATTATTAGAAAAAACAGGCGTTGGAACTATGGTGAATTATCTGTTCTTTGGAGCGATGCTGTGGGGCGAAGTGTTTCAAGATCCACGTGCCATAGAGAAGCCCTTAAGTTAGGTTTTTAAAACTTACAAGGTAATTTTTATTGCAACTTATTCCAATTTTTTTTTTGTAATTTTACTAATTTTTTTATGGCGAAAGAAAAGCCACTCTTGACATTAAAACAAAAGAAAAACCGGCTTAAATGGGCTAAAAGTCACATTAATTGGACGTGTGATGAATGGAATAGTGTCCATTGGAGTGATGAGTCTCGTTTTGAAGTTTGTGTTGGGGACAATCGAAGCAGAGTGTCAGAGACTTACAATTCAGATTGTTTAAAAAGAAAGTAAAATTTCTTGCTTCAGTTATGGTATGGGGTTCAATATCCGTTAGAGGTGTTGGAAAACTTCACTTCATTGATGGAATTGTAAACACCAATAAATATTTAGAGATTTTAAAAAAATCGTTACTTCCAACAATGGCAGATGCATTGCAGAATAATTATAATTTTGTGTTCCAATAAGACGGGGCGGCCTGCTATAAATCAAAAAAATCTTTAAAATGGCTTTCTGATCATAATGTTCTACTTTTGGAGTGGGTGGTAAACAGTCCCGACTTGTCACAAATAGAAACTCTCTGGCACACAATGAAAAAGCTATTACGAATACAACCAGCTAGAAACGTAGTCGAATTAAAATACAACTTCAAAATATTTGTGATACTTTCACTCAAGATGAGTGTCAAAACTTAATAAGTACGTTGCTCAAAAGAATTCAAGCCGTAATTAAAAATAAAGGCGACGTCACACAGTGGTAAAGGTTTTGATTTTTATGTTTTCCTTGTTTTTAACAATTAAAAAATAATTTTAAGTTAAATGTTACAATAAAATGTTTTTAATTGTTTAAAATGTTGTTCCAAATGATAATAAAAATAAATATATAAATTAAATTTACCGTGAATTAGCATAATTTTATTTAAAAAGAAAAAATATTGGTGGGCCAATTGAGATGGGACGGGGCTCGTATATATTTCGGGTGGCTAACCCATCTACAGGAGCAACAGAAAGTAACTTAATCTATGTCAACATTAAAATAATTTAATAAAACACATATTTATATTAGGTTAAAAATAAAATGAGAGAGTCTTAACTAATAAAAAACACATATTTATATTACTCTGTCCAATAGGTGACGAACATCATTCATAAAGCCTAGTCACTATAATTATTTCAATAGTTTTTATCATATTTCCTATTCAAATTGGTCATTTTTCAAATTGTCTTGACATTATGAATAATGCCTTATTAATCACTTGGTCCATAACATATATGCCGGCTGAGTTTTTTTATCTTGAGACAGTCTTATAACTCAAAAACTAGTGCATTATATGAAAAAAAGTTTCAAATAAAAGTTTATTTATAAATCAAGGGCGAAACTAAACTACGCTATTTTTTTTTTAATGCAATCGAATGCAAGAAGGGGCGCACAAGTAAAGAAGCAACCCTATGGATCTCGAAAGACCCTTGCATTACCGAAGAGAAGGGAAAGTTGATTAAGTAGAGGGTGGAGACGTAGGTCTTTATGCACTCCGGTTTTGAAGGTTTGAAGGTTATAAGTGCTGGGAAAGATGGAGGCTGGGAGAGAGTTCTAATTCCTTGAAGTCATGGGGACAAACGTATTGGCGAATGAAGTGGTCCGGCACTTTTCTAATTTGACCGCGAAAGAGTGTTGGGAGTCGGAAAAAAGCATGCTACGCTCAAAGCATGCTTTGGGGGTAATTATTATGAAGGCGATTTTTTGTGAAAAATTACTTTTTAATGAATTTAATTATAACTAACCATAGAAATATCAAGCTTATGACAGTTTGTTGACTATTTATAAGCAACTTATAAAGATAAAGATAAGAGTAAATAGATATTTTATTTAATATGGATTTACTATGAGTTAAGGATACTTTTCACATTAAAATTAAAAAATTAAAAGATATAAAATTTTTTTTTTTTTATAACTTATAAAGAGTTTATTGACGCTGTTCAAAAAATTTCCCAAAATGACCGCAAATATTGATTATTCAAACGAAGTTCTTATGAAATTATTTATTTTGTACTATAAGAACTTCGTTTGAATAATCAATATTTGCTGTTATTTTGAGAGATTTTTTTGAACAGCTTCAATAATTCTTTATAAGTTGCTTATAAATAATCAACAAACTGTCATAAGCTTGATATTTCCATGGTTAGTTATAATTAAATTCATTAAAAAGTAATTTTTCACAAAAAAGCGGCTTTATTAAGAAAACTTGAAGTTTTAGGTATAGGGACATGATATATCATCTTAAAGCATTTTTCTTCGTCTTTCAATTTATTGAGTAATATACAGGGGGTCTTCTTTGAAAAAACGAACTTTTGAGCTCTGTTATGAATAACGGAAATAATAGGAATCTTAGCACGTCCTGTATAATATGGAGTCGATTTTCCGTCGTAAATTAAATACGTCGGGTATGTCTAAACTACCACCAAAATATCAACGTTTCATGAATTGAGAGCACTAATTTATTTAAGTTTAATTAGGGCCATGTTTTGGACCATATTTAACACAAATTATTTTTTATCTCAAAAACCGATAGAGTTATGTATAGGACAATATTGACAAAAAAATATTTTAATAAAAGGGCGATTCTAAAAACGTGTTAAGATACGAGGTGTTAAATTAAAAAAAAAGTTGCTACGACTTTTCGATGGAAGCCGAAACGACGCAATCCTGAAAATATTTTAGATCGATAGAACAGGTAAGAAAATGTAAGGTGCTAAATTTTCAGAAAAATCCTGCGTTCCGTTTTCCATAAACGTCTAACGTGCCATCGACCGTGAATCACCCTGTATTTTTATTTTTCATACCCATATTACTTGCAGGTACCTATATTGCAACGTGCACGGAGCCTAGGGGGCCGTGAAAGTGAGCGCGAGTCTCTTTGCTTTGAGACTCTTTGTCATATGGAGTTGTTGATTGTTGATTGATTGTTGTCTCGCCTGGCGGCCATTCCAGCTGGTGTGGACTGTTCGTTTTGAGAGATTGCAATTGTGAAACTGTGTCCGCGTTTTCCTCAATATTCCTGATTATTCCAAGATATCTAGTGTTATCCCCAGTGTTCAATGTTATATTAAGTGTTGATCGTTATTGTGTTCTAGTGTTCTAGTTTTAAATGTTATATGTTTTATTAAATTATTTTTAAATAATTAATAAAATTATTTTCCTTTCTGGTTTTGGCGGAAACGGTACAATATAAATTATTTGTTAGAGATTATAGTTTCGAAGGTTTGACCATCAACATCAGGTTTTTTAATTAGAAATACTCTATATTCTATCTGTTATATCTAATGAAAAATGACTGATGTTTATTTTCATCAAGCAGAGGAATAGGTATCTCATTGATTTCGTGTGAGTTTTTAGTATTTATATAAAGAAAAATTTCTGCTTTAATAGAAACACACCAAATTATTATTATTGTAGATGATAGATATATGGATAGATACATAGGATAGATCTAGGATATTTACTTTGTAAATGAAAAACGCGATGCCAAGCATGCGCAATTCTTTTCTCTTTTCGCTTCTTCTGTGATCTTGCATTAATGAAATAAGAATATTGCATTTAGGCACGTAGACCTCGGAGGCGCCATTTTTGGGCTCATCTAGAAAATAAGACAATTACCATTATTAGAAAACTTTTGTTTAAGTGCAAGTACTTTTTTAAATTTTTTAAATTTATTTATTTGGTCTGTTTAATACAATCTTGCTTAAGTAAGAATGGATAGGCTTCTTTCAGTTAAATGCTAAATTTTACAAGTAACCATAGCAACTGCGTTGTTATCGTAACCGTTACCTTTGCTGAAGATTTGGAGGATATATAATAGCCATCGATTCTCACCTAATATTTGAGAACTATTCTATATTGACGTTTCGATTATAATTAGTAACCAGTGCTGAAGACATGGAAGAATCGACTTAAAACCGTTAGGAAAAAAATATCTTAATAGGTTTTTTAATTAAACTAATTATTGATAGGTGGTTGAATAAAAATGAATCGTGCGGTTGAATGAAAATAAAAAAAAGTGGTTGATTAAATAAATATGATTAAAAAACAAACAAATTACAGATCAAAGCTCGGTCCTCCGAGTACTATAGATATAAAAAGAGGGGCCTACCTGGTCCGGTAAGAGTGAGCTGATACTGGGGATTCATGGCGAAGGATTCGAGATCGTTTCTGGAGCCTCCTGCGTTTACGCCCTCCACCCACGCACCATGCCTCACCTCCATCTGAAACACACACAACACACCGAAACCTATTAACAAACGCTGCACTGGACAATTAAGTATATTACGATGAAAAATAAACCCAAAAAATTCAAAAATTACCTACACTTTTCGTTCTACAACTTTTAAACTAAGATAGGAGGCGGCCGCATGCGCATGCGTTGAGTTGGCGCGTCTGTGGTCACATGTGCGGAATTTAATCACGATCGCGTCAGTTGTCGTCTAGCTACAACAGCATAAGCATGTCAGCTCCGCTATCAGATTGCACCAAAGAGGAGCAACGAGGAGTGGTCAGAGGTTGTGAAAGGTGCTGAAATTCACCGGAGACGTTTGTCACAATATGGGGAAAGTGCTTTATCTCGTAAAAGCATTTTTTAGATTCCGCGACATTTCAGCCCCCGACAAAATATCCCTGACAAAACATCCCCCGACAAAATATTCTTCAGACAAAATATCTCATGACAAAATAACCCTTCCCCTCGTGAATCTTATGAGTAATGCAGATCGACTCCGGTTCGGTTGGCGTCTAGTCCGGACGGGGTGTGTTTCGGGCTCTCATTTTTTCCTAATCAAACACGACAGACAGCAGCACTTTCAAACGGCTAATTAATTAGCCGCCAACATATGAAAGTCTGTTTATATTATTCAAAACTATGACTATAAGCTTCTCACTTAATCTCTTTTGTATTCTCCCTTATACTGGGGAATATTTTGTCAGAAGAAATTATGCTGGGTGATGTTTTGTCGGGGGCTGAAATGTAGCGGTACCCATTTTTTATCGATCGAAATGTTTAAAAGTGGCCGAACAAGCGTAACACAAAAGAGGGAGCTGGGCAACCGTCAACTTCGACCACTGACGACAACATTCAGCAAGCTCAAGAGATGATTACAGGAGATAGGTGAGTTACCATAGATAAGGTAGCATCTTCTTTAAACATTACTCACGGTTCAAGGAAGCTTTGAGAGGTGCCTCAGGCATGGACTTTCGGGATGCGGTACATAAGTGGCTTCATGACCAACCAAAAACCTTCTACCAGGATGACATCCGGAAGCTTGTGGCTCGCTGGACCAAGTTCATTGCTAAAGGTTGAGACTATATCGAAAAATAGTTTGTAAGTTGTACAGCTATCTTAGTTTAATAAAGTTGTAGAACGAAAAGTGTAAGTAATTTTTAACTTATCCTCGTATATTTAGTATGACACATTTTGACCGAAGAACTATTTTTGTTTTATGAGTCTCGCGTGAAAATTTGTTAATATTTCAAGTTCTTAGAAACCACTGCAAATTTTAGCTCGAGAAAATTTTTTTAGAGGTTTTTTAGGATGTGGACCGTCATAAATTAACTTATTCCCTATTGACGGTTTATCGTTGAGTTTTGGGACACCTTGTGTATATAAATGGCAAGTATGTTTGACCTTCTCGTACATACATAGGCGTCATCGGACTGTCCGTCGCGGTCCAAATCGACTCCGAGGGTGGCGATCGTCATTTGCTGGAACTGATTCGAGAAATCCTCCCATTCCATCCAGAATTCTCCGTCCTTGTTTTCTTTCACCTCCAATTCCTGACGGATATTTTCAGATATATATGTCCACCGCGAATCCCCGTCATGCCAACGCCCTACAAATTTAAAAGTAAATTAAAAATATACTTACTTATGTATAATTTTTTATTCATTTATCCAATCTCCACATAAATAATCAAAATAAGCTGACGTGGCCATCCACTTGACTTTACCATACAACCTGGCCCTTCACTTTTATTTAATATTTAATAAAATTATTTATAATCATGTAGGGGACCGGGGTTAGTTTTTGCATTTTTAGACTTCTAAGGTCCCACTGATTATGTATACAAAATTTGGTTGAGTTTGGTAAATGGCCAAGATTTTCATTTTTTGACCCTAAACCCCCCCATTTTGGGCGGTTAGTTTTTGCATTTTTAGACTTCTGGGGTCCCACTGATTCTTCTTCTTTGAGTGCCATACCCGAAACGGGCATACAAAATTTGGTTGAATTTGGTAAATGGCCAAGATTTGCATTTTTTGACCCCCCCCCCCCATTTTGGGCGGTTAGTTTTTGCATATTTTTGAAAAATTATATATGTGGAAATTTTTTTTTTAACTGAAGATGGGCTAAATAAATTAAGCCCGAAACATATATTTGATGAAATAAATTTTTTGTTAATATGTAAGAAATTTTTACTTTCACATTTATATTCTATAGAATATAATTGGGAAGTATTGCGATGGGCTGTCTGGGTCCTGACTCTTTGAGAGCTTGTATCTCAGAGATGAAAAAAGTTAATTTAATTTTGAAACTTATAGGTGGAAGAAATTGATGCACTTAATAGTTGAAAATAGGATTTAGGACAGAAAAACTGGAAATTGTGGTCCCCAGAGGCCAAAAATTCATTGATCAGTGCTTATGTACGTACATATGTACGTATGTATGTACCTCCCTTGCGTTGCACAACCATAAGTCTCAGAGCTACGAAAAAAGAAAATTTAGACGAATATGTGACGTGCTATTTAAAGCCCTGAAGAAGTCGGCAAAGTCGACGAAACGTTAGCTGATAAATAAAAAATTCACACATAAAAACTTTCCTTATTTTCATATTATAAACTTTCAAATTAATAATTTATGTAACCGACGTTTCAAAGGACCTTCTCTCCATTTTCAGGGTACAAAAAGGTCAATGAAGGAAACATAATATGGTAATTCTCCTTCCTGCCGCCTTCATCGAGAATTATCAAATGTTTCCTTCATTGGCCATTTTGAACCCTGAAAATGGAGAGAGATCCTCTGAAACGCCGGTTACATAATACATATTATAAAACATTTCCAATAAATATTTTTGATTGGAAATAGTCTGTAATTTATTTATGGTCAGCCTTACATATTACATCCAATCCTGGGTTATAAATATATCAGTCCTTCATCAAAACTTCTAAAGTTTTTTTTTTTTATTTTTATGGAAATTGGATAGGAGAATAAAAAATGGTACAGTAGTATTTTAAAACAATCAAGAATCAAGATGCCTGATACTTGCCTGTCCATTCGACGTCGTTGGCCCAAGGGTTCCGTATTCTGACCAGCTGTACCAGCCCGAGGGGACCTGCGTCCAGTTGCCGGGCCTCAGTCACTGTGTACGCGTGACCCAGGGTCAAACCCTCCGGAGAGACGTCCTCCAGCAAGGACGTCGGCGTCGTCCCGGATTGCCATCCGCCAACACCCGTCTACAACACACACGCATTTACCATCAACTCTTGTTTAGATTGGAAAAGATTTTGTTTTGCCGTGAAGAACAGAGTTGGTGATTTAAATAAAAAAAACGAATCAAATAATATTATTAACCCTTATTTCGATGCTCCAACTACTCCTACATAATAAGGGCTTCATTGCCAGGTCAAAACAAGTCAAATTAAAAAAAAAGGGTGAATGGGGCGATCTAATTTATAAGTCAAAATTCTTTTTTTTTATGAAAATGATGAGAGAAGGAGTTACACCAAAAAGGTGTATCCCTTAAAGGCCTGGGTTGGCCCCTCCATTGTGAAAAGAAGAAGAAGAAAGAATTTTATGGGCTTGGCGGGAGTCGAAGGTACCTGTGGATACGGGTCTTAAACAGCTGATGGTTATAAGTCTCGGGAAAGATGGTGGCAGGGAGCGAGTTCCAGTCTCTGGAGGTCATAGGGATAAAAGAGTTGGCGAAAGCGCTTGTTCGATTTTTATCCAATTTGACAGCGAAGGGGTGCTGAGCGTTCGAAAACCGCGTGTTTCTCGTAAAGAGGACTTTAGGGGGGATAATTGATTTCAGCTCGACTGAACAGACACCGTGATAGTATCTGTAGTACAGGGAAAGGGCAGAAACGGTTCTTCGGTGAGCCAGGGAGTCGAGTGAGTTGGTTAGAGCCGGGTCTCTTATTAGTTTAATTGCTCGCTTCTGAATCGCATCCAGTGTAGCAAGAGAATGCTTGGAGGCACCCCTCCACAGATGAGAGCCATATTCGAGACAGGGACGAATTTGAGCCTTATACAGTGTAAGAAGTTGACTGGGAGTATAATAGCGTCTAGACTTAAATAGGAGACCAAGCTTGCGCGCTGCAGCTTTAGCAGTGGTTGTGATATGGTCATTCCATGAAATTTCAGACCCTAGAGTTACGTCTAGCATTGAAATTTTATCCCTAAATTCCAGTGAGTTTGAATCGAATGATATGTTCGGGAAATTTCTGTCGACGCGCCTCGAAATAAGGCAACACTGAGTTTTCACTGCATTGAAGTTATCTAAGTTTTGGGATCCCCAGTTTTTAAGTCTGCATAAGTCTAAATTTATTGAGGAGGCAATGTCTTTACGGTTTTTATGTGATGTAGGATGTAGGGCGTTATGTAGGGTGCTGACATCTGCGTACCAATGTACCGGATTTTTCCCCTCGAATAAAAATTTGACATATCTCAGCGATTTCTGAAATAATTTGCCAGTTTAGCGATACTAGGGGTGGGAAGTATTCAATTTGACACACTATCTATATATATAGATAGATAGATTTGCATCAAGCAGAGAACAAAATCATTGATTTCTCTTTCATGAACTCTTATTAATTTTGAATTTACCCAAACATTTTCACTTTTTGTACTTTTATTTATCTGAATTTAGGAATTTGGAGAAAAATAACGAAAAACGTAGAAAATTCGTTCTGATACCAAAATGTTTGTATTTCTAAAACAAAAAAGTGCTTAAATTTTAGGCATATTTTTTGCTTAAGAACTTTCAGTTCAAAAAAATAGTATATTGAAATGTTATTTAAATCCGGGGGCTCTATTGAATGATTGTAACAAATGAGGTGAAATTCGGCTTGATTTTTCTGTCAGCTCGCATACTTTTTTGCCACACGTGATCAGAGCTCCTCTTTCGATTGCCTCCGAAATCAACTCGAACGGCGTATCCGGAGTGAGATCAATCTTCTCAGCAATGGACCCAGTCAGGTCCACCAAAGCTTCAATGGCGTGACCTCCGCCAAGAGCTTCATAACTTCCGTGCAATCTGAAAGAAAGATGCACACACACTAAAATAGAATTAGTTGAAATTTCTTCAATATATCTGTCTACTCTATGAAACATTCTATGGTATTAGTTAAAACTTTTTTATTAAAAATCATATTTTTTCACAAATTAAATATACAGGGAGAGAACCAGTACGCTGTAAGCTACAACTTTATAACATCATAGTAGAACAAGTGTCATCCTTCAATTATCTCGGCATTCAGATTACCAGCTCCGAAAGTGTTAGCGAGGAAGTCAGGCTCCAATCTATTAAGGCGTCCAAAATATCAGGATGCCTGAATGAAACGGTTTGGTCAAACAAGTTTCTGGGAACGGAAGCAAAAGTTCGCATCTATAAGACCGTTGTGCGACCAATTTTGACATATGCGGCCGAAACAAGAACAGACACCGCAAAAACAAGAAAAATATTGGAAGTTTGTGAGATGAAATCGCTACGCAGAATTGCGGGTAAAACAAGGATGGACAGGGTCAAAAATGAAGATATTAGGGAAAAGTGCAATATACAAAATGTCAGCGTATGGGTCCAAAGGAGAAGAACAGAATGGAGGGCACACGTATTGCGAATGAATGAAGACCGGCTGGTGAGGAAGGTACATGACAACATCCCTACCGGGAAAAGAAGACGGGGCCGTCCAAGAAAACGATGGAAAGACGCTCTGGAGTAAACAGGCTTGTAGCCTAACAATAAGAAGAAGAAGAAGAAGAAGAAATATACAGGGTGTCCGAGCCGAAACGCTTTATCTCTAATACTACATGAATTGGATGGGTTAAGAAGATTGATACAACAATGGATACATATTGTTATATTATTATGAAGTGTTGTTTGTGCAATCCCACTATTTCTACATGTGCCCCACGAGTAGCACGGGGAATGTCTAATAGATATAGTCGATTTCTCCCTAGGTAGCCCGTGGCATATGTGGCGTAACTGTCTCAATCGCAGCTCTAATTCTCTCACGAAGCTGTTCCAGAGTTGTTAGTTTGATAGAGAAAACTTTGCCCTTAACATTATCCTCCACAGGGAAAAATCCAGGGGAGTAATGTCAAGCGTAAAGCATAAAGCGCTTGGATAGCACATCGTTGACAGTTGATTTCAAGAAAAATTTAAATTAAATGAAATTAATTAATTAATTTTAATTAAATTTCCACTATTACTTAACATAAATTTTCACAGCTAAGCTACCATGTACCGGCTAACAAAATTGTCTTGGTTGTTTATTATGTTCAGTATAAATGTTTCAAATTAGGTTGTTTCGTCTCGGGCACACTATATATTTATTAAAAATCAAATAAACACATATAAAGATATAAAACACGACGTTTCGATCACAATATCTCTGATCGTTTTCAAATCTGAGATACCTGGGCAACGGCCAACAGACAATTGTATATTTTACTTGAAAACGATCACAGATATAAATAATTAATAGAGTAAAGGGTGTGTAGTTTCACAGTGAATGAAATAAAACTCAAAGAGGTTTATACAAACTCAATATATTTCGGATTATTAGTCCATCATCAGGAGTTTAAAAGTTAATACTGCATGTAATACTTACAGTATTAACTTGTAAACTCCTGATGATGGACTAATAATCCGAAATATATTGAGTTTGTATAAACCTCTTTTGAGTTTTATTTCATTCACTGTGAAACTACACACCCTTACTCTATTAATTAACATCATGTTTCACCTAAAACCTACACCACTTTCCATAAGTAAAAAAAAAAAAAAATCACAGATATAGGTGATCAAAACGTTGTTTTATTTTTTTATATTATGTGTTTATTTGTTTGTTAATAAATAAATATATTTAATTGTGAAAAATATGTTTTTTTAAGTGTAACTTCTTTACTTAGTTATAGCAGAACGGTTTTAGTTAGGCGTAACGTTTTCCCCCTCTAAAATGCAAACGAAAAATCGTAAATTTTCTCCGCCCACGAAAAAAACGATAAACCGGAAGACTTTTGGAACCGTGTAATTTCAAAAAAGAGTTGGGTAGTAGTTTGAAATAAAAGCGTGCCTATATTAAAAATATTTTCAAATAAATTTATCAAGATAGAAAGAGTGGTAGTAGTATAATAGTATTATAGTAAGTATAATAGATAGTTGGAAGTTACTTGGCATAGGCCTTTTCGACGAAGGCGACCCAGAACTCGTTGGGGTTGGTACACCTGGCGAAGAGGAGCCTCCCGTCCTGGACGGGCAATCGGTCGTCGATGTGCACGGTGACCCAACGGCCAAACCGCCAGAAGTGGACAACCAGAGCCCCCTGTAATTGGCCCCGAACAGGGGCTGGTCCCCGGGAATGACTCGGCTCAGGAGGTCGGGTCGCCGGGCGACTGCTGCGCACGAGGAAAGCAGCCAGCAGTCCCCCAAAATCCCTGAAACACAACAACATTTTCTTATTATGATAACTACCAAGTCACTAGCGGCCAGCATCTCAGCATCCCCACAAATTTCGTTCCAAAATATCATGCACCTCTAAAAATTTTATTATAACTCTATATTGAATTTACAACCCTCTCATATGAGCGCTTAATAAAAATTGAACTTAAAAATATTTTACAAAAGTGTTAACTTTCAAATAGTAAAAAAAGCTGATGTGCTCTGATGTGGCCATCCACTTGACTTTACCATACAACCTGGCCCCTCATTTATATTTAATATTTAATAAAAGTATTTATAATCATTTAGGGGAGGAGGGTTAGTTTTTACATTTTTAGACTTCTGGGGTCCCACTGAATATGTATACAAAATTTGATTGAGTTTGGTTCTAAGGCCTAGATTTTCATTTTTGACCCCCCCCCCCCCATTTTAGGCAATAGAAATTTTTTTAAACAAAAGTTGTCAGAAATCACATCCCCTACAACTTTGTTTATCATAAAATTTGCCGTAGAGTTAATAGTTTAGGAGTTATTTGATAATTTTCATTCATGCGACCCCCAAACCCCCTTCTGGGGTCAAAATATCAAAACGTTATATAGCTAAAAACGTAATTTAGAAGACATCTGATACAAATATGAAATTTCATAATAATCCCTTCAGCCGTTTTTACGTGAATCGTGAGCAACTTTTCGCGGAACCCACGGAAACATACATACAGACAGGAATTTTGTTGAGGGTGTTTTCGTTCATAACTTTGCTTGAAACGTGTACAACCAAAATTTGGCGTGATTTGGAGCAATGTACAGACACAACCTTAGTTCTCCAGTGCATTTTATTCCCCATTTCAAAATTTTTGGTTTACCGGCAAGTCATCAAATTGTTTACAACGTACAGGTACGTTACTATAAAAAGGTTGGTAACCCCTGGAATAGATGATTATATCTATACTTTAGGTACCTACCTACCTACCTTGTTCCACATCCCCTCTTGAAGCGCCGTCAATAAATAAGTAGGGTTCGGCCACGAGCTCCTGAAAATAACAATTTACTATAAATAATGTATTTGTGATGAGAGCTGATAGTTGTATGGGTGGCAGTGCTTGTGTATTTGTTTATAATCAGTGGCGGATCAAGCATTTTGAAAGCCCCAAGCGCTATCACATTTTGAGGCCCCTACATTACTGATTGTAAAATAGTGACGTTTTAATGAAAGTACATATGTTCAAAAAAGAGCATTTTTTTTATTACAATAATAAATAAAAACATATTCAATAACCATGGAAAATAAAGTAAAAATAGTTTGAATATCGCACAACAAAATTACATTTATTATTGCATTACATACCTACTATATATAAAAGTAAATTAAAGTGGAACTTTTCTCGCTTTAAGTTTAGCAAATTTATCAATAATATAGTCATATTCTAAAGCAGCCATACTCAACCTGCGGCCCGCTTAGCTTTTATGTGCGGCCCGAAACGCTTTATAAAAATCTGGTCATTTAAGTCTGTGTTTTCAAATAACCGCCATCAAAGTTGGATAAAAAGTGGTACGAAATTTGGAACTAATTTTGAGCTATTATTACTTCTTTCTGCTAGATGGCAGCATACAATTTTGACGTCCATTATAAATTAGGTTTGGTTCTGAATTCCGACTAAATCTGAAATTAGATTAAAATTCCACGTAATCGTATCAAATGAATACATATAGTCTACTAGGCTACGTGACGTACAAATCTGATATTCTTTGTTCTTTGTATTTGCTTTTGAAGAAAAATTAAAAATATATTGCGAAGAAATACAGAACCAAGTATCGCATAACTTCCCAACCGTAACAAAAGCTAAACAAGATGGTATATCTATTTCTCCAGAAAACTATACGATATTGTCTAATTATTTAGCTGCCTTATCCAAGGAATTTAAGAGCAGGTTTCAGGATTTACGTTGCATCAAGAATTGTTTGTTGCTTGTAGAAAATCCCTGGCACGTACAAACAGCAACTATAACACAACTAGCTGCATTGGGATTTGATTATGCAAGGCTATTCGATGAATTTATCGAGTTTAAGAACGATACGAATCTGGAAGTTATTTTCAAAGAAAAGAGAGAGGGAAAGGAGTACACCGAATTTTGGAAATTAGTACCAGAAAAATACAAGACTCTACAAAAATGTGCCCACCTGCTTCTCACGTTGTTCGCATCAACTTATCTCTGTGAATCATCCTATTCCAAAATGAAATACGCAAAAAACGTATATAGAAATCGACTTACAGATTCTCACCTTGATGACGTATTGAGGGTAGCATGTAGTAATTATAAACCTGATTTGTCTAAAATAGTAAAGAATTTGTGTCAATATCAAGTATCACACTAATTTTTAAATAAACGTTTGGATCTATTTATGTTTTGTGTTTTATTTATTACATGGGGGGGATCTGTAAAACCATTTTCCCACATGGTGTATAATGGTGCGGCCCGCGTATCTTAGTAAAAATATATATGTGGCCCGTAGAAAAAAAGGTTGAGTATGGCTGTTCTAAAGTCTGAACTACATCGTTTTCTATAAACATTATTGATAAATTAGTTAAATGTGTCTGTGTTAGTGAGTTTCGTAAATAATTTTTGACACGTTTCAAAACCGAAAATGAACGTTCACCACTGGCGCTGCAAATAGGTATTATCAGAAATTTTTTTAAAATTGTTTCTACATTCGGGAATGTTGATTGTAACCCCCCAATTAATAATTTATACATGTCAACAGGATTAGTGACGTTTTCTCCCTTTATGAATGAAATGAAATGAAGAATTTCATCTTTGAAATAGCGAATGTCAATATCTTCCTTATATTTTGCAGATGTTCTTGCTACACATTCATTAAACTCCATATCGGTCATTTTAAAATTGAAAAAGAATTGAAAATCTTTTAGTACCTCACTGTAAATGACGCTTCTTCTAGATATTTCTGAAATGAGTACGTCACAAATAACATTATGCACGTTTACTACGAAATTTTGTTTTGAAGTAAAATGTGCGTCAGCTTACAACTACTACATGTATTGAGAAAACAGAATTACAGAACGCGAAAAAATTAAAAGTATGCTTTATTTTTGAGGCCCCTTAGATTTTGAGGCCCCAAGCGCGCGCTTCTTGTGCATGTGCGGTGATCCGCCACTGTTTATAATGTTATTATTATTATGTATTTGAATTACGATGATAAATAAACGACTCTCCTAGTATGTTTGTATTTCTTTATTAATATCTTAATGGATTATTAATCACTCATAAGGAGAGAATGAAGTAATTTAAATATTTTTATTTTTATTTAAGTATCTGATTGAAATTGAGCTTAGGTCTCTAATTCTCAATTTGGCCGCTTTAAATTGAACAGATGGCAGCACTTGATGGCAACGCCTGTATTTAGACAACCACAACAGACGCTAGCACTGTTCAAGGCTCTGCGTGCCTGGAAAAGGTTTCTGGATTAAGATATTAATAAAGTAATATGTATATAAAGATACTAGGAGAGTCGTTTAATTATAAACACGTAGTTCAAATACATAATAATAACATTGTAACAAATAAAAAAGCACGGCCACCAACATAGCGTAGTTAGGGAATTTTTCTAGGGGTGGGGGGGGGGCGCGCCAGGGTTGAGCGAGGTGTGGCGACCGCCCAACCAAATTTTTCATGAAAAACTGCAATTTTTGCAAAAAATCGCAGTTTTTCTTTCATAAAATGAAAATTACTGATCCTAGGAACTTGATTCCTATCTCATTCTGTAGGAAATCTTATTGACTTGAACGTTTACTTGTACCACTTTTTTGATAAAACTCTTAGATTTATAGATATCCAGCATTTTCCATGACGCATGAGGATTTGGATCATATCCTGTCCGGAAAATGTTGGATATCTATAAATCAAAGAGTTTTAACAAAAAGTGCTCCAAGTAAACGTTCTAGTAAATGAAATTTTCTAGAGAATGAGATAGAAATCAAGCTTTTCATTTTATGAAGGAAAAACTGAGATTTTTTTTGCAAAAAATTGCATATTTTCAAAATTTCAACCTCATTGCGACACGGGTTGTCATTATCCAATTAATATGAAACTTTGTTTAAATTATAGCAAATTTAATCTAGTTTTAAAATGTATAGAGGCTTCTTTGTTGCAAACGTACTCGTAGATGGTCAAAATGGAAAAAAATCGAAAAAAGTGCGGGTTTTAGGGATATTCAAAAATGATTCTGGGGGCTGTTTTTTGGATCCCCATTAAAAATCGAACTATTAGACCAATTTTGAATTTCTTTTATTCAATCAACGTGAAAAGTTGTCCTCTTTAATTTACTATAGAACGGTTATTTGTAAAATATGAACGAGTTATAAGCGAAAAACTGGAAAAAGTCCGAAAATTTCGAGGTTTTGCCGCCAAAAGTTGTTGTCCCCCCCCCCAAACTTTGGAGGTCGCAAACTTAGATTTGTCATACTCACACCATACTAAACGACTCTAAAATTCTTTCCAGCAATTAATATAAGCTGAAACCCCCTATTTACTGGGCTATAGCTATGGGAAGTTAATTTTTTTTAGATCTACATATTTCAATATCTATTGATTTTTTTAAGAATAAAATTAATCTCATAGCATATTGAGATATTGATTCGATTTTTCTAAGGGGGGGGGGGGCAAGGAGTTTTCTAGGGGTCAAGGGATAAAAAAAATAAATAGTTCAAGATATGACTGGGTTTTTCTATAAAAAATAAAATAAAATAAATAAAAATAGTATGTACCAAGGGCCGTTTCCATTGTACATGGCCGTATTGCGGATCGCCAGTTTGCGAGAAACTCAAGGAGTTGAGGTCGGCAGGAAAGTCCGGGTCGTTGTACAGATCCCCTTCGGCCATTTCAGCCACCAATTCCTGAATACGGCCTTCATCCTACAAATAAACAAATCAAGCTTTAGTCAAAGATAACAATATAATAATTAAATTAAATCAAAGAAAAAAATTGTATTAGAGAGAAAATGATCTACAGGGATTAGAACCCGGGGCCTTTGCCTAACAGGGTCTAACCCAGGGATTCCCAAACTTTTCCGCGTCTCGTCGCCTTTTTTTTAATAAAATTGTTTCCATGTATCAAAACAAATACCGCATCATTTTTGGTCTCTCTAAATTCCTCTTGTATTAGCGATAAAAATATCTTAGGAATTAATCATAAATTAAGACCTCAGGGGCCTTACCTAGTAGCACAATGTTTCAAACTATATAGCGCCTACATAGATTTCGAGAATCTATATAGGTACTATATAGTTTAAAACATTGTGCTACTAGGGTTTGTATACATTTCAGGTTTTTTCGAGAGTGTCAAATAAATTTTTTTTCAATTTATATCAAAACAAAACATAAAAATGGGTACCAAAGAAGCCTTATAGACCAACTGTTATTTAAAAAAATTAAAAAATCAACCCTGGAATCAATATATTCACAAAAGAATGAAAAAGAAAATCCTAAGATAGTTCTCCCATATTATGGACAAATTTCGGAAAAATTAAAACAAAAAATGAAAAAATTAGGATTCAACACAGTATTCAAAACTCCAATTACTCTAGGAAAAGATTTAGGTTCAAATAAAAAAGACAAATTACCCAATATAGAAAAAGAAGGGGTTTATAGTTTGAAATGCAAAGATTGTGACGCAATCTACGTAGGAAAAACAGAGAGGAATCTGAAAATTCGATTAAATGAACATATCAGAGATTTTAGAAATAAGAAAAAAGAAAACTCATTAGCGGAACATTTAAATTCAAACAATCACTCTTTCCCAGAAGGAACAGGAATTAGATTAATAAAAGGAGAAAGAAACCCAAAATTAATTAGCGCAATTGAATCGTTAGAAATTTTGAAATCATTCAATAAAAATTCAGACCTTTGTTTGAACAGCCAAATTGAATTATCAAATAGCAATTTGCTTAGGATGTTTGCTAACAAAACATACCATTTTAGATAAAAGAAAAAAGAAAAACAAACCCCCCCTTCCATTGTCAGCCTGTCCTTTGTCAACAAAGAAAAAGGGAAACATATGTTTATATTTGAGTGTGAACCAGAAAAATGTTTTTAATTCTAAACTGGCCAACAGTGAAGAAACATCAAATTTTCAATATCCATACGGTATTGACTCCATGAAAAACAATATTTATAATTAAAAAAGACTGATGATGAAGACCAAGTCTTCGAAACTATAGTCTCAAACAAATAAATTATATATATATAATATAAATAAATAAATTAAAACCTCACACATTTAATTATTATACTATTCTCGTCAAATCTTGAAATTAATACTGACATATATACAGATATATCATCTCGATATATATATGTGTGTATGTTTATTTGCATCAAGCAGAGGACAACCTCTTTGTTTCTCTTTGTTATATCAAAACAAATACCGTATTTTGTCTCTCTACATATATACTCTTGTATTACATAGAATCGATAAAAATATATTGGGATTTGATAGTTTATTATTTTAGGAGAATCAAAAATTGAGATCACTGGGGGACCCTTTGTACATTATTTCAGATTTTTTTGAGGTTGTCAAAGTTAATTTTTTTCGCTTTATGTATGTCTAATCGTGAGTAAGGGATAAAAATGAATAATAAATAAATTTTTCGCTTCACGCTTTGTTTTTTCTCTAGTTAGGCCAAATGTCTTGTTTCAATTAATTGTGAAGCTTGGCGGCGCACCTGTGAAGCTCCCCGGGGCGCCGCGGCCCACAATTTGGGAACCTCTCTGCTCTAATCCACTGAACTATAGATCCCAGATTAAAATAATATGGCCCAGTTGCATGAGTGGCGGAAGGAAGACCCGACATTTTATATGGTAATTAAATTTCCATTTATTCTCTTTGTTTGTTTACAGCTCCTTGCTTTTCTCTTGTTATTATTAACGATTCTTTTGCTCTGTTTATCTATATTACCTGGAGCCACCGAGCGATGCACGGTAACCAAATTAAAAAAAATACAAATATATATAATACACGCCCCTTGGGCCCCCCGAAACCACGCACCGCGCCCCCACAACTGCACCCCCCACTCCGCCCCCACCCTGCATCCGCCACCACCGCAACAAAGTAAACCAAATTTTATATGCATAAACTGTGAGACTCTAGAGAGCTAGAAATGCAAAAACTAACCACCCAAAATGGTGGTGCAGTGTTAGTGAAGTGGGGGGTTCGGGTGGGGGTCCAGAGGCTTAGTGGGGTGGTATGGGGGTGGGAGTCCGAGGTGGGTGAGGGTGTGGGTGTGGGGGTTCATTCGTGTGCCCACCCAAACCCCTTTTGGGAGTAAAAATATCAAAATATCAAAACGTAATTTAGAAGACATCTGATTCAAATATGAAATTTCATAATAATCCTTTCAGCCGTTTTTACGTAAATCGTGAGCAACTTTTTGCGGAACCCACGCGACAGACAGACAGAGGAATTTGTTCAGGGTGTTTTCGTTCATTAACTTTGATTGAAACGTGTGCAACCAAAATTTGGGGTGATTTGGAGCAATGTACAGACAAAACATTAATTTTCTATATATGTATAGATAAACAGAGCAAAAGAATCGTTAATATCTTTATATACAGAGCTCGAATATAATATTTATTTTTATATCTCTCTAAAAATTAAATTTTTGAACCACTCCAAAAATGGTGAAATGATACAAAGGGTCCACCTCATTTTCAGATTTTTTAAGAAAATAAAGTTTTACTTTTAAAGAAATTTTAATATATTCTAATACTATATTATATAGCAGGGGTGGCCACTAACCTTAACTTTGGGAGCCGCAAATTTATAAAACTGTTTCAAAGCGAGCCACATTATTTGGAGTTAAATTAATAGTTTATTAAAAAAAAGACACCTTTTTTATTTTATAAAATATAAATGAAGTAACATAAATTTTTTGTCTACTTACTTATAAATATTACAAATCACAAATTAATTAAATTTTTGTATTATTATTTTTTTAATTTAATTATTATTAAGGGTGGGGCATAAAGATCTATCACATTTTGAAGAGATAGAAAAAATGAAAAAATTTAACTAGAAAATAACTAAATATATTTTTGAAAAGAAAATAAATTAAATTTTTTTAAATGTATTTTAAACATTATCGGACAAAAAGGGGGGGGGGGGTCAAAAATAATCCTGGCCCTTTTGACCAAACTCAACTAAATTTTGTATACATATTCTGTGGGCCCCAAAAAGACTAGAAATGCAAAAACTAACCAAATTTTTTATACATAGTTTGGTCGAAAAGGCTAGAATTTTCATTTTTGACCCTCCCTCCATTTTGGGTGATTTGTTTTTGTATTTCTAGCCTTCTGAGAGTCCGCAGAATATGTATACAAAATTTGGTTGAGTTTGGTCTAAAAGGCTAGAATTTTCATTTTTGACCCCCCCCCTCCTTTTGTTTGTTATAATGTTTAAAATACATTAAAAAAATTTATTTTATGTTCTTTTCAAAAATATATTCAGTTTCTTTTTAGTTAAATTTTTTCATTTTTTTTTATACCTCTAAAATGTGGTAGATCTTTATGCCCCCTGTAATTTTTAAAATCAGTATTATTCAAGAGGGTTCAAGAGCCGCACGTGATTGACTGAAGAGCCGCATGCGGCTCGCGAGCCTCGTTGTGGCCACCTCTGTTATATAGAGATGTCGAATATAAAATTTATTTTTATATCTCTCCTAAAAATTAAATTTTTTAACCACTCCAAAAATGGTGAAGTGATACAAAGAGTCAATACACCAAGCAAACTATTTAGTCGGAATTTTTTTTTATTTAAATAAATAGAAACTTCAAGAAATTAAAAAAGTACACTATTCTTGATTAAACATATGAAATATATTTAATTTCGGTTAGTTTTCCATAAGAAACGATTAGTGATGGCCTTTACTCATCCCATCAGCCCTGCTTTTGGGTGGGGGTTCTGACCCCCCCCGGCTATCACTTCCACCTCTGCTTAAACTATTATAAAAAATTAAGTTACAGCTATAATCTAATATTTTTTATTTAACATTGGCAGCAAAAGATCTTCCTTAACACTTGCTAAGAAAGATATAATTTTTCAAAATAAGATTTTTATTGAATAAAACAAAGAAAGGCACTTTAAAACTCCTATTTTATTTTATAACTAGCTGCAAGGCCCGCCTTCGGCAGCCTCTTGATAACCAGGGGGCACGCCCCCTGAGCCTCCAACCCCCCTCACCCCCCACTCCCACCCACCCAGCACCCCCACCACCCGCACCATGCATCCGTGTCCAACCCCCGCCCCCACCCAACCACCCCAACACTCCATCCTGCACCCCACCCACCTCGGACCCCACCTCCGTACCACCCCACTACGCCACTGGACCCCACCAACCCTGCACCCCTCCGTGCCCTCCACCCCCGCCTAGCCCCTGAACCCCACCCCCCAACTACGCCCCCTGGGCCCCCTGCTCCACCACCAGCACCCCCCTACTCCGCCTTACTCCCTCACTACACCCCCATTCCACCCCGCCCACTCCATGCCCTCCTCATCCCCGCACCCACCCTCCGCACTGAATTTCTAGCTCTCTAGAGGCCCATAGATGATGTATACAAAATTTGGTTGAGTTTGCTCCAAGGGCAAGAATTTACATATTTTTCACCCTCCCCCTTGGGTGTTTTCAGGGGAATTTTTTTAAACAAAAGTTGTCAGAAATCACATCCCCTGCAACTTTGCATGTTATAAAATTTGCCGTAGAGTTAATAGTTTAGGAGTTATTTTATAATTTTCATTCGTGCGTCCCCCCAAACCCCCCTTTTGGGGTCAAAATATCAAAACGTTATATAGCTAAAAACGTAAGTTAGAAGACATCTGATGCAAATATGAAATTTCATAATAATCCCTTAAGCCGTTTTTACGTGAATCGTGAGCAACTTTTCGCGGAAACTACTGAAACAGACAGACAGACAGACAGGAATTTTGTTGAGGGTGTTTTCGTTAATAACTTTGCTTGAAACATGTCCAACCAAAATTTGGCGTGATTTGGAGCAATGTACTGACAAAACCTTAATTTTATATATATAGATATCAAAATTTCTTCGATACTACTTGGGCTAGAAACTTGTAATTTTGTAAAGAGGTTGTTAAGTGTTGGCAAAAGGTCCCGAAAGGAAAGTGCTTAGCATTGATCGTAGTAATAATAATAGAATGAATGGAATTTTGTATTTTACTTACCGCCAGGCCGAGCATGCCGTCGAGGAATTCGCCCTCGTCAAGGGGGGGACGGGCCGCCTCCGGTGAAGACGACGCCTCCATACAACTGTCCACCAATTCCGCCTGAAGACGAGAGAAACGTCGTCGGAGGGAAGTCCCCCAATCAGTGTCAGTGTTAGTGGATGAGTCATTAGACAGACTCTCCCTCAAGTAATCAATAACATTCAACCAAGGTAGAGATATAGATACTAATTTGCAAGCAAACCTTGCCTTTTTTAATTTAACATATACATTTACATAATCTCTATATCATGTAATGATATAGGATATAATGTGATATATTGAGATCGCCTGCCACTTTGGGAGCTTCTATCTCAGAGAAGATAAAAATTAATTTCACTTTGTGACTTCTAGGTGGAAGGAATCGATAGCCTTAATAGTTTGAAACCGTAAATTGTGGTCCCCAGCTGCCAAAAAGTGACCAAAAATTCATTGTTCAGTACGTACGTATGTACTTATGTATGAAACCCCCGCGTTTCGCAACCATAAGTCTCAGAGCTACGAAATTCGAAACTTCAGCTCTATTTAGTCCAGAAGGAGTACAGCATTTTGATTAAAATCGAAACACCGGAAGTTGACATTTACATAATAGATTTATGGTATTTTGCAATTTCCTCTTTTTACTTTACCATACAGGGTATGGTCAAGTATTGAAATCGTGCACTGAAAAAAGTGGGTTTTTCCTTCTTTTTTTCGAAATATCTCAAAAACGGCTGAAACTATTTTGATTAAAAAAATTGAGCGAAACCATGGCATTTCGGTCTTCAAAAAATCTCTAATAAGTGAACATCGAAAAAATTATATTTTTCGAGATAATAATTGTTTTGTCAAAATGTCTGTTAGTTAGTTAGTTAGTCTGGTTGTCTGTTAGTCTGTGCGTTACCAAATTTTTGTGGACGAGCTAGCTCAAAAACTAGTGTGAATATCGAAACCAAATTTCACACGTAGTTTTGGTCCATTGAGATTAAGAGCTGATTAGATTTTGGTGCATATCGACCCAAAATGGGGATGGAGGGGGGTTAAAAATTAAAAATCTAGGCCATTTGACCAAACTCAACCAAATTTTGTATACATAATCAGTGGGATCCCAGAAGTCTAAAAAAGCAAAAACTAATATAAATAATGATATAGGATATAATGTGATATATTGAGATCGCCTGCCACTTTGGGGAGCTTCTATCTCAGAGAAGATAAAAATTAATTTCACTTTGTGACTTCTCTTACATGATTATAAATTATATATAAATTATATATAAATTCCTTACATGATTATAAATAATTTAATTAAATATTAAATATAAGTGAGGGGCCAGGTTGTATGGTAAAGTCAAGTGGATGGCCACATCAGAACACGTCAGCTTATTTTTTAATGTGTTATGTTCAAAATGTTAATAGATATTTTAAATTTATCAAAATTAATAAAATGTTTATTCTCTTTAATTCAAGTAAAGGGAAATGTAAATAAATGGTTCCCCACATACCTTGAAGTCATGGCCCTCGCAAGGGGGTCCAAATGAGCATCCCTGGGCGTGACATTTATTTTTAAGGGGGTATGTTAGAAAAAAAGAGTAGAGTGAATAACTTTTTCCACTTAAAAAAACACATTGTACTTATTTCATAATAAGGGGCTCGCTTCAGATTTTGTGTTCCAAACCCGAAATTTCATTTGGGGGCCATGCTTGAAGACCATTATAGCCCCCTGCGACTATTTTTTATGGGGCTATCTAAAATCCCTTGTCTACAACGATCGCAATACTTCCACATTATATTCTATGAATATAAATGTGAAAGTAAAAATAATTCTGGAACTGCGTATTTTTTGACATTTTAATCAAAATCTATAAATTCTAGATTTCAGATTGATTGACTAGCCAGAAAATCGAAAACACACACACGCATATACACACCAACACACATACACACACATACATTTTTTAAAATTCTCTTTTCTCGTGTGTATAGTAATGGAAATGAAAATAAATAAATAAATAAAATAGATAAATTCATTAGGGGATTATCCTTGAAAGCAAACAATTGATTTTCTATGATGGATCGGAGCGTCGGTGTCGTTGCCTGAGGGGGCTCAAGGGGGTCAGGGGGTGGTCGCCCTTGAACTCTTTCCATATCCTTATTTGTGATAGAGGTGGTTAAATATATATATAAAGGGCGCGTTTCTTATCAAACCGGATAATCGTCTGCGAAATTCTAAAATTAATCTTATCTTGTGTTTATTTTTAAATAAATAAATAATCACGATTATTCATTAATCGAGCTTAATACAAAGTACCTGGAGCCACCGAGCAATGCACGGTAGCCCCTGAACCCCCCCTCCCCCACCGCTACCCCCACTCCGATCCACCCAGTTTTTACATTTCTAGCTTTATAGTGGTCTACATATTATGTGTATATTTGTTTACTCGTACACCAATTTGCCCACATTTGATAAACATTATAAAAAAATAAATAGGAAAATAACAATAAAAAAATAATCGTATAGGATCTGAAATAAAAACATAAAATTAAATAAGATTTGTTTCCAAGTTATATAAAAAACATCTACTTCAACCACTTTATTTGTAAACACACCTGTAATGTTATGATTTAGACACCTGTTAATTAAAAACAAACAAAAAATTTCTAATCTTAATATAATATATTAATATTTGCTATAACCTATTAGTGGGTTTTAAAATTAAAAAACCAATTAATAAATAAAAAGATAATTGAAAAAAATGTAAATAAACTTTTTTATTGAGATTTTTATCTATAAATAATTACTTTAATTAAGAAAAGATCAATTAGGATGAAATTTGTCGAGGTCCAGACCTAGCCAGATCGTTTTCTCATCCTCAAAACTTGTTAATAGAGTTGGTTTCATCAAAATCGATAGAGCCGTTTTCAAAATAGAACTAAGATACAAATACTATAAATAAACAATGTTTGCTCGTTTAATAAGAGTAGATAAAGAAACCAATAATTTTTGTTTTTTACTTTATTTATTTATTTATTTTAATTTAAGACTTAAAAGTCTTTAATTTTATCAATTTTAGGGTTTATTTAGTCCAGGAGTGTCCAACCTTTTGGTTTACACCGGCCACATTGGAAGGAAAAGATTGTCCCGGGCCGCAGATCAAATACTATACTAATTCTACCGATTTTGTTTATCTAAAAAAGATAGTTGATAACATTAAAAAAAATTATTGATTTTAAAATAAATACAAATTTTTTATAAAACAATCATTAAACGTTTAATCAAATCCGAAAATTTCGAGAGAATTTCTCCCTTTCTCAATGGAAAATTTTCAACTAAGCTTAGCTAATAAATACCTATGTGTTTATTAATTGAAATTTTATTATTTCATCAGTCCATTTTATAATTTTATATTTTTGCTCTTCAATCAAATATAAAAAAAATATTAGTTATGCAAAAAATGTACGTATATATAATCAGGAAATAAAAATAAAAAAATAATTTAAAAAAGATAAATAAATAAGTAGACAGGAAGTTTCCGTAGTCAAGGAATAAAAAATAAATACTTAAATAAATAGCCAGGAAACCGCCACGGTCAAGAAAAATAAATATTTGACTGGGAATATAGGCTATTGGGAAAAATATTAAATAAATAGATCAACGCTGAAAAAAGGGTTGGGCTGAGCCATCTCTCCAGAAGAAATCAATAAGGTGGTCATTATTATTATGCACCTCTGGATCAAATAACTTTTATACTTGTCGAAATTTTAAGAGTGCGCTCGAATGTGACTAGAATAGACTAATAGGTATAGGGGTACCGCGACATTTCAGCCCCCGACAAAATATCCCCGACAAAACATCCCCCGACAAAACATCCCCCGACCAAATATACAAAGTACAAAATATTCCAAGGACAAAATATCTCCCGGCATAATATCTTCTGACAAAATATTCTCCCAGTATAAGGGAGAATACAAAAGAGACACCCTACCCGACGATTGGCTGTTCGGTTTTCAATGTGTTTTTGATTAGGAAAAAACGGGAGCCCCAAACACACCCCGCCCGACGATTGGCTGGTTCGGTTTTCAATGTGTGTTTGATTAGAGAAAAAAAATGGGATCCCGAAACACACCCGCCCGGACTAAACTTTCGCAGGTTCGGTTAATATATATTCAGTTCGGCTCGGTTGGGTTCGTATAGCTATTTTTCGGGCTGGTTTTTAGACAGTTCGGTTGGCGTCAACCGATCTAAATGCCACCCCGAAAAGTAGCTATACGAACCCAACCGAGCCGAGCTGAATATATACCGAACCGGAGTCGATTTGCATTACTCATAAGATTCACGCGAAGGTAGGGATATTTTGTCTGAAGGATATTTTGTCAGAGGATGTTTTGTCTGGAGATGTTTTGTCGGGGATATTTTATCGGGGAATGAAATGTCGCGGAATCAGGTATAGGACATTTTCTTAAATATTTATTTAAATTACCATTTTAGTGTCTAAATTGGTCTTAAATATGTATTAGTGCTCTATCAATATCATTGTTTGATTTTTCTGTTCTTAATAGAAATTGTTTCGTAATACATTTTTTTACATTAATTAATGATGTTTTGCCGTGTAGTGAAATTGTTTTTTGACAAAGCGTAATAAAAAGGACCACTGAGGAAGTCAAAATAAATTGACGAAACGTCTGGCCCATTTAATAAAAGCTCTGTGTTTTTAATTTTTGTCCTGTTATTTAGTGTTTGCTCATAAAGGCTATGGCCCCTCCGGGTATCAAAACCAAATGCCAAAAATGCTGTCCGGGACATTGAAACTTGAAGAAAAATCATTTTCAATCAGAATTTGTTTATGTCTGTGTGTCTGTCTGGATTCCTATATTCACGATAACTCAAGAACTGAAAGTTCGTTCTAGCAGCTATCAAAATAGAAAATTATTTATGAAAGATTTTATTGAGAATCGAAAGTGTGTCATAATCAGTGGCGGATCATAGGGTAAGCGGAATGAGCGGCCGCGGGGGGCCCGCGTGCTTGAAAGGGGACCCCCAAAAAAAGACCGATTGTGTTAAAGTGTTTTCTTGTAACACTTGTATTCAATTTTAGAAACGTAACAACACCTCGATTTTTTAATTTTTATTTTCTAAAGGTTGAAATTTTATTTAAATCACACAAAATTAATTATAATTATTTATTGAACACTCACAAATAATACAATATAATTACGGCGTTTCAATCGACTTATTTTTATTCCCCCCCCCCCCCCCCCCATCTAAATAACCCGTGACAACCAACCTGGAGTCCGGGCAGGTTGTCACAAAATTTTACTCTGGCAGAACTTTTTTTTTGAAAAGCCAAATGTTTTGTTCTGGCCTCAAATTTGTGAGGAAATTATAGACAAAGAAACATATTACGAGATACACTCGAATGATTGAAAGGGAAACTGTAAAGATTGTCTCTTCAAAAATTAAAAGCCATAAAATGGGACAACCAGTCTCGGTCTCTCTTACTACTGATGAAGATGGTCTACCAGTGGTGACCGAAACTGTCTAGTAAATCTATGAAATAAATAGTGATAATTAACTGAAATTTCTCTATTTGTTTAATTTGTCTCACTAAATAAACCCTAAAATTTATAAAATTAAATTCTACATAAGTTACTTAAGTTTTCGACGAATCTTATTAAAAGTCTTTTTAATTTGATAAAAATTATCATTTCTTAGATATGTAGCTGTTAAAGCTTAACGCTGATGAAGGATTATTGTGATTCAATTTATTAAGACTAGAAATTTTATCTAAATCAAACACAATTAATTATTTGCATCAAGCAAAAGACAACCTCTTTGTTTCTCTTTGACAATTAATTATAATTATTTATTTTGAACAGCAACAAATAAAAATAATTAATAAAATAGTACTACGCCGTTTCAATCGTTTTCAAGTATGAGCACCCAGTCCGATTTTAAGGCCGGTTCACACGAGTCTTTTTTTTCTCTACTTGTTTCTGGTTGAAATTTGGAGGCCTGTCGTAGTCAAATGACGTCACTGCTGGCTGTCTTTCTGGCTAGCTTTCGCTTGGTTTAAAAGATAGGACATGTTCTATTTTCCGGCTTGTTCCTGGGATGCTTTTGTGTGGGTGCAAGCAGACAAAAAATTATTAAAACAAGCCTCGTGTACAGCGGGCTTAGATTAACTCAGCATCCTGCGTCTTTGTCCAGAGATATAATATGCTGGGAGAAAATTATCAAATAGCCGAAATTACAAAGAGCGTACCGAGTCTTGAAAAAGGTTTAATTTTATTTTTATTAGAATAGAATGATCATTTCAAAAAAACAAAAAGTAAAAAAAAACACCAACTTCCCCATGCAATATTGTATGGTAAAATACAAATCAATACAATCTACTATAACAATTGCCACTTGTTGCATCGAACGTATTTAATGGATTAGGAGGGGAAAAAAAGTAAATAGGGGGATTAATAAAAGCAAAAAATGAACAGCTAAAACACATAATATAGGTATATATTACTCTTGCTGATGACCAATCAATTAGCACTTTTTTGGGACTTATGATACATTTGAAAAATAAACCTTTCAATTAAACCTAAGTATAATTTACCAATAAAACTAAGATACGAGGTAGGTTTCACAAAAAGAAATAAAACAAAATTGAGTTTTGAGTTCGATATATTTCGGGGTTAGCCCATCATGGAGTCTAAGAAAACTCAGTTTTCTTAGACTCCTGATGATGGGCTAACCCCCGAAATATATCGAACTCAAAACTCAATTTTGTTTTATTTCTTTTTGTGAAACCTACCTCGTATCTTAGTTTTATTATTATATTAAAATGTTTCACCTAGAACCAACACCGAACTCCTTAAAAGTTACTAAGTATAATTTATGATTTTTTCAAACAACAAATTAAAAGAATGAGTGAAAGAGCCGATTCGGTATTTTAGTGATTTGACAATTATTAGTTGGACAAGTGAACATTTTGAGTTAGAAATTACCAAAAATATCAACTCATCATTTACAACCGTTCATTTGTGAGATCTCTCTGTTCTATATAAAAATTAAATTTTTTTATTTTTTTCATTTTACAGTATTTTTACACGCTTTATATTAACTTCACTTGTATGTATGTATGTATATATGAAATTGAAAGTTTTTTGCCGAGAGTAGCAGAATTTTTATATATTGAAGGAGACAATAAAAGGGTGTGTCTTTCTGCTGGAATTATAAATTTTATTTATTTATAACAAGACTATAGTTTCGAGGGCTTTGCCCTCTTCATCAGTCCCTATTACAATGGATTCACATGAATTAATTTATAAATTATAAATTAATTCATAAATTAATTCCTGTGAATCAAGTGTAATAGACTGATGAAGAGGGCAATTAATTTATAATTTATAAATTAATTCGTGTGAATAGACTGATGAAGAGGGCAAAGCCCTCGAAACTATAGTCTTGTTATAAATAAATAAAATTTATAATTCCAGCAGAAGACACACTCTTTTATTGTCTCCTTCAATATGTATATATGTATTTATCTATGTATCAATGTGACTTTTGTCTGTTAAAATCCGTAAATTTCTCTATAAAAATAATTGTTTACCTCTACTCAATTTAAATGAAATTATATAAAAATAATAAAAATAAATACATTTTATTCTGTTAAATTCCGCAAACTTTTCTCTATAAAAATAATTATTACTAAAAAGTAAAAAAATAAATTATATAAAACTAGAATGCCTATAAAATTTAATCAGTTCTTTGTTTTGAAGAATATAAACAATTTGGTTCTAAAACGAACTTTGTACAACTCTCTGTTATTGAGTCATATAGTACCTAAGTATCAAAATTCGATGCACAAAAGCAGAAAAAATATTTCAAAAAATGTATTGTTAAAAAAGCATTTCAAATATTTATTGTTGACAATTTAATTCATACACTAAAAGTCCCATAAGCAACAGTGTTTTGTCACTATGACAGCGAAAAAAGTTTACCCTAACTTTTCCAGCGACAAAACTGAACCTAGCTTTATTTTTTCAATTATGTTTTATTTATTAATTGGTTTTTTAATTTTAAAACCCACTAATAGATTAAAGCAAATATTATTATATTATATTAAAATTAGAAATTTTTTGTTTGTTTTTAATTAACAGGTGTCTAAATCATAACAAAACAGGTGTGTTTACAAATAAAGTGGTTCAAGTGGCTTTTTTTATATAGCTTGGAAACAAATCTTATTTAATTTTATGTTTTTATTTCAGATCCTATACGATTATTTTTTTTATTTTTATTTTCCTATTTATTTTTTTATCAAGTTGTTTATAAGAATTGTATTTTTAACAATTGTACTTTTCCTCTAAATTAAATAAACTAATTTATGTCTTAATTTTGTTAATTTTGTGATTTACGTATTGATTCATTAAATTGTCTTACCGAATTACACTCAAGCTTTTTTTGGGTCGAAGTAAACTTGATATTTTATAATTCGAGTTTTGTTGCCTTTGGGCAATTTAACTCAAAAAACTACCAGAAAAAATTACGAGTCCGTAGGACGAGTAATTTTTTCACAGGTAGTTTTTTTCGTTTAGTTGCCAGGCAACAAAATTCTCATTAAAATGTCAAGTTTACTTCGGCAAAAAAAAGCTCTCGTGTAATTATAAGTGAAAAAAACAGCATTCCAAATAATGTATTGTTGCAAAACACAACAAATTTAATCAATTGACCTAAAAACGCATCGTATTTCCCGAATTTGGCCCATCTAGATTGCTAGCTAGGTCTTTGAGACTGGGGAGAGACGGAGGGTGGGCGCACGCCCCTTTGGCTGCTTGGGGTGCGTGTACCTTACGTGTAGTCATTCTCTAAACACGGCTGCCTTGAACCCTCCGGAAATGACGCCATGCATTTCTTGAGCTCCTTAATTAGACCAGAGATCGATCGAGATCCAATTAAATTAGCATAAACTGGCTAAATTTTTGGGACAAGGTAACAAATCAAGAAATAATAATAATAATAATATTTTTCGTGCTTAATAGTTCAATAATACACGCCACCTCCATACCGAATTTCATCTTTGCATCTCAAACAGTTCGCTGACAATTCACTCCTATAAAATTGATACAGACAAGATAATCAAATCGGAGTACACTCCGATGTACAAACTGTTGGATTATGGACAGGACACTATTCTTGCGGTTCAAAAACTATTAAAGAAGGCGAGAATTATACACCAGACCAGATTGGTCAATGCCAGAATTATATACTTCAGCTTAAACGGAAATGTATACAAGATAAACCCAGAAGAACTGTGTAATTTATGCAATACCTTTAAAAAAGAAAATTTGTATCATCTAATATGTGAATGCCCGATCTATGAGGGCCTGAGAGAGCAATTTCCTAGACAACTCAATGAGCGACAGATGTATGAACAGCTATTGAACCCTCTTACGGACCATGATGTTAACCGACTATATTACTATTTGGAAGGGGCCTTAAAATTGCGATCATTTGTCATTAATGAATAATTTTTGACTTGCTTTCCGGTGATGAAATTATTTAAATTATTAATTGAATAATTTAATAAGCTTTATTCTGTATATTTGTTTATTATTTGTTATTTTCTATTGGACTTATTTTTTTTTATTGGTTTATTTTTTTTTTTTTTTGTATATTCTGTTACTTATATTTATTTATTTTGGATTTTTCGCACATTTATAATTTCCATCAGTTCGCTGTCAACAAAAATTGCCAAATCAATCATAGGTACTAGGTGTGCCGGTTAATAATGTCCTTTTTTCGACATGAGGAAAACACAAATTTTTTCAGAACTGGCAAAAGTGGTTTATTCAAAGTATGCACCATCGGATTCTACACATTTTGACCAACGATCCGGCAAATTGTGTATCCCCTCCCAGTAGAATTTCTCCCCTTTCGAGGCGAGCCAAGATTCGAGCCATTTTGCCACTTCTTCGTAATTAGCGAAGTGCTGGTCAGCCAATCCGTGTGCCATTGACCTAAAGAGGTGGGAATCCGATGGAGCGAGGTCTGGAGAGTAGGGCGGGTGGGGTAGGGCCTCCCATTCGAGCGCTTTGATGGTTTCTTTCGTCGATTTGGCGGTGTTCGACGAAGCGTTGTCGTGGAGCAAAATGACACGTCCATGTCTTCGAGCCCATTGCGGCCGTTTTTCGATCAATGCATGATTCAAATTGATCAATTGTTGTCTGTAGCGCATTCCTTGCGATTGGCGCGGATCTTCTGCCAGCAAGTCCTCCAGGTCAGCATCCTCAAACTTTTTCGGCTGTCCAGGCCGCTCCTTGTCGTTCACATCAAAATCACCACTTCGAAACCGTCCAAACCAACGTTGGCAGATTTTTTCAGATGGAGCATGGTCCCCATAAACTCCCCGAGAATACGAGCCGTTTCCGCAGCCGATTTCTTCATTAAAAAATAGTGCAACATCACCTCCCGCAAATGCTCTTTTTCGGCACAAAATCCGCCATGTTTACAAGCCAATATCTCATACACAAATGAACCGAATGTTGACATGTTATATGCCGTTTGAAAGGTGATTACCAACACTATAAAACCAAAAAAATATTTGGATGAGTTTGGTGGAAAAATACCGAAATGCCATCTGTTAGAAAAAAGGGACATTATTAACCGGTACACCTAGTATATAGGGGATAACAAAAGTGTAACAAAAGTGTTGAAAAAGCTTTGACTTTTAACTCTGGCCCCTGGTGCGCTGAGGTCTCTGCCCTCCCTCAACAGACGATCCCTTATTTCCCTGTTAATTTATTCAGAGAATCGATCTTGTCTTTAGCCTCGATTTTAATAGCATTTTAATTTTTAATTAAAACATTTTTACTTTCACATTTATATTCTATAGAATATAATGTGGAAGTATTACGATGCCCTGTCTGTGTCCCAACTCTTTGAGAGCTTCTATCTCAGAGATGAAAAAAGTTAATTTCAATTTATAATCAAATTTCAATTAACTAAAATCTATCATTATACCGGGTGTTTTTTATCTTGAGACAGTCTTATAACTCAAAAACAGTGCATTATATGAAAAAAAAGTATCAAATAAGAGTTTATTTATGTCAGGGGGAAAACTAAAGTACGCTATTGTTTGTCAACCTAGAACAAGCTTTAATGGGTATTTCAAGATCAAATTATGTTTTTTAAATGGAAACTTATATGTTTCTGTACATATTCTGAATCTAGAAAAAAAACTGAACAACTTTCATAAGAACTATTTTTTTATACGACATCAAATAAACAAAATACATGAATCAATTAGATCTCAAAAAAGTCATAATAATTATTTTTAACAATTATTTAACTTAATTATCAAAAAATAATTATCAAATAATTAATTATTAAATAAATAATCATTAAATCGAAAAGCCCCAACAATGAAAATAAGTAATTTTTAAGGATTTAGGTGTCGGTTCTAGGTGAAACATTATAAGTAACTTATGAGGAGAATTTTCTAGGTTAGGTTTCACAAAAAGGAAATATTAAAACAAATGTATGTTTTTTTTGAGTTTGATTCACTCGATATATATTTCGGGTTATTAGCCCATCTTCAGGAGTTCAAATGAAAACTGAATACAAATTTGTAAAAACATTCAACAAGTAAAATTTTGAGAAAGAAGAGTACGTTCAGAATTTTTTTTTTTAATATAAACAAAATGTTATTATTTAAAATAAAAAAATTAAAATTTAAAACAAAATTACAAACAAAATCAAATTAAAAACAAAATTACAAACAAAATCAAATTAAAAACAAATTACAAACACCAAATATGTAATCGAATTTAGGAGCCTTTCTCAAAATTTTACTTGTTGAATGTTTTTACAAATTTGTATTCAGTTTTCATTTGAACTCCTGAAGATGGGCTAATAACCCGAAATATATATCGAGTGAATCAAACTCAAAAAAAACATACATTTGTTTTAATATTTCCTTTTTGTGAAACCTAACCTAGAAAATTCTCCTCATAAGTTACTTATGAAAATAAGTGTTTATAATGATATCAAAACTTCATTATACGCACCTACACTGATTTAAGAGATTATTTTCTACTTAATAGAACTAGTTGAAATTCTTGAGTTTAAAAAAGTTTATTTCTCGTATCAAAGCAGTAGTATTTTATTACCATAATAAAAATGGAGCATTTTTTGTTGAAGACAGAATTAAAATGGTCATAATTTATGCAGTGAATGTGGAAGAAGTGTTATGGGGCTGCCATTGTAATGGATGCCGAGCGTTATCCTGATAGGAATACACCCTCCTAGGCTTCATTTTATCGTGTTGTAAATCTGTTTAAATGCAAAATCTACGAAGAAAGTGAAACAGGCCAAAATAAGGAAATTGGAACTGGAATTCATCCAGAAGACTTGCAATACAATTTGGAATGTCTCAGAACAGTGTCGCAAAATTATTAAATTATTTATTTAATAATTAATTATTTAATCATTATTATTTGATAATTAAGTTAAATAATTATTAAGAATTTTTTTTTGAGATCAAATTGATTCATGTATTTTGTTTATTTGATGTCGTATAAAAAAATAGTTCTTATGAAAGTTGTTCAGTTTTTTTTGTAGATTCAGAATATGTACAGAAACATATAGCTTTTCATTTAAAAAACAGAACTTGACCTTAAAATTCCCTTGAAAGCTTGTTCTAAGCCGTCAAACAATAACATAGTTTAGTTTCCCTCCTGATATAAATAAACTTTTATTTGAAAGTTTTTTCATATAATGCACTGTTTTTAGATAAAAAAAAACTCACCCGGTGTATTAATCTATTCGGAAAACACATTAAAAAAGACTAATTTATTTTTACATTTATACATATCTATAATATTACTATATATACTTTTAATACATTTTTTATTGTTAAAAGTATATAGGTTTTCGAAATAAAATGAAATTGTTGCATAGTTTCAAGGGGCAATTAAAATGAATGATTTTCCGAAAAGGGCGCCGATAGAAGGTTTCAAGTCCCTGCCTGTCTGGTTAATCTTCTAGTTCAAGCATGTCAAAGACAAGTTCAGAAGAACTCGAATAACAATTATTCTCGCTGAGGAACTAATAAAATAGTAATAATACAAAAAAGGAATAAATAAAGATGATTCGGGACTCTTTGGACTAATCCATTTCTAACAATTCTCAATATATAAGATCGGAAATAACCAAGAGGGTTATAGACAAGTCATATCTTGCTTATAGCAATAGAATTAGGAGAAATTGAAGATTTTCTTATACCTATAAGCCAGGCTGTTGGTTCATTGATGAAGATTGTCGATTTCCATCTCAGGGATTGAGGAATTTAAGTCACAAGAATTAATTTCTGACTCCTACCCTCACTCACACAAAACAGTATCCGTTTAGGGCGAAGGTCCCAAAATATATTTTTTAAAAATCTAATGTTAAATTTGAAAAATTACGAAAATGATGCCCAATTTGATGAAATTTGCAAAAAAAAGCGAAGATGAAAATAAAATTTTAAAAAATGCAGGGTATTTTTTTCACAGTATCCCCTGATTGAAAAGACACCAACCGCCATTGTTGCGTACCATATATTTTGTTAAAAATTTTAGATATAATAAACTATTATTTCTTAATTTTTTTATATTTTATTATACCTAACTATGTATATAATTTGAAATATTTTGAAACACTTGGTCCTACATATAAAATTGTATAAATAAGGTTGAATAAGCAATAAGTAAATTGTTTATAACAAGTAGTTCACAGGATAATTTTAACTTGGAAACTGCTCACGAACATATTAGTACGTGGCGTTAGCTAACTAGACTAAAAACACCAAAACATTTCACTTCCGGCAACCAGTATGAAATTTTGTACAGTACTTATATGCATATGATACAAAGAACAATAAACCGCCGGGAGACAATTGATCTGACCTTTGGAATTTTGGATCTCCTGAGATAAGGTCATCAAAATGGCCTCCGCATATAACTCGAAAACGGTTCATATTTTGTAAATAACCGTCCTATAGTAAATTAAAGAAGACAAAATTTCATGTCGATTAAATAAATAATAGAAAATTGGTACAGTAGTTCGATTTTTATGGGGATCCAAAAAATAGCCCCCCCCCCCCCCGGTCACTTTTGAATCCCAAAAACTCACACTTTTTTCTATTTTTTCCCATTTTGACCATGAAGGAGCACGTTTTCGACAAAGACCACTTTATACATTTCTAAACTAGATTAAATTTCCTACAATTCAAACAAAGTTTCATCTTAATTGGATAATGGTAACCAGCATTTTACATGACACTTTTGAGGATTGGGATCATATCGTGTCCGGAAAGTGCTGGAAATCCGGAAAATGCTGGAAAAGTGATACAATTAAACATTAAAGTCAACAAAACTTCCTCGAGAATAAGATTGGAATCAAGTTTATAGGATGAGTGGTTTTCATTTTATGAAGGAAAAACTGAGATTTTTGCAAAACTTCAAGCTCATTGCGGCACTGGTTACCATCATCCAATTAAGATGAAACTTTGTTTGAATTGTAGGAAATTTAATCTCGTTTAAAAATGTATAGAATGATCTTTGTCGAAAACGTGGTCATTCGTGGTAAAATGGCAAAAAAATGGAAAAACGTGCGAGTTTTTAGGAAATTCAAAAGTGGCTATTTTTTGGATACCCATAAAAATCGAACTATTAGGCTAATTTTCTATTTTTTTTTTAATTGACGCGAAATTTTGTCTTCTTTAATTTACTATAGGACGGTTATTTCCAAAATATGGACCGTTTTCGAGTTTTAGGCGGAGGCCATTTTGATGACGTCATCACAGAAGACCCAAAGGTCAGATCAATTGTCTCCCGGCGGTTTATTGTTCTTTGATAAGTATATAAGTCTTTTTGAACGTCGTAATCCTCTTTATAAGATGAATCGTGACCCTCATTTCTTTCATATTCTTAGGCCCGGTTGTATGTCGCAAAGTAATGCTTTTTACCACTAACCAAGGTAGATGGTAAATGGAGCCACTGGGATGGCCAATCAGATGACAGGCACATTCAGTGGCTGTCATCTGATTGGCCACCCCAGTGGCTCCATTTACTATCTACCTTGGTTAGTGGTAAAAAGCATTTACTTTGCGACATACAACCGGACCTAAGAGCCCTAGTCTTCCCAATTGCAACCCGCCAGACTGGTCTGTTTCTGGGCATCGCCGTTGCAGCATACCAAGTTGGGCCTTTATTTGTTCCGCCCATCTTACTGGTGTTCTGCCTCTTCTTCTTTTGCCTTCCACCTTGCCCTGGACGATGATTCCTTCCAAGCCTGTATCTGAGCGGGTGAGGTGGCCGAAGTACTTGATCACTCTCGAGTACCATCCCAGAGAGATACCAGTCCACGTGGACTTCCTCTATAATTGACTTATTAGTCCGGTGAACCGTCCACGGGATTCTCAACATTCTCCTCCAACACCATATTTCGAAGGCATCAATCCGATCGCAGTTGTTCTTCTTTAGGGTCCATGTTTCGGAGGCATAGAGTGCGACAGGGAAAAGGAGAGTCTTGACAATAATGACTTTTGTATTAGTTGTAATGTTTTTGTCCTGTCAGATCTTGGTCAGTCTGACCATTACCAACCTCCTGAGTTGTAGCCGCCGGTTAATGTCCCCATTAGATCCTCCTTCTTTGGTAATCATGGATCCCAAGTATATAAGTGCTGTGCAAGATTTCATACTGGCTCCCGGAAGTGAAATATTTTTACGCTAACGCCACGGACTATATTAAGGTTGGAGACTACTGATAAGTAAACATTAAAGAATACGATTTGTTGTTTATTATTATCATTTTCTTGTCTATTGTTCACTTTTAAATGTAGTATATGGCTTCCACATAGGATAGTCACTCTATGATATTTGTCAAAGAGGATATCATTATTGTACAAAATTTACACAATGATTTTGCTAAAATCAGTGTATTTTGTGTGCGACCCGAGACAAATGTTTGTCTTCAAATGTGGGCCAAGGATGCCAAAAGATTGTGGACACGCCTGTTTTGAAATAATATTATTTTTTTGAAAAATAATCTTGAAATTATTCAAATTGAATTTGTGATTTTGATCCTGATGAATTTCATCCTCAGTTTTTATATCTCCGAAAAAGAAAAAACAATCTAATTTATTAGGTCATTCAATAAGTCCGTAGGATGACACATAGATGGCGTTACTAGAATTTTTCCATATGATTTTTGTTTAGTACTAACCTTCAAACGATACGTGTATAAATTTGACAGCAATCTTACTATTGATTCGTGAGTTATAGCATTTTGTGTGAAGCAACTTATGTTATTGAAAAAAAAATGGGAAAAAGTGAATTTCGAGTTTTAATAAAGCGTTGCTTTTTGGTGAAAAAAATACAGTGGAAACCAAACAATGGCTTGATAAAAATTATCCGAACTCTGCTCCATCGAGACAAATGGTAGAGAAGTGGATTGCTGAATTTAAACGTGGTGGTACCAGCACAAATGATGCAGAGCGCAGTGGACGCCCAAAAGAGGCTGTTATTGCAGAAAACATAAAAAAAATCACAAATTGGTTATGAACGATCGCAAATTGAATGTGCACGAGCTAGCTGACATTGTAAAGATATCAGATGGTAGTGTTTTTACCATTTTGCACGAACATTTGGGAATGCGAAAGCTCTGTGCAAAGTGGGTGAGCTCACAGCCGACCAAAAACAACAACGAATCGATGCTTCAGAGGAGTGTTTGGCGCTGTTAAACCGCAATAAAATAGAATTCTATCGTCGATATGTGACAATGGATGAGACATGGCTTCACTATTACACACCAGAATCCAAAAGACAGTCAGCTGAGTGAAACTGAGGCCTATTTTGACGAGAAAGAGAAATCGTACTATAAAAGTGGTATCGAAAAGCTGGAAAATCGCTATACTCGTTGTATCGCCCTCGAAGGCAACTATGTTGAATAATAAAATCGAGTTTTGTCAAAATTTTGTTTGTTTCTTACTTATCCTACGGACTTATTGAATGACAAAATTTTGTTTTTTCTTACTTATCCTACGTACTTATTGAATGACCTGTTAATATATTAATCAGATAACTCATGCTATAGTTTATAACGATATGTGTCTGTGATGTAAAACGACCCTAAATAAAATTAAAAAGAAAAACGTAGAAATGTCGGTAAAAAAGTGTCAAATTACCTGAATAATCCGTGTCTCCCTTGGATGTGACGAGGGCCGAATTCCCGACAATACAACTTGTCCATTGTTGTTGTTGATTGTTGGCGATTTCGGGTTACTCCTGACGATGTTCTCGTCGGCCAGGCTCATCCCACACCCCATGATTAATTAAGCCCCGTTTTTTTTATCTATTTTTATTTTATTTTTATTTATTTTTTTATTTCAACTGAAAAAGAATAAAATAAAAAATCACGCGAGCGAATCCGGGCAAATTGCATGACTTGTCTCTCTATTAGTACTAACTACGCCCACGCAATCCAAGGATCCCGATTCAACTTTAGTTTTATTCTAATCTGCATTGGCGAATTTTATCAGGTCTATGTATGTTATATTCCCTAAACGAGACGCTAACTTTTAATTTATTACATTCTTTTGTGAGGCAACCGGCTAAAAATCTGATCCCTGCATAGAAGTCTTAATTTAATATCAGTATCGTAAATTGGCTAATGGCTAGAAGGGCCAAAAAGCCAAATTCTTTTTTATAACTAATAAAACACTTTAATATGCTTTTTCTTTAACAAACTCAAATGCAAATTTCAAAGATTAAAATGTAGAAAATAACAACACTCTGTATTTATTAGTAATGAAGCTATTGAAGCTTTTATTTTTGTGATTAATTTGATTAAAATTTGAATTTTTATTTAAATCACACATAATTAATTATAATTATTTATTGAACACAAACAAAAATACAATAAAACTACGACGTTTCGATCGACTCAAATATGAGCACACACTCCGATTATAGGTTAACTGAGCCAATCACGTGTCGATCAGTCAGCTTAAAATTATAAAAATATTTTTGTAAATATCTTGTTACTAACTTCATGCAGATAATGTAAATATCAGGGTTGCCAACTTCATGTAGATAATATAAACGATATACCTTGTATTATAAAATCCAACTATGTAAACTATAATATTCTTGATATGTGGATTAATTGTTATTTATTATTGTTGTTATTATTATCATTTGATTTGTCAATATTTTTCGCTTTATGGTTTTTAAAAACATGTAATGCTCAGTCCGACAGGGGGCGCTGAGGTCGTCAGTGTGTTGGTTTTTTTGTCTAGACTGTACATGGAGTCTATATATAAGCCTGACCGACACGTGATTGGCTCAGTTAACCTAAAATCGGAGTGGGTGCTCATATTTGAGAACGATCGCAGATATATCGAGAGATCGTAGCTATATTGTACTATTTGTTCGTGTTCAATAAATAATTATAATTAATTATGTGTGATTTAAATAAAAATTCAAATTTTAATCAAATTAATCACAAAAATAAAAGCTTCAACAGCTTCATTACTACTAAAGATAGGTATTTTCTTATTAAAGACAGACTGGTAGAATTATTTAGGGAGGTTAATAGAGTAAAGGGTGTGTAGTTTCACAGTGAATGAAATAAAACTCAAAGAGGTTTATACAAACTCAATCTGTATAAACCTCTTTGAGTTTTATTTCATTCACTGTGAAACTACACACCCTTTACTCTATTAACTAACATCATGTTTCACCTAAAACCTACACCACTTTCCATAAGTAAAATTATTTAGGGAATTAATTAAAAAAACAACCACAAGAATAATTAATAATAGCCAAAAATTTCCAATACAATAATTTAGATATATTAAAACACGACTATTCGGACGACCATCTCTCTTTTTTCAGGATTTAAAAGGGTCAGTGAAAAAAATAACGCGTATATTAATATTATTTTTATTGTAATTAAGTTGAAAACGCGATGAGCGGGTCAAAACACGTTGACAAAAATATAAATTAAATTTTATTTATTTTTGCCTGTAAATACAAATTGACCTTTTTTACCTGAATTTAATATTAACGAAAATATTAATATACATCGCTTTTTATGGTAATTAAACCGAGTTAAAAATTTGTATAGAAATTCAAGAAAGATTGTCAACTACTAAATACGACGTATTATGGATAATCATTTGTACCATATATCGTGTTAACAAGGAGTGGAGGGGCTGGGGGTGGAGGGTGTATTATACCCAGAAGCAATCTCTACTCACATGTGTAGTGAATGAGTCTCACGTGGTTTGTGTTGTTCCCGTGGACGTCGGCGTCGGGAGGGTCCGTGTCTGACCATAGGGCCCACTGGCTGTTCACTGACCATGCCATGCCCTTTCGAATGCACCCAGAGGGTTTCGGTTGCGCCGACGCCGACGCCGACGCTCCCGTCACGATGACCACTCTGGTCGATTCCATTCCCTGATAACAATACCACAAGATTACCAATATATAGGCTACCTATATCCAATGCAATACAACTCACTCATTAGACCATTAGTGGATCAACTTGAAAATGTTCTATTTTCTAGCTGTTTCCTGTCGCTTCGCTCCCGATGGACAACACCTATAGGCCCCCTTTTTTCTATAATTATACTGATACAAGAAGTCTAAAAATGCAAAAACTAACCTCCCAAAATGGGGAGGGGAAAAAAATGAAAACCTTGGCCATTTACCAAACTCAATAAAATTTTGTATACATAATCAGTGGGAACCCAGAAGTATAAAAATGCAAAAACTAACCCCCCCCCCTACATGATTATAAATAATTTTAGGGGCCAGATTGTATGGTAAAATCAAGTGGATGGCCACTTCAGAACACGACAGCCTATTTTATTTCTACACCATTCAACCGATTGAAATGAAATTAGTAACATACTATTAGTTTAAAAAAAATGAAGCAGTGATTAGCTTTTGGTACATATTGGGCGTATGGTAAAGTCACGTGGATGTCCACATCAGTTTATTTCGAAATATCTTGAAAATTGCTTTGTAATAATTAAAATTAATGACTATGTAGTCAATCCAATATGCGGTGTCTGTTTATTTATTTGCCTGTTGTTGTAATTTTCATTGTTCTTGTTATTTTTGTATGTCTGTCGTTTTAAGTTAATAAAAGCTTAATTTATTTATTTATTTCGTATGCCCAAAGATACTAAGTCCAACAATATTAAATACAAAGGATGAGATAGATATAAGGATTTCCCAGCGTATATCACCGAGAGATACCTCCTCATTAATTAAGTCAACAATGAATAGCCTAATTAAAGGTTGTTTTTATCTAATTATCTAAAGGCTTGACCAATTTTTATCTTTAATATTCTATATAAGTATCTCAAGTACTACAAAAAAGGTTAAATTAAGTTTTTAGTAAAATTACATTTTAAAGTAGGTACTTTATTTTAAAGAAATCAAGTTTTTTTAATTTATTTGTTTAGTTGGCTTAATAGATATAGCTCATCATTTAACCTTTGTTAAGTAATAATGGATGGGATTCTGTCTTTAAGACGGGTTGAAATTCTCTAAGTAACCAGAACCATAGCAACTGCGTTTTTGTAATCGTATTCACCTTTGCTGAAAATCTCAAGGAATCGACTTAGAATCAGAAATAGTCTTCGATTCTCATCTATTACTTGAAGAATAACCATTCTACATTACTTTTTTGACGTTTTGACTATATAGTCGTTATCAAAAAGACCATATTTGAGTAATAAAAGCCTTTAGCAAGAAAAAGTAGTGAAATCGAATATGCTGTCGACCTCATTTTTAATTTTATTATTTTTTTAATTTTCAATTTGTACTTTTATATAATTAATTGTTAAAGTTTAGGGAAAGCGGTGTTGGTTTATAGTGAAACATATTAAACAAAGGAATTATTATTTAACGGGTTATAGTGGTGTTTCACAAAGAGGAAATAAAATTAAAAAAAAATTAAAAAATTTTTTTAATTTTTTTAATTTTATTTCCTCTTTGTGAAACACCACTATAACCCGTTAAATAATAATTCCTTTAATTAATTGTTGTTGTTTTGAGGTATGTTTTGCGCATTCGAACCCGATGGATCGTACTTCTATTATCAGTGACTTCAAATAGCCATCAGTCACATCTGATTAATAATAAAGGAATAAACATATAGTAATATTTCAAATGATTATGGATAAAGTCTAGCAACGTGCAGTTGCAGTTTATTTATTTATTTTTATCTAATAAATAAAAAAATATTTTATTGTGGAGACTGGTAGAATTCCATGAAGAATTGATTGAAAAGCAGCCCAAGGATAACAAAAACTAGGGATTCAGAATAATAATAATAATAATAATAATAAATATTGGAACATCATTTTATTCTCTTAAAACCCGACATTTCGAAGTATCTTCTTTCTTTTTTCAGAACTTTAAAAGTTCACCTTGTGCTCCTTTAATACTACCTAGTGCTTGTGCATTCCTGGGGTTGCAATTTGACATTGACATCAAAAAATAATTTAATTATTATTCTAGTATTATTTGCGATATTAATTGCGAAGTCAACAAACAAAGCTTCTTTCTATTTATTTGAACAATCTTTCGTCTTGTTTTGGTCAATTTTTGTTAATATTTTGTAGCAGGGTGATATACCCGAATGAAGTGTTGATCAACTAGAACAGAAAAACAACAGAAATGATGAACAAATTGAAAGGAAAAAGATTTTATTTTGTAGAGAGTAAAAGAGTTGGGAGTTCATAAAGAGAAATCAATTAGGTTGTCCTCTTAATACAAATAAATAAATATAAGCTACAAAACCTCGGTATGCGTCGAAATCCAAAATATCAGATGCTGATAGACGGGCATTGAAGAAGATTATTAGAAAAAACAGGCGTTCGAACTATGATGAATTATCTGTTCTTTGGAGCGATGCTGTGGGGCGAAGTGTTTCAAGATCCACGTGCCATAGAGAAGCCCTTAAGTTAGGTTTTAAAACTTACAAGGTAATTTTAATTCAACTTATTCCAAATTTTTTTTAGGCTAAAGAAAAGCCACTCTTGACATTAAAACAAAAGAAAAACCGGCTTAAATGGGCTAAAAGTCACATTAATTGGACGTGTGATGAATGGAATAGTGTCCATTGGAGTGATGAATCTCGTTTTGAAGTTTGTGTTGGGGACAATCGAAGCAGAGTTATTCGTCAGAAAAATGAAGCTTTCAATTCAGATTGTTTAAAAAGAAAGTAAAATTTCCTGGTTCAGTTATGGTATGGGGTTCAATGTCTGCTAGAGGTGTTGGAACACTTAACTTCATTGATGGAATTGTAAACACCAATAAATATTTAGAGATTTTAAAAAAATCGTTACTTCCAACAATGGCAGCTGCATTGCAGAATAATAATAATTTTGTGTTGAGGCGGGGCGGCCTGCCATAAATCAAGAAAATCTTTAAAATGGCTTTCTGATCATAATGTTCCACTTTTGGAGTGGGTGGCAAACAGTCCCGTCTTGTCACAAATAGAAACTCTTTGGCACACAATGAAAAAGCTATTACGAATACAACCAGCTAGAAACGTAGTCGAATTAAAACACAACAATATATTTGTGATACTTACACTCAAGATGAGTGCCAAAACTTAATAAGTACGTTGCCCAAAAGAATTCAAGCCGTAATTAAAAATAAAGGCGACGTCACACAGTGGTAAAGGTTTTGGATTTTGTATGTTTTCCTTGTTTTTATCCATTAAAAAATAATTTTAAGTTAAATGTTACAATAAAATGTTTTAAATTGTTTAAAATGTTGTTCCAAATGATAATAAAAATATATATTTAAATTAAATTTACCGTGAATTAGCATAATTTTATTTAAAAAGAAAAAATATTGGTGGGCCAATTGAGATGGGACGGAGCTCGTATATATATATAAGTACAGAGATACAGCTGTAAGTATGTAACCCAAACAAACTTAAAGCAAATGAAAAAAAGTTGAAAAAAAATAAAAATTGGACACATATTATATGACATTTTTTATTACAATTCGTCTGTATTACTACCTCCTAAAATATTTACTATTCCTCCTGAAACACGCTGTATAATGTTTTTTTCAGGACAGAAACAGAAAATCTAATAAATTGCTAACGAACGCCACATCCCCTGACTTAGGTTCAATTAAGTAATAACCTTTTATCTGGCAAATGTTATTTTTTGGGACTGTTGGAATTTTCAAAAGAAAAAATGGTTTGTTAGTTACCGATGCAAACGTCACGATGGATACTTTGATGAAACTTGTAGCCTTCAACATACAAGCCTTCTGACTGCGCATGATAATAAATTGGATTATGTGCGGAATCTGAGACGAGGAAATGCTGGTGTGCCAATCCGAGAAATAAGCCGACTCGCCAATCAACAAGCTCTAGAAAACAATTAGTATTATATTACTACTTACCACATACAGGGGGATTCACCAAGGGAAGTTTATTCGTAAATGTCCAAGTGGTAGATTTAAACCTTTTCAAATCGCCCGGTGGAAAACCACTGTCCAATTTCTAAGAGCTCACTGATATTGAATATATTCAAAAATATATCCAAGTTCGGAGTTTTAATTGGTTTACCGGCTCTCTTATCTTTACTTTTCTTGTCACCCTTTTCATTTCCACCTCAAACTCTCCTTACTAATGACATCAATTAAAATCAATTTCTGCAACATTCGCGGTCTATCTCGCAATTCGAATTTACACGACGTATTTCAACATCTCGAACATGAAAAACCTGCTCTTTTAGGCCTATCCGAAACTATAATTGACGCGAATAAATCTAACTGTCGTGACTACCAATTCGAAAACTATACACTTCATTCAAAATTTCGAAAAAAGGAGGGGTCTGCTGTTATATTAGAAAGGACATCCCTAGTAGGCGTTTAACTAATCTAGAATCCAATGAATTCGATGCCATATGGATCAAAATCACGTTAGGCCATTCAACTAAATTCTTCTGCATAATATATTTGCCCCCCAAAGACCCCAGATACAAACAATTTTTTGACTACCTCCTTGAGTGCCATTGCAATATCCTGAAAGAATTTCCATCTTCTGAAATATCTTTCCTAGGTGACTTTAACGTCCACAACAAAAATTGGCTAAAATTTTCTAGCCATAATTCCCCCGCAGGCTCCGACGCTGAAATCTTCTCTACGGCGTGTGGCCTCACACAAATTATTAACGGCCCCACAAGAATCCCAGACAAAGCCAATGAAAAATCCAATCTTCTCGATCTTTTCATCACTTCCCACCCTTCGTCCTATGAAGCAAAAATTTCGGCCCCTTTAGGTAAATCTGACCACAATCTGATAAAAATTAAAACCTCCGCCAATTTACCAAAACCCCCGTCACCCCACTCCAACCCCAGAAAAATATGGCTAGTCGATAACGATAACATTAATTGGAATGACATGCGTAAATTTTTGCCGCTTACCAGTGGAATGAACTCTGCATCAGAGATAAAAACGCTTCAGAATTCGCAGACGCCCTTAACGAGGCAATTCAAATAGGCTTAGAAACCTATATCCCCTCAAAATTGATTAAAGGGAACAAGGATTCTAAGCCTTGGTTTGGTAGACAATGCGCAGATTCCGTATTTTATTTATTTATTTATTTAAATTTAAATGTATTTACATACATATATACACTACAATACATTAAACGTACAAATCATTATATACAACATAATATTTAACATTAAAATACATAATATTACACTATAATAAGTTCTAATGTCTATGTAACATTTTCACTAATATGTTTCCTTAAATTAAGTTTAAATAATGTTAAATTTGTTGAATTTTTTACAACAGAGGGCAGACAATTGAATTCCTCAAGCCCCCTGAAGTAAAGTGAGTTTTTAGTCGATTCTCTATTTACCTTATGCACATATATCCTATCATTATGTCTGGTATAATGTCCATGTATTTCATTCACTATTGTGAATTCCAAATACTGTGGTAATTCCCTGTGATACAATTTGTAGACAAAGCACATTGTTTGTACGTACAGGAAATCACTCACATTCAAAAAACCTAGGCAATCTAGCATCGTTCTAATTGGTGTATGTTTATCGCATTTCAAAATAATCCTCATACACTTATTTTGTAGTAACTGTAGTTCATTTATATTATTTTTTGTACCAAAATATAAAATTGTAGGACAATAGTAAAAATTGGGATTTATTATGCTCTTATAAACTCTAATTCTATTGTTCATATTTAAGTTGTTGCTGATTCTATAAAAATAATTTACCTTTCCAGTTATATTTTTAATTAGTTCATTAAAATGCATTTTAAAATTCAGTCTGTCATCAACGATAACACCCAGATACCTTATAGAGTCGACATATTCCAGTTTTACACCATTCAGCCACACCGGAGATATGTTTTCCCCACTAGCACCCATTATCATTACTTTTGACTTTGCACAATTTATTATCAGTTTGTTGACATTTAACCATCCCTCAATTTCTCTAAGGACCCTATTTATTCTTATTACAGCCATGTCGATATCACTATCCTCTACAGATATTAAAGTATCATCCGCAAATAAATTTACAAAAACATTATCATCAATACAGCTATCTATATCATTAATGTACAAAATAAACAATAGAGGTCCAAGTATACTTCCTTGTGGAACCCCAACACTATCACTTTGTGGTTCGGAGATTTCACTATTAATTTTTGTCACATGAGTGCGATTTCTTAAATAACATGCAAACCACTTAAGCGAACTATCACTGAATCCATATATTTTCAATTTCTTCAAAAGCAGATCTCGATTAACAGTTTCGAAGGCACGTCGAAGGTCCAGTGACACCGCTATTACTATGTTTTGCGGTTTATCCAGCCATTTCTTCCATCTTGTTATTGTAAGCTGCAACGATGTTTCACATGAGTGTTTTTCTCTGAATCCTGATTGGTTGGAAGTTAAAATATCATATTTATTGATATAGTCAAGTAACTGTGAATGCACTATAGACTCAAATACCTTTTCGAGAAAAGGTAAGGAATTAATAGGCCTAAAATCGATTGGTTCCACTGCATTTTGTTTTTTGGGGATTGGTGTTATTACAGATTGCTTCCATTTTTGGGGAAACATACACTCTCGTATAGATTTATTAATAATTTCCTGGACCTTTATACGAAGGAACTCACCGCCAAGGGATAGAACCATTTCATTCACAATGTCTGTAGAGTCTTTTTTTTAATCTATTAATTGCTTTAAGAATGTCTTGTTGACTAATTTCTTTAATTACGAATTCTTCTATTTGTTCTATATTATTTATGTAGGGATATTTAGTATAGTTAGTTTTTGTCCCATTTTTATTAATTCAAGTATACTTTCGGAAAGCGCACGTTAAAATGAAAAGAAAAGAATTAAAACTAAAATTTAGTAAAATGTATTGGCTGCTGGGCCGTCAATCGCAGCTTTCCATAGCAAACAAACTATTGGTATACCAACAAATACTAAAGCCTGTGTGGACCTACGGGGCGCAGTTGTGGGGCTGTGCGAAAAAAGTCATATTGAGACGATACAAAAATTTCAAAACAAGATCCTGCGCTGCATCGTGGATGCTCCCAGATATATGCGTACGGATCGCCTACATAAGGACTTGAAAATTAAGACAGTCAGCGAGGTAATCAAGGATCTTGCCACGAAACATGGACAACGTCTGGAAAACCACAGAAATAGTGAAGCATCAAGACTCCTCAATACTGCTGGGAGAATAAGAAGACTGAAAAGGCTAAAACCGAATGATCTTGTGTAAACAAATGCATTTACACTTAAATATTAAGCGACCATTGGCATAGGCCAAAAGAGTTGCACAAACAATGAACTTTTATTTGAGCGAACAAATACTCGTTACATGCGAAATGTAGTTGTATTTAAAGAAAATAATATTTTGTAATAATATTTTGTAATAAAAAAAAAAAAAAAAAAGTATACTTTCTTCCACAAACTCATTATAACTGTTGGCAATATCTGACTCGTTTACGTATATTGTGTTTTTAAATTTCATTTTAACAATTTGGTTTGTCGTTTGTAGGTCACTAGCTTGTTTTAAGTTTTTCCACATCTGTCTGGAATTTTTACTTTTTTCTATCTCTTGTGTAAAATAAGATTTTTTTTCTTTTTTATTGTTGATGTAACAAGATTTCGAGATTTCTTGTATAAGTCCCATTGTTCACTTGTGTTACCAATGCAAGCTATTTGATATTTTAAATCTCGCTCTTTAGTCAAGTTTTTAATATCATCATCATACCATCGCCGATAATGATTTGGAATTGTTTTTATTTTCAGAGGAGCTACAATATCTAGTGTCCTTTGAATATTAAAGTATAATTGGTCAGTTAGCCAATCAATATGTATATTTTGGTCGCTTATGTTTAACCATGTTTCTTCCATCATAATATTTTGAAAAGTTTCAGTAATAACATTTTTAAAGTTTCTGGTTTTAATTTGTTTTTCTATCAAATTTTTATGTGAAAATTTTTTTGTTGCACAGTTTATTTCAATAATGGAGTGGTCGGATAATTTCGGAGTACTGAGTACATTTGTAGATATATTTGGTATGTTGGTGAATACAAGGTCGATTTTTGTTTTACTGTTTTGAGTTATTCTTGTAGCTTTTTGAACTATTTGTTTTAGTCCTTTTTTGTCCATTTCGTCTTTTAGTCTCTCTGCATAATGTTCCTTTTTTAGCATATCAATGTTGAAATCGCCAAATATAATTAAATTTTTTCTAGGTATTTCCTTAAGTGTTTCATCAAGGAGATCCAGAAACTCTGCTTTAGATGAAGATGGTGATCTATATAAACATACTACATTATATGAACACTGTGGTTCCTCTATAATGTTTATTCCAAGTACCCACAAATGTTGTTCAAAAACCTTTTCGTAAAATATCTGATAGTTAATCTCTTTCCTTATATAAAATAGCAGTCCACCTGTATATCTACTATGTGAATCACATCTGACAGTATTATATCCACATAAGCTTATTTCATTTTCGAAAATATCTTGAGTAAGATGTGTCTCGTTCAGCGCCAGCAATTTAATATTATTTTCCTTTATAAATTGAAAGACTTGATCTTTTTTGGGCAATAAGCTTTGAACATTAAGGCAATATATGGATGGATTTAGTTGCTATTCAGAATAGCTAATTTTCTTTTTATAATTTTGTATAATTGCCATATATGTAGGACACATATGACTCCAGGTCGGGTGGTCTGTATTTAAGTCTAAGTTAAGGTTTGTGTTCTTTTTTATACAATTCGTGCATTTTTTGATATTATTTGAGCAATCTTTTGTCATATGGTCCTCTGAACACGATCCACATGTGGGACGGTCCTTGTTACAAGAACTTATTTTATGATTAAATCCATTACATCTAAAGCACCTAACTATATCAAAGGACTCATAAAATTTACAACTTTCAAAGCCAATCAGTAAAGACTGTCTTTGATTTATAGCAGCAAATGTTTTCGAGTCCATCTCGATACACATATCAAAATATTTATCCTTTGGTTTTGTTTTATAAATAATTTTAAGGGTGAAGTTTTCAGATGTGTCTATATCATTTTGGAGTATGATCCTATTTATTAAGTCAACATCCTCTAAGTTTGCCTCATTTATCACGTTTTTAATTTTTAGCCTGGGAAGTCGTTTTTTAGGTTTAATAAGATCAACCTCACTATTGAATTGTTCATTAATTTTATTAGTAATTTTTTCTAATTCTTCACTACTATTGGTTTGAAAAATTATGTTGCCATCATTTCTAGAGTTCGTGACTTTTATGTCTTTGAATAATTTTGGATCTATTTTATTAATTAGGTCTATTTTCATTTGTTCATTGGTCTTATTAATTTTTGTTTTCATTATAAGAGTTTCTTTATAGAATGGTCTCAATAGAGGAACGTGGTTGTCGTTTTTAATTTTTTTTCATCAATATTCTGATTTTGTTCTTGTGAATTTTTTAAAACATTTTTCTCATTTTGAGTTTTTTGACATAAGTGCGTATCTAACCTTAACTTGGATTTGCAGTCTTCTAACTCCTTCTTGATGTGAACTATTTTTTCTTCTAATAGAGTTTTATTCTCTATTAAAATAATATTCTTACTTCTCATTTCAACTACCAATTGGTTTAATAGGTTATTTTCAGTTTCCACATGGGAGTTGAGCACATCAATAGAGGTTGCATTTGGAGATATCCTAACCTCAACGTGTTCATCACTAATCCTCTTCTGGTCTTCTAATTCTTTTTTCATATCATTGTACACTTTTAAGAAATTATTAATAGATTTTAATATATCATTTTTAAGACTAGTTTTTAAATTTCCACTTTCAACAGTAACTTTTTTTAAGGTTTCTATAGAAGACGAAAATAACGTGTCTCTCTCAGTTGACGCCATCTTTGTCTCGACGTACGTGAAAAAAACAAATCTTTTCAGAAATGGCAACTTTCACAGCTAGAATGTGACCGAGTTGCATTTACCAAGTCGCGAAGCTCATGCAAAAAAATCATCTCTGAGGCAAAGAAATCATTCGACCAGAGGATAGCTGACCGTCTCGCATCTTGCCCCAATGGAAAACGAGCCTTTTCTCGTTACACAAGGCAATAAATAGAAATTTCGCGTCCCCCTCACTTCCGCCCTCTTTCACCCAAATGGTTCAGTAGCCACGACCCCCGCTGAAAAAGCCGAATCACTAGCATCCTATTTCGCAACTAACTCCACTTTAGATGACAAAGGGCTTAACCCGCCCACTTATACCCCCAAACCAACCTCATGGGCAAAATAATTTTCAGGCCCCAAATAATCATAAAAGCCATTAATAAATTAAATTCCAAATCCGCCGCAGGCCCCGGATAACATCCCACCAATTCTCATTAAAAAATGCGCCCCTGAACTTGCCCCTATCTTATCCAAGCTATTCCAACTCTCTTACGAGTCGGGCATATTCCCCAAAAGCTGGAAAATAGCCAGAGTAACACCTATTCCTAAAAAGGAGACACATCACAAATCTCTAATTACAGGCCTATCTCGATCACCTCTGTTCTTTCCAAATTAATGGAATTAGTCATAAACCAACACGTCCTTCATCACTTAGAAAACAATAAATTAATTCACGATAGGCAATATGGATTCAGACAAAATCGTTCCACAGGCGACATCTTAACCTATGTCACCCACACCTTGAACAATACTCTAGAGGCCGGAAAAGAAACCCTCGCTGTAGCCCTTGATATCTCCAAAGCTTTTGACCAGGTTTGGCACAAAAATCTTCTTGCCAAACTACCAGCCTTTGGATTCACACCAACACTTCGCAAATGGATTGAAAGCTTTCTGACAAACCGAAGTATAAAAGTTGTGGTGGATGGAACATCTTCTGAATCGTTCTCCACAAACTCTGGTGTTCCCCAAGGCTCTGTAATCTCCTCCACACTCTTCCTTATTTATATAAACGACCTTATTGATCAAACGGCAAACCCCACTCATTGTTACGCCGACGATAGCACTCTACACGGCAAACCCTCTCTCCCGAATAATCGAATCAATATTGCCTCCTCAATTACTCTCGACCTAGACAAACTGAATAAATGGGGCTCTCAAAATTTAGTTAACTTTAATTCAAATAAGACTCAATGTTGTCTAATTTCTAGGCGCGAAAATAGAGATTTCCTGATATTCACTTCGATTCGAATACCCTGAAAATGTGTGACAGCCTATCCATGTTGGGCGTCTCTGTCGCATCTGACCTGTCTTGGAATGAACACATCTCCTCTGTGGCGAAATCTGCAGCAAGGAAGATTGGCTTCTTATTCAGGTCCAAGCGATTTTACAAACCCCCACAACTTCTCACCATCTACAAGGCCCAAATCCGCCCCTGTCTCGAATACGGCTCTCATCTGTGGAGAGGAGCCTCAAAATATTCTCTTGCTACCCTTGATGCAATTCAGAAACGAGCCGTCAGGCTAATTGACGATTCTACCCTCACCGACTCCCTCGACTCGCTGGCTCATCGAAGAGATGTCTCCGCCCTTTCCCTTTTCTATAGATACTATCACGGCAGGTGCTCTGATGAGATAAAATCAATAATTCCCCCCAAAGCATGCTTTGCACGCAGCACACGTTTTGCCGACTCCCAACACTCTTTCGCGGTCAAATTAGAAAAGTGCCGGACCACTTCATTCGCGAATTCATATATCCCCATGACTTCAAGGAACTGGAACTCTCTCCCAGCCTCTATCTTTCCCAGCACCTATGATCTTCAAACCTTCAAAACCAGGGTGCATAGACACCTACGTCTACACCCTCTCACTTAAACAACTTTCCCTTCTCTTCGGTAATGCAAGGGTCTTTCGAGATCCATAGGGGCTACATCTTTACTGGTGCACCTTCTTGCATTCGATTGCATTAAAAAAAAAAAAAAAAAAGAGAGAAAATTATTCTCTATTAGCTAAGCTATAAATACCATAGTTATCTGAAAACAAAAAAGAAACGTCGAGAGGCCTCAGCAATTTGCCATAAGGATTTTCATCATCATTGAGTATACAGTCATAAGACTGGTTTGACCCAACCACCCGTCTCCACTCGACTCTGTCCCCCGCCAGCTGTTTGACCTCTCTAAATGTCTGGCATCCCATATCCTCAATTATTTGGTTGAAATATTCTAATCTGGGCCTTCCCCTTTTCTTTCCCACCTCCCCCTCCAAGATATCATCCCCTAAGTAGTCCCCCATGTCTCAGTGTGTGCCCCATCATCTGACCTCTTCTCTTCTTCAGACTCTTCCACAAGGTTCTTCTTTCTCCGATTCTTCCAAGAACTTCTTCATTTGTAATTTTATCCATCCATTTGATATTCCTCATTCTTCTGTAACACTGTAACATTTCGAAAGCCTCTAATCTCTTTCTCTCCACTTCTCTAATTGTCCAGGTTTCACACCCGTACATGGCTATGCTCCATACATATGTCTTCAATAGCAACTTCCTGTTTTCTAAGCTGATTGAGGAGGAGCATAGTAGTTTTTTGTTTTGAATTAAACCCCATTTTTGCTTGGGCAATTCTTGATTTAATTTCGTTTTCGCTCCTCCCATCCCATGCTATTTTACTTCCTAGGTAGCGGAATTCCTTAACTCCTTCTAGGTTTTCTTGGTTAATTTTGATGCATTCCTGTCTCGTTTGTTCTTTTTTTGTACATACTAGGACCTTGGTTTTATTATTGTTTATTTTCATTTTGATTTCTTCTATTAGGATTTGGTTAATTCCATTCAGTGCGTCCTCTAATTCTTTTTGTTGCTTCCTAGAAGGGCAATGTCATCGGCAAATCTTAACATAGCGATCTTTTGTCCTTGGATTTCGATACCTGTATCAATTTTATCTTTGAATTCTTTTATCGCTTCTTCTATGTATAAGTTGAAAATCATGGGTGACAGCACACATCCTTGTCTTAGACCTTTTTTTATTTTGGCTTCTCTTTGCTCATCTCCAATATTTATTATTGCCATCTGGTTTTGGTATAGATTGTAGATTAGGCTTCTCTCCCTAAATTTTATTCCCGCCTGTTTTAAAATTTTAAACATAATTTCCCAATTGACGTTATCGAATGCTTTTTCTAGGTCTATGAATCCGATGTAGACAGATTCGTCCCTGATAAAAGCCCTTTCTATTATTAGTCTAAGAGAAAGAATTGCTTCTCGGGTGCCTCTGTTTCTTCTAAAGCCGAACTGGTCTTCCCCCAGATTTTCTTCAACTCTTTGTTCCGTTCTTTTTTAGATTATTTTGGTTAGGATTTTGGAGGCATGTGATAAGGATTTTACCTCTTTCTATTTTCGAATATAAGATCTAGGGCTAGTGAAGAACCCTTTACATTAAATATTAAGCATTTTCTAAGGATAATGATGACGTGTATAATTAACAACATTTTGGTCAAAAAAATATTCTTCTAATTTTTTGTTTGTTTGCTTTTCTCCTTACCTCTTGGACAATATTGTCCCCAGTTTTTAATGACATGTAAACTTGCACCAAAAGAATGATGATATAGATCAATAGTCGAGAAATTGCAGGATTAGTGATTCCTAACTGAAATAAGTCAAAGATTATTATTATTATTATTAATAAAAATAAAAAAAGATATTTTTAATCAATTGTACTAATGATGTGTAAGTGAAATTTCGAATTTTAATCAATTTGAAATCCGAAAATATCATAATACAGTGAAACCCCTCAAATCCGAACTAATTGGGGCTGTAGCCTGTTCAGATTAGTCGAAAAGTTTTTAATTAAGTGAACGGTGTTGATTAATGTTTTGATTTTAAATTATGGCAAGCAAACGAAAACACAATTCTTTTCCCTAGAACAAAAACTGGAAGCTTTAAAGTTGGCTGGCGAGTTTGGTGTTGGTAAAGCAACAATCAGTGACTGGAAAAAAACTCAATGTAACAAGAGATAAAATCTTAAAAGTAGGCCATCACGTAACAGTTTCCGTAAATGAAAAAATTGATGAAGCAGTTTTTTTATGTCAAACTTAAATTTGTCAAAAAAACTCGTTCGGATTTCGCGGGGTTTCGAATTTACGGGGTTCGGATTTGAGGGGTTTCACTGTAATTATTTTCTTTCGAAATTCGATTTTTACAATGCACATACGTAGATAACTTGAACATAGTTTGCGGCTGGTCAAAACGTTAATGCCTCTATTTTTTACGACTTGTGTTGTTAAGGTTAGTTAATTAAGTGAAGCATATAGGTAGTTAAATCTAATGAATTAATTGTTTAATCATTGATAATTTGTTTTGTTTACAATATTTTATTGATTATTTATTTGTATTGTTGAAAAAGTAAATAAAGTTAAATCTACACTTTTATTTTAGCTCTTGTTTATTTTACTATACTATAACGGAGTAAGAGTGTTGTTAACATTTACAATTACTAGCATACTCTCTCAATTTATATATTGTGCATTAAATTCGAAAATATGTCAACTCGTAGTAAAATTTGGAAAATTAAAATTAAAAAAATTAGAAATTCCAAATTTTCAAATTTAATTTTTCTAAAAATCTACAGCACTAATCTGTACCTATTATTCAAATGAATTACACCTTCAAATACACTACTAGTAAAAAAAATCGATATATTTGAAATATTTAAGTTGTTCGAATTTTATTTCTCTATAATTTATATTTTTTGAACTTAGATGACTTTCTTTGTTTCCCACTGGAAGCTCATCAGGCTGAAAGTAAAAATCCGAAAATTCATTAGTTTTTTGTTTCGAATTGTACTTTCAACTCCGAGCACTAGACCTTTTCCCATATGTATTTCAGAAAATCCCAAAAGTATTTGAGAATTATCAATTGAAGAAATAATTGAAAATCATAATTGTATTTCATAAAATGTCAATTGTTTACTTAACTTATTTATACCGGGTGAGTATTTACTTTATTCAATGCGAAGCATGGGGAAAGTATTGTAATCGGTCTCGTGGCAAGCGCGACTTCAAAGGGTCCTCAGTAAAGACTACGGAACCCATGGACTCAATTAAGTTCACAAATTGTAGTATTCAATTAGATTGAATTTTAGCATGTGACGATTTTGACAAAAATTACCTGGGGTCTCGTCGAGAGGCCAAAAAGTGCCATTTTTTGGAAGTGCGTGGGGATTGGATGGATGGATGGATGTTATCGTTTTTTTCGTCCACGAATTTTTCCACACCGTTGCACCGATTGAAATGAAATTGAAAACCTACAATTATTTTAACAAAATGAAGCGCTGATTAGTTTTTGGTACATATCGCCCCACAAACATTAGTACTTTATTTCAGTACTTTTTTAGTTTTTTCTAAATATCTTGAAAATGAATTAACTAATTTTGATGAAATTTAATATCCTAATTAAGTATCTTGGGGACAACAAAAAAGGTTAAATAAAGTTTTTAGTAAAAGTATATTTTAAAGTACTTTACTCTAGAGTAAGATAGTATATTTTTTTTAAATTCCTTATTTTACCAAAAATTTAAAAAAAAACTTTAAAATTTATTCATTTGATCGGTAATATAGCTCATTTAAACTTGCTTAAGTAAGAATGGTTAGGCTTCTCGCTGTGAAATGATAAAAATTTGGGAGGAAATTTTATAAGTAACCATAGCAACTGAATTGTTTTTTTTTATCATTTACCTTTGCTGAAGACATGGAGAAATAGACTTAAAATCAAAAATAGCAATCGATTCTCATCTAATACTTGAGGAATAACAATTCTACATTAAACTCAAGCTTGAGTTGTTTGCCATAAAAGAATTTAGTCTTTTTGATTTTAAGTTGATTCTTCCACGTTTTCAGTAGAGGTTGCCATTAATAGTCAAAACATCAAAAATGGAATGTAATAAGGTTATTCCTCTAGTATTAGATAATAATCGATCGTTATTTTTGATTTTAAGTCGATTCCTCCATGTCTTCAGCAATGGTTACCAATAATAATCGAAGCGTCAAAAATTTAATGTAGAATTGTTATTCCTCAAGTACTAGATGAGAATCAATCGCTATTTTTGATTTTAAGTCGATTCCTCCATGTCTTCAGCAATGGTTACTAATAATAACCGAAACGTCAAAATTCCAATGTAGAATGGTTATTCCTCGACTTTTAAATGAGAATCGATCATTATTTTTGACTTAAAGTCAACATGAACTCCAAATTTCAAGTGATATCTGATTAATAATAAAGGAATAAACATATTAATATTTCAAGTGAATTTGGATAAAGTTTAGCAACGATCCGTTGCAGTTTATTCATTTTGAGACAGTCTTATAACTCAAAAACTTTGCATTAGATGAAAAAAGTTTCAAATTAAAGTTTATTTATATCAAAGGGGAAACTAAACTACGCTATTTTTTCGATCTAGAACAAGTTTTCAAGGGTATTTCAAGGTCAAGTTCTGTTTTTTCAATAGAAACCTTTATATTTGTTTACATATTCTGAATCTACAAAAAAAAAACTGAACAACTTTCATAAGAACTATTTTTTTATACAACATCAAATAATAAAAAATATTAAATCAATTATAAAACTAAAGTTTTGAGCATCTTTTTTTAAAATTGTTGGAAGTTTTTTACAAAAAATCAGCTCGGGTTCAGATTAACCAAGATATATTTTAAAAGAGAAAGAATCAATCAATCTTTAGGACAAATTCTAAGATTTTAGTAGAAATATTATTTCTCAAAAAAAATCTAATAATTATTTTTAACAATCATTCAACTTAATTATGAAATAATAATGATCAAATATTTAATTATTAAATAAATAATTTAATAATTATTAGACACTGTTCTGAGATATTCCAGAGTGTATCTTCTGGATGAATTCCGGTTCCAATTTCGTTATTTTGGCCTGTTTTAGTTTCTTCGTAGCCTTTATATTTTCTGTTTTTTTTTTTTTTTTTCTAAATAGATTTAAAAGATGATAAAATGAACTCCTGATCAAATTATTAATTTATTAATTATTATTAAATTATTTATTTAATAATTAATTATTCAATTATTATTATTCGATGATTAAGTTTAATGATTGTTAAAAATAATTATTATGATTTTTTGAGATCTAAATTGATTTAATATTTTTATTATTTGATGTCGTATAAAAAAAATAGTTCTTATGAAAGTTGTTCAGTTTTTTTGTAGATTCAGAATATGTACAGAAACATATAGGTTTCTATTTAAAAAACAGAACTTGTCCTCGAAATACCCTTGAAAGCTTGTTCTAGTTAGACAAACAATAGCCTAGTTTAGTTTCCCCCTTTGATTAAATAAACTTTTATTTGATACTTTTTCATATAATGCATTGTTTTCAGATATAGGACTGTCTCAAGATAAAAAAAACTCACCCAGTATAAGTTTATTTCCTGAAATACAATTGAGATTTTCTGAAATAAACTTGATATTTTCTGAAATATAAAATAGGAAAATGTAGTTTTATATTTGGCAATGAGCTCGATGCATTTCTTACACTGGGCAAGCCTCGATATGGGAACCCCTGCAAGGTATACAACCGGATTCGCTAAGGGACCGAATTAGAAGGCTAAAGAAAAGGTGCAATGGAACCAACGATAGAAAATTATGGATTTAAGCTTTTATACATACCTAGTACCTGGCCACCGAGCGATGCTCGGTAACATTTTGCTTCAAGTTAAAAGCTATAAATATAGTACACGCCCTCCCTAGGACCCCCCCCCCCGAATCCCCGCCCCACTCCCCACCATAACCTACACCCCCGCACCCAGTTTTTTTCATTTCTAGTCTTTTAGTGGCCCACAGATTATATGTATATAGCCATATAAATAAATACCGTATAATTACTATTTTTAATTAAATAACAATTTGTTGAGTTTTATAATTAATAAAATTGTCAAATTCTATAATTTAATATTTGAGTGATTTAAAACTATATTTATAATCAAATAAATTCCCTAACTTTTAATATATATAAATTATAATATTTGTAATGATCTTTTTGTGGGATTTAAAATTAAAAAACCAATTATTTATTAAAAGGAAATTGAATAAAAATGTAAATATAGTATACATTTTTCTCGAGACAGCCACCTGTGAATAATTATTTCAAATAACAAAATCCAATCAAAAACAACTTAGCCGAAGATGAGACCGTGACAGATCAGATCGCCAACACAAACCCCCCCTAATATATTATATATATTATATATACAAGATTTGCTCCTTTAATATAATAAGATAAGTCACATCATGAATTGTTAAATATCTTATCTTGTACTATTAAATGAACAATCCTTGTATATATAAATAGAATCGGTTTCTCGAAAACGGCTCTAAATTTTATGATAAAAATCACGGATTAGGTGGTTTTTAGGTCTCATTTTTGGGTAAATTTAATTTGCTTCGTTTTTTCTTAATTAAATTAATTTTTATCAAGTCGTTGAGTCAATATAAATATAAAATTTACCCTTTTTTTAATTACAATTTATTGTCTAATAAATTGTTTGTTTTAATTTTAAATTACACAAATAGTTCATTACAAATATTATTATATATATTGAAATTATGAAAATTTAATTAATTAAATGTTTTTTTTATTAAAGGCGGATTATAGTAGAACTCAATGCTGAATTGATAGAAAGGATAAAGAAAATCGGAAATTTCGAATAAAAGAATTTATTAAATTGTTATTTTCAAACTCTTGAAAAACCCGACGATTCGGAAGATCGTAAACCTGCTTCTTCAGGGTTTAAAAAGAGTGAACAAATAAACTTTGGTGTATATTCATATTATTTTTATTTAATTAAGTAAGTTCGCAGGTACTTGGACAGGTTTTTACTTAATTAATTAAATAAGTACCTGGAGCCACCGAGCGATGCACGGTAACCAAATTAAAAAAATACAAATATATATAGTACCCCCCCCCCCCTCGAAACCACACACCTCGCCCCCACCACTGCACCTCAATCTCCACCTCCACTCCGCCCATCCCACCCCAACCCCGCCCCAGATCCACAACATCCATTCCAACCCCGCACCCATTTTTTGCATTTCTAGCTTTCTAGTGGTCCACAGATTATGTGTATATAAGTATATAAATAAGTTTTGTATAATTATTTTTTTTAATTAAATAACAATTTATCGAGTTTTTTAATCAATTAAATAAATAATAATTTTATTGAAGTAATTTTTTTATATGAAATATTGATGTATATATTGTATTTGAGGCTTCGATTTCGGAGATTACTTCCCCATCATTGACTGTACTTGATCTTCTAGCTTGCGATAATATTTTTACTAAGTGTTTTTTTAATAAGAAGAATTTTAATCAATTGGCATATTCTAATATATAACAATATTTGGTATAAAGTATTAGTGGGTTTTAAAATTAAAAAACCAATTAATAAATAAAAGATAATTGAAAAAATGTAAACAAACTTTTTTATTGAGATTTTTATCTATAAATAATTACTTTAATTAAGAAAAGATCAATTAAGATGAAATTTGTCGAGGTCCAGACCTAGCCAGATGGTTTTCTCATCCTCAAAACTTGTTAATAGAGTTGGTTTCATCAAAATCGGTAGAGCCGTTTTCAAAATAGAACTAAGATGCAAATATATATATATATATTTTACTTATGGAAAGTGGTGTAGGTTTTAGGTGAAACATGATGTTAATTAATAGAGTAAAGGGTGTGTAGTTTCACAGTGAATGAAATAAAACTCAAAGAGGTTTATACAAACTCAATATATTTCGGATTATTAGTCCATCATCAGGGAGTTTACAAGTTAATACTAATAATAATTGAACGCGTGGTCACCATTCTTGACATTCAAATCATGTGTACCAATATAACAAAATATAACATTCAAATCTTACATACCAACATAACACAAGAAAAACACCAATGAAATTAAAATTTTTTTAAATTTTAATTTCATTGGTGTTTTTTCTTGTGTTAGATGCAATGTAGATTTAGTGTTATATTTGTTAATGTTTTTATATTTTAAATTTTAATTTCATTGGTGTTTTTCTTGTGTTAGGTTGGTATGTAAGATTTGAATGTTATATTTTGTTATATTGGTACACATGATTTGAATGTCAAGAATGGTGACCACGCGTTCAATTATTATTAGTATTAACTTGTAAACTCCTGATGATGGACTAATAATCCGAAATATTTGAGTTTGTATAAACCTCTTTGAGTTTTAATTCATTCACTGTGAAACTACACACCCTTTAATATATATATATATATATATATATATATATATATATATATATATATATATATATATATATATACAAATAAATATATAAACAATTTTTGCTCTTTTGATAAGAGTAGATATGGACGCTATGAACTTTAATAATTATTTTTAATTACGATCAAGTAAAAAACTTTTGGTACACAGCGATACCTTCCTTGAGCGTGTCAAAACGTTGGCAAAAAATTAATTTAATTTAATTTAAATTTTATTTAATTCTGGCTCCAAATATAAATCGACCTTTTATTTGATTTTAAAATTAAAAATAATATTAATACATTGCCCTTAGTTAAACCAAAAAATTATTTAGCAATGCTTGGTCCGCTAAATACTATTGATTATTTATTAAACTAACAAACACACAACATATAATAATTACACGACGTTTCGATCACTTTATCTGTGATCGTGTTAAAGTGTGAGATAACTTGCGAACCGAAAATAGCTAAATAAATAAAATTTGCAAAATGTTTAGCTATAGTACAAGCTTTTCGAAAAAATTTTCAATATTTTTTTATAATTCAATTTTCTTTACACTAGAGATATTTTTTTTATTTATTTATTTATTAATGGATTGTCCATACAGTGGCGTAGCGAGAGGGGGGCAAGGGGGGTTATCATGCCCCGGGCGCTACTCACAAAGGGGCGCCAAATGGTCCGCAAAACAAAAAATTGCTGGATAATTTTTATTTTTATTATAATTGATTTCTGGAAAATATATTTTAAATTTAGTGCCACTATAATATAATAAATATTAATTAGTAAATAAAAAGGAAAAAGAGGAACACTAATAGTTTAAATCAAACTGTAATAATATATTCATAATAGAAATGGCACGTCTTTTCTACTGGCAGGGCTGACTCGACCTGTGTCTAGATCAGGGGTCGCCAAACTTTTTGATCATCGACCCCTATATAATTTTTCGAAATCTCCATCGACCCCCATAAAAGTAATTTTCTGTTAATTAAAATAAAACTATATTATATACTGTAATGTACATTTATTTTGTGATTTTAAACATTTATTAAATTAATAGTACATTGTGTGTAAAACAATAGTTTTATGAAAAATATATTAATGATGAAATTTAATGATTTTCCCAGAAATAAGTTATACATATTTATTAAATAATAAGTAATTATAAATAAGTAGAAATAATAAGTAAAGTAACTACAGATGTATTGCTTCTTAATCAATGAGATGGGTGTGCCTGGTGTTTTTTTGCAAGGTTCGCTATATTGGGTTCAAAATTGGTCAATTTTAATCTTAAATCCCCTCGAAACTCCACATTTAATTTATTTCTGTACTTAGTTAAGATTGAATTTACGTGACTGAAACCGGCTTCAACCATATAGGAACTTGGAAATGCTAGCACAAATGGCTGAGCTATTTCGTAAAGTTTTACATATTTTTGCATTATATTTATATTTGTCCAAAATTTGCTTATTGTTAAATTTTTAAGAAGCGTCCTTGATATTAATGATATTAATTCAATTATAAAAAAATTCACAAATTTTACATACTTAATTAGGTATGTGTGATTTGCGTATTAAGAACTGTTTTTTCTTCGACCCCCAATAGACCCTTTCGATCGGATCGACCCGCGCTTTTGTTAAATAGACCTCTGGGGGTCTATATAGACCACTTTGGCGACCTCTGGTCTAGATGATCAGTTATACATTTCAAAATCTAGTCTTGTTTTCTCAACTACATTTTTTGTCGTCAAATTTAAAGTCTAGCTTGAGCCTATGACTTATTTATTTACTTTATTTATTAATTAATTTGCGAGTATATTTTACATATAATATTATATAGGTTTCTAATGAGGGGAGGGGGCGCTAAAAAGGTATCGTGCCCCGGGCGCGAGTTAAGCTCGCTACGCCACTGTGTCCATATGTCTAATATAGATTATACACCAGCAAGAGTTGGTTTTTCATGAATATACTAGGTAAACCGGAAAGTCATTACCGGTTTTTTCGAAAAAAAAAACTACGTAATTTTTAAGAAAATGGAAAATTTATTTATTCAAAGTATTGGCCATTTGATTCTATACATCTTGCCCATCTTTCTGGTAATTTATGGATGCCATCCCAAAAAAAAAACGGGGGAATCGGATTAGCCGAGAGCTTAAAGACACTAGCCTTCTAAGCAGGAGTCCCGGGTTCGAGTCCGAGTCCCTGCATTGATATTTGACCGGCTATAATCTGATTCCTAGTCACCAATCCGTCTGGCAAGCGTGGTGACTTAATGCCAACCCCCTTCCATTTGATGGAAGAGGCCTATATTCAGCAGTGGATTGTCGCTATCGACAGGCTGATGATGATGATCCCAAAAAACTGTTTGTCCTTTGAGCAAAACCATTCATCGAGCCATTTTCTAACTTCTTCGAAATTGGCCAAGTGCTGCTCTGCAAGCGCGTGTTCCATCGATGCGAAAAGTTGATAGTAGGACGGGGCAAGGTCTGGAGAGTACGGCGGGTGCGATAATATGTCCCACCCAAGTGCTTTCAACGCTTCCTTGACCGGTTTTGCTTTATGAGACGGCGCGTTATCGTGTTGTAAAATCACTTTACCGTGTCTTCGGGCCCATTCTGGACGTTTTTCGATCAATGCGTGGTTCAAATTGATCATTTGTTGTCGGAGTATTGTTTTTTCAATTGTTTTTGAGTTTGGGTTGGGTCTTCATCCAATAACTCCTGTAGTTTCGCATCTTCAAACTTTTTTGGTCTACCAGAACGTTCTTTATCTTGCACATCGAAATCACCACTTTTGAATTTTCGAAACCACACCTCACATGTTTTTAAGGTTAAAGCATGCTCACCGTAAGTTTCTACCAGCAAACGATGACTTTCAGCGGCTTTTTTCTTTTGATTAAATAAGAAAAGTAATGCGTGCCGCAAATGCACGTTTTCAGGCATGAAACTTGACATTTTCAAAGAGGTATAAATCTATGAAGGTGTTACTTTCGCAAAATATAACATGTATAGCTTTGAAGCTTGATGTCAGTAGAATAAAATGCATATGTGTCAAATCATAACATTGCATACTTAAGCCTAGCGACATCTGTTAGAAAAACCGGTAATGACTTTCCGGTACACCTGGTATCATGAAAATCCTGTTTCGAAAAGTTTTAAAATTCGAAACATTCATCAATTTCTAACTAAATTGAATAATTTAATATGGCTAAATGTTTAAACTATTCAAAAATTTCAAAAATGGAAACCATATATTCCTATTAAATTTGTCTGTACTTACAAGTGAGGCCATAAATCCCAAAAATCCAAATGAATAAACAAATGTAGAACATTGCACGAATATTTCCAGTCCAGAAAATTTCTCAACTTTCTCGGCAAGTCTAGAAAAAGATAGAAAGAAATAGGATAAATTCTAGAACTTGGAAGTACATAGGTAATTGCCAAACTGCCTGTCATTGTCTGATTATTACTAATAAAAAATTATCATTTAATAACTAGTAACAATATACTAGATTTTTATTGTTCATTCGTGATTGTTTGTTGATTATTACAGTTTAAATAAAGTTGCGAGCCCCTGGATATGGCTGCGAACAAATTATTTTTATATTTAGAGCGGGCCTTATTATATTGCTGACGGACTATAAGACTCGATCAGGGTAACGTGAAGCCTTCAAGATGTGTGGATTCACTGTCTCGCTTGCTAAAGGATGTGTGTCTTCTGTGGAGGAAAGTTTCTATTCTCTAAAGCAAAGGTTTAAAAGAATGAATTTATTTTTATATCATGGCTTTTTTTTTTAAATGTTGGTTTGTACATCTCTGGCACAATTCTGAATAACTCGAGTGACTATCAACTGTCTATCTCCAACTGCTCTGCACAACTGTATATCTCCAACTGACCAACTTCAACTTCAACTTAGAACTCAACTGTCTATCTCCAGCTTCATCTAAGAACTGAACTGACTGCTTCCTGCTTGTCTCTGAAAATTGCCTGTCTTTTGAATGGAAATTTCCCAAAAACTTCCTATTGGTTTAATTCTTAATTAGCAGGGCGTTTTAAAATATTGGAGCCCGGCTATTTTTAGAAATTATTCTCATGGGAAATTTCTGGGTAAAATTCGGAAAAAACCCAATAAATTTACATGACATTATTATTGATGTCTGGCGTTAAAAACCATCTGACAGGAATTATTTATTAACCCAGATATGACAACTTACTTTAAATTTATTGATGTTCAAAAAAAAGTGGGAAATCTATTTCCCCACTTGTCTATTGTTAACAAGCACGTGTTCACCATTAAAAGGTCTCAGAGGCCCAGCCGGCTTGGTTACCAGCCGCCTTGCTAAAAATATTACCCTTAAGATAATTATAATTATTATTAAGGAAAAAAAATACTTTCGCCGCTTCACAAAAATACATTGAAAATTTATATCCCGAATTTCCGATCCGCTACACAACAATTGAATATATTTTGTATAGCTAATTTCAGAATGAAAAGGTTAAATGTGTTTGATGTGGCTATATTCCGACCGGATTAAAATTGGTGCCGAATTGCAATCCCTTATCTTTTGTCTATAATAAAAAAAAGCTTTTCTCTATTCTCGAATTTAATTTATTTTATAATTTTCTTTATTTGTGATTCCGCCCCAGGGTAAAGAAAAAATAATTTTCGAAATTCGGGCACGTTATTATTTTAGATCCGTTTGAATATCTATTATAGTTTATTAAAATGTTTTCTTCTTCTTATAGCGGGTGTTTGAGCCATTGCTCTGCTGTCATGGCTTACGACCCTTAATACTAAAGGAATATAGCTATTTTTACTTTTAGAGAAAGTGGTGTAGGTTTTAGGTGAAACATGATATTAATTAATAAAGTAAAGGGTGTGTAGTTTCACAGTGAATGAAAAAAACTCAAAGAGGTTTATACAAACTCAATATATTTCGGATTATTAGTCCATCCATCAGGAGTTTACAGGTTAAAACTGTTTAACATTTTTAACCTGTAAACTCCTGATGATGGACTAATAATCCGAAATATATTGAGTTTGTATAAACCTCTTTGAGTTTTTTTCATTCACTGTGAAACTACACACCCTTTACTTGATTAATTAAGGAATATATCTAATTAGAAGGCTCACTTGAATATCTGGTTGTGGTATTGAATGCAGAGCGCCAGCTTTTCTCTGGTCCATGGCTGTTTTATTCCATTCTTGTCAATTGCAATGTTCAAAATGCGAAATTGGGCTGTCACGTGGGAGATGAACGAGACATGGATCGGATTGACAGCCCCGAAGACCATACAGAGGACCACAAAGCTCACACTTTGAAAGATATACGTTAATATTAACGACTGGCGGGTTTCCACTTTCCAAGGGATATAATTCTCAATAGGCAAATGCCCTTTCAGATCATACTCCTAAAACTCAACAGAAATTATTCATTTTTAGAGTAAAAAAATAACTCTTAAGGTAGTTGTTTCACCATATGGGTTTTCTTAGGATTTTTTTGAAATTTAAACAACGAGGTCTGAAAATTAAGGATTTTGTGATTTGTTTTAAAGTTTAAAGTAGCGTTTAATCACAAAGGGTTATTATTTTCGTGAATTTGTGTAGAAAAGACTAATACAAACTTTTAAAAATATCATATACCCACTAACTAAAGATTGCAAGGTTTTAATGCGTTTGGTAAGGGAGGGGGGTCGGATTTTTCAATTTTTTTTCTGCAAATTTCAGAACACTGCCCGTAAAACAGACCTGAACGATTGATAAAAAAAGATTTCTGGAAAATATATTTTAAATTTAGTGCCAGTGTAATATAATAAATGTTAATTCGTAAATAAAAAGAAAAAAGAAACACTAATAGTCTAAATCAAACAGTAATAATAATAATATAGGTATTCATAATAGAAATGGCACGTCTTTTCTACTCGACCTGTGTGTTTGGGTGAATTTTATAATACATATTTCAATGGAATAGAACTCTTTATAAAAATATGTGACTGCAAAATGTTACTCCGCAGTAGAAAAGAAATTGAACCTAAAACTCCATTAGAATTTCTTACTTTTATAATCTCGTATGGAGAAGATGTTTTTCCAAACATGAGAGTGGCACCTCAAATAGCCCTGACTATCTCAGTATCAATTGCTGCTATAGCTGCGAACGCTCATTCAGCAAAGTAAAATTAATTTTGACATTTCTTCTTTCAACGATGGGACAAGATCGCCTAAGGGACCTAGCATTTTTAAGTGTGGAAAGAGAAAAATTTGAAATGATCATCTTTGATAATACTATTGATAAATTTGCTTCATCAAAAGCGAAATCTGCAGCAAGGAAGATTGGCTTCTTATTCAGGTCCAAGCGATTTTACAAACCCCCACAACTTCTCACCATCTACAAGGCCCAAATCCGCCCCTGTCTCGAATACGGCTCTCATCTATGGAGAGGAGCCTCAAAATACTCTCTTGCTACCCTGGATGCAATTCAGAAACGAGCCGTCAGGCTAATTGACGATTCTACCCTCACCGACTCCCTCGACTCGCTGGCTCATCGAAGAAATGTCTCTGCCCTTTCCCTTTTCTATAGATACTATCACGGCAGGTGCTCTGATGAGATAAAATCAATAATTCCCCCCAAAGCATGCTTTGCACGTAGCACGCGTTTTGCCGACTCCCAACACTCTCTCGCGGTCAAATTAGAAAAGTGCCGGACCACTTCATTCGCGAATACATATATCCCCATGACTTCAAGGAACTGGAGCTCTCTTCCAACCTCTATCTTTCCCAGCACCTATAATCTTCAAACCTTCAAAACCGGAGTGCATAGACACCTACGTCTACACCCTCTCACTTAATCAACTTTCTCTTCTCTTCGGTAATGCAAGGGTCTTTCGAGATCCATAGGGGCTGCATCATTACTGGTGCACCCCTTCTTGCATTCGATTGCATTAAAAAAAAAGGAAAACTTATACATAGTAAGAAGTCGGCAAAGTCGACGAAACGTTGGTGGATAAATAAAAAACTCACACATAAAAACTTGTCCTTATTTTCCTAATATAAAATTTCAAATTAATAGTAATTAGTTTTATTAATGTATTATAATCATATTATTATTAAATATATGTATCTCCTTATCTATATATATAAAATCCTTTGTGTGTATGAACGCGATCGACCCACGCCTAAACCACTGAACGTATCGAAACCATATTCACACCATATGTTTGCTTAGTGCTGGGGATGGTTTATCTAAATTTTGAGCCAAATCGGTTTGATTTTATTTTTTATTTTTATATTTAATTGATTGACAGATAAGATCTATAGAAATAGAGCCTCTAAAAGGGCCAAGCAAACAATACATTATCCCTGCCCTGAAAGGTCAGGTCTTAAACAATGAAACCCCTCTTAACAAAAGAAAGGGGTATACAGGTAGTCAGGTCAAAATTTCAGAAACTTTTTTTTTAAGATAATAAAATCTATTTTGAATACAGACATAATTTGTTAATTTATATATATATATATATATATATATATATATATATATATAATCCTTAGTGTGTATGTGCGTGATCGACCCACGCCTAAACCACTGAACGTATCGAAACCATATTTACTCCATATGTTTGTTTAGTGCTCCGGGTGGTTTATCTAAATTTTGGGCCAAATCGGTTTGATTTGATTTCACATGATTTTAAGTAATTAAATTAATTATTCTCAGGTAGAAGAATGCCAATCTTGGGGTTTTTAAAAAAGGTTTTTCATTTCTTTTGTACCAGGCAAACAATGGGTTTGGGTTAATTCATTGTTATCAAAGCCCTTGAAGAGACTCATATATTCGAACGAAGGAATATATATGTAAGTGTTCACTCCTAAATTCAAAAAATTAATTAATAGCCCTAATGAAAACGTGTTAAGATAATTGTCTAAATTTAAATAAAAATGTAATAGATGAAATTTTTATATAATAAATTTATTTAGTACCTAAATATCAAGTTTTTTTTAAATATGCTTAAAATAAATAATATCTACAATCTATAAAAAATATTTTTTATTTTGCTTTCGCAATAAGTTATTAAGTAAATTATTTCTTGGAGCTGATTTTTAATTAATAAAATATACCTATTTAATTAAAATACAGTTGAACAAAATTATATTGCAAACAAACTTTTGGCCGTCTCGAGACGCTGCCCGCCAGGGCCACCCGCCCGGAGGGCAAGGTGCAAAGGGCGTGCCGGAGGCACGCCTTACGCAGCTTGTAGTTAATAAATATTTACTTTTTTATTTTTTAAAACTACGTGTTTTTAAAATATTTCTTTATAAATATGTAAAATAAATAATAGGTATCTTTTGAACTAATTCTAGATGATCATATACATTTCAAAATCTAGTCTTGTTTTCTCAACTACATTTTTTGTCTCAAATTTAAAGCCTAGCTTGAGCCTATGACTCTATATATATTTATTAATTTGCGAGTATATTTTACATATAATAGTATATGGTTTTCGAATGGGGGGAGGGGGCGCTAAAAAGGTATTGTGCCCCAGGCGCGAGTTAAGCTCGCTACGCCACTGATTCGCACATCAGCAAAAGGCCGTCCAATAAAAATGAAAAAAAGAAATGATTGAGACTTGCTAGACTTTTTCTTTGACGAAATTACAATTTTCTATATCTTTATAAAATACTCTACTAGAAATAAGTATAATCCCTTCGAAATTCAAGAGGAAAAAAAGGAGCTTCTGAACCTTTGCGAGAAGGGGATTATCCCTCATGAATTTGATCCCTGGTATAAATTCCTTCCGGACGCTTCTTAAATAAAAAATTTTAAGAAAAAAATAAAAACCGACTTCAAAAAATTAAATACAACAAATAAAATACACTAAAAGGTATAAAATAATTATTATCTTATTTAGTTACAACTAAACGACGAAATATTAACACGAAATTACTTTTTGAAGTCGGTGCCAAACATATACCTTTTATGATTCTCATTCGACGGATCTTACTTAGTACGTTTGGCGGGTACGCTCGCTTATAGGTATAGTTTGTTTGGCACCGAATTCAAAAAGTAATTTCGTGTTAATATTTCGTCGTTTAGTTGTAACTAAATAAGATAATAATTATTTTATACCTTTTAGTGTATTTTATTTGTTGCATTTAATTTTTTGAAGTCGGTTTTTATTTTTTTCTTAAAAATTATTTTTATTTTTCTCTTTTTAGTGATGTTATTAATAGTGATCATATCGTCAGAACTTGACCAAATTAATATGACACCATCCCTAAGACACCCCCTTTCGGATAAAAAAAGAACCATCGAAATCGGTTCATAAACAAAGAGGTTAGGTCTAAACAAACCTAATAAAAAGGTCTAATACCTATGAAAAAAAAATCGAAAAAAAATGGGACCAATCGGAAGCTAGACTGGACCCAATGCAAATTTTTCAAAATCGGTTGACAATTGGCGGAGATATGAGGTAACATAGGCACAAAAAAAAAAAAAAAAAATTCAGTCGAATAGAGAACCTCCTCCTTTTTTGAAGTCGGTTAAAAATAGCCTGACCCAGGCCATTATCTGGGTGAATACAAAGGAAAAATGAACCTTTTTAAGGTGGTTCTTTCGCGACAATCCACACAAAAAGTTTTAACCTCGTAACCACTCTATATATATGAACGGAACTAAAATTTTAGGTTATGTTTTTTTTAACGTGACTGTACCACTCACACTACGAAATCTCTATATAGATGCACACATACTTGCCGGATCGTTTCCAAGCCATTGTGCTTATATCCCCTCCACTAAAAATAATCGCCCAAATATGTTTTTTTTTTTATCAAAACTACGATGTAAATAATTTCATTTTTTTTAACTTACTCCGAATATATTATTCTAACAAATATTAGTATTTCATCAAGATGTTGAAAGTCCTTCAATGAAAAAAAATAAAATAATGATCATATTCCCACCCTTTCCCTATCTACCCTATGTAAAAAATTTCATTTATAATTGCAATTATTTCATGTTTGGTGTGGTAAATCGTCTTCAAATTTTAATAGTATCTGTATTATGCTTTTAATAACTTATTTTCCAAGTCTCAAGGACTTCTTGAATTTTTGCACTTGTGAAAGAACTACCTTAAGAACCCAAACTTTACATTTCTTTGACCTCTGAATAATTAATTTAATTGAGAAAAATAAACAATCATATTAGTATATTCTAAGATGAGACCCTAACAGATTGATTTCTTGCCCCAAGCCCCCCTTGATTTTCATCAAAAACGTTCAAGCCGTTTTCGAGAAATCGATTCTTCCTACGGAGATACACACACACACACATACATATAACGGGTGAGTTTTTTATCTTGAGACAGTCTTATAACTCAAAAACAGTGCATTATATGAAAAAAAGTTTCAAATGAAAGTTTATTTATATCAGGGGGGAAACTAAACTACGCTATTGTTTGTTGAACTAGAACAAGCTTTCAAGGGTATTTTGAGGTCAACTTCTGTTTTTTAAATAGAAACCTATATATTTCTTTACGTATCCTTAATCTTCAAAAAAAACTGAACAACTTTCATAAGAAATATTTTTTTATCCGACATCAAATAAACAAATGATTAAATCAATTAGATATCAAAAAAAATTTATAATAATTATTTTTAACAATTATTTAACTTAATTATCAAAAAATAATGATCAAATATTTAATTATTAAGTTAATAATAATTAATAATTTAATAATTTTTCGACATTGGTCTGTGACATTCCAGAGTGTATCGCAAGTCTTCTGGATGAATTCCAGTTCCAATTTTGTTATTTTGGCCTGTTGTAGTTTATTCGTAGCATTTATAGTTTCTGTTTTTTTAACAGATTTACAACATGATAAAATGAAGCTTGTGAGGGTGTATCCCTATCAGGAAAACGCTCGTCATTCATTTCAATGGCTACCCATAACACTTCTTCCACATTCACCGCATAAATTAAGACCATTTTAATTAAAAAATGATCCATTTTTATTATGGTAATACAATTTAACTAACTATTAGATTGACACGAGAAATGAACTTTTTTCAACTCAAGAATTTTAAGTACCTAGTTCTATTAAGTAGAAAATAATCTCTTAAATCTGAGTATAATGAAGTATTAAAATCATTATAAACACTTATTTTCATTGTTGTGACTTTTTTATTTAATAGTTATTTATTTAATAATTAATTATTTGATCATTATTATTTGAATTATTGTTAAAAATAATTATTATAAATTTTTTTGAGATCTAATTGACTACTCGCTAGCTCATCGAAGAGATGTCTCTGCCCTTTCCCTTTTCTATAGATACTATCACGGCAGGTGCTCTGACGAGATAAAATCAATAATTCCCCCCAAAGCATGCTTTGCACGCAGCACACGTTTTGCCCACTCCCAACACTCTTTCGCTGTCAAATTGGAAAAGTGCCGGACCACTTCATTCGCGAATACATATATCCCCATGACTTCAAGGAACTGGAACTCTCTCCCAGCCTCTATCTTTCCCAGCACCTATGATCTTCAAACCTTCAAAACCAGGGTGCATAGACACCTGCGTCTACATCCTCTCTCTTAATCAACTTTCCCTTCTCTTCGGTAATGCAAGGGTCTTTCGAGATCCATAGGGGCTACATCTTTACTGGTGCACCCCTTCTTGCATTCGATTGCATTAAAAAAAAAAAAAAAAAATGAATTTTGTTTATTTGATTTCGGATAAAAAAATAGTTCCTATGAAAGTTGTTCAGTTTTTTTTGAAGATTAACCTTGAAATACCTCTGAAATACCCTTGAAAGCTTGTTTTAGGTCGACAAACAATAGTTTAGTTTCCCCCTCGATATAAATAAACTTTTATTTGAAACTTTTTTATATAATGCACTGTTTTTGAGTTGTCTCAATATAAAAAAACTCACCCGGTATAAAATTATATAAGAATTCAAATTAAAAGAATAAGTTATACCTATACTAGTATAAAGATAAGAGTAAATAGATATTTTATTTAATATGGATTTACTATGAGTTAAGGATACTGGGTCACTTATTTCACATTAAAATTAAAAAATTAAAAGATATAAAAAAATTTTTCTTTTTCAATATATATATTTCGGGCTATCAACCCATCTTCAGGAAATACAGAAGGTAACTTTTAGTTACCTTCTGTATTTCCTGAAGATGGGTTGATAGCCCGAAATATATATATTGAAAAAGAAAAAAATTTTTATATCTTTTAATTTTTAATTTTAATGTGAAATAAGTGACCAATATCCTAACTCATAGTAAATCCATATTAAATAAAATATCTATTTACTCTTATCTTTATTAAAGATGTTTCACCTTGCACCAACACCACAATCTCTACTGATTATATACTAGTATATGTTATAGCAATAAGAATTGCTCAATTAGAAAATGATTTTATATTAAAATAATAATAATTACGTTTTCTCCAGGCAAAATTTCATATATTGGCCTTGTAAGCCACATCAATGCGCTGCACATACACAAATAAAAATAAATAATAGCGTAAATTTTAAGTGTCTTTTTCATTTGTAAATGAAGAGCATTTTGTTCCTCCAGGCAGAGTTTCTCGCCAAAATGATTACATAAATAATCAATATTGTTTAAGATATCGTCAATTAGATTCCATTTCGAGATCATATCAAACGTCTGAAAAAACAAAATCAATATGTACCTATAAGGTAAATGTACCAAATTCTGACACTTTAAGACCTAATACCACTTGAACGTACGAGCAAATATATATATATATATATAATGACGTAAAAATCTGATAATTTTTTTAATACGTTGGAATTGAAGGTTTTAATTTCATTTTGTTTAAGTTTTACCCATATTAAATATATTATATTCCGCAAAAATTAATTAAATGCATTACATATTTTTGTACCAAATTCTGACATAAAAAATTTCGGTTGGTCCAAATTCTGGCATTTCTGAATGTTTTGTTATTAATAAAAATCATGGCTAATTGTCTATATGTTAATTTATTGGAATTAAAACGTGTTCATATTCAAATAATTATTCTAAACACATTTCTTTGACTTTATAAACGCCTCTTTTATTTATAGGGATGGAAGCAGAAATTTTTTTGTGATATCCGAAAACTCGTACGGTAGAGAATCCTTTTCTTTTGGCCATCTCCATCCAAATTGTCCACATTTTTCCATTACACTGACTAATCCATTCAGGCCTGGATTTACATTAAGTGCTCTCGATGCCCACGCACAGGTCGGGAAATTCTACAAACACTTGTTGGAAAAAAATTGCTTTGAAATCTTTGTCTGCAACAAGATGGTCAATTCGTCAAGAAGCAGTTAAGGTACTTTATGAATTCTACGGTGAAATTGTTAAAACTTTAATCATCATTGAAGAAGATATCACTGAGAATGCGATCACAAGGCAAGAAGCGAGAGGTCTTCGAATTCAACTCGAGCGACTTGAAACAGCATTCATGCAAATTCTTTGGCATTTTTTACTTTCGAGATTTAATGCTGTTAGTCAAAGATTGCAGAAAGTTGATATCAGCATAACTGACGTGATTGATGACTATCGTGGACTGATCAAAGTGGTAGCTGATACACGAATGGAATTTGAATTTTACGAAAATAAAACGAGGAAATCTCAAAGAGTAAGAATATCAGACAACTGTTTCCAGAAGAAGAAGGAGAAAGTTACAGGCTGACGAATCACGAGATGGAGACGTTAAATTGTCAGGTAGAGATTATTTTCGAGTAAACACTTTCAACGTCATTCTTGACAACCTCGATTCTGAATTGCGGAAAAGATGCCAAACATATGAAAGGATTCGCGAAAAATTTTCAGTTATCACTGAATTCGGCAATCTAATCTCCAGTGAAATTCGTAAAAGGTCAGAACATTTAAGGAAAATCTATGACTCGGACCTCGAGTTTTCATTGGATGACGAATTGGTGCACTTCCACGCGTATTGCTCTAATAAAAATTTGGAACGTAATTCACCATCAGACCTTTTGAAACACTTACGGGCAAACGAGTTATACTCTGAGTTCCCAAACGTGGAAATAGCATATCGAATATTTATGACATTATCTGCGACGAATTGCAGCGCAGAACGTTCATTTTCATGTTTGAAAACAGTCAAAAACTATTTACGTTCAACTATTAGTGAAAATCGGCTAAATAGCCTAGCTATTCTGTGCATTGAGTCAGATTTACTTGAACGCTCAGATTGTGAAGATTTGATTAATCAGTTTGCGGAAAAAAAGTCAGACGTGTTTGCATTTAAAAAGATGTATCAGAACTCACAATTCGTCAGCAATTATCTTGTTTGTTCATTTTCTAATACAGATTCAAATATTGTTTGTTAAATGATTTAATTCATTATTTGATTATAGAATTTTGTTTATGATGAGATAATACGAAAGGATTTACTACATTTTACCCTTCTAAACTAATTATCTTGTTTGTCAACTTTAAGTGTTGTTTACATATAAATAAATACATTATGTGATTATGCTCTTATAATTAAACAATAAATAAATTTAAACCACATCTTTTACATTTATTTCAGCTGTGAATTGTATACTTAATATATAACGATTTCTTTAACGTTTCATGTAGGTTCAAGATCAAAGGGCGGCATTTTTCACAGCGCACAGAGCGGCATTTTAAGTAAATCCGGCCCTGAATCCATTATCGTCATACATTTCTTCTACAATTCCGGGGTACATATCGTCGATATATTTGACGAGTACGTAGTCATTCATGTTGATTTGCAGATCTTCATTATCTGATCTTTCTCGTCTATAACAGCGTCCTTATTTAATTTTTGTGCTTTTTTCTCATCCCTGATTCTTTTCCTCTCTCTCTTGCTTCTCTTCTTCTTTCTTCAATTTTTCATTTTCTTTCTTCAAATGGTAATTTCTCCATTCAGTGGACGTGGCTACTGACGGTAATTTTTTTTACTTTATTCTATTTTTATTATTTACAGGCGTTTGAGGCCAAAAAAGACAACGTTTAAATGGTGAATGCACTAGAATAATAGTGTCAGAATTAGGATCATGGCATATTTATTCATGATTGCAAATTTGACAGACATGTCAGAGTTTGGCCCAGAGTATATTTTCATGTATCAAAACCTGACACCCTAATATTTATTAATTACACATATTTTCTAACATAAACTAACTAGAATGGGTATTAAATATAAATATATCTTACTAGTAAAACAATATTCTCAGCAAAAAAATGATTTTTTTGATGAGTTATCCGCTATTTTGGCGGTGCACTTTTCTAAGGTTACACTCTGAACACAAACAAATTCAAGACGAAAGTAACAGCTGGCGGAAAAGGAATTCAGCCACATGCATTTCAGTTTGTAAAGAATAATATGTTTTTAGTTGACGACAAAGTAGATAAATGGACCTACGTATTCATATGTTTATTTATTCAAACAATATTCTGCATTTCTTAATAATGTTATTTCAAGTTGAAAGTGTCAGAATTTGGAACATTTACTTAACTAAATGTCATTTTTTATTTCTTATAATTTATAGTAATAGAACCAAAACTAATTTATTCAACTCAAATTAATAACAACAAGACATAAACAAAAAATTCATAACAATGAGTCAGTCTGTCACTGACTCAAATTCAACTATTAGAAATAGAAATATTATCTTTAAATGACGCTTCAAATTGAATGTTTTTACTTACCCGAAATGTCGTGGTAAGAGCACTAAACATTAAAATCAAACTTATTACAATACGTTCTAATTTGGTTTGATGTAATAAATAGATTAAACTTTGCAATAGTTGCATCACAACCATAATGCAAACCAAAAACTAAAAAAGAAAAAAAATATGAATAATAATTTAAAAAAATCTCCAAATTGGCAGAGAAATTCTTTAGAACTCGACAGATATAATAGACTATATATCCCTTATTAGATTGACGGAGTAACTATGTACCCCAACGGCACTTTGACTTATATATAATATTTCAGGATCTAGGTCTCTTAGAAAACTGAAATTCCGTGACATCTCTAAACTTTTAAAAACAATTACAGTGGTAAAAATTTGAAAAAAAAAAATGTTTTTTCAATGTAAAAAAGGCCTCTGAAAAAAACTACTTTGTAGACGGATGGGGTACAAAACTACCCCAACGGTTTTTTTGTGTAAAAATTTACTTTTTAATAAATAAATGCAAATGCAATTTTTTTATGTATTTATTGTATTATATAAAAAAATAACTTAATATAAAATTTGTTTTCTGAATGACAGAGTGTTCATCAGAAGAAGGCTTTTTACACTTGCGAGTTTTCTGGTCCTTTCCTCTGGCACAAATATTACAGCCAGTCCAATAACTTTTGTATTTTTTTGTCTCCGCTCGAAGTACATTGTCCTCCCTAGGTATTTGTGATTAGTGATTGACTTCGCGTCCAAGTACCAACTCTATTGCATTTCATTTCATGCAGATTATACTTGTTTGGGTGAGTCGTGCCTCTTGCTTCTATTGATGGCATACAGAGAGATGTTTAGAAAGATCTTTCAGGAACTTTCTACGCAGATCTGCACATTTGAAGTATTGATTGTGCTCCATATATTTATTTAATCATTTATCTAATCGGAAACTAGACTGAACCCAATGCAAAAAAATCATCAAAATCGGTTCACAATTGGCGAAGATATCAGGTAACATAGACACACAAAAAATAGTCGAATTGAGGACCTCCTCCTTTTTTGAAGTCGGTTCAAAATAAAATAAACTCAATTACAGTAACAAAAAAACTTTATGATTTTACTCCAAAAAATACGAAATTCAACTCCATCCACAGGAACGAGTAATTTTTTTTTTACACAAAGGTTCTTTTAATAGATAAATAATTATTTTCAAACCAGGTGAGTATTCATAGAACTTAAGTAATTAGTGAATAACTTAAAAGGTTAATTGAAATTTGTTAAATCAGTAAATTGTATTTAAATATATACATTCAAAATGATTGTGTAGATTTGTACCCCTTCAGTCTAAATAAGGTGTTTTTTTGTCAGTCTAATAAGGGTTAAATTATTACATATTGTATATTATACAAAATTGAAACTAAATTTTCTTTATTAAAGTGGGTCAAAATTTGATTACAATATTCTAGCAAGATAAACACGGTCATTATTAAATTATATAATATCATGTAATAATAATCGAAAATTTGATGGTTGAGTTTAGGAAAGATGTTTCGGTTGAAATCATTTAGATTACATATTTTAAAAAGATAAACTCATCAGAATGCACGACGTTTCGACCTGTATTTCTAGAGCCGTTTTCAAGTGCAAATAAAGTCTTAAGAATCCAGAAATAGGAGTCGAAACGTCATGCATTCTGATGAGTTTACGAGCCCCGTCGCATCTCAATTGGCCCACCAATATTTTTTCTTTTTAAATAAAATTATGCTAATTCACGGTAAATTTAATTAAAATATTTATTTTTATTATCATTTGGAACAACATTTTAAACAATTTAAAACATTTTATCGTAACATTTAACTTAAAATTATTTTTTAATTGTTAAAAACATATTTTTATATAAAAAATAGTTCTTTGCTTTTCACGAATTTTTTTTAAGAATCTTTGAATATGTGAAATAATCAAGTAGGCTTTGCCTTTTTCCAACAAAAGAAAGTTTGTTTTGTTTATTATTAGTAAAAATGACTCGTGGAAAGGTTGTTGATGAAAAAATTCGCTCAATTATTATCAATTTATTTAAAAAGGGAAAATCAAACGCGGAAATTGGCGATCTAGTTAATTTATCAAAGTTTACTGTCAGAAATATTATTCGAGTTTATAAAACAACGGGTACAATAGCTACAAAACCTCGGTATGCGTCGAAATCCAAAATATCAGATGCTGATAGACGGGCATTGAAGAAGATTATTAGAAAAAACAGGCGTTCGAACTATGGTGAATTATCTGTTCTTTGGAGCGATGCTGTGGGGCGAAGTGTTTCAAGATCCACGTGCCATAGAGAAGCCCTTAAGTTAGGTTTTAAAACTTACAAGGTAATTTTATTGCAACTTATTCCAAATTTTTTTTTGTAATTTTACTAATTTTTTTAGGCTAAAGAAAAGCCACTCTTGACATTAAAACAAAAGAAAAACCGGCTTAAATGGGCTAAAAGTCACATTAATTGGACGAGTGATGAATGGAATAGTGTCCATTGGAGTGATGAGTCTCGTTTTGAAGTTTGTGTTGGGGACAATCGAAGCAGAGTTATTCGTCAGAAAAATGAAGCTTTCAATTCAGAATGTTTAAAAAAGAAAGTAAAATTTCTTGCTTCTGTTATGGTATGGAGTTCAATGTCTGCTAGAGGTGTTGGAAAACTTCACTTCATTGATGGAATTGTAAACACCAATAAATATTTAGAGATTTTAAAAAAATCGTTACTTCCAACAATGGCAGATGCATTGCAGAATAATAATAATTTTGTGTTCCAACAAGACGGGGCGGCCTGCCATACATCAAGAAAATCTTTAAAATGGCTTTCTGATCATAATGTTCCACTTTTTGGAGTGGGTGGCAAACAGTCCCGACTTGTCACCAATAGAAACTCTTTGGCACACAATGAAAAAGCTATTATGAATACAACCAGCTAGAAACGTAGTCGAATTAAAACACAAACTTCAAAATATTTGGGATACTTTCACTCAAGATGAGTGTCAAAACTTAATAAGTACGTTGCCCAAAAGAATTCAAGCCGTAATTAAAAATAAAGGCGACGTCACACAGTGGTAAAGATTTTGGATTTTGTTTGTTTTCCTTGTTTTTAACAATTAAAAAATAATTTTAAGTTAAATGTTACAATAAAATATTTTAAATGCTTAAAATGTTGTTCCAAATGATAATAAAAATAAATATTTAAATTAAATTTACCGTGAATTAGCATAATTTTATTTAAAAAAAAAAATATTGGTGGGCCAATTGAGATGGGACGGGGCTCGTATCTTCATTATTATGTGCAATCTAAGTGGCTTCAGCCGAAACATCGTTCTTGATGTAATATCAATAATAATAATAATAATAATAATAATATAATAATAAGATAATGAATCATCCAACTCACCATGTAAATATAATAATAAGAATTATTTTTTTACATTTCCATATACCAACAATATTTAATAAAAATAAATTTGTTTTTAAATTTTCACGAGTTTTTTGCATATTTTCACAATAGAATAATTATTATAAAATGAAATGAAATTAAAAAATAGTTAATTTTTTTATTTAAATTGACGACAATTTGATTTAGCAATTACTTAAATAGAGGTTACTATATATATATCTAAAATACTCTCTCCTTCCACTAAATATAAATAAATAATTAAATTAAATAATAATATATAATTAGACATCATTTTCATTTATTTATTATATTAAAATTAGCTGAATGAGATGTAATTAAACGCTTGTACTTATAGAATAATAATATATTTGATAATAGTTATTATTTCTATTTCCAATTCCAAGGCAGAGAGACAAATCCAATACATGATTGGATAAGAAGAATTCCATTTAATAATTGAAAGAATAAAAATTAAATCCTATTTAATTGACCAGAGGGAAGGGAACAGCTAGGAAAACATATTATTAATATTAGCTGCTATTCTATTATCTTAGTCATTTAATTATGTAACTATGCCTGTTTTGATTTCAATCCAAATCGAAATCAGCTCTCAATATAATTATTAAAACAAATTTCAATATGAAATATGTATTTGATATTATTAGAATTGGTTTTAAAGGAGAGCACACAACAGACTCTCGCTATCTTATATTAAGTGCCGAGCGATGCTCGGTAACTTTTCTCTCTAAATATTAGGTCATTCAATATGACACATAGATGGCGTAACTAGAATTTTTCCATATGATTTTTATTTAGTACTAACCTTCAAACGATAAGTGTATAAATTTGACAGCAATCTGACTATTGATTCGTGAGTTATAGCATTTTGTGTAAAGCAACTTTTGTTATTGAAAAAAAAGTGAATTTCGAGTTTTAATAAAGCATTGCTTTTTGATGAATAAAAATACAGTGGAAACCAAACAATGGCTTGATAAACATTATCCGAACTCTGCTCCATCGAGACAAATGGTAGAGAAGTGGATTGCTGAATTTAAACGTGGTCGTACCAGCACAAATGATGCAGATCGCAGTGAACACCCAAAAGAGGCTGTTATTCCAGAAAACATAAAAAAATACACAAATTGGTTATGAACGATCGCAAATTGAAGGTGCACGAGCTAGCTGACATTGTAAAGATATCAGATGGTAGTGTTTTCACCATTTTACACGAACATTTGGGTATGCGAAAGCCCTGTGCAAAGTGGGTGCCGCGTGAGCCAACGAAATTATAAAATTATACATTAACAATACTCATTACATACAACAACAATACATTAACAATACTCATTACATACATCAACAATACATTAACAATATTCATTACATACAACAACACATTACATAATTATACATTAGGATTAGATTAGTTATTCATAAATAAGTGGGAGCTTCTTGAATAAAGCCGCTACCTTTATTGATTTCCAAAGAAAATTCCTGAGGTTTAACCAATTTTGGTGACAACTCATTGTAACAATGACAGAGTCTGAAGACTGGATTTCTTTCAGGATGTCTACCAGTAGGCATCTCTGGATAGAATGGCATTATACCTACTTCTTAATGCATAATTGGGGCTATATATAGAAGAAAGAGCAGCAAGCTCTGTACATTTCACTTGATCGGACATAATTTTATATAAATATGCAATCAGAGGCGATCATACATGAATTTACAGAAGCTAGGCAGAAAGATTCGTCAGCTGCAAGAGTTGTAGTCATGATTAAATCTTGACATTGAATTATCAGTAAGTGATGTTAATTTTCTTAGAACTTTGTGCTGAACTCTCTCAATCCTATCAATGTTACCCCTCAAATTCGGTCGCCAAATAGCAAGATGCATACATAATTAAAGATTTAGTTAGAGTTGAATATAAGTATTTAATAACATCAGGACTTTTGAATGACTTAGTGCTACGAGATATAAAACCCCAACTCTGATTAACTCTAGGTAGCCACCACATATGTGATGTGCTCTTTAAAGGTGAGTTTGGAATCGAAAATAACTCCAAGGTCTTTAATAGAGTTAACTCTAATACAGGTAGTGCCATTTTTGAGTATATAATTGAATTTAAAGTGGTTAGGTTGTTTAGAAAAACTAATAGTAAAACATTTATCAAAGTTTAGGAAAAGCAGGTTCGCATCACACCAATTTATTATTTTATTCAAGTCAGATTGCATTCTTAGGCAATCTTGTTCAGTGGAAATCTCTAAAAATAGCTTTATATCATCCGCAAATAATAATACATTACAAAATTCAGATATTTTTGCTAAATCATTAATAAATAATAAAAATAGTAATGGACCAAGATGACTGCCTTGGGGAACACCAGATGGAGCAATAAACTTGTGTGATTTTGTACCTTTAATTTGTACATAAGAGTTTCTCTCGAATAGATAATCGCCAAGCCATCTAATTATAGAAGAAGATAAATTATATTTGCTTAGCTTTAAAAATAGTATTTTGTGGTTTTTCAGATTGAAAATTTTCTTAAAATCTAAGTAGACTTAGATCAAGCTGTTTGATTATGTTTAAGCTGGAAAATATTGAATTTGTAAACAATGTCAGGTTCGTAACTGTGAAACGACCAGGTATAAAACCGTGTTGCTTCATTGAAATAGCTTCCAGTACGGCCTTTAACATTTTGTAATACAGGATTTTGTCGAGCATTTTATCTAACAGTGATAAATGGAAATAGTATGACATACTATTATAAGCCGATTAAGATTATCTCGGAAGATAAGCTAAGATTAGCTTGCCCTAATTGCTCTCGAGTGGTATATAAGAGGGGAAGTTATAGGGAGAGTTGGAGGGGTATGAAAGAGGGGGAGATAGGGACAGAGGTATATGTGGGAGGGGGAGATAGAGAGAAGGGTATATAAGGGGGAGAGTGATAGGGAAATTAACAGTGTGTCTCTAGCAGTGGTCAGTGAAACATCAAGTGGGAATATTACAATATGGCCTCTCCACCTTCATCCAGCCTCTGAGTTGATTCCACCGCTCACTAATAAACAACCTTTCACTTCTAAACAATCCTTCATCCCTTATATTAATTATATGTATAGAATATTAAATATAATTTTATTTCTTTGTATTTATTATAGTTTTAGGTAAGTACAAATCGTGTGTGTGTCTGTTAAAGTGTGTTGGTAGTGAATGTCAATATATTTTGAGTTCAATTAATTCCTAACATCCATTTAATTTAAAATTTACTAGAATTCAATTACCTTATTTATTTTTTTCGTTAAATTGAAGGGTTGGTTTTGTCACAAATATAATAAAACAATAATTTCAATAACTATTTGAATTATTTATTTTTTACGAATCTATATAATAATTTAATTTTTGATTAATTATGAAAAATAATTTAGAGATTTCATATATGATTTCATTCCAAGATAAAACATTGCATTTTTTAAATTAATTTAAGATGATGAATAAAATATTAATATCTGGGTAACGGGTAGGTGTGTACTTCTTAGTTCTTTTAGATAAAAAAGTACACACCTACTTCAGGGCCTGGCATTTCTGCCCACATGAGCTCATAATTCTTTTTTAAAGAGAATCATGTCCTATCCTTAATCCTAACATACTTCAATCCCTGTTGTCGCATATTCTTATTCCTTCGAAATCGAAGTGTTTGGCGAGTATATTTTTACTTGTGCGCGAGTGTAAGATTGTGTTCCTATGGGGTCAAATTGTTCCAGGTCGAGGCTCGAGACGTTGGCTGTTAAGGTAACATATCTTTATAATAGTCTATTCTTAAAATTAAATAATTAAGAAATAGTCTAAATTTTTTCAAGTAGATCTAGAACAGCCATACTCAACCTGCGGCCCGCTTAGCTTTTATGTGCGGCCCGAAACGCACTTATTATCAGGAAGGTGCTTTATAAAAATCTGGTTATTTAAGACTGTGTTTTCAAATAAGCGCCCTCAAAGTTGGATAAAAAGTGGTACGAAATTTGGAACTAATTTTGAGCTATTTTACTTCTTTCTGCTAGATGGCTGCATACAATTTTGACGTTCATTATAAATTTGGTTTGGTTCTGAATTCCGACTAAATCTGAAATTAGATTAAAATTCCACGTAATCGTATCAAATGAATACATATTTGTAAATATTATGTCTACTAGACTACGTGACGTACAAATCTGATATTCTTTGTTCCATCTATCACACTATTTGACTATTTTATTAACTCTTCTCTGTGACAGGATGTGGCGCCACGATTGCACTTTGTGACAGTGAACTATGCTTACTGTCGCCTCCCTTTATTTAGTTTAGTAATAAGTATAGTGAATTATATCCGAGCACGAGAACTGAATCACAGAAAATTTAAAAGTCATTTGGAAGAAATGAGCAGTAATTATAGCGACGTTCTTTTACATACCTCGGTGCGATGGCTAAGCAGAGGAAAGGTTCTGGAACGGTTTTTTTCTTTAAGACATGAAATTATTTTGTTTTTGCAAGAAAACAATAAAATTTACACCGAACTTGAAAATGATGGATGGTGGGGTATTTTGGCTTTTCTGTGTGACATCACAGAAAAACTTAGTGAACTTAATCGTGGCTTACAAGGTGAAAATAAAATTATTTCGCAGATGGTGAATAAAGTATTTGCTTTTGAAGAGAAATTAAAAATATATTGCGGAGAAATACAGAACCAAGTATCGCATAACTTCCCAACCGTAACAAAAGCTAAACAAGATGGTATATCTATTTCTCCAGAAAACTATACGATATTGTCTAATTATTTAGCTGCCTTATCCAAGGAATTTAAGAGCAGGTTTCAGGATTTACGTTGCATCAAGAATTGTTTGTTGCTTGTAGAAAATCCCTGGCACGTACAAACAGCAACTATAACACAACTAGCTGCATTGGGATTTGATTATGCAAGGCTATTCGATGAATTTAACGAGTTTAAGAACGATACGAATCTGGAAGTTATTTTCAAAGAAAAGAGAGAGGGAAAGGAGTACACCGAATTTTGGAAATTAGTACCAGAAAAATACAAGACTCTACAAAAATGTGCCCACCTGCTTTTCACGTTGTTCGCATCAACTTATCTCTGTGAATCATCCTATTCCAAAATGAAATTCGCAAAAAACGTATATAGAAATCGACTTACAGATTCTCACCTTGATGACGTATTGAGGGTAGCATGTAGTAATTATAAACCTGATTTGTCTAAAATAGTAAAGAATTTGTGTCAAAAAAAAAAAAAAAAAAAAATATCAAGTATCACACTAATTTTTAAATAAACGTTTGGATCTATTTATGTTTTGTGTTTTATTTATTACGTGTGGGGGGGGGGGATCTGTAAAACCATTTTCCCACATGGTGTATAGTGTTGCAGCCCGCGTAACTTAGCAAAAATATATATGTGGCCCGTAGAAAAAAAAAGGTTGAGTGGCTGATCTAGAAGCTTATTCTAATCTTATTAAACGTAGATAGTAGACATGTTTATATTAATAATAAATAATCTGAGCCATTAAGTCAAATTTCAATTTTCTAATTCAAACCATTGACTTAAAAAAATTTAAAGTCATAGAAAGTTTATCTAGTTGAAAGAAAATTTAATTTGATTAAATGATAATTGTTAATAATTGTTGAAACATTAAACTTGTTTATATTTATGTTTTCATCTATTGTTGATATAAAATGTAAACAACAATACTTCACCTTATTCTGTATGATCAAGTAAAAAAATATTTAATATTATATTTAAATTTATTATTAGGATAGGTGATCCAATGTCTTAACCAACAATTTTTTTTAATAAAAAAAATAATAATGTTTCACTAATGGTATTAATAATTCAATTATTAAAATGGAAAAACTATAGGAATTTGAACAAAAAAATCAAATTAAAAACAGAGTTCTATCATTTAAGATGATGATTATGCCGGACGTTTCGTCAATTTATTTATGACTTCGTCACCGGCTGAAATAATGTGATAAAGACAGTGAAACGGTGAATTATGACAAAAATCGTTAAATACTTTTTAACAAAGAATAGGTTGGTTTTTAAAAATACCTTATTATTACTCAACTGAATTGTCAGATGTTTGGTATTATATTTTTTAAATAGTTTCTTAAAAACTCTTTGATTTTAATATCCATCTAAATAATAATTAATGCTTTCTTTGGGGTCTCTTTAATTAGGTTAAATGTTAATTGTTAATAATTGTTGAAATATCAAACTTGTTTATATTTATGTTTTCATCTATTGTTGATATAAAATGTAAACAAACATGTTTCTAACAACTAAATATTTGTACGTTTTAATATATTATTTCTGACATTCTCATTATTCTACTAAATATCTTATTCGCTAATAATAAGGTCTTGTTCTTTGCACAATAATCTTATTTTTATTAAGATTAATTACAAACATTTAATATATTTTTTTTCAAAAGTTTTTTTATTTTATATTAATTCGGGGAAGGGGGGGGGTTCTGGACCCCCTTTCAACCCTCATGACCAAGGGGTAGAACCAAAATAAGTAGATGGTTAGATAAGAAATAGGATATAATATCTAGATTTGCATTTTGAAGGTACTTTTTGAAAATATTGAAAAATCCCCCCTCCATACCTCCCCTCCATCTAGTTGCAATATAAGGAGATAAATCAAGGCAGAGGAGCCATTTGTGCTCGGACCTTCTTATTGCGAACCTCTATGGAAATAATCTGTAGAGATTGTGGTGTTGGTGCAAGGTGAAACATCTTTAATAAAGATAAGAGTAAATAAATATTTTATTTAATATGGATTTACTCTGAGTTAAGAATATTGGGTCACTTATTTCACATTAAAATTAAAAAATTAAAAGATACTTTACAGTACTTTCTGTATTTCCTGAAGATGGGTCGATAGCCCGAAATATATATATTGAAAAAGAAAATTTTTTTTATATCTTTTAATTTTTTAATTTTAATGTGAAATAAGTGACCCAGTATCCTTAACTCAGAGTAAATCCATATTAAATAAAATATTTATTTACCCTTATCTTTATCTATGGAAATAGTTCTTTACGAGGGATTAGTGAACTATTTCCCCCCTTTATTAAATATAATGAACCCCTTACATTATTTAACGACGTTTTGAATAAAATTAAGTGACTTTTTCATTAATTATCCTTAAGGATAATCTAAGTATAAATTCGAGAGAGCCAGGGCTTGAGCTCAAATCGAAATTCCACTTGAAATTGATAAGTTGGTGGGTTTTTTTTTCAAATTTTTTTTCTCATTAGTGAATGAATGTGTCTGTTGGTTTGTTTGACCCCCGTAAGTGAATTCTAATTAGGTTGTAGTATTTAAAATATGTTCTTAGAGTAATAATAATAACTTTTTTGTCAAAATTTTTAATACTTTCATGGGAAATAATTATCCTTTCGAGCCTCTAGGTATATATTCGAGAGAGCCAAGGCTTGAGCTCAAATAGAAATTTGATTTGAAATTGATATTTTGGTGTTTTTTTTTTTTGTTTTTTTTAAATTATTTCTTCAGATTATTCAATGAATGTGTCTGATGGTGTGTTTGACCCCCGAAGAGAATTCTAATTATGTTATAATATTTAAAATTTATTTTAACATATAAATAGGAATAAGGTCAAATTCTTCAAAAAATCTATTATCGAAATTAATATTAGAAATTATTTTTAAGTATTCAGATTACTACTATACATGCGCGGATCCAGGGGGAGCGATGGGGGCGACCGCCCCCCCCCCAAAGCATTGGAGATCAACATTTTTTATATGTTTATTTAATTTTTTTTATAACATTAAATTTTAAAATTGAAAAAAACAAAGTTCTATGTGGGGGGGGCGTCTCTGACCCCCCCCCCCGCTTGGACAATTCGATCGCGACACACTTACGAGATCAAAAGATCAAAAGTAGATCTTATATACCGGCGACCGCCCCCCCCCCCCCAAAAAAACAGAGGTCTGGATCCGCGCCTGCTACTATAATACATATGGGTAATCTTTTACAAACCGAACACCTTTCTGACCGAGCCATTTTTGATAGGCCTGAAAATTTTTTTAAGGTTTTTTATCTAAAAAAATGAATACATGTCAGAAGATTTTTTTATTTTTTTTTTTCAGGAAAATATAGAATGTCGAAAATGTGAGATTTTCGTGATTTTTGCCTTGGAAACTCATTTTCAAAAATTTATAAACCCGGTTGTTTTTGAGCTAGAGAAAACAGTTTTTTTTAATTTAAAAGTAAAAAAGTTAAATTTAAGAAGAAAATAGTTCCAAAAAAATTTATGAAAAAATTTTATTTTGTCAAAAACAATCAATTTTTAAGAATCTTTCCCACCTCGTATCACGTTTTAAGTATAACCATCGCATTTTACGTCAATTTTTCTATCGAAAATGATTTTTTATCGATGGAGAAATAATTATTACTAAAATCGAATGGTCTGCTTGAAAAATTGGTAAAATATTTAAAAGTGATAAATGAAAATAGTATGACGTATTATTATAAGCCGATTAAGATTATATGGGAAGATAAGCTAAGAATAGCTTGCCCTAATTGCTCTCGAGTGGTATATAAGAGGGAAGTGATAGGGACAGAGGTGATGTGAGAGGGGGGGATAGGGACAAGGGTATATAAGGGAAGAGTGATAGGGAAATTAACAGTGTGTCTCAAGCAGAGGTCAGTGAAACATCAAGTGGGAATATTACAATATATTGCCCCCACACCTACATCCAGCCTCTGAGATTACTCCACCACTAACTAATAAACAACCTTTCACTTCTAAACAATCTTTCATCCCTTATATTAATTATATGTATAGAAAATTAAATAGAAATTTATTTATTTTTAATTATTATAGTTTTAGGTAAGTACAAATCGTGGGTGTATGGCAAAGAGTGTTGGTGGTAATTGTTAATATATTTTGAGCTGAATTAATTCCTAACATAAGTTTAATTTAAAATTTAATATAATTCAATTTCCTTAATTCTTTTTTACGAATCTATAGAATAATTTAATTTTTGATTAATTATTTAAAATAATTTAGAGATTTCAAATATAATTCCATTCCAAGATAAAACGTTGCATTTTTTAAATTAATTTGAGATCATGAATAAAATATTAATATCTGGGTAACGGGTAGGTGTGTACTTTTTTGTTCTTTTAGATAAAAAAGTACATACCTACTTCAGGGCCTAGCATCCCTGCCCACGTGAGTTCATGATTCCTTTATCAAGAGAATCATGACCTATCCTTATTTTTAACCTACTTCGATCGCTATTTTCCCAAATCCTTAGTCCTCGGAAATCGAAGTGTTTCGCGAGTATATTTTTACTTGTGCGCGAGTGGAATAGTGTGTTCCTATGGGGCCAGAGTCTTCCAGGTCGAGGCTCGAGCCGTTGGCTGTTAAGGTAACATATCTTTATCTATTCTTAAAATTAAATAATTAAGAAATACTCTAAATTTTTTCAAGTAGTTTTTTCGAGTTTTTCAATAAAATATAAAATTCAATTAAAATAAATAAATATTACCTTAAAATTAAATTTATTTCAAATATTTCTATAGATTTACTTCACTATATTATTTTACTAATAGTATTTTTTTTCTTCTTTCAGGTAGGTGCTCGTCCTACTTATACTAACAGGCAAGATTAAGTATTTGATTTTCTTATTTTATGGAATATCAAATTCTTTATCTTTGAGTAACGGGTAGGTGTGTACTTTTTTGTTCTTTTAGATAAAAAAGTACATACCTACTTCAGGGCCTAGCATCCCTGCCCACGTGAGCTCATGATACTTTTATCAAGAGAATCATGTCCTATCCCTAATCCTAACGTACTCCGATCCCTATTTTTCCAAATCCATATTCCTCGGAAATCGAAGTGTTTCGCGAGTATATTTTTTCTTGTGCGCGAGTAGAATAGTGTGTTCCTATGGGGTCAGAGTCTTCCAGGTCGAGGCTCGAGCCGTTGGCTGTTAAGGTAACATATCTTTATCTATTTTTAAAATTAAATAATTAAGAAGTACTCTAAATTTTTTCAAGTAGTTTTTTCGAGTTTTTCAATAAAATATAAAATTCAATTAAAATAAATAAATATTACATTAAAATTAATTTTATTTCAAATATTTCTATAGATTTACTTCACTATATTATTTTACTAATAGTATTTTTTCTTCTTTCAGGTAGGTGCTCGTCCTACTTATACTAACAGGCAAGATTAAGTATTTGATTTTCTTATTTTATGGAATATCAAATTCTTTATCTTTGGGTAACAGGTAGGGGTGTACTTTTTGTTCTTTTAGATAAAAAAGTACATACCTACTTCAGGGCCTAGCATCCCTGCCCACGTGAGCTCATGATTCCTTTATCAAGAGAATCATGTCCTATCCCTATTTTTAACCTACTTCGATCGCTATTTTCCCAAATCCTTAGTCCTCGGAAATCGAAGTGGTTCGCGAGTATATTTTTACTTGTGCGCGAGTGGAATAGTGTGTTCCTATGGGGTCAGAGTCTTCCAGGTCGAGGCTCGAGCTGTTCGCTGTTAAGGTAACATATCTTTATCTATTCTTAAAATTAAATAATTAAGAAATACTCTAAATTTTTTCAAGTAGTTTTTTCGAGTTTTTCAATAAAATATAAAATTCAATTAAAATAAATAAATATTACATTAAAATTAATTTTATTTCGAATATTTCTATAGATTTACTTCACTATATTATTTTACTAATAGTATTTTTTTCTTCTTTCAGGTAGGTGCTCGTCTTACTTATACTAACAGGCAAGATTAAGTATTTGATTTTCTTATTTTATGGAATATCAAATTCTTTATCTTTGAGTAACAGGTAGGTGTGTACGTTTTTGTTCTTTTAGATAAAAAAGTACATACCTACTTCAGGGCCTAGCATCACTGCACACGTGAGTTCATGATCCTCTATCAAGAGAATCATGTCGTATCCCTATTCTTAACCTACTTCAATCGTTATTTTCCCAAATCCTTAGTCCTCGGAAATCGAAGTGTTTTGCGAGTATATTTTTACTTGTGCGCGAGTGGAATAGTCTGTTCCTATGGGGTCAGAGTCTTCCAGGTCGAGGCTCGAGCCGTTGGCTGTTAAGGTAACATATCTTTATCTATTCTTAAAATTAAATAATTAAGAAATACTCTAAATTTTTTCAAGTAGTTTTTTCGAGTTTTTCAATAAAATATAAAATTCAATTAAAATAAATAAATATTACCTTAAAATTAATTTTATTTCAAATATTTCTATAGATTTACTTCACTATATTATTTTACTAATAGTATTTTTTTCTTCTTTCAGGTAGGTGCTCGTCTTACTTATACTAACAGGCAAGATTAAGTATTTGATTTTCTTATTTTATGGAATATCAAATTCTTTATCTTTGAGTAACAGGTAGGTGTGTACTTTTTGTTCTTTTAGATAAAAAAGTACATACCTACTTCAGGGCCTAGCATCACTGCACACGTGAGTTCATGATTCCTCTATCAAGAGAATCATGTCGTATCCCTATTCTTAACCTACTTCAATCGTTATTTTCCCAAATCCTTAGTCCTCGGAAATCGAAGTGTTTTTGCGAGTATATTTTTACTTGTGCGCGAGTGGAATAGTCTGTTCCTATGGGGTCAGAGTCTTCCAGGTCGAGGCTCGAGCCGTTGGCTGTTAAGGTAACATATCTTTATCTATTCTTAAAATTAAATAATTAAGAAATACTCTAAATTTTTTCAAGTAGTTTTTTCGAGTTTTTCAATAAAATATAAAATTCAATTAAAATAAATAAATATTACCTTAAAATTAATTTTATTTCAAATATTTCTATAGATTTACTTCACTATATTATTTTACTAATAGTATTTTTTCTTCTTTCAGGTAGGTGCTCGTCTTTCTTATACTAACAGGCAAGATTAAGTATTTGATTTTCTTATTTTATGGAATATCAAATTCTTTATCTTTGAGTAACGGGTAGGTGTGTACTTTTTGTTCTTTTAGATAAAAAAGTACATACCTACTTCAGGAGCCTAGCATCACTGCACACGTGAGTTCATGATTCCTCTATCAAGAGAATCATGTCGTATCCCTATTCTTAACCTACTTCGATCGTTATTTTCCCAAATCCTTAGTCCTCGGAAATCGAAGTGTTTCTGCGAGTATATTTTTACTTGTGCGCGAGTAGAATAGTCTGTTCCTATGGGGTCAGAGTCTTCCAGGTCGAGGCTCGAGCCGTTGGCTGTTAAGGTAACATATCTTTATCTATTCTTAAAATTAAATAATTAAGAAATACTCTAAATTTTTTCAAGTAGTTTTTTCGAGTTTTTCAATAAAATATAAAATTCAATTAAAATAAATAAATATTACCTTAAAATTAATTTTATTTCAAATATTTCTATAGATTTACTTCACCTATATTATTTTACTAATAGTATTTTTTTTCTTCTTTCAGGTAGGTGCTCGTCTTTCTTATACTAACAGGCAAGATTAAGTATTTGATTTTCTTATTTTATGGAATATCAAATTCTTTATCTTTGGGTAACGGGTAGGTGTGTACTTTTTATTCTTTTAGATAAAAAAGTACATACCTACTTCAGGGCCTAGCATCCCTGCACACGTGAGTTCATGATTCCTCTATCAAGAGAATCATGTCCTATCCCTATTCTTAACCTACTTCGATCGTTATTTTCCCAAATCCTTAGTCCTCGGAAATCGAAGTGTTTCGCGAGTATATTTTTACTTGTGCGCGAGTAGAATAGTGTGTTCCTATGGGGTCAGAGTCTTCCAGGTCGAGGCTCGAGCCGTTGGCTGTTAAGGTAACATATCTTTATCTATTCTTAAAATTAAATAATTAAGAAATACTCTAAATATTTTAAAGTAGTTTTTTCGAGTTTTTCAATAAAATATAAAATTCATTTAAAATAAATAAATATTACCTTAAAATTAATTTTATTTAAAATATTTCTATAGATTTACTTCACTATATTATTTTACTAATAGTATTTTTTTTCTTCTTTCAGGTAGGTGCTCGTCTTTCTTATACTAACAGGCAAGATTAAGTATTTGATTTTCTTATTTTATGGAATATCAAATTCTTTATCTTTGGGTAACGGGTAGGTGTGTACTTTTTATTCTTTTAGATAAAAAAGTACATACCTACTTCAGGGCCTAGCATCCCTGCACACGTGAGTTCATGATTCCTCTATCAAGAGAATCATGTCCTATCCCTATTCTTAACCTACTTCGATCGTTATTTTCCCAAATCCTTAGTCCTCGGAAATCGAAGTGTTTCGCGAGTATATTTTTACTTGTGCGCGAGTAGAATAGTGTGTTCCTATGGGGTCAGAGTCTTCCAGGTCGAGGCTCGAGCCGTTGGCTGTTAAGGTAACATATCTTTATCTATTCTTAAAATTAAATAATTAAGAAATACTCTAAATTTTTTCAAGTAGTTTTTTCGAGTTTTTCAATAAAATATAAAATTCAATTAAAATAAATAAATATTACCTTAAAATTAATTTTATTTCAAATATTTCTATAGATTTACTTCACTATATTATTTTACTAATAGTATTTTTTTTCTTCTTTCAGGTAGGTGCTCGTCTTACTTATACTAACAGGCAAGATTAAGTATTTGATTTTCTTATTTTATGGAATATCAAATTCTTTATCTTTGTGTAACGGGTAGGTGTGTACTTTTTTGTTCTTTTAGATAAAAAAGTACATACCTACTTCAGGGCCTAGCATCCCTGCACACGTGAGTTCATGATTCCTTTATCAAGAGAATCATGACCTATCCTTATTTTTAACCTACTTCGATCGCTATTTTCCCAAATCCTAGTCCTCGGAAATCGAAGTGTTTCGCGAGTATATTTTTACTTGTGCGCGAGTGGAATAGTGTGTTCCAATGGGGCCAGAGTCTTCCAGGTCGAGACTCGAGCTGTTGGCTGTTAAGGTAACATATCTTTATCTATTCTTAAAATTAAATAATTAAGAAATACTCTAAATTTTTTCAAGTAGTTTTTTCGAGTTTTTCTATAAAATATAAAATTCAATTAAAATAAATAAATATTACCTTAAAATTAATTTTATTTCAAATATTTCTATAGATTTACTTCACTATATTATTTTACTAATAGTATTTTTTTCTTCTTTCAGGTAGGTGCTCGTCTTACTTATACTAACAGACAAGATTAAGTATTTGATTTTCTTATTTTATGGAATATCAAATTCTTTATCTTTGTGTAACGGGTAGGTGTGTACTTTTTTGTTCTTTTAGATAAAAAAGTACATACCTACTTCAGAGCCTAGCATCCCTGCACACGTGAGTTCATGATTCCTTTATCAAGAGAATCATGACCTATCCTTATTTTTAACCTACTTCGATCGCTATTTTCCCAAATCCTAGTCCTCGGAAATCGAAGTGTTTCGCGAGTATATTTTTACTTGTGCGCGAGTGGAATAGTGTGTTCCAATGGGGCCAGAGTCTTCCAGGTCGAGACTCGAGCTGTTGGCTGTTAAGGTAACATATCTTTATCTATTCTTAAAATTAAATAATTAAGAAATACTCTAAATTTTTTCAAGTAGTTTTTTCGAGTTTTTCTATAAAATATAAAATTCAATTAAAATAAATAAATATTACCTTAAAATTAATTTTATTTCAAATATTTCTATAGATTTACTTCACTATATTATTTTACTAATAGTATTTTTTTCTTCTTTCAGGTAGGTGCTCGTCTTACTTATACTAACAGACAAGATTAAGTATTTGATTTTCTTATTTTATGGAATATCAAATTCTTTATCTTTGTGTAACAGGTAGGTGTGTACTTGTTTGTTCTTTTAGATAAAAAAGTACATACCTACTTCAGGAGCCTAGCATCCCTGCACACGTGAGTTCATGATTCCTTTATCAAGAGAATCATGACCTATCCTTATTTTTAACCTACTTCGATCGCTATTTTCCCAAATCCTAGTCCTCGGAAATCGAAGTGTTTCGCGAGTATATTTTTACTTGTGCGCGAGTGGAATAGTGTGTTCCAATGGGGCCAGAGTCTTCCAGGTCGAGACTCGAGCTGTTGGCTGTTAAGGTAACATATCTTTATCTATTCTTAAAATTAAATAATTAAGAAATACTCTAAATTTTTTCAAGTAGTTTTTTCGAGTTTTTCTATAAAATATAAAATTCAATTAAAATAAATAAATATTACCTTAAAATTAATTTTATTTCAAATATTTCTATAGATTTACTTCACTATATTATTTTACTAATAGTATTTTTTTCTTCTTTCAGGTAGGTGCTCGTCTTACTTATACTAACAGACAAGATTAAGTATTTGATTTTCTTATTTTATGGAATATCAAATTCTTTATCTTTGTGTAACGGGTAGGTGTGTACTTGTTTGTTCTTTTAGATAAAAAAGTACATACCTACTTCAGGAACCTAGCATCCCTGCACACGTGAGTTCATGATTCCTTTATCAAGAGAATCATGACCTATCCTTATTTTTAACCTACTTCGATCGCTATTTTCCCAAATCCTAGTCCTCGGAAATCGAAGTGTTTCGCGAGTATATTTTTACTTGTGCGCGAGTGGAATAGTGTGTTCCTATGGGGCCAGAGTCTTCCAGGTCGAGGCTCGAGCCGTTGGCTGTTAAGGTAACATATCTTTATCTATTCTTAAAATTAAATAATTAAGAAATACTCTAAATTTTTTCAAGTAGTTTTTTCGAGTTTTTCTATAAAATATAAAATTCAATTAAAATAAATAAATATTACCTTAAAATTAATTTTATTTCAAATATTTCTATAAAAAATACATTTATTTTACTATATTTTTTTACTAATAGTTTTTTCTTTTTTCAGGTAGGTGCTCGTCATACTAATACTAATATTTAGATGAAATAATTTTTTAGAAATAAATAAATAAATTAAAATGATAAATTACCTATTTGCAATTTTGAAATTCTTTTCTTTTTTCTAAATTTAATTAGAGATACTGTTTTGAGACAATTTCTCCTTTATATATTTTCAGTTTAATAAAATTATTTCACATGGATAGATAATAAAATTTCAGTTTTTGTTAAAAAATCACATTCAATAGTAAATAATAAATAATTCGATTTTAAAAATAATCCCCTTATAATTAAATATTCCCCCTCTAAACTTCAATCTAATTATTTTCTTTCACTTATCTTAAACTACATAAGTTAAATTTCTCCCATCAAACTTAGATCTACAAATTTTTTATATTTGTTTCTTAAATTCAAATATTTCATAAAATTTTTATAACAAATGTCGAATCTTTAAGACTTTGATCCGAAACAAATTGCAGTATCGGAGACATTGTACTGGTATTTGTTTCGTAAAAGGTCTTTTAACAATTACTTATTACAAGTCTAGATGTATTTTGCTACAAATAAAATGTCTCCTATTTGTTTCAAAACACGTCTAGCCTTAAAATTTTCATTATTTTACCATTTCCAAATTTCGAATTGTATTACTGAGTGTTTTATATTTTTAAAAATAAAGAAAATATTTTAAATTTTAAAATCATCATTCTATTATGTAATATGCGTTCAAAATTAAATTAATAATCTCCATTTAATTATTATTTATTTATCTATCCATGTGGGGGGTGGTGACAGCTGCCTTCTCGTGGTGCCCCCTGTTTTCGCTAAACAGCTGTCTATGTCTCGGTATAAATTAACTATTGAGACATAATCATATATAATAATTACATTTGCACAATTTTTTCATAACCTATACATTCCCATTAATGATAATAATCAATATCGAAATCACAAGTATACAATTATAATTTCTCTTTTTATAGTAAGAGTTAAAAGTTTATGGATTTTACAAAAATATTAATAAATAATTATTTTCTAAAATTCATGCAAATAATAATATATTATATATGTAATTTGAAATATTTATATTCGACTGAAAATATAAGTGAAATTTTTCGACGTCATTGTTTCTAATAATTCCTAGTATAATAATTTAGTAAGTAATAAATTCAATGGCTAACTGGAGAATTTTTTCTAAATTAAATGGTTGTTGAGATAAAAATTCACATAAATTATTATGAAAAAAAAATTTGGAGATTTGAAATATGATTCCATTCCAAGATTACACAATACATTTTTGAAATTAATTTGAGATCCTGGATAAAATATTAATATCTGCGTAACTGGTAGGATCGAAATCTTTCGCGAGTATATTTTTACTTGTGCGCGTGCCTAAGTGTATACCTGTGGGGTCAGAGTATTCCTGGCCCAGTCACGAGACTTTGGCTCTTAAGGTAAGACAATTTCATAATTAAATAAATTAGAAATACTGTAAATTTTAATGTAATTTGAAATATTAATATTTGACTGATAATCCAAGTCAAATTTTTCGACGTAATTTGTCTCTAATAATTCGTTGTTTAATAAGTAATAAATACAATGGCAAGTGCAGATTTTTTTCTAAATTAAATGCTTGTTGGTATAAAAATTTCTACAAATTATTATGAAAAATAATTTAGAGATTCCAAATATAATTCCATTCCAAGATTCCACGTTGCAATTTTGAAATTAAAAGCTCTTGGAAAGGTATTGTGGGCTGGTAATATAAGTTAGGTCATTTTTAACAGATATTATTTCGACAAATATTATAAATATTTTTACCTCACGAAAAGATTTTATCATTAATAAAATGAAAATCTTTACTAGAAAAACATTGAAGGAAGATTCTATCAAAATACTTAGAAAGATAAACAAATATTTACCAAAACTTTATGATTAATTACTGAAAATAACAAAATTCAATAAACAGCTGTAGGTATTTATCTGGCAAGTTTATTCTATATCTTCGAAACTATAGTCTCAATCAAATAAATAATATATAATTTCGATATATATGTGTGTATGTTTATTTGGATCAAGCAGAGGACAACCTCTTTGTTTCTCTTTATGAATCAATAACTCTGCTACTCTCGGCAAAACAAAAAGTTTTCAATTAATAGAGTAAAGGGTGTGTAGTTTCACAGTGAATGAAATAAAACTCAAAGAGGTTTATACGAACTTAATATATTTCGGATTATTAGTCGATCGTATTAACTTATAAACTCCTGATGATGTTCATGGAATGAGTAACGGCAACGATAAACCGTTTCTTATGGAAAACTAACCGTAATTAATTATATTTCATATGTTTAATCAAGAATTATTTTTTAATTTCTTAAACTACCTTATTAGTCGAGTTAAATTGTTCTCTAAAGGGCCCCTGGCGGAAAAGTTTTGGGGTAGTTGTAATTTCTTCGAACCTTTATGTTTATGGGTGTGCTGAATCCGAATCTGCGGAACATTTTCAAATGCCAAAAATGTAAAAAATCTCATTTTTTGGGAGTTTTTTGCGTATAACTCGAAAACTATCAACTTTTCACAAATAACATTCCTATTCAAAATGAAAGTACTTAAAATTTCCTAAAAATTTCAAAATTTAGGTTTTTTTCTCCGACCAACCGTTCGGGCTCAAGCGCTAGTTGAAAATTGGAGTATTTTTTTTTGATTTCGCAAATCCCAAAACCTCGCACTTTTTTCGATATATTTATGGGTGGCCCTTGGACCAAACTCAACCAAATTTTGTATACATAATCTGTGGGCCTCTAGGGAGCTAGAAATGCAAAAACTGGGGGGTGGGGTGTGAAGGGTTGGTAGTGAAGTGCGGGGTGGGTGCGGACGTGGAATGGGGTTGGGGTGCGGGGGCCCGAAGCCGGGCTCCTCTGCTAGTTTCATTTATACTTTTATATTACCCTATAATTGGGAGTTAACCCTGATGAGAAAGTGAACATTTATTTATTTATTAAATAATAAAATAATATACAAATTGAAAAATGTAGTACTTTTATTTGTCCCACCAATGAGGGGCCCGCTGGTTTGATTTTGCCCCAGGCCCCATATCGCTCTCCATTCAGGACGGGCGCTTTTGGGGGTCTATTAGCACAAAAAATCTATAAAATGGATAAATAGATTCAGGACATATTTTATTCCAGAATTAATGTTCAAAAAGCGATATTTCTAAGAAATAAGAATGGTAATAAACTTGCAAGATTTGCTTCCACATGAACTGCAAATTGCAAGTGATATCCTGATTAATAATAAAGGAATAAACATATTATTTTTTTATTGTTAAAGAATAAATAATTAATATATCCAGTACACACCAAGTCAGCAAAACATATTAATATTTAAAATGAATTTGGATAAAGTTTAGCAACGATCCGTTGCAGTTTATTTTATTTTTATCTTATATAGATGAGCCTATAATTTTGCTTTTAGTGAAATTTTATTCTTGAAAAAATCTTCACGTATTGTACAAATGTACATTCATATTTCGAAAAAGGGAATAAATTTATCTCTGCATAGAAATCTCAATGTTTTAAGGAAGTTTATGATATTATGTTAGGCCACACTCATTGCAATGCTGGGCCACTGGTTGGCCAGCCCTGTGTTACATCAAAGCCCCCCTCTCCTCCCCCCTTATCATTCAATTTCAAATTTTGATAAGAAAATAAATGATTGCTTTTGAAGAATTTAATCTTTTAAGGATGATAAATAATTTGCAATTGGTGCAAATTTTTTATTTTCCTTGGCCAAATCAAAAGGGGATTTCTTAACAGCGTTTTTAATATTTTTATTTGCCCCTTTTTCTATTAATACTTTGACGCATGCCAGTTGATTGTTCTCTACAGCGTAGTACAGTGCTGTGTTCTTTGCGTGGTTCTGATAATTGACTTGAGCGCCCTTGGTGACGAGATACTCGATAAGCGGTGGGTGGCCGTATTTAGCCGCGTAGATTAAAGGCGTGCTCAAGTAACTGTTTAGCGATTCGATTGAAGCGCCGGCTTGCTCGACTAGAAATTGCACGGTGGCCAAATGACCACCTTTGCACGCGTGGTGTATCGGGGTGCAGTGGTGGAATCCGGGGTTGGTCCTGTTGACACCTGTTGGGTCCTCTTGCAGGTAGAATTTCACCGCCGCTAGAATTCCTCGCTCGGCGAAGTCGAAAAGGGTGCCCGGGTTCAATTTCACCACCAATTCTTCCAGCTGATCGCCTTGTTTGATACACTGGTCTTGAGATAGGGTCATTTCATCCAGCTAAAACAAGGAATATGTATAAGTAAATGAACTTGCCGGAAGGAAATTCGTCATAAATTCAAGAGTATGATGACAAGTGTGTGAATTCTCCAAATATTGTTATTAACGAATGTTTTACTAAATTGAATTTTCATACCCTGTGACCCCCAGATGCCCTTATTGCAGGTACCAAGCATGTCTGGACAAGCAAGACTGTCCTCATTTTAAAGTAAGTGGATTTTCATTAATCTATCCTTAATTAGATTTTAGCATAAGGGTGAATACATACATATTGAAACATCATTCTTATTTTGAAGAAGCATTGAACCAATTAGCTCTTTTCAGAGCTATTTTATTATTTTGAAAAAGCGTTGAACCAATTAGCCCTGGTAAGGGCTAACATTCGCTCTTTTAACAATCTGACCAAAGCATTCTAATCAACAGCTATTATCGTGGCAACAATTGTCCTTTTCAGGGCTTATCTTTTGTTTCAATATATATGTTTGTAACTCCTTTTTAATTTTAATTTCCCACATAATTATTTTCTAAAGTAGATTAAAATTTATAAAAATGTATTTTTGAGTTACATTTTGGGGTCAGTAAAATTAATACCAGAGTTGTGCTTTTTTCGAGCATAGTAGATGCAGGGAAGCTTTTAGACTACATTTATATGAAAAAATGTATTTGTCAAAATTTGCGAGATGTGCCCTTTTCGAAATTGCATATTCAAATGTATATGACACATTTTTCCCATCACAAAATGCCATGTTTTTTCCATTTGAAAATTTTTTCTGGAAAATGTGTTATTGGCTTCTAAAACTGAAATAAATAAAAATAAATCACAAATACCACTAAGTCGAGCACATGTTCGAATTCCCCCTCATTAACAATCAAATTTCCCCCCTGTGGAGCCAGGAACCCACGTTGGGAAATACTGATTTAGAGGCTAAACACCTCTTTTTACTTTACCATACAGGGTATACTCAAGTATTGTAATTGTGCATGAAAAAAGTGTTTTTTTTCCTTCTTTTTATCAAAATATCTCAAAAACGGCTGAAACTATTTGGATTAAAAAAATTGAGCGAAACCATGGCATTTCGCTCTACAAAAAGCTCTAATAAGTGAACATAGGAAAAAATTATATTTTTTGAGATAATAATTGTTTTGTCAAAATGTCTGTTAGTTAGGGCCAGTTGTATGTCGCAAAGTAAATGCTTTTTACCACTAACACAGGGTAGATGGTAAATGGAGGGACTAGGATGCCCAATCAGAGAATCTGATTGGCCATCCCAATCCCTCCATTTACCATCTACCCTTGCTAGTGGTAAAAAGCATTTACTTTGCGACATACAAACGGCCCTTAGAGTCTGTCTGGTTGTCTGTTAGTCTGTGCATTAACAAATTTTTGTGGACGAGCTAGCTCAAAAACTAGTGTGAATATCAAAACCAAATTTCACATGTTGTTTTGGTCCATTGAGATTAAGAGCTGATTAGATTTTGGTGCATATCGACCCAAAATTAAGGGGGGGTTAAAAATTAAAAATCTAGCCCATTTGAGCAAACTCAACCAAATTTTGTATACATTTTCAGTGGGACCCCAGTAGTCTAAAAATGCAAAAACTAACCCCCTCTACATGATTATAAATAATTTTAGGGGCCAGGTTGCATGGTAAAGTGGATGGCCACATCAGAACACGTCACCTTTTTTTATATATTTTTTTTTATTTATTTTTATTTATTGAGTAACCAACTTATTATACAATTTCATATACAATAATTTTGATTCAATTTCTAGTACATGCCCGAAAGGGGCTTCGGTACTTTCTTTTAATATATTGAAAAAAGGTAATTTTGTGTTTACATTTGCTGATTTTGTACATATTGTTAATTTTAATTGTGTTTCAATTTTCCTCTTCTTCGTCTTCATTAATCGATAAAGTTCTTGATCCCCTGGCCCCTTCTTCTCCCTTCTTTCTTCTCTTTTCTAGCTCGTCTTCATCCCTCATCCGTCTTATTACATCATCTTCCATCCTTCCCTCCTTTAATGGTTCTACCAGGTTCTTCCACAGCTTCTCTGTTCTTCTCTCTTCTCCTTTCTGTTCTGTTGTTTCTTCCTCTCTTATTCTCTTGTTATAAATATTTCCGCATCTGGCCCTTGTCCAGATGCGCCTCTTCCACTCGCTTATGTTCGGTCTTTCCAGGTAGTCCTCTTTTCCAATATTTCTCTTTATTTCCTTATAGTAAGGGAAATACTTGGATTTCTCTATTTTTTCTAGGTCCAATTGTATTTTTTGTTCTGCTCCCTTTATTATGGCGTCTTCTATTTTCTTTAATAGTTCATTTTCTTCCGCATTTAGTAATTCTTGAACTATTGTGGGGCTCTCCCCATCCATTCCACCTTTTTCTAAAAACTGTTTCCCCATCTTGTTTATTTTTATATATAATTATTTTATTATGAATAACAAAGCCCCTGATAAGTTTCGAAAAGTAAATCACATTATTATCTGATTGATCTCCATTCTCCCTTAACATAGAAGAAGAAGAAGCAAGTGCAATTTAATGACGTACCTTCTCTTGGACCCGTTTATTTTCCTCCTTCAATGCATTGATCTCGAGATGAAACTAAAATAATAAGAATAATAATAAATCTTCAATGAATTATCAAAAAAAAAAATTTTAATTATACAGAAACGGGTATTTGTCTTGATTTCGATTTACATTATAGATCAGTTGAGATCGAACCAGAGGGCTCAAATTTTCATTTTCCTGGGACGGAGCCCATATTATTATTATTATATAGGTGTTTTAGGGCGCATCAACGACAAGATTTATTAGCGCCTCAAATACAAGACAACCTAGAAACGTCTTAGATAAATAGTATCACAGTCTAAGGACAAATAAAATAACAAGATAAATTTTATAAAATAACAACAAAGATAAAACTATATAAAATAACAACAGAATAAAACTACAATATATAAGGCCACAGCAAAAATAAACCATACATAAAAATAATTTTTAGAAAAAAACCGACTTCAAAAAAATTATATGCAACAAATAATAAGAACTCAAAAATAAAATAAAATGCACTAAAAGGTATAAAATAATTATCTAATTTAGTTACAACTAATCGATGAAATTGTTATATGAAATCACTTTTTGAAGTCGGTGCCAAACATATACATTTTATGAATCGAACTCGACGGATTTTACTTAGTTCGTTTGGCGGGCACGCTCGCTTATATAGTTTGTTTAGCACCGACTTCAAAAAGTGATTTCATGTAAATATTTCGTCGTATAGTTGTAACTAAATTAGATAATTATTTTATATCTTTTAGTGTATTTTATTTTATTTGATGCATTTAATTTTTTGAAGTCGGTTTTATTTTTTTTTTATAAAAATTATTTTTATTTTTCTCTTTTTAGTGATGTTATTAATAGTGACTTAAGAAAATTCATTCATAAATATAGAAATTCTCTCGAAACGTTTGCGTGTTTTAAATGAACGTTGTAAGATTGTTTTTTTTTTTTTTTTTTTTAATAAAAGATTTTATTTATTATAATTTCTATTATTTGCTCATAAGAATTGGAAATTTACGTTATTTCGTCATTGATCATATCATCCGAACTTGACCAAATTAATATGGGACCACTCCTAAGGTACCCCCTTTCCAATAAAAAACGAATGATTGAAATCGGTCAATAAACAAAGAAGTTATGCCTGAACATACCTATCAAAAAAGATTCAATACCAATAAAAAAAAAACGGGACCAATCGGGTAGTAGACTGAACCCAACGCAAAAAATCATCGAAATCGGTTCATAATTGGCGAAGAAATCAGGTAACATAGACACAAAAAAATTCAGTCGAATTGATAACCTCCTCCTTTTTTTGAAGTCGGTTAAAAATTATTTTCAATTTCCTCCCATTCTTCAGGATTAAATTTTGTGAAAATAATTTTCTATCCTGATAGCACAATTCAATGAAATCGTAAGTTAACTTATTCGCTCACTTTTTTGTTAGTCGATCGACTTCCTCGTATGGGTCCTAAATTTAACAAAACCTTAAAAATTTCAACCCTTGTCTATTGGAAAATAATTTGCTCTGGGAAGTAATGAAATTTTTAATAAAAATATTTTCACACACCCCCCTCCCCATAGGCAACAATTTGAAGCTTTTCCTTAATTCGTATGAAAATTGAAGCCTCCTAGGCTCAATCTTAACAGATCTAAAATTTCGAATACTAGTACAAAATTGGCCCACTCTATAATAATAATAATAATAATATTTTATTTTTTACTTACATTCGATTTTAAATCCCGAATCAAGTTGATTATTTCCTGAAAAAATTCAAAATTAAATTAATATACACAATATTATTTATTTATGTTAAAATATTTATTTTTCTTTTATACTTATTAGCTGTCAAGATTATAGCATAGTTTTTCTTCAAGAACTAGACAATAAATTAAAAAGAAAAAACAGGTCCCTAGCAAGGACGAATTTCCAATACAGTATGTGTTTTGTTTGTAATTGAAATTGGTGTCTAGTTAAGGACCATATTTATTTTGTTATTTATTTATGTTTATTTTTTTGTTTTTTAATTTTATTCTGACCTAAGCCTACATGATCTTCTTTTTTTGAAATGGTTTTATTGTTGTTTTAATTAAATTAATTGTTCTTTTACTTTCTCACAAATATAAATTGGTAAATGGGGCCTCGGGTTAGGCTAGGTGGTAGCGTGTCAGCCTGCTAACGAAGCGGGCCGGGTTCGAATCCGACTCGAGGCATCCGGCTAAAATCTAACCCCGGGGTATAGAGACAAATTTTTAAAAAATATATAAATAGTATTGTAAATTGGCTTATGGCTAGAAAGGCCGAAAAGCCAAAAAAAAAATTATTTATAATTTTCAATATTTTTTGGTCAATTAGAAAACATTTCAGCAGCGTTTCTGCCATCATCAAACACTGGTTATTTTTCTCAATTTTATTATTAACTATATCTATATTTGCATCCATCCCGATTTTCAAAAAATTAATTTTTTAGAATAATTAAATATTATTTTCTTTAAAAAGTTTGTTGTTTTTTTTCTTTTAAAAATGAAATTGAATATAGGTAGGTTTAGTATATATATATGTTACCTTGGATTGTTCCATTAGATTTTCTTCCTCGTCAAGTTCATCGGGCCTGGTGGATGTTCTTTTGGCCTCCCCCGGCGGGGGACCAATGACCATGACCATGACCATCAGCAGCACGAGAGACCAAACCGGTCCAGAGCTCAGCATCATTCTGCTCTCTGTGTGGATCGAAACTCAACAGAAAGAAAGAGAGAGATTCTTGATTTATAAGTCGAATAGAGAAAGAAGAGGTCACGTGATTAACATCATCCACGATAACCTTTTGCTTGCTTAGTGATTCCCCTGGGATGACATTCATCATCGTTAAAATTGGAAAAACCATTAGAACAACTAAAAAAGAAAAGAAAATCATTGTGCTTGGGGAACACGATTTTCACTTACCATGTCGTCTTTTTGAAGATACATTTTAGTAGTTTAACTAGCTGCGACGCCCGTCTTTGGCGGGCCTCTTGCTAGCCAAGGAGTTTCGCCCCCTGGACCCACTCCTCCACCTCTAACCACTCTCCACCCCATCGACCCTGACCTTTCCTCCCTTCCGTATCCAATCACCCCCCACTCTCCGGACCCTCTCTCCTGCCACTGATCACTCTCCACCACACCAACTATCTCCAGACCTTCGCCCCCACGCCTCCAGTCACTCTCCACCCTATTTCTGGCTCTCTGGGTGCCCACAGATTATGTATACAAAATTTGGTTGAGTTTGGCCATAGGGTTAGCATTTTCATTTTTAACCCCATTCCTCCATGTCTTCAGAAATGGTTACCGCAATAATAATCGAAAGGTCAAAAATCCAATGTAGATTGGTTATTCATCCTCATAAATGTTTTTATTTATTTATATAAGTAATTTCATCATTTAAAGGAAGGAAGAATTTGAGTAAACAAAAACACTCGTCTTGGTTACCAAGGAGAACTTGAACGGCCGAAAGGGGTACCTTAGGGTCGTAGCATCAAGTTATAATAGCCTATCCTGCTCTCCTGATTCATAGGAACAGTTTGTTGGAGGTTTCATCAAAATCAGTCCAGTAGTTCACTAGTTATTTGATTAAATATTTCTTGGGGGACGGACATACAAATATAGGCACAAATGCCCTTTACTATGTATATAGTATGTCTTGTGTGGAATTAATTTGAAAATTGAAAGAAAAGTGGAAAAAAACCTTTTTGAAATCTCGGTACGCTTTTCTATTGGGGCCGCCCTAATAATAAATTTGAATAGAAATAATCTCATCATACTAAATGATCAATTCTTGTGTATTTACCAGATCTGTAAATACCTACTCGTATGAAACCTTAATTTTTTTTATAGAAATTTTTATGAAAATGATCACCTATAAACCCATACAAATTACATCATTCCGTATTCACGGCTTTTATTTTCTTCTATATATCGAATTTCTTTTTATTAGCTAATTTTTAATAAGTATATTTTTATTTTCTCATTTAAATCAAAGTTTTGAAGAATCACTTTTTGTCTCAAGGAGGGGCAGAGCTGCCCCTCCTGATATCATACCTTGGAAATTGAAAATAAAATTCTGAACAAAAAATAAATAAAAACAAATTTGATTTTATTATTTTATAAATTATACCATATATTTATTTCACAGAAACTTTACGCACTTTAACATTAACATCAAATTCATTTATTATAAAGAGGTCCCTAAAACGTTAAGGTCCCGAGCAATTGACCCTCTTGTCTCCCTCTGATTGATCCTATATATATCATTTTATAATTATTTATTTTTAATTTTTAAACCCACTAATCGTTAATTACAAATATTATTATATATTAAAATTAGGAAATTTAATTAATTAAAGTGGTTTTTATTGAAGACGGAGTAGTAGTACTCAATGCTGAATTGATGGAAAGGCAGCCCAAGGAAATTTTGCATGCCTAATAAGACCCACTAGAACATCTAGAATCCCAAATTTCATGAATAAATCTATTATAGTTCTTGAGTTATTAAGCTCAGAAAAGTGCCATTTTTAACACTGACTGATGATGACTCACTCATTGACATATCAAAAACCTAAAGTACTTCCGCTGATCCTAGAATGCTGAAATTTGGCATACTGGTAGAGTTTGGGCTACAATTAAAGGGAAAAATCGAAAAAGTGAAACTTTCCTTTTTTCAGGACCTAAAATGAAGGGGTGAAATTTATTATATAGGCTTAATTAACATATAGTGGAAATACAATCAAGCTAGAATTCTGAAATTTGGCATACTGGTAAAGCTTGGCACATTAATAAAGGAGGAAATTGAAAAACCGAAACTTTCCCTTCTTCGGGGCCCGAAATGAAGGGGTGAAATTTATGAAAAACCGACCGGTTTTTAACAGATATTTTATGAGAAATATTTAATAATTATTAATATAAATGTTTAAATGTAATTATTTAGATAAATTAAAGGATAAAACTTTTCAAAAATTAATGATATCTGTCCAAAAACATAAATGTGAAAAAGGGGCCAAGTTCGGTACAAACGGCTTCGCCGACAAAAGAGTTGAGATCTAAACGGGTACCAAGTTCCATAGCAGTTGCTTAAATCATAGCTATAGGGATGAACAACGTTCTTCAATTGATTTAAAAGAAAATTTGTTACGTTCTTTGATATTAAATTTATAACTTGGCAAGTTTTATATCCAACTAAATTGTTTGTAGTATAAAATAAGAACAACTAGATAAATTTTAAGCTTGTATTAAATATCATCACGTTAAACGTAATTTATTGACTATTATAACATGCCAAGTTATAAATTTAATATCAAAGAACGTAACAAATTTTCTTTTAAATTAATTGAAGAACGTTCTACATTCTTATAGCTATGATTTAATCAACTGCTATGGAACATGGTACCCGTTTAGATCTCAACTCTTTTGTCGGCTAAGCTGTTTGTACCGAACTTGGCCCCTTTTTCACATTTATGTTTTTGGACAGATTTTTATTTTCCTTTTCAATTTATATTTAGCGCCTTAGTTATCATGAAATAATTTTTGGGGGATTTTTTTTCTGACAGTTGGCAACATATTCAAAGTTTGTTTATTTCCCAGAATTTGAAAAAAGTTTATCCGTTATTCAAGTGAAAAAATTTTTCTTCTTTTTTTTTATATATTAAAACTACTGAAGCCTTGTATTATATACATTTATTTTTATTATTATCACATATATTTATATTAAATTGAACAGACCAATCTATATATATATATATATAGTTTATTTTACATTAATAACAATTGACGTTGAATATTTGATTTGATTGATCGAAGGAATCCAGAGAATCGGAATGGATAAAATTAAAGTTGGCGTCAGAATTCGGCCTTTGATTCAAAATGAAATGGACCAGCGACTGGCAATTCAATGGGGCTATAAAGAGAAATCCATTTATCAGATTGACCCAACAACAGGAAAAAAAATTGGAAACACTTTTATATTTGGTCAGAAAAACACTTACTTTTTTTTAAATATAATATATATTAACCTATATTTGTTTTTAAACTTGACATTTTGCACGTTTTAATAATTTTTTCATTCATATTAAAAGTATTTTCTTTTGTAAATATCAAATGGCGGAATTTTAATAGAGAATTTTGATGGAAAGGCAGCCCAAGGATAATCTAATTAAAATCTCAGCCAAAACATTCTCTGAAAAAACAGGCAAAGAACTGTGAAGAAATGTGCTGAAACCGTATTTGGTATCAGTTTTTTTATCACCCACAATTTTCTCACAATATTAATAAAAAAAAGACCAATATTTCGATGTAAATTTAAAGCTACTCTAAAAATAGAAACTCATTAAGAATCATATCTTCCAAGTATTTTAATAGAAGTCAGCGAATTTATTTATCAAATTACTTGGAAGACATGCTTCTTAATATGATTCTATTTTTGAATGAAATTGCCAGATTTAAAATAGAAATATAATTTGACACGAAAATAGTTTCAATTCATGACCATCGTTTGTCGTGAATAATCCACCAGTATTTATTATAGATACCCGTATCATTTTCTGTTTAGTTTTTTCAACAAGTTTCTTGTTTTTTCACCTTTTTTCTATGCATTGTTTTTAACAAAGAGAAACAAAGAGGTTGTCCTCTGCTTGATGCAAATAAACATACACACACATATATATCGAAATGATATATCTGTATATATATATATATATATATATAATTGATTTATTTGAGACTATAGTTTCGAAGACTTGGTCTCCATACGGTATTGACTCCATGAAAAACAATATTTATAATTAAATAAAGACTGATGATGAAGACCAAGTCTTCGAATCTATAGTCTCAAATAAATCAATAATATATATACATATACAGATATATCATTTCGATATATATATATGTGTATGTTTATTTGCATCAAGCAGGAGGACAACCTCTTTGTTTCTCTTTGTGAATCAACAACTCTGCTATTCCCGGCAAAACAAAAACTTTTCATTGTTTTTAAATTATTAATGATGACATCTCTTGTAATTAAAACAATATCTGATGAGCAAATTTTGGCGATCAATTTAACCTTTTAAACATGAATAATAAAAATATTTTAAATATTCATTAATTTGTTTTATAATTTGTATACGAAGGAGAGTTAACTCGAAAAAATCTCATAAAAATAAATATATTTTGTTATAGATTTTTACTTCCTTTATTTCGTATCATTTATTATATTTTATTTTGTTATAAATTTACGTTCTTTTTATTTTTATTTAATACCGGGTGAGTTTTTTTATCTTGAGACAGTCTTATAACTCAAAAACAGTGCATTATATGAAAAAAAGTTTCAAATAAAAGTTTATTTATATCAAGAGGGAAACTAAACCATCCTATTGTTTGTCGACCTAGAACAGTGTTTCTCAACCTTTTTTGGTTGACGGCACACTAAAAATATCTGGGATCATTTGCGGCACACCTGAATATAAAAAAATGTAAAAGTTGCTTATGTTCACAAAAAAAAAAAATTGAAGTAATTAAAAATACTATTTCTAAGTTACAAAACCCATGCAATTTTAATTATTTGTCAAAAAGCCTCGCAGCACATTTGACAATCTGTCATAACACACAGGTTAAGAAACACTGACCTAGAACAAGCTTTCAAGGGTATTTTAAGGTCAAGTTCTGTTTTTTAAATAGAAACCTATATGTTTCTTTACATTTCCTAAATTTACAAAAAAAAAACTGAACAACTTTCATAAGAACTATTTTTTTATACGACATCAAATAAACAAAATATTAAATCAATTAGATCTAGAAAAAAATCCAAATAATAATTATTCTTAACAATTATTCAACTTAATTATCAAATATTTAATTATTAAATAAATAATTAATAATTTAATAATTTTTCGACACTATTCTGTGACATTCCAGAGTGTATCGCAAGTCTTCTGGATGAATTCCAGTTCCAATTTCCTTATTTTTTTTAAACAGATTTACAACACGATAAAATGAAGCTTTTGAGGGTGTATTTCTATCGGGGAAAACCCTCGGCATTTATTTCAATGGCAGCCTATGGCACACTTCTTCCACATCCACCGCATAAATTAAGACCATTTTAATTCTGTGTTCAACATAAAATACTCCATTTTTATTACAGTAATACAATATAACTATTTATTGGATTGACACGAGAAATAAACTTTTTTAAACTCAAGAATTTTAAATAGTTCTATTAAGTAGAAAATAATCTCTTAAATCTGAGTACAACAAAGTTTTAATATCATTATAAAAGCCTTATTTTTCATTGTTGTGACTTCAATTTAATCATTATTTTTTGATAATTAAGTTAAATAATTATTAAAAAAAATTTTGAGGTCTAATTGATTCATGTATTTTGTTTATTTGATGTCGTATAAAAAAAATAGTTCTTATGAAAGTTGTTCTCAGCTTTTTTTTTTTGTAGATTTAGGCAATGTAAAGAAAAATATAGGTTTATATTTAAAAAACAGAACTTGACACTAAAATACCCTTGAAAGCTTGTTCTGTGATCGACAAACAATAGCGTAGTTTGATTTCCCCCTCGATATAAACCAACTTTTATTTGAAACTTTTTTCATATAATGCACTGTTTTTAAATTATAAGACTGTCTCAAGATAAAAAACTCTTCCGGTATAGTTTATTATTTATTTGTTATAACGTTGTTTTCTGCTTGCCTTAAGGAGCTATTAATTTTTAATTATTATACATAGTTTATTAATTTATTTTGTTGAAATTTTATTTTATTTTATTGAATAAATAAATACTTCTCTTGTTCTCTTGCTATATTTATGCCTAATGAAACTGGTGACTGGCTAAATGGGCATTCAGTTCCCGAGGCAAAAGGAGCTTGGAAACGTCGACGGAACGCATATAAAAAGAATATTACACCGAAATATTAACCTTATTTTTTTGTTAATCTAGAAGAAAATAATATGTATTTCACACTCACCATTTACCCATCTAATTTCTTTTTTTCTTTTTTTATAGATTATATATTTAATGAAAAACATTCAAATGAAAATTTATTTTCTGATCTTGCCAAACCAATATTGGATTCAGTTATTCAAGGATATAATGGAACTATATTCGCCTATGGACAAACATCATCTGGTGAAAACATTTCTATGAGATTGAGACAGATCAATCAGGCTTAAACGTAGAGGGATTCTCAATTTTTTTTTGCCCCCCCCCCTCCCTCTAAAAAAGATAAATTATTTAAAAATTTTATTTAACTTGGATTCTTTTTGATTATTCCATATGTCTGTATATTTATTAATTTTTTCAATTTTTATAACAGGGTCCCCCGCAACATAAAAGCATTTTTTTAAACGTATCGCTGATAGAAGAGTTCAAATCACCGATAAAAATAGATTTTAAATTTCTAACAAAATCTCAAGAGGTTGTTGTCCTCTATTATAGATCGGAGATAGAATGGATTATTTTTATAAGATTTTTCAATACTTAATTAAGTGACTTAAAAGAAAAAATTAATTATTGATTGTTTTTAAATATTAAAAATATATATATATATATTATAAAACAAATATTTATAAAACAATCTTAATTTCAACCCAAACGTTTCGGGGAGAAATCCTTCCTCTATCAATGGAAATTTTTTAATCGAAAAAAAAGTTGCTTTCTAAACACTAGAGAAAGCAACTTTTTATAAATTTTTGACTTACCCTAATATACTACACCTTTAATACATTTTCCTTAACATTCATACCTGTCCATTGTCCAAACCCACAATCCAACAATAAACATAATTGTTTTACTATTAATTAAAACAGAAATAGCAAGGGAACAAAAGACAATTCCACTATGCGACGAAACATGTTTAATCTTTTTTATTATAACAAAAAATACACAACTCGACGCTATTTACCTTGATTTTAAAAAAGCCTTTGACCTCATCAATCATGAAATTTTGTTGCTAAAGCTTAAGTACCTTAATCTTCCAACTAATGTGGATTGGAAATTATCTCTCCGATAGATATTCAATCGTCCGAATCAATGGCGCGGTCTCCCAACAATTCTTAGCACCCTCAGGGTAGCCATATTGGTCCCCTATTGTTTCTCTTATTTATTAATGACCTGGTTAATGTAATTCAACATTGCAATATATTGCTATTCGCATACGATATCAAATTGTTTTTTGACATTTCTAAAGTTTCAGACTGCAAAAAGCTACAATCCGACCTAAAAAACTTAACTATCTGGTGCAAAGCAAACTTATTTTTTCTAAATTTTGACAAATGCTTCACCATTTCATTCTCAAAAAATGAATATTTTATTTCATACAATACTATCTGGACGATACTTCTTATTGCATTAGAGTAACTTCCATCAAAGACCTTGGTGTCACCTTTGACTCAAAGCTCACGTTTAATGAACATATTAATCATGTGGTTAGTAAAGCTAACCGAACTTGGGGGTTCATATTTCGCAACACTAAAGCTTTTAGGAGCCCCAATTGTATCAGATACCTATACATAAGTTTGATTAAATCTGTCGTAATGTATGCTTCAACAATCTGGAGACCGAATCTAAAAACCAACATAGCTAGACTTGAAAGAATTCAGCATAAAGTTTTGAGACATCTAGCGTCTCTCTCTGGTAGCCCTATGTCTAGATACGATCATGACTACTCGAAAATCGCTGAAACTTTCGACATGTCAACTATTCTTTCGTCTATGATTGCTTCCGACAACTTATTCACTTTTAAAATTATGTCTGATACCATTCGTTGTCCTGAGCTTAAAATTCTTTTTCCACTGAACAATCCTTCGTACCCACTACGATATAATCAACCATTCTATCCACCAGTTCCATTTACACGTCATTCCGAAATCAACCCTATTTATAGATTAAGCATCGCTTATAACGCCCTTTCCCAAAAACATGCGTTTTGAATTTTACTATAGATACCAACAGAATGTCTAGAATTATAAAAATAAAGACACTTTCATATATTTAAATACTCACTATCATAATTATTATATCTGATTTAATCTGTATTATTGTTTATTATTTGTATGTTTAACTTTATTGTTTTTTCTCTACTTTTTACTAAGTAGTGTTTCTTTGTATTACTTTTTGTAATGTTTTTAAAGGCACATGCCGTTGAAATAAATAAATAAATAAATAACTACAATACATTCTTGGCCTCAATTATTCAACAATCTTGAACCTGAAAGGAGAAACAAGGTTCAAGATTGTTGAATAATTGAGACCAAGAATGTATTGTAGCTATAATAAAAAAGATTAAACATGTTTCGTCGCATAGTGGAATTGTCTTTTGACAAAGAGTGATAAAATGGGCCACTAAGGAAGTCGAATTAAATCGACGAAACGTCTGGCCCATTTAATAAAAACTCTGTTTTTTTATTGTCCAATTTCCTGCTATTCCTGTTTTAATTAATACTTATTATAAATGCGAGTGATATACCATTGTTTACTATTTTTTTTTCTATGAAAAAAAATTACAAAGATTCATTATTTTTCCTTCATTTTTTTGGTTAATTCACTTAAAAAAAAACTTTTGCATTGGGCAAATATATTTAATGATTATTTAATTAATAAAGTAAGGGTGTGTAGTTTCACAGTGTATGAAATAAAACTCTAAGAGGTTTATACAAACTCAATATATTTCGGATTATTAGTCCATCATCAGGAGTTTACAGGTTAAAACTCACACAACTTACACACCCTTTACCTTATTTATTAATATCATGTTTCGCCTAAAACCTACACCACTTTCTCTAAGTAAAATGAATGATTATTTAGTTTCTATTTGTCTTAGGCAAAAAGGTTTTTTCTAGGCATAAACTAGTTGAACTTTTTTGGCAAATAAGTCTTATCCATTTAAAACGGACGAAGTTAATAATATCCAATTTTTTGTTATTAAAAATAAATAAATTAATAAAATATTAATATCTAATGACATCGGATCAGCGCCGTTTTAAGACCCCCGACCTTTCAATATTATCCTCAATTTTTTGATCGAAAGGGAAAGCCCTTGAGCTCGGGGGCCCAGAAGCGGCTGCCTCACTTCCCTCAAGAATGATTATACAGGGTGTTTCTAAATTGATGCGAAATATTTTAAACGGTGATTTTTCAGCAAAAATTAGAGGGGGGGGATCTTTCATATAATTTTTTGTTCAAAACCCCTTCCCCTCCAAGTTACAGCCCTCTAAAGTTAGCGGGGAAATTGTTTTTATTTAATATATCCACTATAGAAGAGATTAGAAGAATGAAATTTGACAGATAACTAATGCTAATAAAATAGCAGTTTTTGACGATTTTTTTAATCCTAAAATGTCATCACAAGGGGATAAAAAATCAACCCCTATAATAGTTTGTTTTTTTAACAAATAATAACCAAACTGTGAATTTATGTGAAAAGGGTTTGAGTATTATTTTTTTTTTTTATCAAAAAAACAATGTTATGAGAAAAATACATAAAAAAGTTGCAGGTTGAATCCTTCTTTTTAAATCAAGTTTTTAAATAGGAATGACCATTATTCATTATTTTGTCAAAAAAATGACCATTATTCATTATTTTGTCAAAAAAACAATGTTATGAGAAAAATACATAAAAAAGTTGCAGGTTGAATCCTTCTTTTTAAATCAAGTTTTTAAATAGGAATGACCATTATTCATTATTTTGCTTAAAAACTCTCGTTAAAATTAGTATATGTTATGTGCGGTCTGAGACAATTTTTTGTCTTAAAATGTGGCCCAAGGATGCCAAAATGTTGGACACCCTAACTTAGATTAGATAATTTTTTATGATAATAATAATATTTATTTTGAATTAGATTGTCAATATAAATAAATACACTATACAACGTCAACTTAAGAATAAAATTATGATTTACATCTATTAATTAACAAGCAGCCAAAAACACACATACATAAACACATCTGAGCTCACAAATTAAAGAGTATGCCCCCCCCCCCCAATTTATAAAGATTTAAAGTTAACAAATAGCATTTCAGTTTTCTCTCCAAACTTTTAATTTCCATAGGCACTTTATTATAAATTTTTATTTGAAAAGTTTTTATTTTGCCAAGAGTAGGAGCGTTGTTGATTCACAAAGAGAAACAAAGAGGTTGTCTCTGCTTGATGCAAATAGCCATGCATACATATATATCGAAATTATATATATTATTTGTTTGTTTGAGACTATAGTTTCAAAGACGAAAAAAAAAGAACCCCCCCTCCATTGTCCGTCTATTCTTTGTTACAAAAAAGGGATACATATGGTTAAATATTAATGTGAATCTGAAGTTGATTTTAATTTTAACTGGCTCCGAGCTAAGTAAAGATCGAAAATTTTCAATATCCATACTGTATTGACCCCATGAAAAATAATATTTATAATTAAAAAAGACTGATGATGAAGACCAAGTCTTTGAAAATATAGTCTCAAACAAATAAATAATATATAATTTCGATATATATGTGTGTGTATGTTTATTTGCATCAAGCAGAGGACAACCTTTTTGTTTCTCTTTATAAATTTTTATAACAGTATTAATTGGACTTTTCACCCATTGAATGAAACATTATAGTCGGAGAGCCCATGACCCATTTTTCATGAAGTGTTTGATTCAAGTAGATATTTCACCTAGAGGTATTAATAGTATATATGAGTAGGGAATCGACTGTTTGCGGTACTGCTGCTACTACATAGGAGAAAGTTGTAAAAAAATGTTTGATTCAAAATCCAACAAATACTATTCGACAGTTAAGTTGATTTTAAATTAAAAATTAACTAAGCCAGACACTTTTAAGGGGGGGGGCAACACTGAGCCAGTCAACCCTAAAGTTGCATTTTTTTATATTTGAAAAAAAGGCAACTTTAGGGTTGTCTGGCTAAGTGTTGCCCCCATAAAAGTGTCTGCTTAGGGCCGGTTGTATGTCGCAAAGTAAATGCTTTTTACCACTAACACAGGGTAGATGGTAAATAGAGGGATTGGGATGGCCACTGTCAGTGCTTGTGGCATCTGATTAGCCATCCCAATCCCTCCATTTACCATCTACCCTGTGTTAGTGGTAAAAAGCATTTACTTTGCGACATACAACCGGCCCTTTAGTTAATTTTTAATTTAAAATCAACTTAACTGTCGAATAGTATTTGTTGGATTTTGAATCAAACACTTTTTACAACTTTCTCCTATGCGCAGTAGTAGCAGTACCCAGGTAGATCAGGCAAACAGTCGATTCCCTACTCATCTATGCTATTAATACCTCTAGGTGAAATATCTACTTGAATCAAACACTTAATGAAAAATGGGTCATGGCCTCTCCGACTATTACCATTCCATATCTCAAATTGGATTCAACGTAGGTATAATAAATATTTAAAATTACCTTCCAGAGAAACTGTATGCTGAAGAGAGTGTATCAGAAAACCATAATTATTGAGCCTTTGTATAATCATGATAGTAATTCTTCATAAATAATACTTAAATTAGAAAGATCTGACATGGCATTATATGAGTTAGTTTTATTTTAAATATAAAATTTCTTTGATTTTTATAGGAAAAACACATACAATGAATGGAAATGCCTACGATGAAGGAATTATTCCACGATCTATTAAATATCTATTCCATCAACTTAATTCAAAAAATGGCAGAATGTATTTAGTAAGGTAACATTTTATTCATTTTTTTTTAATCTTTCTAATGTTATTAATAAATATTTATATGTATTAACATTTTATAATTTTTAGGGCATCATATTTAGAAATATATAATGAAATAATCATTGATTTATTAACAAAAAGAAAATGTTCTAAAATTAGAGAAAATTTAGGTAATGTTGTTGTAGTCGATCTCCAAGAAGAAGTGGTAGACTCACCTGAAAAGGTTCCTCTATTTTTTTATATTTATTCTTTAAAATTATTACTTAGTTTTTTTTAATACATCTATTTGCTTATATTTGTCTAAATGGGCTTTGTTCCCGGTGACAATAAATAAAATAATAAAAATAAAAAGATTTTCTTATATTAACTTGTTGAATTTTTTATTTTTTAGGTTTTGGAATTATTAGCTCTAGGAAATAAAAACCGTCAAACTGCTGAAACTGCAATGAATGAACAAAGTTCAAGATCCCATGCCATTTTTCGAATAGTAAGAATCTATATAAATAAAAATGTACTGTTACGCTTAAGTGATACGTTGAAGGATCTCCGAAAGTTCTTCACCGATTTCTTTGAAATTTTCACACAACATTCCATTCAAATACACGAGTGATTTTATATATAGTGTTTTTATAGATATCACACCTGTGGCATGTAAAAAAAAATTTTTTCGAGGAAACAACGCCAGCTCCTCTCTGGGGGGTAAAAGCAAACAAACAAGATGGCGGATAATAACTTTTTGGAACTCTTTCAACTGTCAATATTATTTTTGGCTAAGGGAACAATAATTATAAACCTGGCCCAAAATTTAGATATACCAATCGGAGCACCAAACGGACATATTTTGCGAATATAGTTTCGATACGTCCAGTGATTTAGGCGTGAAGCATAAGAGTTAGTCACAGCAACGCGTGGTCGGGTCAGCTATTATCTATATAAATTTTAACCATAAAACGAGACGCTCCCCGCCAGGGGATAGGTGTCGCCAGCTAGTTTAAAATATATTCATTTATTTTTTTCTTATAATATTTTATGTCAAAATGAACGTCTTTATATGTAGCTACTATTTAGAATGATATACAACAAATTAAAAAAAAAATTGTGGTATTATTGGGGGGGGGGGGGGGGGGTTCATTTTAACCAAAAAATGTTTAATGAACAACATAGGTGCTATTTTAATACCCTTCAGAAATACAGCTAGTCAAACTTTATTTTTATATTTATAAAACAATCATTCTAATTTATTTGTTAGAGACTAGGTATATTAAATAGGTTTGATCTTCATCATCAGTCTTTTTAATTAGAAATATTTTATTTTATTTTTTTAAGGGTTCAATTCCCCGAATGGATATATACTTATGAGAAATAACAGATAAAATATTTCTAATTAAAAGACTGATGATGAAGGGCTATTAAACTATAGTTAATATAGTAATCTCTAACAAATAAATTAATATACCGGGTGAGTTTTTTATCTTGAGACAGTCTTGAAATTCAAAAACAGTGCATTATATGGAAAAAAAGTTTCAGATAAAAGTTAGTTTATATCGAGGGGGAAACTAGACTACGCTATTGTTTGTCGACCTAGAACAAGCTTTCAAGGGTATTTCAATGTCAAGTTCTGTTTTTTAAATGGAACCCTATATTTATATACGTCTACTTAATCTACAAAAAAAAACTGAACAACTTTCATAAGAACTATTTTTTATACGACATCAAATAAACAAAATACATTAATCAATTAGATCTCAAAAAAATCCTAATAATTATTTTTAACAATTATTCAACTTAATTATCAAATAATAATGATCAAATAATGAATTATTAAATAAATAATCATTAAACCAAAAAGTCACAACAATGAAAATAAGTGTTTATAATGATATTAAAACTTCGTTATACTCGGATTTAAGAGATTATTTTCTACTTAATAGAACTAGTTGAAATTCTTGAGTTTAAAAAAGTTTATTTCTCATGGCAATCCAGTAGATAGTTATATTATATTACCATAATAAAAATCGAGCATTTTTTTGTTGAAGACAGAATTGAAATGTTTTTAATTTATGCGGTGAATGTGGAAGAAGTGTTATGGGGCTGTCATTGAAATGAATGCCGAACGTTTTCCTGCTAGGGATACACCCTCATAAGCTTCATTTTATTGTGTTGTAAAATATGTTTAAAAAAAATAAAAAAAAACAGGAAATATAAAGGTTACAAAGAAAGCATCAAGCAGAGGACTACCTCTTTATAAATAATAAATAAATAAATAAATCTTTGTTATTCCTCGACCTGCTTAGAGGCACAAGTCCTCGGTGGCTAGGTCCTCCAAACATCAATACAATCTAGCTACAATACATTAATAAACATCAATACAAATTAATTACAACAATTTAAAAAATAATAAACAAGTAAAAAAAAAAATAAAAAATAAAAAATAGAAATGTATGCTCATTAATAAATAACATGACCATAGATTTCCATCAAAAAACAAAAAGTAATTTAAAAATTCCGCGCAAAAACCCGATACCAGGAGCAAGCGACGCATTAGCCATCCCGGCATTTGCCATAAGTTGTTAAGGAAACCTGGTCAAAACCTTAACAAGGATGGTATGACCTTTCTCTACCTCACCTAATCTCTGCTTGTGAGAACTAAATAAAATTTTGCACAACTCTAGGACATTAGGACTTGACAAAATTTATAATTGATTTAATCATAGGGGGCAGAGGACTATAATCCCAAGTAGTAACAGACAGATTGTTCCACAAATCAATGCCAGATCCTACAATTGAATGTAAACCGATATTTTTCAAGAATCTTGGCTTACGAATCTTTTTTCTATGATCAGCTCTACCTAAATAATTTGGTTCCTGAAATCTATTCGTTATTTCCTCCCAACTCCTAAAACCCTCATAGGCTTTGAAAATCACTTTCAATTTAGCCCATTCCCTTCTCTCCAATAAGCTAGACCATCCTAATTCATTAATCATTGAAGTGACACTACTAAACCTATCAAATTTACCAAAAACAAATCTAGCCGCCCTCCTTTGTACCATATCAATTTTTCTCTCTAATCGTTGTGGATGTTTGTCCCAAACCACAGAACAATACTCTAAATTAGGTCTTACATAAGTTAAATAAACTTTTGACTTAACTTCTCTAGATGTACCCTTCAAAATTCTACCAAACATCCCCAATTTCCTATAAGCCTTATTGACTATATAACTAATATGCATATCCCACTTTAAATTTGCCTGAATATGTATGCCTAAATATTTATAAAATTTAGATTCATTTATAATATTTCCACCAATGTAATAATTTTGAGGACTAACCAGATTTCTAGTACTAAATCTAACCAAATTTGACTTGGAATGGTTTGGTTCCATTGAATTGGATCTACACCATCCTTCAATTTGATCCAGGTCATTCTGTAAAGTAAGGCTATCACAATCATTATCAATTACTCTATATACGACACAATCATCCGCGAAAAGCCTAATAGATGATTGCACGATAGAAAACAAATCATTTACATATATAAGAAAAAGAAGAGGACCCAGAACACTACCTTGAATCACCCCAGACGTGACATCTACTCTATCAGACAGACCATTACCCACTTTTACAATTTGAGTTCTATCCCTAAGAAAACACCGAATAAATTTAATTAACTTAACAGACAACCCTGACGAGTTTAATTTTTCTAAAATAATTTTATGACTGACTTTATCGAAAGCCTTATCGAAAACCTTTGTTTCTCTTTCTGCTACAATGAAACTTAAAAAGGCCAAAATAAAGAAATTGGAACTGGAATTCATCCAGAAGACTTGCAATACACTCTGGAATGTCTCAGAACAGTGTCGAAAAATTATTTAATAATTAAGTTAAATAATTGTTAAAAATAATTATTAAGATTTTTTTTGAGATCTAATTGATTAATGTATTTTGTTTATTTGATGACGTATAAAAAATAGTTCTTAAGAAAGTTGTTCAGTTTTTTTTGTATATTAAGTAGACGTATAGAAAAATATAGGTTTCCATTTAAAAAACAGAACTTGACCTTGAAATACCATTGAAAGCTTGTTCTAGGTCGACAAACAATAGCGTATTTTAGTTTCCCCCTCGATATAAACAAACTTTTATCTGAACTTTTTTTCCACATAATGCATTGTTTTTGAGTTATAAGAAGGTCTCAAGATAAAAAAACTCACCTGGTATATATATATATATACTATATTTATCAGTTGGCTGCATCCTTAAACTTTCAATCATTGAGCGTATTTTTATACCATCATAAAAAATATCATGTTAAATTTGAAAAATAATAAAAATGTGGCTGTATTAAAAAAAGTAAAAAAAAAGTGAAGTATAAAATTTCAAAAAATGAAGGGTACTTTTTTGGACCCCTAGTTGAAAAGTCACATAGCCGCCACTGATATTTATATTTGTTTGATATATATATATATATATAATATATTTGCATCAAACAGAGGACAACCTCATTGATTTCCCTTTATGAATCAACAACTCTGCTACTCTCAGCAAAATGAATTTCAATTTAAAAATCAATCACGAATAACTCAATATTAATAACAATAACTAGGCTTTTGTATAGGAGATATATTATATCAATGATTATTTTAAATTTAGTTTTATAAGTTCATTTCTTGTACTCGTATAAGCATGGGGGAAAAACCTTTTCTAATATCTCAGGATTTAGATGGTGACAGTCCGGAAATAAACAAGAGAACTATATCCAACAAAATATCATTTATTAGAAACGTTTTTCCCTTTTAGTGTTGTTTCGGAGGATTTATATATATTCCCTCAGGTGTTCAAAAAACGTCAATGAAGGAAGTACATAGCATAGTACCCTTCCTAAAGTGTAATGATTCGAATTCTTTAGAAGTGAATAAAATATAATGTACAGGGGGGGGGGGGCACCCCATGTGTATAAGTACAAAAAACATTTTATTAGAGGAGAGAGACAGACTGGTAGAAATTTTAATTGAGAAGTGATCCAGGCATTCTCATTTGTTGCTGAAAACTTAAACCTCTTGTTTTTCAATGCAATTCCATTTCCATTTGTTGAAGAAGACCGAAGGAGTCAAAAGATGTTTCTGCCTGATGACCACTCACATTTCTTACTTGGATTCCAAATGGTTGATCTCTAATTTCTGAGTCTTCTTTACCATAATCTTCACCAAGAAGGTTAAATTTCTTTTGCCATTTATATTCTGGCTCATTATCATCCCGTTCTCTTTCTTTTTCTGGAGAATTTGGATTGTTGAGCAACGAATTCCCATTTTCTTTTCCACAAAATTCACAATCAATCCTATTTCGAATCAAATTTCTCCTCTCTTTTCCCCCTTCATTTTCCATGTGTTTTATCTCGTTCTCCCTCTCCTTCACATCAGTCTCTTATTTTCTCCATCACACCCTTAAAAACTCTTAGCTTATTAAATTGCATGGTATGGATATAAGGCCGGCAATTCTACAGTAACTGTGGTGCCGCGATCTGACGATGGATTCATATAGTACTCACCAAAATAAGACGAAAATGAAGAATACCATTTTTCGAGATTTCGCTTATTTTTTGAGATATCAAGTTTAAAAAAATACTGTTTTTTGTATTTTTTTTTAAATTAAAATAGAACCTTGTTACAGAGAACATTAGGTCATTAGGCCAAACAAAGTACATAAAATTACATAAATATATATACATTACATTATGAAAAAAGTATTACAATGTTTTTTTAAAGTTCAATAAATCAAAGGAAATGTAACAAACTAGATGGTCAGAACATTAGTCATACGTAATATAAAAATTTTATAAGTTAGTTTTTTTAACTAATTTTAATACATGTATTTATAATAATTACTAATAAATAATATACAAAATTAGAGTCTGAACTCTTAGATTAACCAATAAGAAATGAAATCACAAGTTTTTATATTCTCGTCTTATTGAGATAATGAATCTATAAAACAATTTTAAATTATTCGGGCTTTCAAAGAAATATTTTAGAATAAGTAGCACATTTGTTGGATGAAACAATAATTTACCAGTTGATTGAAAATTTTTTTCGACTTTATTTTTTATTCTTTCGCAACCAAGAAAGAAATGATTAAGATCACCAACCTCACCCGAATCGCATACACGTAGTGGGTTCTCTCTCAAACCTATCCTGTGTAAATACTGGGGGGTGATCGTGTGACCCAACCTTAAACGAATTATTTCCACAATCAGACCTCTAAACAAAGGGCAGGAATCATACCAGGATATACGTGGTATTTTCGGCATTATACTAAAAAGATGTCTGCCTTTGGATTGTGCAGACGACTCCCAATAGCTCTGCCAATCCACGTAAGCTCTTTTCTTGATACGATTTCTCATATCAGACTGATTATCATTAAGGTGATGAAATATCCCATTAGAGACTGCGTCCTTGGCGAGACGATCAACAATGGAGTTATCCGTGATTCCACAGTGTCCCGGTATCCAAACGAAATTCACTAAAATTTTTGAGCGAAATAGGATTTCGAGGTTGGAAATGATATCCGGGATTAATGAAGGTGTATAATTACCTTTATTAAAACATTCTATTGCTTTTAGAGTGGACTTAAGAGTCTGGACATATGATGTAATTTTTATCTCCAAGGGATTTGATTATATCGGCTAAATTTAAGTAAAACTCGTAAAATTCATTTCTAATGGTTTATTAAACATCTATTTACATTTTATTAATATCTAAGATAAATAAATACAACAATAATTATAATCCTAGATGCATTGTCCCACATGCACGCGTCACAGTATATTAATTAATTGAATGAAACTTGTAATTTTCAGATAATTGAAAGTCGAGGTGGCAATGATGATTTTATTGAATCTCATTTAAATTTAGTTGATTTAGCTGGTTCTGAAAAAACTGATTTAAATACAGGAATCCGTTTCAAAGAGGGATGTGCAATTAATAAAAGCTTATTCATGCTTAGCAAAGTGATTTCTCAATTAAGCGAACAACAAGAGTATGTTAATTATTATATATGAATATCCATCTGTTTTTTATAAATATTAATTGAAATTTAAAATTTTTAGAGTTAAACAATTTATAAGTTATCGAGACTCGAAATTAACAAGAATTTTACAAAATTCTTTGGGTGGAAATTCTTTAACAGCAATAATTTGTGCAATTACACCTTCAACTGTTGACGAAACCATTAGCACTCTTGGGTAAGTATTCTATTATTATTTAAATATAGTGCTCTGGAGCTTTTTTGCCTCTAAATAGTTTAAGTTTCAAATTTCAAGTCTCTGCGACTTACCGAAGACGAGATATGAATGATTAAAATATTTATTTTACAACACTCCTAATTTACACCCCCTTCCTTTATTCCAATCGGATTAAAATCTATACACGACTAATAACTCACGACACTTGATAAGTACACCAGTTTTAAAAAAAATCGTTAGTGCCGTTTTTGAGAAAATAAAAAAAAAAACGAAAAATCTTTCATGTCATTGTCCTTTCATTGTCAACTTACGGTATTCCGAATTCAACCAAAAGCTCGTTGTACCACTTCTAGATTATAATATATCGAGCTTAAGTTTAAGAAACGCAGGGGGGTACATTCATATTACGTAAACATCAACTTCCGGTACTTCTATTTTACCCAAAATCTTGGGGTATTTCTTATAGCCTCTAAATAGCTTAAGTTTCAAATTTCAAGGCTCTGCTACTTACTGAACACGAGATATGAACGAGTAAAATATTTATTTTGCGACATGACTAATTTACACCCCTTTCCTTTATTTCAAACGGATTGAAATTTATACACGACTAATAACTCACGACACTTGATAAGTACACCAATTTTTAGCGAAATCGTTAGAGCCGTTTTTGTATATATATATATATATATATACAGAATTGCTCATTTAATAATATAAGATAAGATTAATAAATTCATTTTGGTCAATCGGAAACCGAAAAGTATAGAAGTATTTTTGTTGGACAATTTTGAACCATAACCTTGCTCTATTATTTTTCTAGCCGAAATTCAACTTAATTATAAAATTTAATTGCTCTAAGACTTTTTTTAACGCAAGAAGGGGCGCACCAGTAAAGATGCAGCCCCTATGGATCTCCAAAGACCCTTGCATTACCGAAGAGAAGGGAAAGTTGATTAAGTGAGAGGGTGGAGCGTCGTAGTTTTTTATGCACTGGGGTTTTGAAGGTTTGAAGATTATAAGCTGGGAGAGATTTCCAGTTTTTCCCATTGCTGAGATATAGATGCGTTTCAAACATTTTCGCATCACGCCTAATCAGCTCTCTTTTAATTTCACTCTGAATAAATTTGATGAGTTATTATAAAAATACAAAAATTTCTCGACGTTTCGATTTAATATTTAATCTTTATCAATTAAATTTTTTTATGAGATAAGTTATGTGGAGTGACAGCGAGAAAAATAAAAATTGTTTCGACGTTTTGATTAAATATTTTATCATTATCAATTACATTTTTGTTTTTCACATCCATAGACGTAGTGGGGGGGGGGGGGGAATTTAAAGGAACTCCCACTTTTATTTTGATACAAAAAGATTGCAAACTTTTCGGCATTTTCGAGAAGAGTATAGTATCTAGTCAAGTCAAAGTACAACTGAATAATAAAAAAATAAGTAGATTGTTGTTTTTTAGCTATGTTTACATTCTTTGTAATCGGTCCAACAATACACTCTTGTAGTTTAGGCCTATTTTTGTTTTCTTCGAATTTTAATTAGTGTCCCCCTGTTTTTCTCCTAAAAGTTACTTTTAAAACAAGGCTCGAAATATGCAATTTTATGCAATATCCTTCAAATATGCAATTTTATGCAATATCCTTCAAATATGCAATTTTATGCAATATTACTCAAATATGCAGTATAAAATTTAACCTACAGTATCCTAGATGTATGATTCGGATAGATAATTGATCTCCTGGGTCGTATGTGGCGGCAAACAAAATATGCAATTGCATAGGAATCCGGTCTCTAATTATAAGGAACGTTAACAATTGATTTGATAACAATTATTATTATTATTTTTTGATTTCAGATTTGCTTTACGAGCCAAAAAGATTCATGTAAATCCATTAATTAATGAAATTATTTCTGATCAAACACTTTTGAAGAAATTCCAACAAGAAATCGAATCATTGCAATTAAAATTGAATGTAAATATGTTATTTTTTTGTTTTCTTTCAAGTTGTATTTCTTAAACTAACAATAATTATTTTTCTATATAATATATTTTCTTTATTTTAGGAGAAAGACCAATTGATTGAACGGCTCAACTCATTAAAGACCAAAGTGTTAGGGGCATCCTCAAGCACATTTTTAATCAAAGAAGTAAAATTTTAATCATTAATATTAATCTAAATATATATTGTGCTTGGAATTTAAGGAAGAAATTTACACAAATGTTTTATAAAGTGGATAATTTACAAAGTTTCGCTTTTATGTATTTTGAGATCTCCGAATAATATACAAACTTGCTCTTTTATATTTAAAATAATCAACTACGTATATATATACCGGGTGAGTTTTTTTTATCTTGAGACAGTCTTAGAACTCAAAAACATTACATTATATGCAAAAAAGTTTCAAATAAAAGTTTATTTATATCGAGGGGAAACTAAACTACACTATTGTTTGTCGATCTAGAACAAGCTTTCAAGGGTATTTTAAGGTCAAGCTTTGTTTGTTAAATGGAAACCTATATATTTCCTTACATATTCATAATCTTCAAAAAAAACTGAACAACTTTCATAAGAACTATTTTTTATCCGACATCAAATAATCAAAATATTGAATCAATTATTAGATCTCAAAAAAATCCTAATAATTATTTTTAACAATCGTTCAACTTAATTATCAAATATTTAATTATTAAATAAATAACTTAATAATAATTTAATAATTTTCCGACACTGTTTTGTGACATTCCAAATTGTTATCGCAAGTCTTCTGGATGAATTCCAGTTTCAATTTCCTTATTTTAGCCTGTTTCAGTTTCTTCGTAGCTTTTACATACATTTCTTGTATTTTTTTTAAACAGATGGTGTATCCTTGGTAGGAAAACGCTCGGCATCCATTTCAATGTCAGCCCCATAACACTTATTCCACATTCACCGCATAAATTACGACCATTTCAATTTTGTCTTCAACAAAAAATGCTGCATTTTTATTATAATAATACAATATAACTATCTACTGGATTGACACTAGAAATAAACTTTTTTAAACTCAAAAAGTTTAACTAGTTCAATAAGTAGAAAATAATCTCTTAAATCCGTGTTATATTGAAGTTTTAACATTATTATAAACACTTATTTTCATTGTTGTGACTTTTCGATATAATACATATTTATTTAATAATTAATTATCATTATTATTTGATAATTAAAGTTGAATGATTGTTAAAAATAATTATTAGGATTTTTTTGAGATCTAATAATAATTGATTTAATATTGGGGGGTCGGTAGGCTAGGCGGTAGCGTGACAGCGAGCTAACCAGGGGACCCGGGTTCGAATCCGACTCGAGGCAGCCAGCTAAAACCTGACCCCCGGGGTAGAGACAAATTTTAAAAATATAGCTAGTATCGTAATTGGGCTTATGGCTAGAAAGGCCGAAAAGCCAAAAAAAAAAAAAATTGATTTAATATTTTGTTTTTATTATTATTATTATTATTATTAATCCGAAGAAGGGAAAGAAACATATAAAAAATTAAGATGGAAAGTTATAAGAGAATGTAGAAAAGCAAAAGAAAAAATGATTCAAGAAAAATGTAAAGAAGTCAACGAAAATCTAGTATTGGGAAAAGTTGATGTAGCCTATAGGGCAATAAAAAAGAAATTTCCAAGAAGACAAGCCAAAAAGCAAGAACATAAGAGATAAAGGAGGCCACATTATTCTAAACGAAAACGAACAGGCAAATAGATGGAAGGAACACCTAGAAGAACTCTATGGAGAAGAAAAAACAATGAACCCAATAGAAGAAGAAGAATCTGTGGACGAAAACGAATTAGGAGACCCCATACTCAGGTCAGAATTCGAGACAGCTTTGAAGGAACTAAAAAATAATAGAGCACCCGGAATAGACAATATACAAGCTGAAATCCTAAAGAACTCTGGGGAAAAGGCACTTGACAAACTTTTTGAACTAATTAGCAAAATCTATAAATTGGGAATCATCCCAAAAGATTTCCAAAAAAACAAAATAGTCACACTTCCCAAAAAGACAGGCGCGGATAAATGTGAAAATTTCAGGACCATTAGCCTAACCTCACATGCCTCCAAAATCCTAACCAAAATAATCCAGAGAAGAATAGAACAAAGAGTTGAAGAAAATCTGGGGGAAGACCAGTTCGGCTTTAGAAGAAACAGAGGCACCCGAGAAGCAATTCTCTCTCTTAGACTAATAATAGAAAGGGCTTTTATCAGGGAAGAATCTGTCTACATCGGATTCATAGACCTAGAAAAAGCATTCGATAATGTCAATTGGGAAATTATGTTTAAAATATTAAAACAGGCGGGAATAAAATTCAGAGAGAGAAGACTAATCTACAATCTATATCAAAACCAGACGGCAATTATAAATATTGGTGATGAACACAGAGAAGCCAAAATAAAAAAAGGTGTAAGACAAGGATGTGTGCTGTCACCCATGATTTTCAACTTATACATAGAAGAAGCGATTAAAGAATTCAAAGACAAAATTGATACAGGTATAGAAATCCAAGGTCAAAAGATCGCTATGTTAAGATTTGCCGATGACATTGCCCTTCTAGGAAGCAATAAAAAAGAATTAGAGGACGCCTTGAATGGAATTAACCAAATCCTAATAGAAGAAATCAAAATGAAAATAAACAAGAATAAAACCAAGGTCCTAGTATGTACAAAAAAAGAACAAACGAGACAGGAATGCATCAAAATTAACCAAGAAAACCTAGAAGGAGTTAAGGAATTCCGCTACCTAGGAAGTAAAATAACATGGGATGGGAGGAGCAAAAACGAAATTAAATCAAGAATTGCCCAAGCAAAAATGGGGTTTAATTCAAAACAAAAACTACTATGCTGCTCCTCCTCAATCAGCTTAGCAAACAGGAAGTTGCTATTGAAGACATATGTATGGAGCATAGCCATGTACGGGTGTGAAACCTGGACAATTGGAAAAGCGGAGAGAAAGAGATTGGAGGCTTTCGAAATGTGGTGCTACAGAAGAATGATGAATATCAAATGGATGGATAAAATTACAAATGAAGAAGTTCTTGGAAGAATCGGAGAAAGAAGAACCTTGTGGAAGAGTCTGAAGAAGAGAAGAGGTCAGATGATGGGGCACACACTGAGACATGGGGGACTGCTTAGGGATATCTTGGAGGGGGAGGTGGGAAAGAAAAGGGGAAGGGGAAGAACCAGATTAGAATATTTCAACCAAATAATTGGGGATATGGGATGCCAGACATTTAGAGAGGTTAAACAGCTGGCGGGGGACAGAGTCGAGTGGAGACGGATTGTTGCATCAAACCAGTCTTAGGACTGTATACTCAATGATGATGATGATATTAATCCTTTATTTACAATAAATTGATTGATACAGTGTATTTATAACATATTTTTTACAAACATTTTTATAATATTGTTGAGCCCATTAATGGGCATAGGCCTCCAATTTCTTTCCATAGGTTTCTGTCTCTTGTTATGTGGAGTACTCCACTCGTTCCCTACAAAATTCTTGATGTCATCACTCCATCTTGGCTTCTTTGTCTTCTTTTCCTTCTTTTCTTGTCTATGGGACACCATTCTGTCACTTTTTTAGTCCATCTTCCGTCTTCCTGCCTATAGGTATACATGACCTGCCCATTTCCACTTGAGAGTTTTTATAGTAGACACTATATTTTTTATTTTTGTTTTATAATAAATAGTTTCATTTCTTACTCTGTCCTGTTTTTTAATTTCTAAAATGCTTCTTAGCATTGCTCTTTGTGAAGTCTCCAGCTTGTTGTATAAATTTTTAGTAATGGACCAGGTTTGGAACCATAAGTCAGAACTGGAGTCACGCAGGATTTAAAGATATTTATTTTTGATCTTAAGTCTATACTTTTGTTTTTCAATATAAATTTTAGTGACCAGAATTTATTCCATCCTAAATTTATTCTTCTTTTAACCTCTTTATTTGATCTTTCGTTGAAATTTATCAATTGTCCCAAGAATATAACGTCTTCTTGATATTTTATCGTTGTTTTATTTTCTTCTAATATGATGTCAGTCTGTGGGCTAGAGGAAATAAACATTGATTTTTTGAAATTTAGTTCCAAACCCATAATTTTTCCTTTTTTAATTATTTGGTTTATCATTTCTTCTATTTGGGTTCTCGACGATGCTATCAGTACCAAGTCATCCTCAAACCTCAAGTTATTTAGATATTCACCGTCAATCTTTATACCCATATTACACCAGTTAAGTTCTCTGAACATATTTTCTAATGCGCAGTTGAAAAGCGCTGGTGACAATGGGTCTCCTTGTTTCACTCCTCTTTCGATCAAAAAATATGGACCATTGTCTTCTATAGTTATTCGTGATTCTGAATTTTTGTAAATATTTTTTATGAGGTTAATATAATGTGTCAATACCTTGGGAGTGCATTGATTTAAATATATAGTCGTGTTCAATTGTGTCTAATGCTTTCTTATAATCAAGAAATGCAATAAATAGTATTCTTTAGATTTTTCTATCAATTGGCTAAGGACCTGTAATTGATCGGTCGTCGAGAAGCCATTTCTGAAGCCTGCCTGTTCTCTGGGCTGATTCTCTGTAAGCACTGGTCCCAGCCTCAAAGTAATGATTTACATGAATATTTTTCCTATATTTGAGGATATTGTAAATATAATATAATATATATAATATAATTATTTAATCATTATTATTTGATAATTAAGTTAAATAATTGTTAAAAATAATTATTAAGATTTTTTTATTGAGATCTAATTGATTCATGTATTTTGTTTATTTGATGTCAAATAAAAAAATAGTTCTTATGAAAGTTGTTCAGTTTTTCTTGTCGATTATGAATATGAAAAGAAACATAAGTTTTTATTTAAAAAACAGAACTTGACCTTGAAATAGCCTTGAAAGCTTGTTCTAGATCGTCAAATAACAGAGTTTAGTTTCCCCTCGATATAAATAAACATTTATTTGAAACTTATTTCCATATAATGCACTGTTTTGGAGTTATAAGACTGTCTCAAGATAAAAAAACTCACCCGGTATATATGAGTCGTTTATTTTGAAAGTGGCCTAACTCCAATTTTGAAAAAAATGAGTTAATGACAGATTTAGTTAGACAGAGATGTCTTCTTTTCAAATTTATAATATCATAGCCAAAGGAGTACAATATCATCATGAATTCGTCAAAATAAATACATCAAAATAAATATAAATATATGTATTTATAAAAATATAAATACAAATATCTCAAAATAACAAATAATGGACTTTCAAAATAAACGGATCATATAATATATAAATCTTAGAAAATGCTAAAAAAAATTTAATTTGCCTGTTCTTAGACTAAGTTCGCCAGTTCCTCAAAGGGTTTGAAATTTCATGCAGATTATTAATATCACTACATAGTCAATATAGAGGAAGAAAATAATAACACTATCAATTTCTTAGACCTTAAAATCATTATAAGAGATAATAATGGCACTCTAAAAACAGACATTTAGGATATGAAGCCATCAAAATCCATGAGAATTATTAATTTTAGATCAAAACATCCATTACAACAAAAATTGTGTATTATAAAAAAATGAAATACGAAACGTGTTAAAAATATCGATTTAAGTCTCTCTAAAATAAAGGTTTAAATAGGAGATAACTTTTTTATTTTACCTTTTTCGATCACACTGGCCTCTTAGCCAATTCATTGTAATAAAATAGATCCACCAAACACGGATTTATTTGAATATTACTAAAAGATCTCGTTAACTTATTACACCAGAGCTGAAGTCTTTAAAGAGAAACATGTAAAATAAACACTTTATTTGTTCCTTATCCAAGATTAAATATAATTTTAAAGAAATTGCAATCAGATAGAGTACAATATGTATGTAATAAATATGTGTATTTATATTAAAATTTGTAATTTTAAGGATTTTAAGGACCTTGCAACTAATCGGAGGATGACTTGGCATCGTATAGACAGCACACCCTCTCCAATGACCAGTTTACTTCATAATTCTCATCAGCTTTCTTTAAACAGTCCATTGGAAATGGAAGAATTGCCTGTCTTAACAGGTAACCAACCCATAATATTCACATTTTCTCCCTCTAGCAGTTTTACTAATGGCTTGTAAATTTTACATCAATGGGGCACGTTATAAACATGGTACATTTTTGTTTTCCATTAAACACACTCGAACTTTAAATTTAAATAAAATAAACTGCAACGGATCGTTGCTAAACTTTATCCAAATTCATTTGAAATATTAATATGTTTGTTCCTTTATTATTAATCAGATATCACTTGCAATTTGTAGTTCATATTGACATTAATTCAAAAATAATTCTCATTTAAGAGTCGAGGAATAACCATTCCACATTGGATTTTTGACATTTCGGTTATTATTGTAACCATTGCTGGAGACATAGAGGAATCGACTTAAAATAAAAAATAGACATCGATTCTCATCTAATACTTGAGGAATAACAATTCTACATTAGGTTTTTGACGTTTCGATTATTATTGGTAACTATTGCTGAAGACATGGAGGAATCGACTTAAAATCAAAAATAACGATCGATTCTCATCTAATACTAGAGGAATAACCTTATTGCGTTCAATTTTTGATGTTTTGACCATTAATGACAACCTCTATTGAAAACGTGGAAGAATCGACTTAAAATCAAAAAGACTAAATTCTTTTATGGCAAACAACTCAAACTTGAGTTGTTTACCAAAAAAGAATTTAGTCTTTTTGATTTTAAGTCGATTCTTCCACGTTTTCAATAGAGGTTGCCATTAATGGTCAAAACATCAAAAATGGAATTCAATAAGGTTATTCCTCTAGTATTAGATAAGAATCGATCGTTATTTTTGATTTTATGTCGATTCCTCCATGTCTTCAGCAATGGTTACCAATAATAATCGAAACGTCAAAAACCTAATGTAGAATTGTTATTCCCCAAGTATTAGATGAGAATCGATGTCTATTTTTTATTTTAAGTCGATTCCTCCATGTCTTCAGCAATGGTTACCAATAAAACCGAAATGTCAAAAATCCAATATAGAATGGTTATTCCTCAAGTATTAGATGAGAATCAATCGCTATTTTTGGTTTAAAGTCGATTTCTCTATGTCTTCAGCAATGGTTACCAATAAAAACCGAAACGCCAAAAATCCAATATAGAATGGTTATTCCTCAAGTATTAGATGAGAATCGATGGCTATTTTTGATTTTAAGTCGATTCCTCCATGTCTTCAGCAATGGTTACCAATAAAAACCGAAATGTCAAAAATCCAATATAGAATGATTATTCCTCAAGTACTAGATGAGAATCAATCGCTATTTTTGGTTTAAAGTCGATTTCTCTATGTCTTCAGCAATGGTTACTAATAAAAACCGAAACGTCAAAAATCCAATATAGAATGATTATTCCTCAAGTACTAGATGAGAATCAATCGCTATTTTTGGTTTAAAGTCGATTTCTCTATGTCTTCAGCAATGGTTACTAATAAAAACCGAAACGTCAAAAATCCAATATAGAATGATTATTCCTCAAGTACTAGATGAGAATCAATCGCTATTTTTGGTTTAAAATCGATTTCTCTGTCTTCAGCAAAGGTAACGGATAAGAAAACAACGCAGTTGCTATGGTTACTCATAAAAATTCCTCCCAAATTTTTAGCATTTCACAGAGAGAAGCCTATCCATTCTTACTTAAGCAAGGCTAAATGAGCTATATTAAAACTTTCAAATGAATAAATTTAAAAAAATTAAAAAAAGTACCATCTTACTCTAGAGTAAAGTACTTTAAAATATAATTTTACTAAAAACTTTATTTAACCTTTTTGTGGTCCCCAAGGTACTTAATTAGGATATTAAATTTCATCAAAATTGGTTAAGTCATTTTCAAGATATTTAGAAAAAACTAAAAAAGTACTGAAATAAAGTACTAATGTTTGTGGGCCGATATGTACCAAAAACTAATCAGCGCTTCATTTTGTTAAACTAATGGTAGGTTTTCAATTTCATTTCAATCGGTGTAACGGTGTGGAAAAAATCGTGGGCCAAAAAAACGATAACATCCATCCATACATACATCCATCCATCCATCCGCACGCACTAAATGAAAAAATCGCACTTTTTAGCCTCTCGACGAGACCCCTTGTAATTTTTGGCAAAACCGTCACGTGCTAAAAATCAACCTAATTGAATACTACAATTTGTGACTTTAATTGAGTCCATGGGTTCCGTAGTCTTTACCTGAGGACCCTTTGAAGCCACGCTTGCTCCGAGAGCGATTACAATACTTTACCCATGCTTTGCATTGGATAAAGTAAAAAGTTCTGTATGAGATATCATTAAAAAATATTTTTTATTTGAAAGACTATATGCTTACTATTATGTATGGAATATAATATCGGCCAAAGGGCGGTCACCGTCTCGATTGGCTGCAAGTAACCGATAGGTCCAATTCTCGATGACCCAACCGCATAAATCGGGCCCGGCATTTGATATGTTGACTTTTAAGGCATCAATCGTCTGCGGCTTATTCGCATAGACTCTTGATTTAACGTAGCCCCACAAGAAAAAGTCTAATGGCGTTAAATCACACGGTCTCTATGGCCAGTTGACGTCGCCGAAACGCGAGATAACCGTGCAAAAGATTCCTTGTTGCATGCGCTATGTGGCACGTGGCTCCGTTTTGTTGGAACCATTTGTCTGTGATATCCATATTTTCTAATTTAGGTCACAAAACATTGGTTATCATCGACCTGTACCTTTCCCCGGTGACAATTATGGCGGCGCCAGCTTCACTTTGGAAAATTTACGGGCCGCAATGACCCCGCCGGACCAAAATCCACACCAAACAGTAACTTTATCTGGACTAAAAAAATAAACGAATAAGCCGCAGACAATTGATGCCTTAAAAGTCAACATAAGGTATCGGGACCGATTTATGCGGTTGGGTCGTCGAAAAGTGCACCTCTAGGATATTTGCAGCTCATCGAAGCGGGGGCCGCCATTTGGGGGATATTATATTCCATACATAAATCCATGACGCTGTGGTACGATGTCTGGCCGACGATTTGATCAAAAAGGGAATGCGTGTCGAGTTGGAGTACTTGTACGGGCAATAGAAAGCCAGACATCGTGGCAAAGGATGCGGCGGGGGTGGTGTGGGTTTTGGACGTCCAGATCGTCTCTTCGCTTGCTGGACTGGGTGTTGCCCACCGAAACAAAATTAAAAAATATAGGGGCAACTCCAGTCTAGTGGATAATATTGCGGAGCGATTTGGAGTCGGGCTCGGTCAGGGTCGAGGCCATCACACTCTCGTGGAAGGGAGTGTGGTGGCATAAAGCGGTGGAGTCCCTCATCGCCCTGGGTATATCCCAAAAAACAATAACCGATTTGACATATAGGGCGATGAGGAGATCTCTCCTTAATTTTTACACTTTCGGCAGAAGAACATATAGAGCGGGTGGCGTATGATTATTTTTTTGTGAAAAAAAAAAAAAAAGAAATGTGAAATGTGAGCCAGGATTAATCCTGACTCTCTCAGCCACCCGCTCTGAATCTGAATTAATTTGTTCTGAAGCTGAAAGTGTGAAAGATCTGTAAATAAATTTGTCTAATCTCTTTTGTCTTGTAAGAGGCGGCCCGCTCCTCGGAGGCCCAATAAACAAAATAAAAATATTTTTTAATGATAACTATCTCATACAGAACGTTTTTTATTTAAATTTTAAATTCGAGCGTCCTTAATGGAAAACCTATATAAAGGATATAGAGTATAGTCTTTTTGGGTCTTGATGTCGCTAATAATTGTATTCTGATATCAGTGTCCACCCATGCCTCCCTTGCTTATTTCGCGAGAGAGCTCCAGTTTGAACCAGTTAACAGATACTATCACGGTGTCTGTTCAGTCGAGCTGAAATCAATTATCCCTGCAAAAGCCCTCTTTACGAGAAACACGCTGGTTTCGAACGCTCAGCACCCCTTCTCTGTCAAATTGGATAAAAATCGAACAAATCGCCAAATCTTTTATCCTTATGACCTCCAGAGACTGGAACTCGCTCCCTGCCACCATCTTTCCCGCGACTTATAACCTTCAGCTATTTAAGACACGTATCCACAGATACCTTCGACCCCCGCCAAGCCCATAAAATTCTTTCTACTTCTTTTCACAATGGAGGGGCCAACCCAGGCCTTTAGAGGTTGCACCTTTTTGGTGTAACTCCTTCTCTCATCATTTTCATTAAAAAAAAAAAAAAAAAAAGGTCCTTGAATTCGTCCTCCGTTAGGGTCTGCTGTTCCATGTATCCATGGCGTATGAACGCGAGGATCGGGCGTGGAAAACGTCCTCCTTTTCATTTAAGTTGCTACATCTGAAATCCCTCCTCGTCCTCCACGGCTTGTAATTCAGGTCCACAGCCTCCCCATGAATTTTAATGATCCATCTCATCTCTCCCATCCTCCGATCATCCGAAACATATGGCCTCTCGCCAAGATCTAAATCCAGCGTCTTGTCTATAAGCCTCCCCAACTTCCTCACTAAATTTAGTCCCAACCCTTGTCAACATGTCCGAAAATTGAGCGGCCCATTCCCCTGACCCCTCCAATCCCCCGCCCACACAGACCAAGAGTTCACCTACAATGTTTCTTAAGGCCTGCCTCATACCAAAAGATATTTCTTCTTATTATTTCTAAAGCCTGCGGCATCCTTAACACCCCGAGAATATATCGTAAATGTAGTCGTAGGGCAGTGGTTCCTAACCTTTTCAGTTTCTTTACCCCTTGATAAAAAAATATCCATCCTCGCCTCGCCCCGTCACGTAGCAGAAAAATTAATCCGTTACTTTTTTTTTAATGATATTGATGTGAGAAGGAGATACACCAGAAGGTGCATCCCCTCAAGGCCTGTATAGGATGGCCCCTCCATCGTGAAAAGAACAGAGTAGAAGGAAAGAAACCGGAATCACGAGCCAAATCTCAGAAAGTTAGATACAATCCAATTTACTAACTTTTTTAAGGGCTTCGAGCAGTGGTAAATTCTCCGCGCGATAAATTAGGTTAAATTTATCTCCCACTTAATTACTGTCAACATATATTAATTAGTCAGATTACCCTCTTCAAGTAGATTAAATACCCCTAGGTTAAGAAATACTAGAGAGTATAACACTATTATTATATATTATATAACACTAACATTTACAACCGTTTTTTTTGTTTTGTTTTCAGAAATCAAATATATGCCTACACTAGAACCCTTAAATATTGATCTAAAAACAAAGAATAATAACAAGAAATCTATATTAAAAAGTAATTTTACTAATATTAAGTAAGTATTTGCCTATTAAGATTTCTCTTTATTTTTATTATTATTTTTTAACAGACTTCAAAAAAGTAGGAGGTTCTCAATTCGACTGATTTTTTTGTGTCTATATTACTTGATATCTCCGCCAATTATGAACCGATATTGATGATTTTTTTTTGCATTGGGTTCAGTCTAGCTTCCGATTGGTCCCGTTTTTTTTTTCATTGGTATTGGACCTCTTTTGATATGTTTGTTCAGGCATAACTACTTTGTTTATGAACCGATTTTAATGATTTTTTTATTGGAAAGAGGGTACCTTAGGGGTGGTACCATATTAATTTGGTCAAGTTCTGAAGATATGATCAATGACGAAATAACGTAAATCTCCAATTCTTATGACCAAATAATCGAAATTATAATAAATAAAATCTTTTATAAAAAAATCCGCCCGTCGCTTTCTCTTACGAATTGCATCCAAGTTATTATATTAAGTCACTATTAATAACATCACTAAAAAGAGAAAAATAAAACCGACTTCAAATAAATTAAATGCAACAAATAAAATAATAAGAACTCAAAAATCAAATAAAATTCACTAAAAGGTATAAAATAATTATCTTATTTAGTTACAACTAAACGACGAAATATTAAAACATGAAATCACTTTTTGAAGTCGGTGCCAAACAAACTATATAAGCGAGCGTACCCGCCGAACGTACTAAGTAAGATCCGTCGAGTTCGATTCATAAAATGTACAGTGGAACCTTGAAATACGAATTTAATTCGTTCTGTGATCATCGTCGTATGTCAAAAAAATCGTATCTTAAAGCAATTTTTCCCATTTAAAATAATGTAATATATATTAATGCGTTCTAGCGATATGAAACTAACCCAAAACACAGTTAAAGTACACATAATATACACAATTTGTATATAGATAAACGAGTAATAATACACATAATGTTTATTAATTTGTTTATTAATATATTAATAACACACAATGTTTATTAATCATCACTTTAACGTCAGGCCTTTTTGGCCTCACTTTCCTGACTTTCACTGCGTGAGACCTTCATAAGGTAACGATCAAGAGAGGTCTGTTTCTGCCTTCTTTTTAAAATGTTACGAAAGAATGTGAGACACCTATCATCAAATAAGGCACATCGCAAATTCGTATCTCAAATTTTTCGTTGTATGTCGAGGTATAAATTTTAGAATATTTCATGTTGTATCTCAAAACATTCGTATGTTAGGACATTCGTATCTCAAGGTACCACTGTATATGTTTGGCACCGACTTTAAAATTGTGATTTCATGTTTTAATATTTCGTCATTTAGTTGTAACTAAATTAGATAATTATTTTATACCTTTTAGTGCATTTTTTTTAAATTATTTAATAAATGTGTGTGTGTGGGGGGGGGGGGGGGGGGATTTTTTCAATAGAACATCTGATAAAGGAAAATGAGTAAAAAGGACGCTGATAGAAATATCTATCTTCTTCTTAGAGCTAAGGCATTGCAAGGATGCCAAATGCAAGTCCAGACCTGATTCAGACTAGTAGTGATTATTTTTTTTTAATTTCTATTCTAGCAACGATCTTTTAACTTATTTCGAAATTAGAAATGTAGCTGTTAAAGTTTGTATTTTTGTGATTAATTCTTTTAGGAGTTGAAATTCTATTTAAATCACACAAAATTAATTATAATTATTTATTGAACACAAACATCAAATAATACAATATATCTACTGAAACATAATTAATTGTTTAATCATACATTTGTTTTGTTTACAATATTTTATTGATTATTATTTATTTGTATTGTTAAAAAAGTAAATAAAGCTAAATCTACACGTTGATTTTATTATAATTTATTATAATTATTATATTTTATTTATTTTACTATATTATAACAACTACTATTAATTCGAAATGAATATCATATTTTGATTATTTATCATTTAAAATTATTAATTCATATAAATTGCAAACAGCGTACCGAATCTTGGCAAAGTTTCTCTTATTTCTCAAATTTAAAGATTGAAATTCTAATTAATTTTATTGAAATTGGAAGACTTCAAAAAGTGCATTTCCAAAGTAGCCATTTCACTATTTTATTTATTCTACCATATTTCAGTGAAAGCAATAGTATTTTTTGTTTTTTGTTTCAGATCTAATACAAAACTGCCACGACGAAATAAAGAAAACCCGAAATCACAGGTTAATAATCCTAATATTTAGATTTACAAAAATTCTAACAAATTTTATTTTATTTATTTATTCGAGATTCTTTACCTTTCCCCCTTATACATCAATAACTTTACAAAATTGCACCATTTGAAGCTTAGACCATGAAATATATAGACACGCCCTCTGCTACTCTCCACACGGAGTGAAGTGAGGCCAACATCGCCTACAGATGACGTCACGTTCTCGTATAAATATTTTTGTATATTAATTTGCGATTATTGGAATCCAAAAATAAATAATCTAAACTACGATAAATTTATCTCAATGTATAATAATTCCTATAGTGGCTATGCTATTTCTGGGTGTTCCTACATACAGATGACGTCACGTTCTCTAAGTGATGTTGGGCTCACCAAATCGACACCAGAGCGTGTCTATATATTTCATGGTCTAAGATTTGAAGTCTACAGATTCCATTGGTAAATTCCGTTGCCAATGGCCTTTCATCTTTCATCCAATTCAACCACTCATCTTTGAGTGTCGATTTTATGTATACGCATGTGATCAGATGTATATGGTACACACTGCTTCATATAGTATTCTTTGCAGAACCAGCATTTGTTTACTTCACCTACTCTATTAATTGTTACGCATCTTATTCTTGTCCATATTTGTCTATTCTTTTTCTTTATATACCATATACCGGGTGAGTTTTTTTATCTTGAGACAGTCTTATAACTCAAAAACAGTTCATTATATGGAAATAAGTTTCAAATAAAAGTTTGTTTATATCGAATGGGAAACTAAACCACTCTATTGTTTGTGGACCTAGAACAAGCTAGCTTTCAAGGGTATTTCAAGGTCAAGTTCTGTTTTTTAAATGGAATTTTTCTATACGTCTACTTAATCTATAAAAAAACTGAACAACTTTCATAAGACTATTTTTTTATACGATATCAAATAAACAACATACATGAATCAATTAGATTTAAAAAAAAATTCTTAATATTTAATTTTAACAATTATTTAACATAATTATCAAATAATAATGATCAAATAATTAATTATTAAATAAATAATTTAATAATAATTAATATTTTATTAATTTCTCAACACTGTTCTGTAACATTTCAGAGTGTATTGCAAGTCTTCTGGATGAATTCCAGTTCCAATTTCCTTATTTTGGCCTTTTAAGTTTCTTCGTAGCCTTTACACGTTTTTTTTAAACAGATTTTACAACACAATAAAATGAAGCTTGTGAGGGTGTATTCCTATCAGGAAAACGCTCGGCATTCATTTCAATGGCAGCTCCATAACATTTCTTCCACATTCACCGCATAAATTAAGACCATTTTAAAAAATGCTCCATTTTTATTATGGTAATACAATATATAATAACTATCTACTGGATTGACACGAGAAATAAACTTTTTTAGACTCAAGAATTTTAAATAGTTCTATTAAGTAGAAAATAATCTCTTAAATCTGTGTATAATGAAGTTTTAATATCATTATAAACACTTATTTTCATTGTTGTGACTTTTCGATTTAATAATTGATTATTTAATCATTATTATTTGATAATTAAGCTAAATAATTGTTAAAAATAATTATTAATATTCTTTTTGAGATCTAATTGATTCATATATTTTGTTTATTTGATGTTGTATAAAAAAATAGTTCTTATGAAAGTTGTTCAGTTTTCTTTTGTAAATTAAGTAGACATATAGAAACATATAGGTTTCCATTTAAAAAACAGAACTTGACATTGAAATACCCTTGAAAGCTTGTTCTACGTCGACAAACAATAGCGTAGTTTAGTTTACCCCCCTCGATATAAACAAACTTTTATTTGAAACTTTTTTCCATATAATGCACTGTTTTTGAGTTATAAAACTGTCTCAAGATAAAAAACTCACCCGGTATATATACGAATAAGGTAGGCCATCTGTTCAGGAGTTTTGAATTTAAAATAAAACACATTTTAGCAAGTCAAATCAAAATTTTTTATTGATTATGAAAGGTGGATTTATGTCATTCAGGAATGAAAAACAAGATATATCAAATTCCCTCCACGGCTTTTACAGGCCATCAAACATCAAAATTTTCGATAACTTTCTTCAATAATAGCTGGTCTATAGCCTCAATTTCAGCTTGAATTGTTGCTTTTAAGGTCTTGAATTATTCGTGGAGCATTAACATACAGTTTGCTTTTCAAGCAGCCCCAAAGAAAATAATCCAACGGGGTCAATCCCACGATCTTGATGGCCAATTCAGAGTCATTCCGTGCCAAATCAACACACTTTAAATACAAATTTTACCTCACCACTTTAGATTTTCTTGAAATTTGGTACACTGATATATTGTGCTAATATGAATGAAAATACAAAATTTCAAATTTTTATCTTGAATAGTTTTTTATACGGCCTTGTGAAGTTTTCAAAAAATCGCAAAAAAACCACGAATAAACAATTTTGAAACTTCTCTAAAAGCTGTCTTAATTGAGTTAGAGAGGTGAGACAGGTGTCATTTTGCAGCTTTTTTAATGCTCTTTTCAGAGACATACAACATGACAGGTTATAATAAAAAAAAATTTTCAAAATGTAAATCGAATTTTTGATTTTGATTTTTTCTAAAAAGTACCACTTTTAAAATTTTCAAAAAAATTCTGTAAATGGATAGTACTTTCATAAACTACTATGCAAAGTATAATGGGATGGTAATGGGGTCTATGTTTAAAGAAATTATTACTGACTCTTGTTTTTCATAAATACCCAGTTTTGACCAAATAATAATGATTTTAATTTAGTGAAACGACATTTTATGAAAAATCACTTTGTGTATATTAAACTATGGTTATGAAATAAACACTCTGTGCTAGTTAAATAACTGCTTAATAATAAATTCATGAAACATATATTTCTTAGGCTATATTTAAAATGGCGGTTTCAGGCAAAATTGCTAGGGCTGTATAACAAAATGACATTATAAAAATCTGCAATTCAAGTTGAACATATTGTTTTGTTGTTTGGTGAATACATGAATAATTATTTCATTAGGTCAGCTTTACAATAGTTAGCAGATCTTTGTCTGGAACATTCACCTCCGACCCGGAAGAATCTACATTTTCAGAATTTTTATCACTAATAGGCACTGTATTTTTTAACTTGGTTAGGTCTTTTCTACACTGATCACAAATCACGGAGCCATCAAGTATTTGTGGAAATGAACCTGTCATCCAAGGTGTGACATTTCTCAGTTTTTTTCTATCTCTAACACGATGATTTGTTTTCTTCAATGGATTACAACACTCAACTCTTACCACAGTAATGCATTTTTCACTAGTTTCCATATTTTCTAAAAATGTCTTAAACTTTGCCTTTTAATTACAAGTTTTAATCATAGATTAAATTAGCTATTAAAACACAGAAATTTAAAGTATCAATTGTTTTATGTAAGGTATAACAACTATTTTACATTATGGAATTGATAACTTAAGACATTACTAATATTTAAAACACTACTTGTCAGCAAGGACTCTAGTCACTGAATGAATGTTTGTGGAGACAGCCTGGCTTTTGGCAGACTGGTATTTGTTTTAACTTGCTCACAACCACAGACAGGTTCCAACTTGCTAGACCTGCAGAGACTGGATCTATTTCAGATAACATGTGCTTATCAAACTATTTAGCCTACAACAATATTTATTGTAAATTAACTAACTTTTCATGACATAGCATAAATTGATTTAATTTTATTTAAAATGTTGGTGTTTTATTTGTCTTAGTTTTTACTAATATTTTTATAAGACTAATTTAAAGTACAATGCATTCATATTTTTCACGAAAGCATTTATAGGACTATTATTAATCTCTACTATTAAACAGTTATTTAACTAGCACAGTGTTTATTTCATAAACATAGTTTAATATAAACAAAGTGATTTTTCATAAAATGTCGTTTCACTACATTAAAATCATCATTATTTGGTCAAACTGGGTATTTATGAAAAACAAGAGTCAGTAATAATTTTTTTAAACATAGACCCCATTACCATCCCATCATTATACTTTGCACAGTAGTTTATGAAAGTACTATCTATTTACAGAATTTTTTTGAAAATTTTAAAAGTGGTACTTTTTAGAAAAAATCAAAATGAAAAATTTGATTTACATTTTGAAAAAAAAATTTATTACAACCTATGTCTGTTGTGTGTCTCTGAAAAGAGCATTAAAAAAGCTGCAAAATGACACCTGTCCCACCTCTCTAACTCAATTAAGACATCTTTTAGAGCAGTTTCAAAATTGTTTGTTCGTGGTTTTTTTTGCGATTTTTTGAAAATTTCACAAGGCCATATAAACAAAACTATTCAAGATGAAAATTTGAAATTTTGTATTTTTATTCATATTAGCACAATATATCAGTGTACGAAATTTCAAGAAAATCTAAAGTGGTGAGGTAAAATGGGTGTGTTGAGTTGACATGGAATGACCCTTCACCTCAGAGTTTATTGAAATTATTCGACCACCGAATTTCGTTACGATTAATGAGAATACTCTATTTCCCGTCTTCTGTGTGCTTTTGCGCCGTCTCACTGAAATCCGTGCTCATTCATATTCAATTCTCGGCCACAAAAATTCAATTAACATGCCTCTTTATTTATTTATTTAATATTTTTATTTTATTTATTTTTATTTTAGGACGTGGATAAAATTAGTCAAATTGAAAGAGAAAATAATGATCTCAAAATGGAATTAGAATTATTGAGAAGAAAGTTTCGAATAAGAGAAGAAGAGTTGGTATCAAGGCTTGAGGTAATCATCTTTTATTATTATTTCTAAATATAAAGGGCTTATTGTAATAACATGACAAAACACGTGATTTTTAATAAAACATTTTTTTTTTTTTGTAAAAATCAACTTTATTCTTTGTCTTGTATCAAACTATAGCTGCTATGGATCTAAAAAATGACACATTAAAAATAGTTGAGTCCGAAAATTTTTATAGATTATTATTTTAAAACTTAAGAGCCTCTTATCTTAGGTTTTCAGTTTGATATTCCTTTTAAAATTTTGAATTTTTATTTAAATCACACATAATTAATTATAATTATTTATTAAACACGAACAAATAATACAATATAACTAAGACGTTTCGATCGACTTATTCTGCTGATCGAACCCCGGCTGATCCTTTTCTATAATAAAAATAAGCTGACGTGCTCTGATATGGCCATCCACTTGACTTTACCATACAAACTGGCCCCTCACTTCTATTTAATATTTAATAAAATTATTTATAATCATGTTGGGGAGGGGGGTTAGTTTTTCCATTTTTAGACTCCTGCGGTCCCACTGATTATGTATACAAAATTTGGTTGAGTTTGGTACAAGAGCCTAGATTTTCAAAAAAAATATCCCCCAAGTTTTAAGCTCCTATCTTAATTTTAACCTGTGCCTCAGAGCGATGATTCAGAGATTCCCATCTAAATAACATGAAATTTTTGGCATTGAACGATCAATTTTTTATTCGAGCCAAAGCAATGGTTTAAAAAATTTGAAACTCTGTAGATTTTATCCTTATAATATGTAGTAGCTACCCTTCAGAATTTTTACAGATTTGTAGCTATTATAATTTTGGAATCTATAACTTAGTAACACTAAGACATGACAGTATTTTATCTAGCTGTAACTCCAAAATTATAATAACCAAAAATCTAAAAAAAAACTCTGAAGGACTATTATTATTATAAGGGTAAAGTTTACAGAGATTCAAATTTTTTGAAATATTATTTTGGCCGGAATAAAAAATTGATATTTCAATGCCAAAAACCCCATGTTATTTAGATGGGAAACTTGCATCGCTCTTAGGCACAGGTTAAAATTGAGATAGGGACTTGAAACTTTTTTTATTTATTTGGAACCATATGAGCCTCTGCCAGCGTAAAAATTCGAAAATACCCAAAATAAGGACCACCCTAATATATATATCCAATCGGTTTCTCGAAAACGGCTTAAACGATGTCTATAAAAGTTCGTGAACTTATCAAGTCTCATGAGTTATTAGTCGTGTATAAATTTTAATCAGATTGAAATAAAGGAAGGGGGTGTAAATTAGTCATGTCGCAAAATAAATATTTTAATCGTTCATATCTCGTCTTCGGTAAGTCGCAGAGTCTTGAAATTTGAAACTTAGGCTATCTAGAGGCAGACAGGTGACGGTGGGGTTACAGTGGTGAGGCGAGGTACGGGGTTTCGGGGATTAATATATCGCTTTTAACTGAAGCAAAAAGTTACCGAGCATCGCTCGGTGGCCAGATACTATATATAAGTACACATTTTTTTAATTATTTATTTATGTTTTTTTTTTGTTTTGTTTTTTAGAACTACGAGAATGTTCAGTCAAAATCCAAAAATAAAAATAGTTTTACAAAATCGGGAAATGAATTGTTAACCCAAAAAAGTGTATCCAGTTATAATGATCGAATATCTATGTTAGAATTGGAAAAAATGGAAAATGAAAAAACAATTGAAAATTTAAAAAATCATTTAGATAATTTAGAAAAGAAAAATGAACAATTAGAAAATGGTCATCGAGACGAAGAAGAAATGAGAGAGAAATTTATACAAGAATTACAAACAGAATATGCATTTAAATGTCAAGAATATAAAAAGAAAATTGAAATGTTAGAAAATAAAGATGAAATGGACATTTTAAATAATTTGAAATTAAAAGAAAAAGAAAATAAAGAGAAAGTAGAGGCTTATGCTATGAATATTAACCAATTAAAAGAGACCATTAAAACGTTGGATAAGGAGAATGAAAAATTTAAAAAAAATAACCAAAAAGATGACTATTCTGTTAAATTTCAAGAATATGAAAAGAAAATTGAAATATTGAACGATTTAAAATTGAAAAATGAAGATCAATTTGAGGTTTATGAAAAGAATATAATCCAATTAAACGAGACAATTAAAGGGATGGAAATTGAAATGGAAAAATTGAAAAATAAACAAGCAAATTATTCGTCCAAATGTCAAGAATATGAAAAGAAAATTGAAATGTTAGAAAATATAGATGAAAAAGAAATGTTGGATAATTTGAAATTAAAAGAAAAAGATAATAATGAGAAAATAGAGACCTATGAAATGGAAATTAACCAATTAAAAGAGACAATTAAAACATTGGATATGGAGAATGAAAAATTAAAAATTATCCAAAAAGATGACTATTCCGATAAATTTCAAGAATATGAAAAGAAAATTGAATTGTTAGAAAATTTGAAATTGAAAATTGAAGAAAATAAAGATAAAATAGAAACGTATGAAAAGAATACAATGCAATTAATGGAAACTATTAGATCGGTGGAAATGGAAAATGAAAAACTAAAAAACAATAAATGTCAACAAAATGAAATAGTGAATAATATGAAATCGAAAGAAAAAGAAAATAACGAGAAATTAGAGATTTGTGAAAAGAATACAATACAATTAAAAGAGAGAATTAAAGTATTAGAAATGGAAAATAAAAAATTGAAATCTAGCAAAGGGAATGAAATTGTGAAAAAAGATTTAAATAAAAAAATTGATGAAAAAATGAAATTAATAAAAGATTTACAAGATAAATTAGAATTGGAAAATAAAGAAAAGAAATTATTAAATAACGAATTGACAAAATTAAACTCCAAAATTAAATGTATAAATGACGAAAAAACGGAATTAGAATTGCATTTGCAGAGTGGAATTGCGGAAAAATGCATTTTACAAACAACAATTGACGATTATAAAGGAAAACTTGATAAAGTAGACGAGGAAAATCGTAAAATGATAAACGATTATAATATGAAATTGGATTTGTTAAAAATTGAAAAAGATAATTTTATGAAACAATTGAATATAAATATAAAAGAAATGAACAATATTGACGATAGTCAGCTGTTGAATGAAATTCAAGATTTAAAATTGCAAATTGAATTATTAGAAAATGAAAAAACTCAATTGAACAATAATTATGAATGGGCGGTCGAGTCGAAACAAGAAAAACAAAAATTGTTAGATGAGAAAATCGATGAGATTGAACAATTGAATTTGGAAATGAAAAATTATCGAAAAGAATTCAATGAATTCAACGAGAAATATGAAATACTTTTGAGACGTCAGCAAAATGATCCATTGTCAATTGTAAGTATTATTTATTTATTTTGTTTTTAATCTTTCTATTTAACTAATCTTATTAATCAAAAGCAAAAATTATATATTTATTTGTATATAGAATAGAATATTTATTTTTGTACTCATAAATAGGTGTACAATTTATCCTATACTACTAAAGCGCATTTGTGCCTGCCTCTGTACCTATGTATGTACCTATGTCCGTCCCCCCAACAAAAACAGTCGTCATGGTTACCAATTTAAATTAAATTATCTAAATATATAAAATTAAGGTTTTGTCTGTACATTGGGGTGGTGGTGTGGGGGCAGGGGTTTGGCACAGGTGCATGATGCGGGGGGTGAGGGTAGTGGTCCAGGGGGGGCGAGTCCCCTGGCTAACAAGAGGGCCGCCGAAGGCGGGCCTTGCAGATAATAAATAAATAAAGTGATGTGGCCATCCACTTGACTTTATCATATATTCTGGACCCTCTCTTATATTTAATATTTAATAAAATTATTTATAATCATGTAGGGGGGTTAGTTTTTGCATTTTTAGACTTCTGGGGGCCCACTGATTATGTATACAAAATTTGGTTGAGTTTGGTACAAGGGCTTTTGGGTGGTTAATTTTTGCATTTCTAGCCTTCTGGGGGTCCACAGAATATGTATACAAAATTTGGTTGAGTTTGGTCGAAGGGGCTAGAATTTCCATTTTTGACCCCCCCCCCCCTTTTTTTTCGTCTGATATAATATTTAAAACACATTTTTAAAAAAAAATATTTTATGTTCTTTTCAAAAATATATTCCGCTTTTTTCTAGTTAAATTTTTTCATTTTTATACCATATACCTCTTCAGTGTGGTAGATCTTTATGCCCCACCCTATATTTATAATTTTAAATTTCGTATATGCATACAATTACTAAGGTTAACAGTAAAAGTGCGAAAAAAATAAACACGATTATTATGTTTTGATTAATGAGTTATGTATGCATCCACTACCATGGCTAAGTACATATGTGCACAAATTATAATCCAAGTATTTAAACTTATCTAACAATAATAATTTATTTGTTACATTTGCGACTCTTCGCGGCCCCCTGCGAGTAATCCATGGGAGGCCGTGGCCCACTATATTATTATTTATTTTTATTTTGGCCGCGCAGGAGGGGGCCTCCTCTTACAACAGATAAGTAAATGACAAAATTGGTTTATACAAACGGTGGTAATATTTACAGTTCTCTCTCTATATTTACAGTAGTAGCTTGTTAAAATTTATACATATGTCAAATCAATAAAAACAAAAATGAAAAATATGAATGGAAAAAAATAAATAAACAAAAATAAAAAAATAAATATGAATAAAAACAAAAATAAACAAAAATAAAAGATATGTACAGGTAAGATTTCATAGAGCGGGTCATTGAGTGACTTCGGATAAATCCTAGGTCACTTCATTATTATTATTATTATTATTTTTATATACAATTAACATTGGTTATGACCCGCTCTATTGGTTCTTTTATTAAAACTGTAAAAGTTTAAGAGAGAGCCCCTCATCCTGATTGTCTTTTGGGATAAATTCAGGGCGATGAGGGGTGCCACCGCTTTATACCACCACACTCCCTTCCACGAGAGTGTGATGGCCTCGACTCTAACGGAGCCTGTCTCGACGCCAAACCTCTCCGCAAAATATTAAGAAGCATTGATCTAGAACAGTGTTCCGCAAACTTTTTGTGTTCAAGGCACACCTACTAAATCAAGAAATTTTAAAGGTACACCAAAGAAATAAAACCAATGTTTATTTAATAAAGTGTGTTTTTTTTAGAGGTTCACAACTTTAAATTAAAATAAAACAAAGAAAAATATTTTTAATATCAATTAAACTGGCTTTATAGGAAAGTATGCCATTAATGTTTGAATATGACTTCGGCCATGTGACCGCCACGGCGTAGATGGCGCAATCTGGATTTCCAATTTTCACAAACTTCGCAGCAATTGCGGCCGTATTTCGCCAATAATTCGCCGAATGTTGTGTTGGAACACCAAGTGTTCAATCGTCTCTGGTTTATCGGCAAGTGACTTGACATATCCCAAAAGTCGATTGAACACTTGGAACACAACATTCGCCGAATTATTGGCGAAATACGGCCGCAATTGTTGAGAAAATTGGAAATCCAGATTGCGCCATCTACCCCACGGTGGCCACATGGTCGAAATCATATGCAAACATTAATGACATAAAATTAATTTTCCAATAAAACCAGTTTCATTGATATTAAAAATATTTTTCTTTGTTTTATTTTAATTTAAAGTTGTGAACCTCTAAAAAACAATCTTTATTTATTTATTATTAAAATCAATATAATATGAAAAGGTGTTTAATGAAAAACGTGAGCCTGCTCAACTGAGCACAGGCGAGCAGACAAAATTTGGAGCAATCGTTGATAAGGCTGCTCTCATCTGTTGCTACTCGCATAACTCTCAGCTATGGGTAGGTGCATTATCTTCACAAAACGATATTTTTCCACGGCACACCAACTAATGACCACGGTACACCAGTGTGCCGCGGCACACATTTTGTGGAACACTGATCTAGAACACATAAGAGATGTGCTTCAACCGCCCATCCACAATAATGCCAAGATATTTGTCATTCGGTTTGAAGGGGAGGGGGGGGGTGCAGTTATATTACAATGTTACAATTGAACATAAAATGATTTTTATTTCTAGGACGGATTGAATAAGAATGAAGATTCAAATTGCCCAGCGGATCATCGTTGTAATTATAAATTTCAATTAGACTCAATTAATAGCCAATTGAGAGAGGAAATTAACAGTTTGGGCGTTGAAGTGGCGTCCAAAAATTTATATCATGCCGATTCATTAAAATTATTACAAACATTATTAAAATGTGTTGTTGAAAAAAATCAAGAATTTTTCAATTGTATTAATGAGAAATTTGGAAAAGAGAAAAATGAATTGCGTGAAAATATTAAAAAATATAAATTTAAATTGACTAAAGAAATTAAATTGAGAGAGCAAGTGGAAAGTCTTTATGAGAATTATGATTCGGGGTTGAATTCATGGAAAGAGGAACGGGAGGAATTGATCTCGAAAATGAAGGAAAATGAGGAGCAATATAAAATGTTAATTGAAAAGAAACAAGAAGAGATGACCGAGAAATTGACTAAGGCCCAAACAGAATGTCAAGAGGCGAATAAGACATTGGAAAAGATTCAACAACAATATACAACATTAGAATCCAATTATCGAAATCAAGAGGAAATTATTCAAGAATTTAAAAAAAATCAAAAACAACATATTTATCACTTCAAGGTATGCTTTTTTTTATTCCTATTGAACTAATCTTTGGCTATTATAGACATTAATGCTATAATCTATCTATCTATCTATCTACTCTTATTAAACGAGCAAATATTGTATATGTATATACAGGGTGGCGCAAATGGATCGGGTGGTTTTAAAATACTTGTCAAACTGTGTCGGGTGGTTTTAAAATACTTGACAAACTGTCAATTTTAAAGGTATTGAATTGAAATAAAGTGCAAAACGTGTAGTTACAATGGAAGTTTATTAACAAAAAATTAGTAAAGTTAGTTTTTAAAACAACTGCACATACCGCTAGGATATCAATTCAAGCTGTACGCGCTCTGTTCCCTGGCCGTTTGATTTCCCGTAATGGAGATCTCCATTGGCCCCCTCGCTCACCGGACCTCACGGTATGTGACTTCTTCTTATGGGGCTATTTAAAAGCAAGGGTGTACATGAACAAACCCCGGACCATTCAGGAGTTGAAGGCAGCAATTCACAACGAAATCACATTAATTCCTGGTGATGTGCTTGAGCGGGCAATGCAGAACGTTAAGGACCGACTCCAAGAATGCGTCGCTCGAGAAGGAGGGCATTTGATGGATGTAATTTTTAAAAACTAACTTTACTAATTTTTTGTTAATAAACTTCCATTGTAACTACACGTTTTGCACTTTATTTCAATCAATACCTTTAAAATTGACAGTTTGACAAGTATTTTAAAACCACCAGATCCATTTGCGCCACCCTGTATATACCGGGCGAGACAGTCTTAGAACTCAATAACAGTGCATTATATGAAAAAAGTTTCAAATAAAAGTTTATTTAAATCAGGGGGGAAACTAAACTAAGCTATTGTTTGTTGACCAAGAACAAGCTTTCAAGGGTATTTCAAGGTCAAGTTCTGTTTTTTAAATTGAAACCTATATTTTTCTTTACATTGCCTAAATTTACTAAAAAAACTGAACTACTTTCATTGGAACTATTTTTTTATACGACATCAAATAAACAAAATATTAAATCAATTAGATCTAAAAAAAATCAAAATAATAATTATTCTTAACAATTATTCAACTTAATTATCAAATAATAATGATTAAATAATTAATTACTAAATAAATAATTTAATAATAATTAATAATTTAATAATTTTGCGACACTATTCTGTGACATTCCAGAGTATATCGCAAGTCTTCTTGGATGAATTCCAGTTCCAATTTCCTTATTTTTTTAACAGATTTACAACACGATAAAATGAAGCTTAAGAGGGTGTATTCCTATCAGGAAAACGCTCGGCATCCATTTCAATGGCATCCCCATAACACTTATTCCACTTTCACCATAAATTAAGACCATTTCAATCCTGTCTTGAACAAAAAATGCTCCATTTTTATTATAGTTATACAATATAACTATCTACTGGATTGACACAAGAAATAAACTTTTTTAAGCTCAAGAATTTTAACTAGTTCTATTAAGTAAAAAATAATCTTGGTATTTATATTGTAATTATTTGTTTCAATAAATAATTATAATTATTAATCATGCGTGATTTAAATAAAAATTCAAACTTTAAAAAATAATCTCTTAAATCTTATTATAAAGAATTTTTAATATCATTATAAACCCTTATTTTCATTGTTGTGACTTTTCAATTCAATAATTATTTATTTAATAATTAATTATTTAATCATTATTATTTGATAATTAAGTTAAATAATTGTTAAAATTAAATATTAAGAATTTTTTTGAGATCTAATTGATTTATGTATTTTGTTTATTTGATGTCGTTTAAAAAAATAGTTCTTATGAAAGTTGTTTAGTTTTTTTGTAGAGTATGGTGGAGCAAAGAAAAATATAGGGTTCCATTTAAAGAACAAAACTTGATTTTAAAATACCCTTGAAAGCTTAGTTTCCCCCTCGATATAAATAAACTTTTATTTGAAACTTTTTTCCATATAATGCTTTGTTTTTGAGTTATAAGACTGTGATAAAAAACTCACCCGGTATATATAGTATATATTTGTATCTTAGTTCTATTTTGAAAACGGCTCTACCGATTTTGGTGAAACAAATTCTATTAACAAGTTTTGACGATGAGAAAACGATCTGGCTAGGTCTGAACCTCGACAAATTTCATCTTAATTGATCTTTTCTTAATTAAAATAATTATTGACAAATTAAAATCTCAATAAAAAAGTTTGTTTACATTTTTTTCAATTATCTTTTATTTATTAATTGGTTTTTTAAAACCCACTAATACAACAAATATCATATATTATATTAACATTTAATTAACAGGTGTCTAAATCATAACATTACAGGTGGGTTTATAACAAAACAGGTGTGTTTACAAATAAAGTGGTTGAAAGGCTTTTTTTATATAACTTGGAAAGAAGTTGACCTTGAAATACCCTTAAAAGCTTGTTCTAGGTCCACAAACAATAGCGTAGTTTAGTTTCCCCCTTGATATAAATAGACTCTTATTTGAAACTTTTTTTCATATAATGCACTGTTTTTGAGTTATAAGACTTCTCAAGAAAAAAAAAACTCACCCCGTATATTGAAAAAAATTTACCTCTTTTATTTTTTTTAATTTTTAATGTGAAACAAGTGACCTAGAAATCCTAACTCATAGTAAATTAATATTTCATATAATATTTATTTACTTTTATCTTTAATCAAATTTAATAAAAAATTCAAAACATTTAGAAAGAAATTCTCCCTATATCAATGGAAATTCGGAAAAATAGATGCATTGCAAATTTTCCATTGATAAACGGAGAATATAAATATCTCCCGAAATGCTTTAATATTTAATAAAAGTTGCGAGATTGTTTTTATAAAACAACTCTATTTATTCAATTCAATAAAACAATTAATAAATTATTTCAATATATATATATATATATATTTATATTGATTTATTTATTTAACAAGGCAGTCACACGCTTTTTCACAAATCACAAGTACATGTATATAAACAGTAAAGTATATATATATATATATATATATATATATATATACATACATACATATTTATTTATTTATTTATTTAACGGGCAGTCACACGCTTATATATATATATATATATATATGTATATGTATGGTATATAACTATATATAGTTCTTTGATAGAGATTATAGTTTCCAAGGCTTAACCTTCATCTTCAGTCTTATAAATATAATATTTATTTTTGTCTGCATGAGTACCTTCGGATGCAGGGGGGGGGGGCTTCATATCTTAACATATAACAAAAGGCGACTCAAACTTCATTAATTGAAGATTTCTTCTACTATATTTATTTATTAGATACTGAAACTCTCATTATCACTTGACCGCATTTTTAATAATTCACTTTTTAATTTTCAGGCGACTCAAACATCATTTATTGAAAATGCTTCCCCGTTTCTTGTGGCTAGATGTGCTAGTAATTTTACGGATGCGGCAACTTCAACTGAAGAACTTAACGAAACTTGTAAACAGCCATTAGAACAAGAAAAATCTCAAACCGAGCTATTAGAGAACTCTACCCATCATGTATGAAGATTTTTTTTTAATATTTATTTATATTTTTTATTCTTATTTATTTATTTTTCTCTATTTTTTTTTTAAACAGTATCAAGAGTATTTCTCTCTAGTTTATTAAATGCATCTTGAACACGTTCAATCAATATTATTAATAGCACCCTGTTCTAACTTTTCTTTGTTCTTCATATACTATTAGGTCATTCAATAAGTCCGTAGGATGACACATAGATGGCGTTACTAGAATTTTCCATATGATTTTTATTTAGTACTAACCTTCACACGATACGTGTATAAATTTGGCAGCAATCTGACTATTGATTCGTGAGTTATAGCATTTTGTGTGAAGCCACTTTTGTTATTGAAAAAAAAGTGAATTTCGAGTTTTAATAAAGCATTGCTTTTTGATGAAAAAAATACAGTGGAAACCAAACAATGGCTTGATAAACATTATCCGAACTCTGCTCCATCGAGACAAATGGTAGAGAAGTGGATTGCTGAATTTAAACGTGGTTGTACCAGCACAAATGATGCAGATCGCAGTGAACGCCCAAAAGAGGCTGTTATTCCAGAAAACATAAAAAAATACACAAATTGGTTATGAACGATTGCAAATTGAAGGTGCACGAGCTAGCTGACATTGTAAAGATATCAGATGGTAGTGTTTTTACCATTTTATACGAACATTTGGGATGCGAAAGCTCTGTGCAAAGTGGGTGCCGCGTGAGCTCACAGTCGACCAAAAACAACAACGAATCAATGCTTCAGGGGAGTGTTTGGCGCTGTTAAACCGCAATAAAATGGAATTCTATCCTCGATATGTGACAATGGATGAGACATGGCTTCACTATTACACACCAGAATCCAAAATAAGTCCAATGATGAAGTAATCGCTGAAACTGAGGCCTATTTTGACGAGAAAAAGAAATCGCACTATAAAAGTGGTATCGAAAAGTTGGAAAATCGCTATACTCGTTGTATCGCCCTCGAAGGCAACTATGTTGAATAATAAAATCGAGTTTTGTCAAAATTTTGTTTTTTTCTTACTTATCCTACGGACTTATTGAATGACCTGTTATAATAGCTGTTACAAGATACCATGACGTTGATCATTAGTCAATTGCTTCGATTTGGCATCTCTTCTTTGTAACTTCACGTAATTTGAGTTAAAATTTTAAATTTTGAAATTATATCGGTGACTATTTTATTTTTCTCAAAAAAAAACAACTAATTTTTGGTCTTCAAATTCCCAGCTTAATTCAAAACCCCCGTCTGTCAAATATGTTAAGATATTTAGTTATCAATGTAAACAATAACAATATAATGAGTATTGTCTGTTGGTTTCGAAACTCTAGATCAGTGTTCCGCAAACTTCTTGTGTTCAAGGTACACCTACCAAATCAAGAAATTTTAGAGCAGGCTTGTCTAACCCGCGGGCCGCGGGCCTCATGCGGCCCAAGATGGCTATCAGTATGGCCTGACAAAAAAAATCACAAACTTACAAACGTTATGAGATTGAGACTAAAAATCCCAGTGATATTACTAAAAACACAATATTTTTAACTTGCTATTAATTTATGACCTAAATAATGAATTTTTTAATTTAACACGTTATTTTGCAATGAGAAATTCATAAAGTGATTCTTAAATAATTGTATTTATTCAAGCATCTATTTTCAAGTATGAAGCACACAAAGAATGAAGCTAGATCCAAAATATTTGATGAGCATTTTGAGAACTCAATGAGAATTCCTTTGAGCCAAATATCGACGGATTAATGTCCCCCCAAAATAATGACAAACTTTTCACTGAAATTTTATGTTGCTGATTTGTCTCTTATTTTTATAATAAAAAAATTATAAAGTAACAAATCTTCATTTCTTAAGTATATTAAGTACATATTGTATTTTATGTGTGACCAAAAACAGCTCATATTCTTCCAATGTGGCCCAGGGAAACTAAAAGGCTGGACAACCCTGTTCTAGAGGTACCCCAAAGAAAAAAACCAATGTTTATTTAATATTTATTTATTGAAGGAGACAATAAAAGAGTGTCTTCTGCTGGAATTAAAAATTTTATTTAAAACGAGACTTAGTTTCGAGGGCTTTGCCCTCTTCATCAGTCTTTTACAATTGATTGATTCCTATGAATCAATTGAAATAGACTGATGAAGAGGGCAAAGCCCTCGAAACTATAGTCTCGTTATAAATAAAATTTTAATTCCAGCAGAAGACACACTCTTTTATTGTCTCCTTCAATATATAAAAATTCTGCTACCCTCGGCACAAAAACTTTCAATTTAATATTTATTTATTATTAAAATCAATATAATATGAAAAATTTAGTTGGTTCATGTCCATTTTAATAATAAATAATAGATTCACGGGTTTTATTTATAATATGAAAAGATGTTTATGTGTAGGTGTATTATCTTTACAAAACTTGACATTTTCCGCGGCACACCAAATAATGACTACGGTACACCAGTGTGCCGCGGCACACACTTTGCGGAACACTGCTCTAGATAATCTAAGATTTTCTTTCAAATGTATACCTTATTTTAGGACAGAGGGAGTATTTATTTTTATTTATATCTTTATTATTTTATTAATATTGGGTTGGTGCATAATTATTGCGGCTTTTTTTCAACAAATTTTTATTCAATAAAAACAATCAACATTTATTGTCGGATTGTTGTTGAGCAAGCTTTTTGAGACGACGAACGCTGGTCCCATGGGGTCGACATTGAAGTCTTCGGCTAACATTCTGTTTGTCAGGCTCTCGTCCTCTCCCACAACTGCCTGCTTGTCGAAATACAATGCCCTGACCTCTTCCTTCTTCATCTGTGAGTTTGAACTTTTTGAACCATCTTTTTTTGCTGATTGTTCCTTCGCTAAAAAGTTGCTTGAGATCGCGAAATGACACTATGCTGCATTCCAACCTTTCTCCAAGTGGTGGAGCAGAACATACCCAATATGGATATGATTTTTCATTAAAGAGAAGATTATTTTTATGAAAAAAATTAAACAAAACGCTAATTTTTAAAGAACAAAAAGCCGCAATAATTATCCACCAACGCAATACTTTTTTCTTTATTTATTTATATTATATTATTTATTTTCTTTATTATCTCTCTTTATTTATCTATTTTGTATTTTTAGTCAATCTCTTCAAATAAATCAATTCAATCGAATCTTTCATCTGAACATGAAGAATTATTAATAGAGAAAAAAAATCTACAAACCAATTATGATTTATTGAAAGATGATTATCGGAAATTGGTTTGCCAATTAAACCAGTTGCAAAATCGAGAAGAAATCAATCAAATGGAATCTCATTTAATTGCATTTATTATTATTATTATCATTTCCGTGCATAATGTGTATTAATTCGAAAGTTTATAATAGTAATTAAGCACAATTTTTTCGTGTGATTTTTTTATTTTTCAAATCAACGTTTCATCGACTTTTTCAGGGCTAAAAATACTAACATCACACATTCGTTTAAAATACATTATTTTCCTTTACCTCCGTTACCAATGAAAAACCATCAGAAACTTAAAACTAAAAAAAATTCGGCACATTCACATAAACAATTTTTCTCAAAGAGAAACAAAGAGGTTGTCCTCTGCTTCATGCAAATAAACATACACACATATACCGGGTAGTTTTTTATCTTGAGACAGTTTTATAACTCAAAAAACAAAAATTCAAATTCAAAATTCCCCTTATTGTATCGTTTCTTAGTCGAGCTTCGATATTAAGCAGCTCCGTCGCCAGTCCTTCTTCCTCTTTTTTCTGATTTTTAAAATCTCTCAAGTGTTCGCTTAATCGAATTTTCAGATTCCTTTCTGTTTTTCCTACATAGATCGTGTTACTCTCGGAAAAACAAAAGCTGTTCAATTAAACAATTTTTCTCCTAACAATAATTAGTACCTGGAACCACTGCACGGTAACTTTTTACTTCAGTTAAAAGCTATATATTAATATTATTTTTAATTTAAAATTCTGATAAAAATACAAATATATATAGTATATATGGACCCCCCCCCCGAACCCCCTCCCTATAAAACCCCGCACTTCGCCCCCCCCCCGGACCCGCACTGCACCCCATCTCCACCCCCCACCACTGCACCACACCTCCTGCACACCCAGCACCCAGTTTTTGCATATGTACAGTGGTTTTTATCAGAATTTTAAATTAAAAATAATATTAATATATGACTGTTAACTGAAGCAAAAAGTTGCCGAGCTGTTGTTTTTATAGCTAGTTATAATAATAAAAAAAATAATCGTATAGGATCTGAAATAAAAACATAAAATTAAATAAGATTTGATTCCAAGTTTTATAAAAAAAAAAGTCATTTCAACCACTTTGTTTGTAAACACACCTGTTTTGTTATGAATCCACCTGTTAATTTAAAAAAAAATCCCATTTTTAATATAATATATTAATATTAGCTATAAAGTATTCTTGGGTTTTAAAATTAAAAAAACCAATTAAAAATAAAAGATAATTGAAAAAAATGTAAACAATCTTTTTTATTGGGATTTTCATCTATAAATAATTACTTTAATTAAAAAAGATCAATTAAGATGAAATTTGTCGAGGTCCATACCTAGCCAGATCGTTTTCTAATCCTCAAACTTGTTAATAGAGTTGGTTTCATCAAAATCGGTAGAGCCGTTTTCAAAATAGAACAAATATACAAAAAAATAAATATATAAATATATATACAATTTTTGCTCGTTTAATAAGAGTAGATAGATAGATAGATAGATAGATAGATAGATATTAGATATTACAGTTTTAGAAATGATATAAACCGAATCAGACAACTCAGTTTTAAAACAATAGAACGGAATCATTTTCTTTAACCATCTTCACATATAGAAATACCAACACTAAAAAAACTCCGAAATCTTTGATATACGATTGTTTTTTTGTTTTTTTTAATTCTCTTCAACTTAAATTTCAGTTAAAATATGATGAAATGCAAGAATTGGATCCGGCGCAACAATTAGAACAAACTAAAATTCTCGCCCATTTAAGTTTGGTAGAGAATTGTCGAATTCTAGAAGTGTATTCACAAGAGATTGACACTTTAAAAGAAGAATTGGAATCAACGAAAAATCATTTGAACAAAGTATTAAGTGAACTAGAAAGTCAACCTAAAGGAGCGATTCAACAAGTGGAATCGTTGAAATTGAAATTGCTCCACAAAGAAACAGACTACGCTGTATTAAGGGAGATCTACAAGAAGTTAATACGGTACTTTAATCGTTATAAACGAGAAAATCCACCACTACAAGAAGTGAGTAATTCTAGCTTCATTAATACTCTTCTTCTTTTTTGTCTTAAATACTTAAACAATTTTTTTTATATTAAACTGATTATGAAATTATTTTGTATGTTCTTTTATCTAATGAGTTATTATTTTTTCCAGTTCAGCCATTCAATTCACATAATTTAATGTAAAGCTAAATAAATAAGCTTTAAAAATATATACATTTTATATAATTATATATCGGCTTAGCTATTTTTAAAAAAAAGGACTTTGTATGCGCGTTTAGGGGTTGGGTCGATTTAGCTGCACGGGAATGTAGTTCAGTTTGCTATTTACTTGCTTATTTTGTGGTTGAATTTATAAATTTATATATTTTCTATGCAGTATTGTGTTCTCAAACTTAAATAAAACATATTGAAAGGTATGATTTGTCTTTTTCAATAATAATTTTTTGACAAAATTATTTTTAATTTTAAAATCTGATTGTTAGTCTGCCGCCAAATTTTTAAAAGTGTGCCGCAATAAAAAAAAGGTTGAGAATCACTGCTCTAGGGGTTAATCAAATAAAAAGTGCTCATATAAGATAAAATATTTATTAACCGGTATAATATTCTATATACAGGTTTAAATGATAACTTTCACTCGAAGGGCGTTAATTATAAAGGCGTAATAGTAATATCGTAATCGTTAAGAGAGACTTCGTTATACGTTAAGCGGAAGGGGTGAATCTATCGTGTCGTTATACGTTTGAATCTGTTCGTTGTCTGGTTTCCAGTCAGTTTGCAGGTGCTTGACCATTACATCTCGTTACATTACAGATGAGCGTAATTAAAAAATTTCTTATTAAGATTTCAAACCAGGGAGATAGGGAGTGCCTGTAAGCTTAGAACTTAGGCGAGGAAATTGTCTCCTGAAGCGGGGGGAAGAAGAAGCTCGACCGCCATCTTGCATAGTTCAAAACATTGCCAAACATAAAGTTATCAAATGAGAAATACATGTTTAACAAAGAGCTAATACTCTCATATAAGCACGTTTTTCTTTAATATAAAATACAGTATATGTTCCTATTACTATTTTGTGTATATTCATCTTATTTTAATGTGAAATAATTTTAATTAATTTCAATTTTCTCTAGATATCTGTAAAAATCAAAAAACTATAATTTAAAATAGTTCTTTTATTAGTTTTTTATTTAGGTGACCTTATAAAATTTTGAAAATCGAAGGTAAAATGATATATATTTTAGTGTAGGACCATATAGAAATCTCAATGTTTTGAAAGATCCAAGATGGCGGACTGTGAGTCAGCGATGACGTAGGCAGGCGATACTTTTCTAGCCATATGCTCTCTCCCTATCTCCCTGTTTCAAACCTACATTTATATACAGGGTGACCATAAAATTCCCGGATTTTTTTAAATACTTCAACGGTATAAAAATACCGTACAAATAAATAAATCCACACAGCTAAACGAATAATAAGTTTTATTTAATCGATAACAATAGGACTAAACAAAAAAAATTTACAACATGTGCTCAATACGTCTTTTTGTTTTTAGATACAAAATGATGATTTAAATTGTGAAGAAGAGTTAAATCGAGACTTGGGAGAAGAAGAGGAAGAATTAGGAGAAGATGTAAAAGAAATGAAAGAAATAGACCGTTTGAATCGAATAATTACAGCATTGAATGTGAACACAGTGTGCCAATGGACTCAACATGTATACATGATGGAAGAATTGTATATAGAAAAAGAGAATTTAGAAAAACAACTTGCTCAAAAAGAAAAAGAATTGGAAAAATGTCGCGGCTCGTATTTAGAAACGAAAAAAGAATTATTAAAAAACGAAACTCACCAAGGCAGACTCGGGAATATGCATAAAAATGAATCGACAAAAATTTCAAGTTTAAAATTAGAATTAGCATCAATTGAAGATAAATTGAAAACGGAAAAGGAAATAAACGAGATGCTAGTAAAAGAATTGGAAAAGAACAAACATGATGACAAGTGTGATAATTGTGACAAATGTAAAGATCAGATATTCCATATGACATTGGAAAGACGAGAATTAGAAAGAAAGTGTAACAAAATCGAAGAGGAATCCTGTACGTTACGTCAACAGCTCGACATACTAGAAAGCAATAGAAAACATTTAGAAAATAGAGTAAGTAGACTTATTTCAATAAATATTAATTATTTTTTTTTTTTAGGAAAATATTTTTTCCAGAAAGAGAAATATGGCATATACTAGTATACCGGGTGAGTTTTTTTGATCTTGAGACAGTCTTATAACTCAAAAACAGTGCATTTTATGAAAAAAAGTTTCAAATAAAAGTTTATTTATATCAAGGGGGAAACTTAACTACATTATTGTTTCTCGACCTAGAACAAGCTTTCAAGGGTATTTCCTGGTCAAGTTTTGTTTTTTAAATGGAAACCTATATTTTTCTGTACATATTCTGAATCTACAAAAAAAAAACTGAACAACTTTCATTAGAACTATTTTTTTTTATACGACATCAAATAATAAAAATAATAAATAATTAGATCTCAAAAAAATTATAATAATTATTTCTAACAATCATTCAACTTTAAAGCAATTTGAACCGCGAAAGTTAAATAATATGATAAATAATTTCTTATGTTAATTCTACATTAAGTAAATTATTTTATTATTTTTAGATTTTATTTGAAAAGGAAAAATAAATAGAGCATCCGACGGGTTTCGAACCCGTGTCTCTCTCCTTTGCGCGAAGAGCGGCTTATCCAACTAGCCCACGGACCCTCCTGCCGAATAAGCTCTTAGGATCTATTTATTTTTCCTTTTCAAATAAAATCTAAAAATAATAAAATAATTTACTTAATGTAGAATTAACATAAGAAATTATTTATCATATTATTTAACTTTCGCGGTTCAAATTGCTTTAATAAAATAATTAAAACTTTCAGTTTAAAAATCAATTTGTCTAAAAATCATTCAACTTAATTATCAAATAATAATGATCAAATATTTAATTATTAAATAAATAATTTAATAATTTTGCGACACTTTTCTATGACATTCTAGAGTGTGAATTCCAGTTCCAATTTCGTTATTTTGGCCTGTTTTAGTTTCTTCGTAGCCTTTATATTTCTTGTTTTTTTGCAACACGATAAAATGAAGCTTAGGAGGGTGTATCCCTGTCAGGAAAACGCTCCACATTCATTTCAATAGCAGCCCCATAATAATACTTCTTCAACATTCACCTCATAAATTTAGGCCATTTCAATTCTCTCTTCAACAAAAAATGCCCCATTTTTATTATGGAAATACAACTATCTACTGGATTGACACGAGAAATAAACTTTTCTAAACTCCAACTTAAACAGAAAATAATCTCTTAAATCTGAGTATAATGAAGTTTTAATATCATTGTAAACTCTTTTATTTTCATTGTTGTGACTTTTCTATTTAATCATTATTATTTGATAATTAAGTTAAATAATTGTTAAAAATAATTATTAAGAATTTTTTGTGGACTAATTGATTTAATATTTTTTTTATTTGATGTCGTATAAAAAATAGTTCTAATAAAAGTTGTTCAGTTTTTTTTCTAGATTAAGAATATGTACAGAAACATATAGGTTTCTATTTAAAAATCAGAAGTTGACCTCGAAATACCCTTGAAAGCTTGTTCTAGGTCGACAAACAATAGCGTAGTTTAGTTTCCCCTCTGATATAAATAAACTTTTATTTGAAACTTTTTTTATATATTGCACTGTTTTTGAGTTATAATAAGACTGTCTCAAGATAAAAAAACTAACCCGGTATATAAGAATTGCTCATTTAATTATAATAAGATAAGATATATCTGATCGACTAATACCACCTTTTGTTTTTTTTAGACAACACACAATGACTGTGAAAAGAAAATCTCCGATTTAGAAAATCGTAATAAATTATTAGTAAATGTGTGTAAAATTCGCCAAAATAAAATTTGTGAATTGCAAGATATAATAAGTAGTAATGAATAGATTGAAAATAATATTATCAAGTTTTCTGTCAGCCAGCGATGGATGGATGTTCTTCCTATGGGATAACAGCGATATTTGTTATTGCCGTTATTCCTTCTTCTTGTAAATAATAATTTATTGTTAAATCACTCACTCTTTGGTAATATAAATAGTATTTGCTTGCTGATTCGCTATCTGGCGGATTATATTTATTTGAATCACTTTTTGTACAAAGTCATGGGGAATTTCCTCAACGGGGGGTAAAACATAACTATCTATAAATATGGAAAAATATAAAAATAATAACAATAATAATATTTTTTTAATACAAAAGAAGAAGAATAAATACGTTGTATATTTAAAAAGTTGGATAAAAACAATATTTCTCCACTTAAAACATATTTCTCATTTCTATAGCTACCTATCAATTTATCTAATAAGTACTGGGTGTATTCCGGTCCTTGCAAGTTTCAGACACAGGCCATCGGGCCAAACATATCGAAGGCGCTTGAGAGATCATGTCAGACAAATACTGGACTTTTTTTTTATAATATTGATACAAGAAGAAGTTGCACCAAGAAGGTACAACCTCTGTAGTCCGTGGTGGACCCTTGTATCGTGAAGATATGAAGAGATTTAGGGATTGGGTAGGACTGGAAGGTATCTGTGGATGCTGTTCTTGAAAGATTGAAGGTTCTAAGTTGCTGGAAAGACGGTCGGTCCCTCGATTCAATGCATATTCTGCTTGTAATTCTTGTATATATTTCTCTCTCATTTCTTCTTCGTCTCTATGACCATTTTCTAATTGTTCATTTTTCTTTTCTAAATTAAATAAATGATTTTTTAAATTTTCAATTGTTTTTTCATTTTCCATTTTTTCCAATTCTAACATAGATGTCATCATTGGGATTTCAGTTCCATAACTTATTAATGTAATTTTTGTTTTTCAGAGGATGAGGAACAAAATGAGTGTTTATTTACGACTTATCAATTGCAACGTTTCACTACTTTATTGCAGCTTCTTCAGGCTCATGATAAATAAAGCTCTAAACACTTTGTCAATTTTTTAAGCTCTGCCATTATTACACATATAGACATTCGAATACATTTCCATTTCATCATCAACAACTCAAAACAAAGTGTTTAGAGCTTTATTTATCAAGAGCATGAAGAGGCTGCAATAAAGTATCGAAACGTTGCAATTGATAAGTCGTAAATAAACACTTATTTTGTTCCTCATCCTCTGAAAAACAAAAATTACATCTAACATAGATATTCAATCATTATAACTGGATACATACGTTCATCTTATAAAAGCTCTTATTTGAGACATTAGACAAATAATAGCGTAGTTTAGTTTCTCCCTGATATAAATAAACTTTTTTTCATATAATGCATTGTTTTTGAGTTATAAGACTGTCTCAAGATAAAAAAAAACTCGCCCGGTATACACTCAGCGTCAAAATTAACCGCCCACCTAAGTTTTCTTACATGTTTTACAATTAAACAAATGTTCACTTAATTTATTTATTTTAGACGGTTCCGTTGGCTGACTCCAACCAAACCGTCTATAAACCAGCCCAAAAAGGAGCTATACGAACCCAACCGAGCCGAACTGAATATATATTAACCGAACCTCCGAATGTTAAGTCCGGACGGGGTGTATTTTGGTCTCCCATTTTTTTTTCTAATCAAACACACATTGAAAACCGAACCGCCAATCGTCGGGCGGGGTGTTTTTGAGGCTCCCATTTTTTCCTAATCAAACATACATTAAAAACCGAACAGCCAATCGTCGGATAAAAATAATAGTGAAAAAAGCACCTTGGACTCTTGTATTTCAGTGAAGAAAAAAAATGAGGGCATCTGATTTTCGGTTCAGCCAAAAAGTATTGCTGTATAAAAACAGTGTCAATTGAAAAAGTATGTTTAATGAGACTCTTATATGAACTATATATTTTCAAATGAGCGATTTTAATTCCCGCTCTCTTTTGGGTAATGGTGCGCCACTGGTGGGAGAACACTGATGACAACGAACCTGGCGGTGAGAAAACATAACATTACTCAGACCTTCAGCTTTGTCTGAGCCTAAATTTCTTCACATGTGTTTATTTTTTATCTCTTAATAAGTTTAAGATATTAACCAATTATTATTACTATAATAATGACTTTTAATCAATTCTATTGAATATATATTGACGTAAAATATTTTTCCTTAATATTTTAAAATAGATGATTATTGTTTGTTTGATTAAATATTGTGTGTATTTAAATTTGCCTCTTTTTTAACTAGTGACTTTTATTTTTTTCCCTAGTTATTTTTTTTCTCATGTTGTAGTTCTTGCATTTGTTCATAAGATAACTATCCATTTCATTAAAAGTAAATTTTCTTATGTGTTTATTTTATATCTCTTATTAAGTTTAAGGATTTTCATAGGAAGTGTTTGCTTTTTTCGAGAAGACTAGTGCTCTTAGAATATGGAAGAAATGACGTTGAAGTGATTAAGTTTAAGATATTAACCAATATCCAAATATTATTACTATAATAATGACTTTTAATCAATTCTATTCTTTTAGGTAATGTATATTTAATTAACTTTTTTGAGAAAGGAAAGTTTCCTTAGTAACTAATTAATATTTTTGTCTTTTTTGTGTATCAATCATTTAATTATGTACATATTTACAATTCTTATGATTAAATTTAAACAAGGTTAAATTTCTGAAAATAGCCTCGACTGCTATTCTCCCTTTTAGGCTAGGCTTTATTTAACAATAATTCCAAAAACATGATAAATAGATTTATAAATAAATAAATCTTTATTACTCGACCTGCTTAGAGGCCCAAGTCCTCGGTGGCTAGGTCAACAAAACATCAATACAAATTAACTACAGAAATTAATACACATCAAATACAAATCAATAAAAAGAAATTAACAATTAACAAACAAGAAAAAGAAAAGATTTATAAACAACACAATAGAAATAAACAATTTTAATTCGTTACTAACCAAACATTCTTTTCTCACGTATATTCTTCTCTTACATCTTCTTAATATATATAAATCTCGTGTCACAATGTATGTTCTCAATGGACTCCTAAACCACTGAACCGATTATAATAAAATTCGCACACCATGTGCAGTTCGATCCAACTTGAGAAATAGGATAGTTTAAATCTCAAATTATAGTCGCAATTTTAATTTATTGCTAATTATTTGTCTGTTATTATTTGACAGTCATTTGACTCCAAATGATTCTAACAGATGTCGATACCTTTCGACTGGGTTGAGTAAGTAATCAATAGATGGCGCTGCTATGGTAAATCTACGAACGTGTCATATAAGCTACATTTTAACAGCATAATTACCACGTGTTGTTGACGCTATAAAATTAATTAAATTTATTTTGTAGTGAACGAAATACCGTATAATTCAATTATTTCCACTTTTTAAATTTTTGGTGTTAGCATAGCCGGCCACGTGTTACTTAGACTGAAGTGTAAATTGCATTCATATTATAATGAAGATAATACAGTTAAATTAAACCTGTTTTTTACTTATTTGTGCTTCATTGATCAAAACTTTATAATTTAATAATTATTTGAATCATGAATGGCTCAGTCAACGGGCGATTTTGGCAGCCAAAAACGTTGATGTTGACGAAATTAACTTCAGATACAACAGTTGTTACCAGGCGATCTGATGTCTTTTAAATCAATCGATACTGTTGTTGATGAAAATGAAAGTATAAATTTTCCGATTGAATTTTTAAATTCATTAGATATCCCTGGAATGCCACCACATAATCTTCGATTAAAGTAATTATTAAGATGTTAAAGTAGGAAATAAGGACTATATCTTTTATGCAGATTATTTATATTTTATTGCCTAATTATCTGCATAAAAGATATAGTCCTTATTTCCCTATAATAACTTTAATAATTTAATCGATGGACATAAATAGTCAAAATAATTATATATAATACTAATATAAAAAAATCTATTATTTTAGAAATCGTTTCTCGTTTTTATTAAATAAAAAAAATATATTTAAATTGATAAAATGTTGAAAGAAAATGGCTTCCCAGAAAAAATAAAATGTATGGTATAATTCTATACTATATTACTATACAAGAAGAAATAAAGGCATGGAAGAAACAACGACTGCAAATGAAAATGTTTTAGTTAAAACGTATTCAAGAATTCGAGACGCAAATTTCAAAGGTTAGTTAAGGAAAATACAATTTCATTTTTTTTTTTTTTAAATCAATATAATAATAAACAAAAAGCTTCAAAACATGACATTTTTTTTATAAATTTTTATTTATCTTAAACAATTATTTACACAATTGTCAAAAGATTTGTTATTTCACATACTTAAGGCACACTTTAGGAAAATATTTAACAAAACAGTCTTATAACTCAATAACAGTGGAAATTTTATTATTTTTTTTATTAATTCATTATATGGAAAAAAGTTTATTTATATCAAGGGGAAATTAAACTACACTATTGTTTGTTGTCGTAGAACAAGCTTTCAAGGGTATTTCGAGGTCAAGTTCTGCTGTTTTTTAAATGGAACCCTATATTTTTCTATACGTGTACATAATCTGCAAAAAACTGAACAACTTTCATAAGAACTATTTTTTTATACGACATCAAATAAACAAAGTGATTAATCAATTAGATCTCAAAAAAAATCTTAATAATTTTAACAATCATTCAACTTAATTATAAAATAATTAATTATTAAATAAATATTTATTAAATCGAAAAGTCACAACAATGAAAATAATTGTTTATAATGTTTTTAATATTTATTATACTACAGATTTAAGAGATTATTTTCTACTTAATAGAACTATTTAAAATTCTTGAGTTTAAAAAAGTTTATTTCTCGTGTCAATCCAGTAGATAGTTATTATATATATTGTATTACTATAATAAAAATGGAGCATTTTTTGTTGAAGACAAAATTGAAATTATGTTAATGGGGCTGCCATTGAAATGGATGCCAAGCGTTTTCCTAATAGGAATACACGTGCTGTAAATCTGTTTAAAAGAAAAAAAAAAACTGGAAATGTAAAGGCTTGGAAGAAACTGAAACAGGCCAAAATAAGGAAATTGGAACTGGAATTCATCCAGAAGACTTGAAATACACTCTGGAATGTCACAGAACAATATTGCAAAATTATTAAATTATTTTTTTAATTATTTAATCATTATTATTTGATAATTAAGTTAAATAATTATGATTCTTTTTGATATCTAATTGATTCATGTATTTTGTTTATTTGATGTCCTATCAAAAAATAGTTCTAATGAAAGTTGTTCAGCTTTTTTTGTAGATTGAGTAGACCTGTAGAAAAATATAGGTTTCTATTTAAAAAACAGAACTTGGCCTTGAAATACCCTTGAAAGCTTGTTCCAGGTCGACTAAACAAAAGCCTAGTTTAGTTTCCCCCTCGATATAAATAAACTTTTATTTGAAACTTTTTTTTATATAATGCATTGTTTTTGAGTTATAAGACTGTCCAAAAATAAAAAAACTCACCCGGTATATACAATAATAAGATTAATATTATCCAAATGGAATAATTAATATAATTTGTTAAATAAATGGTTCAAATGTTTTTCTTCATTATTATCAACGTTGAGCATTTGTTTCATTTCTTGATTTTTCTGATTGTTTGTTTGGTTGTATGTAGTAGTGTCTAACGGCATATTTGTGGATTTCTTCTGTGACTGCATCGAGGTGTGAATCTCGGTGCGAGTCACTCATTCTGATGTACCAAGGTGCATTTACAATACTTCTTAACTTTATTTTGAAATTTTTGTATAATTTCTATATTGGATTTTTTCTACAGCCCCATAATTAAATCCCGTATGTTCACACGGGTTTCAAAATTTGCCTATAAATTAAAATTTTATTTCTCACAGACAGCTCTGAATTGCGTCCAAGCGGCCAGTAAAGTTATCGAAATTCAATGTTTAGTTCTTGTTTTTTTATCTTTACGTCTTCTTTCTACTTTAGTTTTGCATACCTAGATACTTAGCTGTATTGGCATAAGGTATTCATTCTTTGGTGATTAATTTGGATAGGAATAGTAACTATTTTTGATACGAGCTCTTCGTGCGTGCCTTCGGCACGCCCTCCGGGCTGGTGCCCTGGCGGGCAGCGTCTCTAGTCCAAAAATTTTATTCCTTTTAAAAAACCACACTCCAAATGCATAAATTCATAAACTACCGAAAATGTAACGTCTCTCTAAAAGTTTCGCCTCTTAACTTTTGAGTGGCGAGAAGAGAGGCAATAATGATCAATATATTTAATGCTTCTTAATTTAGAAATGAATTGGATGAAATGTGCAATGTGTCTCGACACAAAGTCCAAATCAAAAAATATATAGTTTTAGTAAGAGAAATCAAGATACAACACTAATCGTTGCAATGATGTAATCGTCTTAGATCTGATGACCGTAGTTCAGAGTTCGTCGGCGGAGTTCGCGATTCTAGGCAAGAGCATAATTTTTAGAGAAATTTCTCCGTAATGTTGTTACAAATTAATCTAGACAAATATTATTTTTGATATGGGTTGACTTTATTTCATTGAGCTTTATTGGCCATCGTTTGGTCCATTCGTTGATTTTGTTTCTGACACTTTCTAGCTTAGTTGTAACTTGATAAACATTTTCATCGACTGCTGTTTCATCAGCAAATGTAGCAGCTTTCTCATCAAGTGGAATGTCATTTGGAAATAACAAATATTGGGTTGGACCAATTTTGTGTCATTTGAAAAACAATACTAGACCTGAGATTTAAAATATCTCTTCCTTAATCAGAGTAGAAGCTTTAAAAACCATTTCTAAAGGAATATAGAAGTTTAATACTGAGTGTTTTTAATTCTCCCAAAATAATCAAAATTTCAGCTAATCCTTATAATAATTCAAAGAAAATCAGCAATATAAAATTAACTTGATTCTAATCTGTCTTCACAAATTCCTAGCTCCAATGGAATGGACCCTTTGCTAAGCAAGCTAGCACAAGTTTGCCACTATTCAAGTCAGCCAAACATTTTCAATTTTTTCCTTCATTGTGTTGAAAAATGTCTGAAAAATCATTTCTGAACAGGATTTTTTCTCTATGTGGTTCTGATATGTCAGAATTTATAAGACCAACAATGCCTTTAAAAGATTTAGCTGTCTTATTATTTTAGCTTTATTTAGTAATTTTTTTTATTTAATTTATTTTATAACCTTTCTAGAAAAAAATATTTATTTCGATCGTATCAATTTTGCCCACATGATTCGGGGGCCTCTTCAAAACTATTCCAAAGGTACTAAGCCTCTGGCAACATTTTCTTCCATCAATATCTTTAAAAAAATAATATGATAAAAATATGTACATTTTGATAATAACCTTCTTTTAAAAATAAGGAAAAATAAATTGAGCATCTAAATGTAGAATTAACATAAGAAATTATTGATCATATTATTTAACTTTCGCAGTTCAAATTGTTTTAAGAAAAAATTAAAATTAAAAGTTTAAAAGTTAATTTGTCTAAAAACATAAGTAACTATACTATATAATAGAAAAGCAGCGAAAGCGGAAAAATGACATTCAATCTAAAGAGCTTATCAGGCGGGAGGATCCGTGGCTAAGTTGGTAAGCCGCCCTTCGCGTAAATGAGAGAGACACGGGTTCGAGTCCCGTCGAGATGTCAATTTATTCTTTCCTTTCAAAAAATCAAATAATAATAAAATAATTTTCAAATGTATGAATTAGACCACTGTAAGAAATTATTGGATCATATTATTTAACTTCGCACGCAGCTCAAATTGTTTAAGAAAAATTAAATCTAAAAGTTTAAAAGTTAATTTGTCTATTCTGAATCCACCTACCTACCTAATTATTCAACTAACCTGGAACACAATTTTGACTTTTCCAATCCCACAATATTCGATAAAGAACCGAAATTTTAAAGAAAAAAAAAGCAATTTTAGAAATGATCGAAAATTCAAAAACAAAACATCAGATATGGATTCTGTTTTTCTAATATTTATCATCAATTTTTCAGATCGGAATTCCCATCCAGGGGCCAAGAGTTGCAGCGATTATCGGACTATTAGCCTGATGAGTCAGCTTCTGAAAGTATTTCTAAAAATAATACATAAAAGAACAAGTATATACTTATGTCGTGTGAAAAACTTGGATTTCGAAACGCTCTTGGTACGAGAGATGCTTTGTACAGTTATATTTGCGGATAATTTCAGCTATCTACAACACCTTATAGATCGAATTGATAAAATAAGCGACTCTTATGGTCTAAGAATAAATAAAAATAAAACTAAATTAATGATCATAAGCAAAGCGCAAAAGAGGAATTGTCAGATTATAATCAATGGCAATAAAATAGAAAGAGTCTACAAATATATCTAGCCATTAATATTAAAGAATACTGGGGACTTTTCTCAAGAGATAAAGTGTCTTAGAGAGAAAGCATTTAACAAAATAAAATATATCTTTACAATCAGAGATTTCACAATATTAACAAATAATAAATAGATTCCTGTGATGTTATGTATTCCCGGTTCTTCTTTATGTTGTTGAGCCCTGGACCTTAACAGAGGCATCTATAAAGAAACTTGGGGCTTTGGAAATGTGGCTCTATAGAAGAATATTGAAAGTGAAATGGACGGGTAAAATATCGAACGTCAAATTCGTACAACACAGACTAGCAAACTTGAATATCTCGGCCACCTAATGAGAAACCCCCAGCGATATCATCTGAGCTACAAGTTGTTCTCCAGGGGAAAGTCATGGCAAGGATATCCTGGATGAAGAATCTTCGAATCTGGTTCTTCAATCAACAAAATAATGATATCCAAGATGATTGCTGACATCAGCCCGGATAACCACTTAAAGAAGATCATAAACTTTTAGAAAAAATATAATTTTTCATATACTACTTATATTTTTTATTTTTATTCAAGGTAATTTTATCTCCAAGACTTTCTATATCATTAATGTCTATTTATGAAATATTTTTTTTTTTATAATTGCTTTATTATTTATTCACGAGCTTTTCGTGCGTGCCTTCGGCACGCCCTCCAAGCTCGGCCCTCCGGTCTGGTGCCCTGGCGGGCAGCGTCTCGGTCCAAAAATTTTATTCCTCTTAAAAAACCACACTCCAAATGTATACCGGTAAACTATCGAAAATTACGCATCGTCTCTTAAAGTTTCGCCTCTTTAACTTTTGAGTGCGGGGTGAGGAGAGAGAGGAATAATGATCAATATATTTAATGTTTCTAATTTAAAATGAATTCGGAGTCTCTCATTTCAAAATTCGAGTCCAAATTAGAAATTAGAATTTCAAATTTACCTAGTTAATAGAAAATCGATTGGAGCCATCAATTTAAAAATCCTACGCTGACAATTATATTTCAAATTTGCCTCGTTCGTTAATATATATTTAATGTTTGCCCAATTTAAAATCATATTGGTTGTTTTTGCAAGCTTTTTCATTCAGGAGTTCAAATGATTACAATATTATCTCGAACACGTATCCAAATCAAATCAATAAATATCTAGTTTTAGTAAGAGAAATCAAGATCTAAATATTAATGTTGCAGCAAATGGTGTAATCACTTCGAGCAAATGCCCGCGGATTCAAGAGTTCGTCGGTTCGATTCTAGACAAGAGCGTAATTTCTCCTTTAGAGAAATTTCTCTAAGCGTTGTTAAGCAAATCAATCTGGACAACATATACCAGTATGCCTAAGTTAACTGGAGAGTGCGCGATAGCCAATGGTGCCATAGTAATAAAACTCCCAATCCTGGAAAACGTTTCGGCTTTTTAATTCAATAATGCCACCATCAGTTCCTGAGAGAGTATGATGGCATTATTGAATTAAAGCCGAAAACGTTTTCCATAATTGGGAGTTTTTTATTCAGCAGGAGGCTACCCATTGGCGAGTCCTCTCCATTACTTAATTATATACATATACAGCCATCAAATTGTATCAACTTTATTATTTATTCATTGATAAAGGGAAAATTTCTATATAGATAGGAAACTGCATGCAATATTCGAAATCAAAATATCTTAATTTATTAATAGAAGAAAACTTCTCTTATCCCTATATTTATCGAAAATGTCATCAGATGATAATTATTCAAGTCACCTTACGAAATAAACTAAAATATCTCGAAGTAAAAAAGCTTGCTGACGTATGGATTCGGAATCATCTGAATATCATTTTATTTTTCCTTTTATGAATTAATAATATAATCGGCCACTCTTGGTAAAACAAAATCTTTTCAAATAAAGATAATAATGTTAATTGAAATTGTTGAGATTCGGATCTTCTGCGGCTCATATAACTCAATTGTCTGATGGTTTTGAAATTAGGAGAACAAACATATCAATCAATCCCTCCTCGTTAAAATACAGTACCTGGAGCCACCGAGCGATGCTCGGCAACTGTTTGTTATATATTAATATTATTTTTAATAATTTTAAATCCCGCACTTCGCCCCACATCCGGAACCCCCACCAAGGAACCTCACCTCCAGCACCCCCAACCCCGAACCCAGTTTTTGCATTTCTAATTTTCTAGTGGCCCACAGATTATGTGTATATAGGTATATAAATAAATTCCTTATAATTATTTTTTTAATTAAATAACAATTTATCGAGTTTTATAATTAATTAAATTGACAAATTCTAATATATAAAAATATTTCTTATGAACTGTTTGTGGGATTTAAAACTCGCTTTATAATCAATTAAATTGCTTACTTTTAATATATATATAATATTTGGTATAAAGTATTAGTGGGTTTTAAAATTAAAAAACCAATTATTAAATAAAAGATAATTGAAAAAATGTAAACAAACTTGTTTGTTGACATTTTCATCTATCAATAATTACTATAATTAAGAAAAGATGAAATTTGAATAGGTCCAGACCTGGCCAGATCGTTTTCTCATCCTCAAAACTTGTTAATAGAGTTGGTTTCATCAAAATCGTTAGAGCCGTTTTCAAAATAGAAAAAAATACAAACAAATCTATATATATATAAATATACAATTTTTGCTCGTTTCAATAAGAGTAGATAGATAGATTAATTAATAGTATACAATCAAAGTTAAAATTTCAAATTAAAACCAATTAAGATAGTCATGTATATTATATATTTGCAATTCTCTTGATTAAATTGAAACAAGATTAAATTTCTAAAAATAGGCTCAGCTGCTATTCTCCTTTTTAGGCTAGGCTTTATTTAACAACAATTGCAAATACATGATAAATAGATTTATAAATAAACAATATTAATTCGTTACTAAGGAAATATTCTTTTCTCACATTAAATTAAGACAATCTCAATTGCCTGTTGTTCCATCAAATATAATTTCAAAACCATCACCCAATTGACTTATATAATGAGCCAGCCGCTGAAGAAGTCAAAATAAAATGACGAAACCTTTGGGACATTAAAGATTAATATTTGTATCT
>JALMQS010000128.1:16907582-17032662 GCA_024734495.1 Forficula auricularia
GTCGACTGGAAATCGACTGTGTGTGCCTAGCCTAAGTTTACAAAATTGATTGCTTTCCTAAAATTTCAGAAAAGTGGTTAATTTAGAAAAAAAAAATTAATTTTAGAAAAATGATCGAAATTTTAAACATCAAAAATTTAATTAATTAAAATACATATCGTCGCCTTAGAGTGTAAACCTGCTAACTCACAACAAGGAAATTTTACAGGGCAGAGAATAAACAATCAAAATTTAATATTGTTGTTATGGATAGAAACTATTTTTCACATTTTTTTTTCGACAACTTACGATCGTAATTTTAAGTAGCAGTTTTACTTGGACGATGCTGCATTTCTATTTCTTTCGAACGGTATTAATATCTCATATATGATAGAAAATGAATTTAGCAAGTTTACACTCTAAGCCGACGATATATGGATTGATTTTCTATTATAAATTTATATATTTATCTCACAAATGACTCAAAACGATTTTGATTATACAAACTTTATTAACCATTTTCGAGGGCAAGAAAGCAATATAACCAGTTCTCAACTTTAGAAAAAATCATTTCGGTAGATTTTTTAATAAATTTTCATCCAACAAATTCTAAGTTTGGGTTCTTATAAGATTTCATTTCTTTTAAAGACCTTGGAGAGCTTTGCTAAGACACTTTTAACCAACTTATCAATTCGACAATATATTGTATTTTTTCTCCCGAAACGTTTGAATTATTAATAAACGTTTTATGATCGTTTTTACTAAGAACTATATTTAAAATAAAAAATAAACAAGAATTTAAGATTGACGTAATTTTTGGAGACGGACTGATAAGTGAATTGACTGGATATTGATATATTATATAACCAAGTCCCAATTTCGGGAAAAAATATTTTGATATGTTTTTTAATTAAACTAATTATTAACATGGGGTTGAATCAAAATAAATCATGTGGTTGATCAAAGAAACACAATAAATAAAAATAAAAAAATTACCGAACGAAGATCCAGGTGCTGATAACTTATATGTAGAAGTGAATCGAACCCGCCCAGCAAGCAAATCTGGTACTTCTATTACCAGGAAAGGAGGATGTGGCTCCTTCAACATTTAATTTATCATCCAAGATTGTCTTACTTTATCATACAGAGTATGATAAAATAATTTTTCTAATCGTACCTGTTATTTTGAGTTTCAATAATTATGATATTGAAAAAATGAGCTTTTTTGAAATTTCAGACACGTAACGGTTCTTTATTACTATTTATTAATATATCCTCATAATCTAAATATACATTTTAATTATCACTTGTATATGTCTTGACAATGAATTATTTGTACCTTGTGTTCCCTTTTCATTATTTATTATTTTTTCAAGGAATGTTTTGCCATTTTTTATCTGAATAAATGCTTTCCCGAAAAATTCATTATTTTTATTCACTTAAACCCTGAAAAATATTTATTTTTTCTTACTTTAACGTTTAACCCATATTTAAGATAATTTTCAATAAATAAATCGAACAAGCGCTTTCGCCAACTCTTTTATCCCTATGACCTCCAGAGACTGGAACTCGCTCCCAGCCACCGTCTTTTCCGAAACTTATAACCTTCAGATGTTTAAGACCCGTATCCACAGATACCTTCGACTCAGCCAATAAAATCTCCTCTTCTTCTTTTCACGATGGAGGGGCCAACCAAGGCCTTTAGGGGATGCACATTTTTGGTGTAACTCCTCTCATCATTTTCATTAAAAAAAAAATGAAAATACTATTGTCATGTTTAATTCAATGAATTATTAATATTTATTTATTTTTTCTAATATTAAATATATCAAGAAAACCACAAACGAATTATAATAATAAATAAATAAAAATCTAATTTAAACGACCGGTTACTTGCCTGCATATCTTAGAACATGTGCTTTTTGAAATACAGATACACTATATGCCGAAAAAGTTTAAAATATTTTTTTATCAGTTGATTTTTCATAAATAAATCTGGTTTCTAAAAAAAGTTTTTATATAGGTAAATATATATTTGATTCGTCATTAAATTCTTTATTTATTAAGTAAATCTAGTGTTAATTTGTATTGTTTTGAGAAGTCTAGACAAGTAGACACCGTGAAAATGATGTTGCCTTAATAATTTATTTATTTTCGCAAAATAAGCGTCAAGTTTTAATTGTTCAATTGCTTATGGTTGGTTAATCGTTGGAGTTCAAAGCATTTAAACTTTTCATGCTGTTAGGAAAGGCCATGGACCATTCATGCTGTGGAAGACCGCGCACTGCCAACCACAGGGTCTAACTTCCTATAAAGTTCATGATTTGTCAGCCCAAAGCAAAACTCTTTGTCGAGAAATCAGGGCTGTGGAGTCGGAGTCTGTCGGAATTTCTGGCTCGAGGAGACGGAGTCGGGGAAAAATGTGTCGACTCCGTAGAAAATTTTTTCAAGATTAATATTGGAATTTGGCTAAATGCTGTCTCAGGTAAATGAATAAGATTTCATTTCGATTTACAAATTTACCTATGCCATATGCTTTTCAGAAAAATTTGAATAGTTTAGTTTGGACAATTGACAAAGAGTGTGGTTTAAATTGAAAGTTTCTTTTTGCCGAGAGTAGCAGAATTTTTATAAATTAAAGGAGACAATAAAAGAGTGGTTTATTTTTATAAAGTTTCTTATGCTATTCAATATAAATATATTAAACAAAAATACTCCTTTACAATTAAGGATGAGTTGATGTTGTGTTTCTTAGAAAATAAAATATTTAGAAAAGTTTTAATAAAGCTCAATATATTTTGGATTATTGACCTATGTTTAGGAGTACATAATACTGAATGACAAAAGATGAAATAAGACGTTTCGGCCTAAATTTTATTGACCATCCTCGGTTACAGAGTATTGGAAACATATACACATATTAAAATATATAGATACATGTGATCGAATTTATTATTACAATATATTTATGATTTCCAATAAATTTGGATGGCTCAATAAAATTCATACAGAAACGTCTTATTCTGGAAGTTTTATTGAACCCGGTGCATCCCACTTTGGCTGATATCTCCATCAACCCAGTGCAAAAGATGAAATATTGTGAAATATATATAGTTTTATCACCTCCCTTCCAGAGTTCAGAGTACGGTACCCCTCCTATAAGTGCCTCTGAACCATAAAATGACTTGGTAGTTAATTTTACCAGAGAAGGGAGACGGAGTCGGTCTTCTAAAATTATCGAGTGTTTTTTACCGACTCCTACGAGAAAGGCATCAAAATCAACGTCAACAACTGCGCCAATGATAATTTGGAGGCCTTAGTGATCACCTGAACTTAACAAAACTATCCTTGCCGTTAGTGGATCATTGAGCAGGATTCAACGCCGGCTCATTGAGCAAAAACCACACAAGACTCAGACAAGGCTCATTTTCAGAACGTAATCAAGAATGGCGGCCCTACTTACATTTATATCATAAAAAATATGGTTCGTTTCTTCATACGTTTCTGGTTTCGCATTGGAGAGCCCTTTTTTAATAATAAATCAATGTACCATGTTTCTTTTAACATTTTTGGAATTTAATTTTCTAATTATCCTTTTGTTCCTTTTTTGTTTATTGCCCAGACCATGTTCTTTCTGCGAGTCCTTAATACCGGAATTGCAAAATCATTTGGCTTTGGAACACGGCAAAGAGGACCCGACCTTGCCTAGCACGACAATTATAATTCGTTTAAACTCTTTACAAACAAATAAAATATCTTCAAAGCCGAAAAATCGACGCCCACGCAAACAGCTTGTAGTCGTAAAACAAGAGATTTCTGATATCGAATCTGACGATTCCAATTCCAAAAATGTGAACCAACAGAAAAGGGGAACCAGGCAGCGCATACGCAAATTTGAAAAATGTCCTGAATGTGGAGTTGAGATTTCTCGTATCTGGATGCCCTGTCACCTTCGAATTCACTCAGGCGAAAAACCCTTCATTTGTCATATTTGTGGTCGCCAATTTCGAGTCTCTACCCAACTACGGCGCCATATCCGAGAGATCCATGAGGGAATCAAAGTAAGGACTTGTTTTTATTTTTTAATTCTTTTATTTCCAAGACTACAAATAGAAACGGGACTTCTTATGTGTTAAGTAATAGAAATTTTGTAGATCGTTACATTTCAAGGTCCCCCAGTCCGAAAATGTATGTTTTTTGTGTGAGCTACTAATTTTCAAATTAGCTTGTATACCAATATTTATAAAATTATGAATATCTTGACTACTATGAATATACTTTTCTTCAATTTTTAATACCTCTAAATTTAATTACTTCAATGAGATAAAAATATATTTTATATAAGATAATAATTAGTCCAGTCAAATTGTGATTTTATCAGAAAAGTTCTGGGCTAGTTCTGATTTTCCATATATGTGTTTTTAGAGCGCTAGATCAAATCTGAGGTCTCCACAAAGTGTTCATGACCCAACATTGTAGAAAATGGCCAAAAACAAGCGTGAAAATTTCCTCATTTTTTGTGAGTTTTTCAGTTATAACTCAAAAACTATCAACTTCGTAACATACGCTTCTATTCAAAATGAAAGTTCATAAATTTCCTACAAATTTTATAATTTAGGTTTTTTCTCCGAGCCAACCGTTCGAGCTAAGCGCAAATTCCAAGTTTTCGACCTTAGTAGCCCCTCCTCCCGTATCACCAAAAAACTCGCACTTTTTTCGATATTTTCCCATTTTGACCATGAAGGAGCACTTTTTCGACAAAGACCACTCTATACATTTTTAAAATAAATTAAATTTGCTACAATTCAAACAAAGTTTCATCTTAATTGGATAAATGGTAATCCGTGCCGCAATGAGGTTGAAGTTTTGAAAAACTGCAATTTTTTGCAAAAAATCGCAATTTTTCCTTCATAAAATGAAAACCACTCATCCTAGAAACTTGATTCCTATCTCATTCTCTAGGAAATTTTATTGACTTGAACGTTTACTTGGACTACTTTTTTGATAAAACTCTTAGATTTGTAGATATCCAGCATTTTCCATGACAGGATATGATCCGAATCCTCAGAAGTGTCATGGAAAATGCTGGATATCTATAAATCTAAGACTTTTATCAAAAAAGTAGTCCAAGTAAACGTTCAAGTCAATAAAATTTTCTAGAGAATGAGATAGGAATCAAGTTTCTAGGATGAGTGGTTTTCATTTTATGAAGAAAAATTGCGATTTTTTGCAAAAAAAATTGCAGTTTTTCAAAACTTCAACCTCATTACGCACGGATTACCATTTATCCAATTAAGATGAAACTTTGTTTAAATTGTAGCAAATTTAATCTAGTTTAAAAATGTATAGAGTGGTCTTTGTCGAAAACGTGCTCCTTCATGGTCAAAATGGGAAAATATCGAAAAAAGTGCGAGTTTTTGGGTGATCCGGGGGGCTGCCGAGGTCGAAAACTTGAATTTTGCGCTTGAGCCCGAACGGTTGGTCGGAGAAAAACCTAAATAATAAAATTTGTAGGAAATTTTATGAACTTTCATTTTGAATAGGAAGGTTATTTACGAAAAGTTGATAGTTTTCGAATTATAAGCAAAAAACCGCCAAAAAATGGAAATTTTCACCTTTTTTTGCATTTTCTACAATGTTGCGTCACGAAATTTTGGTGGGAGACCTCAGATTTGGATTCAGCTCCCCAAAAAACATATATATGCAAAAAATCAGAACTACCCCAAAACTTTCCCCATAGGAGCCTATTTGAGCACAATTTGACTTTGGACTAAATACAAATAAAATGAATTCAATAGCTCTAAAATGAATTTTGTAATGTAAATTCTATCCTTGTATAAGACTTTTTTTTATCAATTAATAATAAAATAATAATTGCATATTTCTGTCATTTTAGGCATACGAATGTGATAAATGTGGCTACCGATGTGGTAACAAACTTGCCTATGAAGAGCATTTGAGAACGCATAGCGATGAACGTCCTTACATCTGCCATATATGCAGTAAAGGTTTCAAGACGAGGGCTTCTCTATTTGTACATAACAAATTCCATTTGAACGTGTTTCCTCACAAATGTTCCTATTGTGCTAAATCGTTTCGTCGACGTCAACAACTTGACCAGCATGTTCGATTGCATACAGGTGAAAAGCCCTACACGTGCGACAGATGCGGCAAATCGTTTCGCTTACACCAAGCATTAAAACGACATATTTCAATTCACGACCGAACATCGTCAATGAAACATGTCTGCGTGGAATGTGGAGAGGAATTCGCTCAAGCGTATCTATTAAGATCTCATCAACAACTTCACCCTGTCACTAAATATGACTCATCCCTAATCAATGAGATTGCTGAACCGATATAAATATATTATTGGATAAAAAATACTTGGTAGATTTCACATTGAGATATAAAAATAAAACGAATTTATTTTTGGAGAATTACTTTCTGTTGACTCCTGAAGATGGGTTAGCCACCCGAAATATATATATCGAGATTAAAGACTCTCCAAAAATAAATTCGTTTTATTTTTTATACCTTTAATGTGAAAACCTGCTCAAGCATTTTTTATCCAATAATTTTAAAAAATGTGTCACCAAGTACCAATACCAAATTCCTTAAAAACTATTGAAGATGCTAGTCAAGCAAAATTAATGGTGTATTATAGAAGAATTCTGATCAAGTTGGAACGATGTAATAGTCATTTATGGTTTCTCTCTACCCGCCATAAGCAACAACTCACCCCAAATTTTATTAACATCAAATGTTCGCCCGCGACCCGTAAAGCTACTTCTATAGCTAAAACAACTTGGTTGAAGCAAGAAATGAAGAAATGGTATTCAACCAGATATTACTTAAACCTTCACCTAAAAGTAATACATCTCTCGCTGACCAATCAATTACATCCGGGGCAATTTACTACTTTAGAGCATCAAATTCGTGAAGAAATATTGCACTACAGGGAGGAACTTTATTTAAATAAATCCAAGAAAATTTCAAAACTCAAGAACAACAATTTTTCGAATAAAGGTAATAGTAAACACATCATGATTAAACCTAAACCTGTCTCTTTTTATAGTCGAGTAGTTAATTTAACCGACACAAAGTTCGATAATAAGGAAATAGAAATATTGAATAAAGGACTGAAATATGCCCCTGATAACTACTTGAATCCTAAATTACTCCAATCATTAGCCATCGACACGGAAATTGCCTTAAGAGATCAACCTATCCAAATTAAAACTGAAACAGCCGTAAAAATTAAAACAATTAACCAATGAAACAAACAATTTAAAAATTAATTACCAAGATAAGGCAACAATCCAAGAAATTAAACCAAAAATAAATACCAACAATTTGATACTCACCAAAGATGACAAAGGACAGACTATCTAATTATGAGTTACTTTCTGTTTCTCCTGAAGATGGGTTAGCCACCCGAAATATATATATAGAGATTAAAGATTCTCCAAAAATAAATTCGTTCTATTTTTTAAACCTTAACGTGAAACCCACCGTAAGTATTTTTTATCCAATAATTTAAAAAAATGTTTCATCAAGTACCAACACCAAATTCCTTAAAAACGATATAAATATACTATATGTTACACCTAATTTATGAAATGTCCTATTTCCAGAAATAGACAAAAATTTTCCGAATTCATGAATTAAGCCATGGGTTCCCAAAATTTTCCTAGGCACGGCGTCTTTTATCAATTAAAAATTTTCCATGGCGCCCTATTATATAATATTTATTTTGGCCGCGCAGGAGGGGGCCTCCTCTTACAACAGATAAGAAGTTTACAAATTTGGTCTATACAATTGGTGGCAATATTTACAGTTCTCTCTCTCTCTCTGTAATTACAGTAGTAGCATTTATCTTAGTATTCTATAAATATGTCAAAAAAATCCTTTTGATAAAAACAATAAAAAACTAAAAATATTTACAAAAATAAAAAAAATGAATATAAGTCAAAAATATGAATAAAAACAAAAGTCAAATAAGAATAAAATAGGGGGGTCGGGGTAGGCTAGACGGTAGCATGTCAGCCAGCTAACCAAGAGGGCCCGAGTTCGAATCCGACTCGAGGCATCCGGCTAAAATCTGACTCCCGAGGAAGAGACAAATTTAAATAAAATAATTAGTATCGTAAATGGCTTATGGCTAGAAAGGCCGAAAAGCCAAAAAAAAAAAAAAGAATAAAATAAAAAGTCAAAACCACAAAATAAAATAAAATAAAATAAAAAATATGAATAAAAACAAAAAAAATGAACAAAAAATAAAAAAAATAAAAGATATGTACAAGCTAAGATTTCATAGAGCGGGTCATTGAGTGACTTCGGATAAATCCTAGGTCACTTCATTTATTATTATTTTTTTTTATATACAATTAACACCGCTCTATACATTCTTTTATTAAAACTATAAAAGTTTAAGAGAGAGCCCCTCATCGCCAAATATGTAAGATCGTTTAATGTCTTTTGTGATATACCCATCAGGGCGATGAAGGCTGCCACCGCTTTATACCACCAGTAAAAGTACATATATCAAAACAAAAAGCTTGTGGATTTATTTATTTGTACGGTATTTTTATACCGTTGAAGTATTTAAAAAAAAAATCCCGGAATTTTATGGTCACCCTGTATGTATAATTATATATATATGTAAATATTTAATTTAATTAATTTTACCGTTGAAGTATTTAAAAAACTCCGGGAATTTTATGGAAACCTCTGTATGCATATATGTAAATATTTAATTTATTTTAGTCTAAAATTTTCTAGGCTTGATCTCTTCATTCTAATGAAAATATTTCTCACGAGTATTTATGAATTAAATTTTATCTATTCTACTGTTTTATTCGAAATGTTTTATATTTGAGTATTTGATTCTTGATTCGATAACGTCCATGTGAATAAATATATTTCTTATTTTCATTAACAACCAGATCCAGAAGATCGAGAGGCTTCACTTGCTGATCGTTGTGTATTATGTTAATTTTGTATAATAATAAAAAATAAAAAAGTACAAATGAAGAGCTCACAGTGAATGGACAAATCATCTTAAAGTTTATGTGTTCTATATGTAACTTAACATGTTTATCTATTAAGCTATTCGCTTAATTTATATGGAAATATTACAAAAAATGTATTCTCAAAGACATTTAATCTTTCAAAACCCATTTCCTCCTTTCTAATCCCAGGATTTTCACTTATTTTCAAGAATGCAATTTGAAGGCAACAAGAATAACAACAAGATGGTCTGTAGAATTGTTCTGACTGATAAAAGTTTTCTCTACGCTTGAAGTAAGTTTGAGAAAGGCAGGTGTACAGACAGACAAGGCCTTTCAGAGAAAATACAAGGTCCGGTCAACTAAGATTTTTGAGGACCTTCAAAATCCAAAATAAAACTCTAGGCAGAGGCAAGAAAATAAAAACAATTTTATTTTATATTTATTAAATTATAACATTTATTTATTATACAGAAATCTGGACAAGAAAATAAAAACAATTTTATTTTATATTTATTAAATTATATTAACCTGAAGAATGAGGAAAGATCATCCGAAACGTCGATTTTTAAGAGGATGAAAATGATTTTCCCAATAAATTAATTTTATTCAGAATTGTATTTTTTCATTATCCTTGGGCTACCTTCCATCAATTCTCCATTAAAAAGATAATATATATTTATTTTACAGAAACTTTTCCAGCTTTAACATTAACAAATTGTAATAGACTGATGAAGAGGGCAAAGCTTCGAAACTATAGTCTCGTTATAAATAAAATTTATAATCCCTGTAGAAGACACACTCTTTTATTTTCTCCTTCAAAATATATAAAAATTCTGCTACCCTCGGCAAAAAACTTTAAATTTAATTAACAAATTCAGTTATTATGAGTGCCCTAAAATTGAGGCTCTGGGCTGTCCCCCTCTCATAGGGCCGTCTCAGATCTAGGAACTTGGGGATTTTTTTCGTAAAAAGGGGCCCTAGCTCTTAACAATTTTAGGCACTGAGTGAGTATATGCAACAGTCATCAGGGGCCGAAAAAAAAAAACCCCGTAAAAAACACTCATACACAACTATTTAATATGTACCAATAAAGTGATAGAACTATATGAAGCCACAGGGGTCTTTAAACAGGCAGATCCTTCCAAGAACGATATTCAGAACAAAAAATTTGCGCCAATAAGTACAAATACAAAAATATTATGTATTTTATGAAATTAAAAATAAGAATACCAAAAAAAAGTTTTTTGTCTTAAATTAGAACGTATGCCATTGTTTGATCGGTAGCGATTACTGCCCTTTTATTGCTACTTTCTTTACCAGTGTTGACGGGTGCCATTACCAGACTTAACTGACCGAAACTTAAATACGTCATTTTTTGATCCTGCACGAGGGGGGGGCTATTCTTTACCAACATTTATTTTGGTTCTTTTCCCTGAAGCTTATATTCTGATTTTGCCCAGGTTTGGAATAATTTCTTACATTATTTGCAAAGAGAGCGGGAAAATGGAAGCTTTTGGGGCAAATTATCTACATGAATGGGGGGGGGGGGGGTGGCATATAAAATTTTCCCGAAGCCCCGCAAACACTACAGGCTCGGTTGGTGTACCTAATGAACTGAAATTTGACACACAAAACTTGTATTTATAAATTTTACTTTTTATTTTCAACATTACATTTCAAACTCTTTGCTTATAAAGAAATTTTCCAATCTTCAGAAAAATTTGCTTATCGAGACTTAAAAATTTTCCTTTATATATTATTTATTTTTCAACAATAAATATATGATTTGATGTATTTAAAATAACATTATTTTGAAAAATTAGCATTTAAAATAACTCTGTGCTTTTTGGATTTGAATAAACTTTTCTTGTTTTAATTGTGAATTTAATCTCAAGTAAATATATATGTTAGAAGGTGAATTAGTTTGAATTTGGCGCGCTCTTGAGGCGAACCCGAGAACTGACAGGCATTTCCGTTCCGTTTGCCGTGTGACCCCCGTAGAGCGTTGTTGCGAATCCAACATGGCGTTAAATGTTGTCTCCAGTTCTAATAGGACGTCAATTTTTTAGACACTAGGTACATTTATTTTTATCATTTTCTAATTTTTTTTTCATCGATTAATAAAATCTTATATTTCTAATTATAACACAATTATCCATATTCTTTGAAGTCGATTATTTAATGGTAAAATAACAAATTTTTTTCTATGCCTTGTAATCATTTCGATTTTTATTTAATCTTTTGTTTTGATTGCCCGTTTTCATAATTATCTTATCTAAATTAGTCTCAATTTCTCAATTCGATTTTTATTATTTAATTAATTGGAATGAAATCATTTTTAGAATGTAGAAATTTATTAATGAATGCATAATTGTATATTTCATACTCCATCCTTCCGATTTCCATTTTATATCGTATCTATATATATAGATAGATATATGTACATATACATTAGTACACTCACACACAAATATATCTATGTATATACGTATCTTTCCTAAACTAACTCTCAATTAATTGTTTATTCGTTATTTCACTTATCTATTTATTAATTTTAGGTATGAAAGATTAAATTTTCGATTGGTCTACAATTTTCTTAGGATATTATTTTGTTCCTATATGACATTACATCCATTCTAACCAACTTGATTGAATTAAGGTGAGTGCAATTAGATCAAATGCAATTAACAAAAATAACATTTACATTTATCAAATAGAAAATTTACGAAATTTAAATATTATTAATCAGATATTAGATTTTTATTCATATAGAATAAATACATATATTGGTAGAAATATCAAATTGCTTGTTTTTATTTTCAATTATATTTAATTACTATCTTTTTTTTATTTTTAATTATATATTTCTTAATAATCAAAATATCAATTTTTATTTTGATCCCGTTATCTGATTTTTAAATTTGCCAATTGATAAAATTTCGACTTTGTTGATTATAAATTATAAATAAATACAAATCGTTTATATAAATAATGTAATAAACTTTTTCATTGTCAATAACTAAGTCAAAAAGTGTCGGACTTTAATTAATTTCGACAAAGTGCCTCACGCTTTTTGACATGGTCATTGGACATCGAGGGTGAACCGCGACCTAATGTCGTGTACACCTACTTCCACTTTCATTTCTAAGTAGAAGACAATAGATAAAGGAGCATTATCTAATGAATTCCAAAGACGGTGTACACCTAATTCCAATCACGGTTCACCCCTCGTGCATAAAAAAGTTTTTACATTATTTTGTTCTTTTTAGTGCATTACTGACAAAAGCGTTTTTTTTTCATGGTTTATATTAGCTTCACTTGTATCTATCTATCTATTTATTTATGTATCTATCAATGTGACTTTTGTTCTGTTAAATCCCTCAAACATTTATCTATAAAAATAATTGTTTACCTACTCAAATGAAATGTAATTATATAAAAATAAATACATTTCATTCTGTTAAATTCCGCAAACTTTTCTCTATAAAAATAATCAAGACTAAAAAGTAAAAAAAAAATTATATTTAAAAAAAACAAAAAAAACCGAGGGGTGAATCGTGATTGGAATTAGGTGTACACCGTCTTTGGAATTATTTTGGGATTCATTAGATAATCTATTGTCTTCTACTTGGAAGTAGGTGTACACGATTTTAGGTCGCGGTTCACCCCTCGAAAAAAAAACAAAAAAAAAAAAAAAAAAACGATAAGTAGGTTATAATGAAAGGCAGTCCAAATTGTTTAAATTTTTTTATTCAAATACCGACGTTTCGGAGACCTTTTCTCCTTCTTCAGGGTAATGAAAAGTTATTCCCTGAACAGAGAGGCAAATGGGAGCAGAGTTATACTCACCCATCAATAACTATTCAATACCCTGAAGAAGGAGAGAAAAGGTCTCCGAAACGTCGGTATTTGAATAAAAAATTTTTTGAATAATTTGGACTGCCTTTCATTATAACCTACTTATTTCGCTTACCAGTCCGTCTTTCTAAGTAAATAAATAAAACATGCTTCTAAAAAGTACAAAATAATGTATAGTACTTAATCAAAAAGCGTGGGGCACTTTGTCGAAATTAATTAAAAGTACATCTTTCTGCGCCCCACACTTTTTGATTAAGTATTACATTATTTTGTAATTTTTAGAAGCGTGTTTTTTTATTTTAAACTATAATTTATTTTTTTACTTTTTAGTCTTAATTATTTTTATAGAGAAAAGTTTGCGGAATTTAACAGAATGAAATGTTTTTATGTTTATATAATTTCATTTAAATTGAGTAAACAATTATTTTTCTAGAGGGATGTTTGGGGAATTTAACAGAATAAAAGTCACATTGATAGATACAGATAGATTACAGGTTAAGCTAATAAAAGCGTATTAAAAAAAAACAATCTGAAAACTTGGACTTAAAATCTAAACGTTTCGGTAAAATGTCTCCTTTTTTCATTCTTTATATTAGCTTCACCTGTATGTATGTATCTATCTATATTATATCAATGTGACTTTTGTTCTGTTAAATTCCGCAAATATTTCTCTATAAAAATAATTGTTTACTCAATTTAAATGAAATTATATAAAAGTAAAAACATTTCATTCTTTTAAATTCCGTAAACTTTTCTCTAGAGCCGAAGACCTTAAAAAAAAATAATGTTTTATTTCTTCATTTTTTTCATTCTTTCTCCGAAAATTTACTTTTAAAAAAATCTGTGTTTTTTCAAAAAATCCTTTAAATATGCAATTTTATGCAATATTCTTCAAATAAGCAATTTTATCCAATATTAATCAAATATGCAAAAATATGCAGTATAAAATTTAACCCACAGTATCCTAGATGCATGATTCGGATAGATAATTAATTGACCCACTGGGTCGAATGTGGCGGCAAACAAAATATACAATTCCATAGGAATCCGGTCTCTAATAATAAGTAATAGATTTTAGTAGTACAAAAATTTATTTAACTGGTAGTGCCGGGCCTCTTTCGTTCCCGGGGGCTACCGGTCCCCCCCCCCCCCCCCCCCCCCCACAATTTTGACTTGTCCAATCCCAAAATGTTAGAGAAAGAGCTGAATTTAGAAAAAAGATTAATTTCAAATTTTTTAAAATTTCCATTCATAAATTGAGAATATCTCTCGAAATGTTTGAATTTTAAATAAACGTTTTCATATTGTTTTTATAAAAGATTTGTACATATTTATTTATAAACAAAATAATCAATAAATTTTTGGCAGCGAGCTAACCAGGGGTCCCGGGTTCGAATCTGACTCGAGGCATCCAGCTAAAATCTGACCCCCGGGGGTAGAGACAAATTTTAAAAAAATATAGCTAGTATCGTAATTAGGCTTATGGCTAGAAAGGCCGAAAAGCCAAAAAAAAAACTTTATTTGACCCCGGAGGTAGAGACAAATTAAAAAAAATGAAATATATAGTATCGTAAATTGGCTTATGGCTAGAAAGGCCGAAAAGCCAAATAAATAATATATTTGTTAAGTAGATCGGTTGATTATAAGCTATTAAGGTGGTCCTTTCGCTCCAGTTGAGTCAAAAGAAGTGTAGTATCTAATATTTAATAATAAATTAAGTTAAAATACAAATTAAAAAATAAATAGTATGAAAGCCGTAAATGTTTGAAATAAAAACAATTATAAAAAAATAATTTATTCAAATCAGTTGATAATAACTATTGTATGTTTTGGCAATGAGTTGTATTTCTACTGTTTATGTTTACATCCAAACATAGCATTTATGTGATTTTTTAAAGTGAATTTCTCAGTAAATTCCACGGATAATATATATTTTATTGCTAAAAAAAGAAACCTATATGTTTCAAAAAGCTAATTTTTAGTTGTTTTTTTTAACTTTATCTATTCAACTAATACTAGCATAATTCAAGAGAAAGTGTCAAGATCTTAATTTTCCATAAGACAGAAATTGTTTACATTTTAAAAAATTTGCTCGCTAATGTGTGATTGAAACTTCACCAAAGCATAGATAGAGACTTAAACTATTATAAAATATTAAGTTATACTTATAATCTAATATTTTTTATTTCACATTGGCGGCGAAAGGACCACCTTAAAAGTTACAATATAAAAACACGTTTAATAAATAAGAAAAACTATATTTAGTCGATTTTTAAAATTTGTTCTCTCTTCTCTAGTATTTTGGAAATTCATTTATTAAATATATATTTTTTTTTAGCATTTATAGGCATTACAAAAATTTAAATTCATTAGATTCTTGCATTTTAACCATTATTATTAACTTAAACAAATCAATCAAAAAAAATTTAAGTTAAATTCTCTTATTACCATTCTAGAAGAGTGATTTATTTTAGTTTACCATTGAAAAATGGGTGAAAAACTATTCGTTAAATACGTAATCGTTTAGTTATAAATAAAACAAGCATATATATATATAAATAAACAAAACAATAACAAGCGTTTAGAGATTCCATGTAGAGAGAGGCAGTAGAACTTGGGCTAGCTAGAAGGCTCTAATAGGGCTAATTAATTTTTCTAATTTATAATTTTGGAATGAAAAAATATTCAAATAATTATAAACATTCATTAATCTTAGTTTAAACTTCCTTAAATATATGTTTGCAATTTTTTTAAATCTTGTGAAGATTTTCATATTTCTCAATACTATATAAAGATTTGTTATTTTTGAAAAATAATATATTTACCTTCATCTGCAGTCTAATATAAACTGGACATAAAGAGAAACAAAGAGGTTGTCCTCTGCTTGATGCAAATAAACATACACACTTATATATCTGTATATATACCACTATAATCCGTCAAATAATTCCTGTGTTTAATATGTTTCACTATAAACCAACACCGCTTTCCCTAAACGTTATATATTATCTATTTGTTTGAGACTATAGTTTCGAAGATTTGGCCTTCGTCATCAGTCTTTTTTAATTATAAATATTATTTTTCATGGGGTCAATATCGTATGGTGATAGTTCTGAAGTAAAAGACGTCTCCACTTTTAAAGATCTTGGTGTAACATTTGATCGCTCGCTTAATTTTATTGATCATATCACGAAAATATCTAATCACGCTATCAAGCTCCTTGGCTTCGTCATTCGCAATACAAAGCATTTCTCTAACATATTTACTTTAAAAAATTTATATTGTTCGATTGTTAGAAGTGGATTAGAGTATGCAAGTCCGGTGTGGTCACCTCATTGCAAGATTCATATCCAAAAACTGGAGCGGGTAGAACGGAAATTCTTAAGATATGTTGCCTATAAACTACATGTTCCAACTATGGATTTGTCTTATGAGCGTCTATATCTCACTCTGCATTTTTTGCCTCTTAACTTAAGAAGAGAGCAATCTGATTTCCTCCTTCTTCATGATCTCATCAGTGGCAAAATAAATAGTTCTCAGCTTCTAGAGCTGGTCACTTTCAATGTCGGTATTCACAGGACACGAAATCCACTGCTGTTTTTTACTCCTTGTCAGAGATTCTCATATCTTAAGTACTCGTGCACAAATCGCATCTTGGAAACAGGTAATAGCAATAGGGAAATAGACATATTTAACACCTCTAAAAATAAAATCAAAGATCATTTTTTCCGAAAATTTATGACAGTCTGATGGGAGTGATTTGCATTGCTTTATTTTTGGTTTATTATTATTAAACTATTGAATGGCATATCTTTGTTGAATTTTGTCTTTACTTAATTTTTACGAGATTTTGTTTTTGTTTTGAATGAATTTATGTGAACATCCCCACCAGCACCGTAAACATTGTAATACTGAATTATGTACCTATTTATGTATGTTTCTCTTTTATCTTTTGCTTTTCTTTTCATTATTGTTTTCTGTATGATTTTCATGTGATAGTTCTTTTATTGTTAATTATATTTATTGTTCGAGTATAGATTATTGTATTTTTTATTGCATTGTTTATATATGATTTTGATGTTTTATTTTGTAATTCTTTGTAAAAAAAAAAAAAAATTTTTTTTTATTTTTCTTGATATAACACTCATTATACACGTATTTGACATTTTTGTAAGTGGACTACTAGTCCGTAAAATTATCTAAATAAATAAATAAATAAATAAATAAATGATGAAGGCCAAGTCTTCGAAACTATAGTCTCAAATAAATAATATATATACAGATATATAAGTGTGTATGTTTGTTTGCATCAAGCAGAGGACAACCTCTTTGTTTCTCTTTATGAATCAACAACTCTGCTACTCTCGGCAAAACAAAAATTTTTCTAATAAACTGGACACTTTAATGGTTGGAATTTCTATTGTAAAATTAAAAAAAAAATTCCTATTGTAAGGTATACCATATAAGTAGTCCTATATTTTATTAAGATATTATGTCGGAAACTCACTTTTTACTGTATTCATTTTTAATAAATTGTTCATAAGACTCAAAATGTCCTCTAATCTTTTGAAAATCATTTATGAATTAGAGGTGAAATACCCATGGAGAAATTACAAAATTTGAGTTTTTGCTTCCAATTCTCAAGCCGTTTTCAAGTGAATATATACCTATATTTTATATCTAGTCAAATTGCCGTGATTTAGTAGCCAAAACTTGGTAATTAAAGCTTTAACAAATTTTCTAACCATGAGTCGTCCAGCCTGAAAGAATTTATCTTCATTATCCTCAAAAGTAGAACAAGCAAATCATTGAGTTAATTAAAAATATTTGATTAATAATATTTAACGAATTTTCTTAAAAGTCACATATTTTTACATTCTTAAGATTTAAAGTTTTTTCGTTAGTAAGATCACATTCATAATGTAAATAGAAAATCTCTGCCCGTGCATTTCCATACATTGGATATGAAAGAAAAATCTCTCACTGTCTAACTTTCGGTGTCTTTATTAGAAGACAGCTCCATGAACCGTGGTTGAACCTGCTCTTCTTTTAAAACAAATTCACTTAATTGTCTAATTACATTATACGTGATCTAATTCGAAAAAAACATCAAAGCTTTAATATTATAAATGCTATAACATACTATTTGATTTTTTTATTAATTATTTTAATATTTTCACTTCTTTGTTTCAATTTATTTAGGTACTAAATAAATTAAATATATATGACAATATATATATTTATATATGATTGGTAATTCAAAATTTGTGATTATCAAATTTTAGTAAGTATTCTATTAATGTTTATTTAAACGTTTCTTTTTAAAATAGTTTAACTTTATAATCTAGTTTTATTACTTAAATATAAGAATAAAAATGTGATTAAAAAAATAAAGTACTTATATGCTTAATTTCATATTTAAATGAAATTTTCAAAAATTTAAAGTACAAGTTTTTTGAAAATATAATATCTAAGCCATTTGTGTCATGAAAAATAAATAAGATTGACTGTATCGTTAGCGAAATTTTTGATTTGACAGTGGTTCCCAACCTTTTGTGGCACATCTCCCCTTTCTTGAGGTTGACTAACACTTATCGCCCCCTTTTCATTTTCATTGTATGTCTAATTTTAATTTGAAGTCAAGTGTAAATAATAAAGCAGTTTTATTATTTTAAACTTTTTTATTACCGTACAACCAAAGCAGTTTTATCCGGTCACTCTTAAATAAAATAGAAAAAAAATTAAAATGTACATTTTTTACAGATTTTTTTTTAAGAACAAAGAAGTGAAATAATTAACTAAGATCATTGACGTACATTTAAAAAACTCTAGTACATGTTTTCATTTTTAAATTGGAATCTGGAAAAATTAAGAAAGTTGACAGTTAAAATTTGAAAAAAAATTAATTGACACGTTCTGATGTGGCCATCCACTTGACTTTACCATACACTTTTGGTACAAGTGCCTAGATTTTAATTTTTTGACCCCGTCCTCCCATTTTTTTTCTGCATTTTTAGTGTGCTAGGGGCCCACTGATTATGTATACACAATTTGGTTGAGTTTGCTCAAATGGCCTAGATTTTTATTTTTTGACCCCGTCCCCCTTATTTTGGCGCCAGAAAAAAAAATATGTTCGTTATTATAGGTTCATTTTATAGTAGATTTCATTTTTCTTGTTTTTTTAGTTATAGTTTAGGTTATTAGAGCTTTTTTCTAGACCGAAATGCCATGGTTTCGACCAATTTTTATAATCAAAATAGTTTCAGCCGTTTTTGAGATATTTCGAAAAAAAGAAGCAAAAAAAAACACTTTTTTCATGTACGATTACAATACTTGAAAACTTTGTTATTGTTTTATTTTACCTTTTCAATGGCTGCCTTGTGTGCTTGGTGGATTTCAGTTAAAGCTTGAATATCCGGCTCATGTTCTACTGTACAGTACTATTTTAATTTCCCCCCCTTTGAATACTCATCGCCCTCAATTGCCCCTCACTTATTTATTGCCCTCCTTATAACCCAAATCGCCCTCTTGGGGGCGATCGCCCCCAGGTTGGGAACCACTGATTTAACACATGCCTTATAGAAATATCAGCTTTTTCTCTGCGAAGAAACTTTTTAATATGTATTTTTTATTATTGGTTGTCCAAATGTATATTATCTAATTGACTTCAAAGAACTGGAACTCTCTTCTGTTCCCTACCCTTAACTCTTAAATTCTTCACACCCTAAAATTCCACCTACAAGGCACCTACATGTCTCCACCCTTTTGCTTGATCACTTTCTCCTTCTCTCAAAGCCAATGCAAAGGTCTCCTAAGACATAAATGAGCTTGGTGCCCCATTCATTTGACCTCAGTAAAAATCGAGGGGTGAACCGCGACCTAAAATCGTGTACACCTACTTCCACTTCCACTTTCATTTCCAAGTAGAAGACAATAGATGACAATAGATTATCTAATGAATTCCAAAGTAATTCCAAAGACGGTGTAGACCTAATTCCAATCCCGGTTCACCCCTCGGTAAAAATAAAAAATGCAGCTCACAACCCTTAGAAATTTTATATATATATATCAAAAACGACACGGTCATTCTTTTTGAAATTTTAATATATTTCTCATGATACAGTTATATTTTTTTCGAATCCCTAAGCTCAACTTCCACCATAATATATTACTATAAAAACATTATGTGTTTAATAAAAATGTGATGATAATAAAAAATTTAAACCTAATTTTTGTATCTTTTGATCAAATAATTCATAACCCCCTGTATATTATAAATTATAATTAAAAATTGAAGACACCCTCTTTTATTGTCTCCTTCAATATATAACTTCTATTTATATCTACCCTCGGCACAAAAATCTTTCAATTTAATATAATTAAAAAAATCAAATTTCTAATTTTCAAAAAAAAAAAATATGACAAAAAAATATCTTCAAGAATTAATCAAAATCTTTCTACTTAGTTCGTGTTCACTAATCTTCAATTTCCTTCTACTAATCATTTTCGCTTAAAAATATATGCTATCAACTCCTATATGTATTGAATGAATATTTTTATATCATTTCAAGTACCTATCTTATATTATTTTCTTTTTTATAAATTATTTAATTAATCTTACGTCCTATATATTTTTCTTTACTCAATTTTTAATATTTATTTATGAACACTAAAAGTTCTTGACATTTTCTGATTACAATCCCCATAAAATACAAAAATTAATTAAAACTTTCCATTGTTACCACGGTGTTTCGATGCCTTTATCTGAAACATTCATCTATTGTTTTTTTTTAAATTTATTTCAATAAACTACACTACGGTGCAAAAAAATCGATCCACCAATAAAAACTTTATTAAATGGCTAATTATTTTTAAAATTTTTATAAATAACCATATAATTTGTTCTATTAACTCTTAAACTAACATATTCAATAAATATTGTTGATAGTTTTGGAATTTTTTAAAAAAACAAAAAATAAGTAAAATTAAATTAAAAGATACAATTACAAATTATCATACTTTCTCAATATAACTTTACAATAAATAAAGTTTTAATAAAAGATCAAATTCCATTTGAAATATCAATAAAATTAATAATTTTGAATTAAGCATCATTGATAGAAAGATTAAATATACAAAATGGATATTTCTGAAGTTCAAGCAGTTCAAATTGGGTACCTAATTAATCTAGGGCTTTTCTCGATGGGTTTCAAATCCAAAAATCCCAGTCATCACAAGCACTAAGATTCAACCGAAAATTAATATTGTTACATAATTGTAGTCATAATAAAACAGTGATATTTAAAGAGTGCGCTGATGGTTCTAGATGAAAATATTATATCAATTTATTATGAACTACTGTAAATTCAAAGGTTAATTTCACAAAAATAACATATAGTTTTTTGCAACGAAATTTTCTCTGGAGAGAGACGGACTGGTAGAAATTTTAATTGAAAGTAATGGAAGGCAGCCCAGAGGTAGTGAGGAAAGAAAAATTAACACATATAAAATAAGGTGTAATTTATTGGAATCCTTCCTCCTTTCCTTTCAAACCGACGTTTCGGAGGATTTTCCCTCCTTCTTCAGGGTTTCAAAGGGACACTACTGTGGAGAGAAGAAGGAAACATTTTATTTGTTTCATTCATTGACCCTTTGAAACCCTGAAGAAGGAGGGAAAAATCCTCCGAAACGTCGGTTTGAAAGGAAAGGAGGAAGGATTCCAATAAATTACACCTTATTTTATATGTGTTAATTTTTTCTTTCCTCACTACCTCTGGGCTGCTTTCCATTACTTTCAATAACATATAGTTTTTTAACTCCTTAAATTCTTCATAAAAAAAAATTAGGCGTTATGAAAAAATAAGCTGACGTGTTCTGATGTGGCCATCCACTTGACTTTACCATACACCCTGGCCCCTCACTTATATTTAATAAAATTATTTATAATCATGTAGGGAGGGGGGCTAGTTTTTGGGTATTTAGACTTCTGGGGGCGCACTGATTATGTATACAAAATTTGGTTGAGCTTAGTTCAAAGACATATTTTCATTTTTTGCCCCCCTCCCCCATTTTGGGTGGTTAGTTTTTGCATTTTTAGACTTCTGGGGTCCCACTGATTATGTATACAAAATTTGGTTGAGTTTTCTCAAATAGTCTAGATTTTTAATTTTTAACCCCCCCCCCCCCTACAGCCTTTGGGTCGATATGCACTAAAATCTAATCACCTCTTAATCTCAATGGACCAAAACTACGTGTGAAATTTGGTTTCGATGTTCACACTAGTTTTTGAGCTACCTCGTCCACAAATTTGGTAACGCACAGACTAACAGACATTTTGTCAAAACAATTATTATCTCGAAAAATATAATTTTTTCGATGTTCACTTAGAGCTTTTTTGTAGACCTAAATGCCATGGTTTCGCTCAATTTTTTTAATCGAAATAGTTTCAGCCGTTTTTTAGATATTTTGAAAAAAAGAAGGAAAAAACCACTTTTTTCATGCACGAATACAATACTTGACCATACCCTGTATGGTAAAGTAAAAATATGTTTATCGAAATCGTTTAATGTTCATAAATAAAATTTTCTTTTATATATTTTCAGTATAATTTTTGCTACAGTTTCAAAAAATTGTATTTCTTGATTTTTTTTTTATCGCAAATATTTATATTTTAATGGCCTAAATCTGAGGGGTGAACCGTGACCTAATATCGTGTACACCTACTTCCACTTTCATTTCCAAGTAGAAGACAATAGATGAAGGGGCATTATCTAATGAATTCCAAAATAATTCAACATAATTCCAAAGATGGTGTACACCTAATTCCAATCGCGTTCACCCCTCGACTAAATCTTTTTTTTTTTTAAATTCACCAACATTAATAACCACATAATATCGTTCAAATTAGATGTCTTTTCGTTTGGGTCTCTGTTGATTTTTGTAATTGTAATCCAGTAAAACCAAATGTCTTCTGTTTTTTCTAGGCATGCTGATGTCAAACTCTAAAACATTTTCTTTGGATCAATTTTATTGGAGCTCTATGAAAAATTGTCAATGATCTTATTTCCTATCTGACTCCAATCTACTTACATTTAACACCCACATCAGGCACGTACCCAATTTTATTTCTATTGTGGCCGGGGGTGGGGGGTAAAATAAATTTGAATTTAAACAAAAATAATGTATTAATTTTTTTTTATTTCATTCAGTTAAATATTATGCAACACATTTTTATTAATCGAACCAATAAAGATGTTTCACCTTGTACCAACACCACAATCTACTAATTATCATCGAACCAATCTATATATTTAAAATACACCGGAGGACAAAAAATCGAGCCATTTATTCTCCCTTTTTCTAAAACTTGACTTAATTTAGGTTTTAGGCATCGGATTAGAATAAAAAAAAGGTGTCATAACTTTAGGGAATTTATTAAAGTTTACTAAGAAATAAATTGTTACATTTTGTACACATATTTTTTGATATATGGAAAAAAAAATACGAACATAAGACAACTTTGTAATTTTAAAATAAAGAATAATTTCATTATTTTTCAAATTTATCTTAGATTTTATTTATATTTTTCTCAATAAATTTAATTTAATACAGAAATTTAGAATTAAACATTAGGTACACTTTATTTCCAATATCTTAAAATTACAAAGTTGCTTATTAATTGTATGTTTCCTATATTTGATTCAATCGCGAATCGAATGCAGGTGATTATTATATAGATATATTATAAATTTATTTAACTTAATTATTTCAAGTTAGAAATATATAAGGTCAGATATTATTTTTACTTAATATTTGACAAAAATCACCTGCATTCGATTCGTGATTGAATCAAAAATAGGAAACATACGATTAATTAATATCAAGCACCTAACATACGTGCTAACAGATCGGACCCTCTGGACTGGGAAGATTGAATATATAACATCTCCGATTTCAAATTCATTTTGTGATCCATCCAAATGACATGCGGGCTAAACACAAAATGACGTTGGATTATAGCCATATGAATCATATCTTTTTTCATTCTCTCTTGGTCCAGACTTAAGACTCAGCAGACTCCAATAGCTTCAACCAACAGTAGTCTCGCGATATATATCTTGTTCAAAAACCGCGATCAAAACAATTATCGTTATTAAGTTAATTATTTTTTAATACATTAATGAGAAAATTATAAAAAAGTTGCTTATGTTCTTATTTTTTTCCCATATATCAAAAAATGTGTGTACAAAATGTAACAAATTATTTCTTATTAAACTGTAATAAAAAAATAAACTTATGACACTTCTTTTATTCCAATCCGATGCCTAGAACCTGAAGAAATAAGTCAAGTTTTAGAAAGAGAGAGTAGGTGCTAGGTGGCTCGATTTTTTATCCGTAACTGTATTTAAAAAATCTTGCTTTATTTATGAAAAAAGAATAAAAATGTGTTACATAAAAATATTAACAATCATGAATATTGAAATATTTTTAAAATATTAATATATATTTGTTTATTTATTAGATACACGGTGTTTCAGGAGGAATAGTAAATGTTTTGGGAGGTGGTAGTATAGACTAATTGCAATAAAAAAAGCCATATAACATGTGTCCAATTTTTATTGAGTACAGAAATACAGCTGTTAGTATGTACCTAACCCAATATCGGCATACTCAGCATGTGTAAATATGGTACGTGCGGCATGTTTGCAGTAGACTTGGGCAACAAATTACAATGAAAACTAATATAAACTAAAGCACAACTTGAACATCAACTGCTGACATTCGATAAATACGACCATAGTAATCGGTGTACCAAGACATGAAACGAAAATGCATTGAACTCGGCTGTATCTCTGTACTCAATAAAAATTGGACACATGTTATATGGCATTTTTTATTACAATTCGTCTATACTACCACCTCCTAAAATATTTATTATTCCTCCTGAAACACCCTGTATATATTTATTTATTTTGATATTAAATTAGATTGCCTTTAAAAAAGTATTGAGTAATAAGGGGTATAAAATTATAAATTAAGAAGTTAATATTTACTATTCCTCCTGAAACACCCTGTATACACAGTGTGATATATGATTTCGCGGTTTGGGGGGTGCGTGCCTGAACCACACTACTTCTCTCAAATTATATACTCAAGAATTCTTTCGGACATGTCTACCCATGATAAAATAAATTTTTTTTTAAATTTTTTTACTTTTATAATTACGACGTTTTGGTTTCTAGTTTTGAAGTCTTTTTCAAGTGATAATGTATTTATGCAGATTGAGTCAACTCAATGTTGCTCTACCAGTCCGAAAAATTTCTTCACTTTATCAACCTGGCAACCAAAGTCTCACCAAGCAAATATATAAATTCCTCTTAATTGTTTAGGTTTTTGTTTTCTTGACCTTATGGAAACAATTCAGGATCATACCCTAAAATTATAAATTAAATTAATTTCTTTGGTCCTTATTATAAATATTTGTATGGGCTAGGCTGGGCCGGACTTGGCACTCGCCAAGATCTTCGCACTTAGGATTTTTTAATTTTTTTAAATTATTTTTAAGACTCGTCGTCCGGTTGATGAAAAAAACCTTTTGTGTTTCCCCCTTAGCAATTACCATGGTAGAAAAGAGGAGGCCTCGTCTCGCTTTTCTGGCCCTCACCCTCCTCAGTCCGGCACTGACTGCTCTTAGGCCTAATAAACCAGATATTTTATGTCCTTACGTTTTGAAGACGTGACACTCATTCCTTTTATCTTCCCCAAACAATCTAATTCTTTTCTATCTACACTGAAGTGGAAAAAAATCGATCCACCAATAAAAACTTTATTAAAAAGTAAATCATTTTTAATTTTTTTTACAAGTAATCAAACATTATTGAAATTATTGCTTTTTCCAAGTGTTCTTGCCACTTGTCGTTGACTTAGCCCTTGATTAATAGGCACACAATTTGCTTGAACTTTAGAAATATAAATTAATAAAGTAAAGGGTGTGTGGTTTCACAGTGAATGAAATAAAACTCAAAGAGGTTTATGCAAACTCAATATATTTCGGATTATTAGTCAATCATCAGGAGTTTTAACCTATAAACTCCTGATGATGGACTAATAATCCGAAATATATTGAGTTTGCATAAACCTCTTTGAGTTTTATTTCATTCACTGTGAAACTACACACCCTTTACTTTATTAATTAATATCATGTTTCACCTAAAACCTACACCACTTTCTCTAAGTAAAATTTAGAAATATACATTTTATATATTTTATCATTCTATAATATCAATGATGCTTAATTCAAAATTATTCATTTAATTGATATTTCAAATGGAATTTGATCTTTTATTAAAACTTTATTTATTGTAAAGTGATATTGAGAAAGTATGATAATTTGTAATTGTATCTTTTAATTTAATTTTACTTATTTTTTTTTTTTAATTCAAAAATTATCAACAATATTTATTGTATATGTTAGTTTAAAAGTTAATAGAACAAATTATATGGTTATTTGTAAAAAATTTTAAAATAATTTGCTATTTAAAGTTTTTATTGGTGGATCGATTTTTTTGCACCGTAGTATAGTTGCTCCTGACATCATTAAATCCCGTATTTTCATCTTTCTCGATAATAAAGATGACCTTTTTATAAATTACTTTAGTTTTTTTTATTTATCTTTTTGAAAGGCTCTAGCAACAGACCGATGTATAATTTTTGCCCTTCACTTCGAAATTTAACAATAAAAAATTATTACCACTTATGCAACATAAATTTATTATTTTAAAATTTGTTGCTGAAATCATAGAAATCTTTTTTTTTTTTTTTTTTTTTTTTTTTTAATAATAATGATGAGAGAAGGAGTTACACCAAAAAAGGTGCAACCCCTAAAGGCCTCGGTTGGCCCCTCCATCGTGAAAAGAAGAAGAAAGAATTTTATGGGTTGGGCGGAGGTCGAAGGTATCTGTGGATACGGGTCTTAAATAGCTTAAGGTTATAGGTCGCGGGAAAGATGGTGGCAGGGAGCGAGTTCCAGTCTCTGGAGGTCATAGGAATAAAAGAGTTGGCGAAAGCGCTTGTTCGACTTTTATCCAATTTGACAGCGAAGGGGTGCTGAGCGTTAGAAAACCGCGTGTTTCTCGTAAAGAGGGCATTAGGGGGGATAAGAGATTTCAGCTCGACTGAACAGACACCGTGATAGTATCTGTAGTACAGGGAAAGGGCAGAAACGGTTCTTCGGTGAGCCAGGGAGTCGAGTGAGTTGGTTAGAGCCGGGTCTCCTATTAGTTTAATTGCTCGCTTCTGAATTGCATCCAGTGTAGCAAGAGAATGCTTGGATGCACCCCTCCACAGATGAGAGCCATATTCGAGACAGGGACGAATTTGAGCCTTATACAGCATAAGAAGTTGACTGGGAGTATAACAGCGTCTAGACCTAAATAGGAGACCAAGCTTGCGCGCTGCAGCTTTAGCAGTGGTTGAGATATGGTCATTCCATGAAAGGTCAGACCCTAGAGTTACGCCTAGCATTGAAATTTTATCCCTGAATTCTAGTGAGTTTGAGTCGAATGATATGTTTGGGAGGTTTCTGTCGACGCGCCTAGAAATAAGGCAACACTGAGTTTTCCTGCATTGAAGTTAACTAAGTTTTGGGATCCCCAGTTTTTAAGTTTGCACAAGTCTAAATTAATTGAAGAGGCAATGTCTGCACGGTTTTTATGCGATGCAGGGGCGTTATGTAGGGTGCTGTCATCTGCGTAACAATGTACCGGATTGGAGGGCAAGTTTAGAAGGTCGTTGATATAGATAAGAAAAAGCGTATAATAAATATATAATAAATAAATATAATAAATAAATGTATAATTCCAACAAAAGACACACTCTTTTATTGTCTCCTTCAATTTATAAAAATTCTCCTACTCTCGGCAAAAATAAACTTTCAATTTAAAGAGACATTATTAAATTTTTCTTTAATTTCCATTTATTCAATCAGAAAGTTTGCACGTAAAATATTTAAATCTATAAAAATGGTTCAAAATATGCCCAAATTGTGATTATTTTTTCGGAAATATATTTTTTCACTTTCAAAATTGAAAATCTGACTTTTATTCTTCGAAAACTTGTTGGGCGATTTTCATTTTCTAATTTGTTCTCATTTAAAAAAAAAAATCAGGTAAAATTGTATCAGATACCTTTTCCAGTAACAAAACTCTTAAGGAAGTTTATAATTTTATAGCGGCCCGCATTCATTGCCGCGGGTTGGACAGCTCTGGATTAGACCGACCAACAATACCATACACACATATAACCATACACCCCACCACCAAAATCAAAATAATCAATTATTAGATTCTAAGTAACTGCAAAAATTTCGTCCAAATCGGACTAAAGGTTCAAATTATTAACCCACCACCTCACCCTAATATAAAATTTCGTTTTGATGCCTTCATTGGTTTTTTGGGATTAGAACGCACACATATTTATGTAACACACGCATTCAATCACTCACTCATCCACTAACACACATTTAGATAAAATAATTAGTATATATAAATTTTTTGATATTCACTATATAAAGGTTTTATTGTAGACCAAAACGCCATGAATTTACACAATTTTTTTTTTATCAAAATAGTTTTAGCCGTTTTTGAAAATTCAAAAGCAAAAACAAAAACTTTTCATGCATGATTACAAAACTTCACTATACTACATATGGTAAAGTAAAAAAGTAAATAAATTTATATATTTAAATTAAAACTGACCAATATGAAAACTTAATAATGTAATTTCTTGATTAGTTTTTGAGAATTTTTTATTTATATATATATCTATATATAACCAAACTTCTTGAGGATACAAATTCTCTTTTAAATAGGTGTTGGTTTTATTCTTTTTTGACAAAAAAACACATTTTTATCTTTTATTTTTCTTTATTTTATTTTATTGTTACCCAGGAACGTTTCGACATTTTCAAATATGTCATCATCAGCCTAAAACATTTCAATCATTACACAATTTATATACAATGACAATTTCTCATCACACAACAACAACTCAAAAATATGTCTCAAATAATGTTATTTTTGAGTTGTTGTGTGATGAGAAATTGTCATTGTATATAAAGTGTGTAATGATTGAAATGTTTTGGGCTGATGATGACATATTTGAAAATGTCGAAGCGTTCCTGGGTAACAATAAAATAAAATAAAAGATAAAATGTGTTTTTTGTCAAAAAGAATAAAACCAACACCTATTTAAAAGAGAATTTGTATCCTCAAGAAGTTTGGTTATATATAGATATATATATATATTAATAATGTAAATTATAAATCATTGCCATGAGATTTGATTATAAAAACCTGAAAACCACTAAAGTTTCCTTTATTTCATTAAAATGATCAAATTTTGTATTCCTATATTAGAATGAGATTAAAATTGATAATTTAATTTATTCTTATTTTTAAATGTTTAAGTCAAAACAACCAGGCTCTTTTTTCATAAATAATCTTAAATTTTTGTTTTTTTGTTTTTCTAGATGATAGTATATGGTGCAGTAAAATAATCATCATCGGCAATACAACTAGTAAAAACCCTTTACCGGCCGTGACCATGGCCGATACTCGAAGACGCGTCAAATTGTACGCTCTAAATGCAGATCGTCAATGGGACGATAGAGGCACCGGCCATGTCTCCTCCTCGTATGTAGACAGACTCAAGGGTATCTCTCTTCTAGTAAGAGCAGAGTCTGATGGTGAGATTGAGAGATCAATTATTTCTCTGTTTTTTTACTTTCATACAAAAGATTAAGATCTTAATACATATATTTTATTTTTTTTATAATCAGGAACGAGGATTTTTGAATCACAGTAGGAAGATTGAGTCCTTATAGAATGATGGTTATTTTTTTTTTTCAATAAAAAATTTTCATCAGGGTTTATAATTTAATTTTATTTGAGACGTTTCGGCATTAACTCAATGCCATCTTCAGTCTATAAAAACATTTAATAATATATCACATTACATTTCACAATTGAATCGGTGAGTTGAAAAAGGTACACATTCCAAGCGCATAAACTTTCGGAAAACTAAAAAAAAAACTGATTTTAAAAAACAATTATGTTTAAAATAATTTGTTTATATGTGCAATTTTGTTTGCCACACTGAGATCTACAAATTTGCCATTGACAACTTTTTTGTAAAAAAATTATTTTTTTCAAAAATCAGTTTTTTTTTTAGTTTTCCGAAAGTTTATGCGCTTGGAATGTGTACCTTTTTCAACTCACCGATTCAATTAATAGGTATATCACAATTCACAAAGATAATATTTAACTAATGGTCTTACCTATGTTAAAAAATAAGATATCATTATATTATATTTCCTTCACAGGAGGCAAAATGAAAGAAATTAAATTATTTAATTAATTTATTATTATTAAATTTTTTATTGAAAAAAAAGAAAAAATAACCATCATTCTATAAGGACTCAATCTTCCTACTGTGATTCAAAAAGCCTCGTTCCTGATTATAAAAATATTATAAGAATCAAATAATTACTATTCCTGAATATATTTTATTTTTTCATACACTTTTTAAGAATTGATCGATAAAATGAATTATTTTTTCAATATTGGAATAAACACAATAAATAGTAAATGAATTAATCATATTTTAGAAAGATAAATACTTTTTTGGTAATTTTCCTAAACCCACAAAATAATTTCTCATATATTTTATATTTAATTATAATATTTGAGCCGTTTATTTTGAAAGTGGCCTAAGTCCATTATTTGTTATTTTGAGATATTTGTATTTATATTTTTATAAATACATATATTTATATATATTTTGATGTATTTATTTTGACGAATTCATGATAATATTGTACTCCTTTGGCTATGATATTATAAATTTGAAAAGAAGACATCTATGTCTAACTAAATCTGTCATTAACTCATTTTTTTCAAAATTGTAGTTAGGCCACTTTCAAAATAAACGGCTCATTTATTAACCCAAAAATTTGAGTATCTTTTTATTTATAATAAGATGGATTTTTTTTTCAAAAATACAACTCACGGTATAAACCAAATACCTATGTCAAGAAAGAATTTATATTTAAGGTAGTTCTTTCGCCAAATGCGTTATCTTAGGATTTTTTGAAATTCAGACAGATTATTATTTAAATACTTCTGCACCGATTGGTGGCAATACGAAATTTATGAACAATATAGTTCCGGAGATATTAAATTTCAAAAATAGTTTTTCAGGCTCTTTAACATTGCACTATACGGGATATCGTAAAATTTACATACATATTTAATTATAATTAAGAAACCCTTCTTACCATTTTTATAAAAAACTAAACCAACATTAAACAATAACCAATACATATTTTAAGACAATTTTGATTCATAGTTACAACACAGTTTCTGAGATAATAATTAATAAATAATGAAAAATGTATAATGAAAAATTTACACTAAAAACAATTTGGCAACAGCTCATTTATCAAACCAGCGAAAGATACATGCGCTAGATTTTTCAAAATTATAATTTTCATAAGGTGTAACGTAGGCGTTGATTACATTTGTTAAAAAATAACAAAACGATTTTTATAGAAATTTTTTAACTTTTAAAATGTATTTTATCTGTCATTTTAATATAAAAATATTCAATCTCTTATAATGGTGCCAGATTTGTCAAACGAGCACGGGATTGGCTGAAATCGGTACATAAACTACTAAAAGTTTTAGGCTTATGAATTATGAATCCTTATTGTCTGTTCTATATACTCTAGCATTAATTTTTTGCTAGTATTGTCGCGAAACAACTATCTTAAGGTCAAAATATAAGATCTTACTAGAATATTTTTACATTCCAAAAAAATTTTTCGGTCTTCTCTTAAATACATTATATATCATGGTGTCTTTTTGTTTCGAAGGTAGAACTAACAAGCCCTGTAAGCGTGTGAGTACTCTGGTTCAACTCCTGAGGGGACGAAGCCCTCTGATATGCAATGTAAAAATATTCTACTAAAATCTTGAGATTTTGACCTTAAAAATAAATACTTTCTTGATATAATATTTGTTTTTCCAAAGTTTATTGCAGATATAGAAAGAAAAGTTTTAAGTAGCTGTTTTAAAATAAAGTATGCTCAAATTTTACCCTTTTCATATAGTAATGCACTACTATATTTGTCAAATTAAAAATACTTGAAAAAAGTGACAGTTTTAATAATTAATAGGGATTGTGGTGTTGGTGCAAGGTGAAACATCTTTAATAAAGATAAAAGTAATTTAATATTTTATGAAATATTAATTTACCATACTTTGAATTAGGTTTTCTGTGACGTGAAACAAGTGACCTCGAAAACTACATAGTAACTCATAGTATATTAATATTTCATAAAATATTTATTTACTTTTATCTTTAGTGACAGTTTTATTCATTATAATGAATTTCCTATTAATATCATGAAATTCTTTTTAGCGGTATAAATATTGAGAGTAATAAATTACCTATAAGTTACCTTAAAAAAAACGTTAATCTTCATTTGAAACCATATTTTGTTTATTTCTTCATTTTTTTTAGTTATTTTTTTAAACATTATATTAACAACAAAAACTATAATTATTATTATTATTAAGTAAATATCAGTGGCGTGCGGTCCATGGAAGCTGTGGATTAGGGTGGTCCTTATTTATCGACTTTTGAAAAATTGGGTGGGCACCCCATCATTTGATTCTCTACCCTAAAATAATGACTATGTATATTTTTTTAAGGCTTTTAAAAGGTAGCTACCATAAGTCAAAAAATCAGAAAAACCCGTGTATGGCTACTTGACTATGAATCCGGCTTATTTATTCTGTTATGTTTATTAGCCTATTTTGTAGTGAAATAGCATGCAGAAAGGGTCTGATAGACTCACTAGCTTAAAACGTACCTTTAAATATCAGTTTAAACTGACGAAAAAGGAAGAGAAAGTAGTGAAAGATATATCGTCGCTGATCTTATAAAAAAAACCTCCTAAGTCCGATTTTTGGTCAAATACGTATTATACGTTTATACCGATCAACTTTTCAAGGCGCATCTGTTTATTGAAACCTTATTATTCTATTCCAATTTAATTTCGCGCTACGGACAAATAATAAATATTGGATCGAATTTGTATGTATTGTTGTTTAAAATGGTTTGTCTTGTTTTCTGGCAAACAATGAATTTAAGACTTACGAGGTTTTATAAGATCAGCGACGATATGTATTTTCACATCCATAATATATATAAAATATTGGTTTCAAGCCCCTGTCGAATGTTCAGCACCGAAAAACGACTTTCAATTATTAAAAGACCTTTCATCCTTTGAAATTATAAACTAAACAATGGCAAAAGTCACCATGAAAAAAATACTGGGCCATTTATAGTACTTGTCGGAAAAGTTGGCGCCCCCATCCCCCTCTCCAGAAGCACATATAGTAATATAATATATATTTCTCGCTATGCCACTGATCCTTATTTGTAATCTATACATTAATTTTGCATGTTAATGTATGTAACTGTATTTGTAATTTTAACATTAATTTTGCAATGTTTTATATTAATACCAGGTCTGTAACTTTAAAATGCTTTTTTCCAATAGATGGCCCACAAAGCCTATAGATTCTGGCGCCATAACCAATGTGTCGTTTTGTAGCTAGGACAGCATGCTTCAAAACGTCATATTTGTTTAAACGTTTAAGAGTTAGTAGCATACTTTTTTTCGGTGGTAAACATGTCGAGTCGAGTTTTGAGGCAAACAAAGAGCATTTGCGGCACGTGCTGATTTCCTTATTCAGAAGAAAAAAGCAGCGGAATCACATCGAATACTTTTGGAAACATACGGTGCAGATACTCTATCTGTCAACACTTACGAACGGTGGATTAAACGATTCAGAAAAGGTGATTTCAATTCCAGTGACAAAAAACGTGAAATTTGACCGAAACAATTTGAAGACATCGAATTGCTGCTGAAACCTGGTAAAGCAGTTAATACGGATCGCTACCGACAACAAATGATTAATTTGAATCATACGTTGATCGAAAAACGACCAGGCATGGGGAAAGTGATTTCGCTGAATGAGAACGCACCCAGTCACGCAGCAAAACTGGTCATGTACACTCTGACAGCACTTGAATGTGATCTATTACCCCACCCGCCTTACTCACCAAACCTTGCTCCTTCCGACTACCACTTGTTTTCATCCATGGTATACGCACTTGCCGAGCAACATTTCCATTCTTATACTAGATGTCAACAAAAATCTGTAGAAAGCGGGGGCCTATACTTTGAATGAAATATATTTTTCCATTTTTTCTAAATTATTGTGTATTTTTATTGAAAGACCCCTCATTTTAAAGTTACAGACCTGGTAAGTACAAGTTAGTGATTAAAACAGTGTTTTAATTTTTTTTTATAAAAATTCTAACCCTGTTAGCGACCCCTAAATATTATTTTTAAAAAATTGAAAAATAGTTTCTTAGGGTACAAAATCAAATGAGATGGTGCCCCGTCAAAAATTCGAAAAAAAAAATTTGACCCATATAAGGACCACCCTACTGTGGATGCTATGCATCCCTAAGATTTCAAAACTTCAAGAGTATTTTCATAGTATTATAAAAAATCTAATGTTAAATTTAAAAAAAAAATAACTAAAAATTCTACGTTTATCGATAAATTTTACAAAAATGAGCGAAAAATAAAATAACATTTTAAAAATTAAAGAGTTTTTTTTTAGGGCAGCATCCCCTGGTTGAAATGTCACCGCCCGCCACTGGTATATATATATATATAAATAATATAACAATACAAATCTTTATAAAACAATTTTGAAACGTTTATTTTTGAACTAGACTTTTCAGGGGAAATTCTCCCTTTATCAATATAAATTTTTTTAAAAATTGAAAAAAAATGTGCCAAGTTTTGAAAACAACCCATAAGGTTTTCGAAACATTAGCGAAAAAAAATTTCTATTGATAAAGGGAGAATTTCTCCTGAAACCTCTACTTCAAAAATAAACGTTCCAAGATTGTTTTATAAAGATTTGTATTGTTTTATTATATTAAAAACAATCAATAATTAATTTTTTATTTATAAATACTTAAATTCACCGGCCCAAAAATGCTCCTTTAAGAATCCGAGGCCGATTCAGGGGAAGAAGAAATTAAAATTAAAAATTATTTTATAAAATGGGGAAAAATAACAAATTCAACAAATAATAAAAGGGGCTTCAAACTCTGTGTGCATTAAACGTTTACTCTCTAGAAAACTATTTACTTTATTTATTAATAACTACAATTTTTTTGACTTATCATTTTTTTCCTAGGTTCCTTATTGTTGGAATCCAAAATACTGCCAGACACAGCTTATCAAAAGCAACAAGATACTCTTATTGTTTGGTCCGAGGGAGACAATTTCGATCTAGCACTTAGCTTTCAAGAAAAAGCTGGGTGCGATGAAATTTGGGAAAAAATTTGCCAGGTATTTTATTATCTTAATATATATATAATTTATTTTTAACCAGCTTAAAATTTCAAAATAATAAATCATATGTTTGTATATTTTTAATAGGTACAAGGAAAAGATCCATCTGTTGACATCACCCAAGATATTGTTGAAGAATCAGAAGATGAGAGATTTGATGATATGTCTGAATCTGCACCTCCTGTAGAGTTACCTCAATGCGACATAGCACATCTTGAAGAAATTAATGAAGTAAAATTTTTATTATATTTAAATAGAACCGTGTATGGTGGCCTATTTTATTTTAATGAATTCTCTAAGGGCCAGTGTGATGGGGAAAAAGTTGAAATAAAAATTATCTCTTATTTAATCCTTTGTTTTAAGCAGACTTAATCGATATTTTACACGTTTCGAGAGCTACACCGCCGCTCTTCTTCAGTGCACGTGTATCGCTCGAAACGTGTAAAATATCAATTAAGTCTGCTTAAAATAAAGGATTAAATAAGAGATTTCCCATCACACTGGGCCCTTAGCCAATTCATTAAAATAAAATTTTAATATATATTTAAATTATTATAATTTTTATTGTACAATCCTTTATAATCACATTAGCTTTGGTAGGTCAAGTGCGAGTTCTAGAGCGTCTCACATATCAAAAGTTCAGTAGCTTTTTCCATTTCTCATCCAAGCTAATTATTTAATAGCGAAAAATATAATTTCTATTTACCTATTTTTTACATATATTTAAAGGATTGCAAAATTAGAGAGGGAGACCAAGGTGGATCTATATATGAGATCTTTGGGCTGCAGCCCAGGGCCCCATGGATTTAAAGGGCCCCCAGCCTCCATTTAAGACAATTTCTTTTCAGCAGAGATGTCTATTTCAGAACTTCTTTAATTTATCGGCATTTAAATGTCTGATCAAAAAATACGAGCTGATTTCTCTGATATTTGGTCAATTTTAGATTTTGAAACCCGAGGGCATCCTCTTTGAAGAAATGTTTGTGTATCTAAGTCATATTAAATAAATTAAATATATTTGTTGTTAGAGTTCGTGGCTGTGATGAAACTGTATTAGATGAAGTAGGAGGTATCTGCCAAAGTTGGATGCGCTGGGTTCAATAAAACACCCTGAATAAAACGTTTCAGCCTGAATTTATTTGACCATCTTCCGTTAATTGGGAGTTATACATTCATTCTGAACCTTTGGGCACAGGCACATTATAAATTTGCAATTTTTATTTTTGACAAGGGTTGGTTCGATCACATATGTGTACCGCAATTAGTGTTTTAACTCCCAATTAACTGAAGATGGCCAAATAAATTCAGGACGAAACGTTTTATTCAGGGTGTTTTATGGAACCCAGCCCATCCAACTTTGGCCGATACCTCCTCCTTCATCTAATACAATAAAATATATTATTGTCCTAATTTTTTTTTCTATACCGTACACATCATTATAGAAAACAAGTTTTTTGACAAAATCATTATTTTGATTAATTAGGTAGGCCACCCAAAGTAGTGTTAGCCCAGGACCCCACAAATTCAGGGTCCGCCCCTGGGGGAGACACTACTTTTGACTTTGAAACATCGAAAAAAATTGATAAGAAAACTTGATTAAAAGGATTTAAAAAGATTGCTACCACACTTTAAATTTAACCATGAAAAAGAAATCGAATTTTATAAATTTTTACTTATTAAATTAACCTTTTCGTTTTTACTTAGGGAAAGTGGTGTAGATTTTAGGTGAAATATGATATTGATAAAAGTAAAGGGAGTGTAGTTTCACAGTGAATGAAAGTTTTTTAATCTGTAAACTCCTGATGATGGATTAATAATCCGAAATACATTGAGTTTGTGTAAACCTCTTAGAGTTTTATTTCATTCACTGTGAAACTACACTCCCTTTACTTTATTAACTACCTTTTCGTCTTTATATTTACCCCTTAAAAATGATACAGTCTTAGAATAATATATAAATTTCCCTTTTCTAACTTCAAGTCTTAACTTTTGAATTCTTTCTCAGCTAATGGCGAGTTGTCTATCATCACCCATGAGGAAAGAAAAACTCGCTACTGTCATTGAAAATGAAGGTTATATTCGTAAATTGCTCAACATATTTCGCATGTGCGAAGATGTAGAGAATACTGAAGGTCTTCACTACTTATATGAAATTTTCAAAAACATTTTTCTATTAAATAAAAATGTACTTTTTGAAACCATGTTTGGAGGTTCGTACAGAATTGGATTCATACATTTTATATTTATTTATGTTTTCAAAGATTAAATGTTCATTTTATTTTTTTTTTTAGAGGAAATTATTTTTGATGTTGTGGGTTGTTTAGAATATGATCCTTCATTAACAACTCCTAAAAAACATCGTCAATATTTAAAACAACTGGCTAGGTTCAAGGAAGTAATTCCTATTTCAAATCCAGAACTTTTAGCCAAAATTCACCAAACTTATCGCGTACAATATATCCAAGATGTTGTTCTTCCCACGCCATCCGTTTTTGAAGATAACATGCTTTCAACACTTTCCAGTTTTATATTCTTTAATAAAGTTGAAATTGTAACACTAATTCAGGTATTAAAATTTTTGGCTTTTATTTATTTTTTTATTTATTTATTATTTTTTCTTAAAATATATATAATTTTAGGAGGATGAAAAATTTTTAAATGAATTATTCACTCAACTGACTGATGAAGGGACCGATGACCAAAAGAGGAGGGATTTAATTTTATTCTTAAAAGAGTTTTGCAATTTTGCACAAAATCTTCAACCTCAAGGAAAAGAATCTTTTTATAAGGTATTTATTTATCAATATATACTAATAAATACTAATTTACCTATTTATAATATTTGAAATTGTATGGTTCTAATAAAAAATAAGAAGATGGAAACTTATTAGAAGTAGACCATCTTGAAGTTTTTTTTATATAAGGTAAACGCGCCAGTAATGGGTCATGCTCCTATAATGGGCCTCCCCTTAAAACATGTTGAGAAGTGAAGGGTCTTTTGTTACCTAAGGCAGTGGAAGGGATAAGGATCATTAACTAGTTCCTGCTAGGATACCTTAGCACTGGAATTCAGTTCATTCCTTTACTTTGTGTCAAGTGTTTGGATTATTCTGCTAAAGAGACGAATATTTGTGAATGTTTTAACTTCTGATTAAGAAATCTGTTAAGGAAAGTGATTTTTTTCAACAAATAATATTTATTTACTAAAATTCCCGTTTATTGAGTTTAACGATTAATTTAGTACGATAATATGTATAATTCAAATTGTACAGTGCATAAATGAAGAAAAATTTTTCAAAGTTTCATTGCCAAAATTGGGTGCCCCGTCATGGGATCACAAATTAGCCAACTGTCCCAGTGATGGGCCAGCCCGGACCAGCACAAGAACATGGTATCATTCTGAATTAAGCTTATTGTTGAGAATCTAGATCGAAACCTAACTGATCAGTACAGGAACGGTCATTGTACTATGAATGGTTCCATAATGGGCCATTACTGGACAGATAAATTTTGTTTTTAGTTACATATCTTTGTAATTCTATGATGTTATAGACTTGATTATTGTTCCACAATAGATTGATTACTGGTAGGTCGGATAAAATACTGGCCCATTATCGGTGCATCAGGTTAGTTATGGTATATATATTTTTTTTATTTTTGTAAATGGAATCAGTGTGCTAAAATAGCCGTTACAGATGTAGGACAGATAATAGAATGACAGGTAAAAATTTGGACCAGTTTACTTAATATGTAGCAGTGGAAACTCAGTTATACTTCAATTTTTCTCTTAACCGGCCCATTACTGGAGCGTTTACCTTAATATACAAAAGTTTTATTATAACAATTTTTTTTATTAGCTCTTTGAATGATAAAATTGTAGAACATTTTCAATAATTTGTGTAAATATCTTAATTTTTCAGACACTTTCTACATTAGGAATTCTTCAGGCTCTTGAAATTACCCTAGCTTCAGATGATATAGCTACCAAAACAGCCTCAATTGACATTTTAACATATATTGTTGAATTTTCACCGTCTGTTGTACGTGATTATACTTTACAACAGACAACGACCACTGATGATGACCATCAAATGTTGCTCAATGTTGTTATTGAGCAACTCATTTGTGATAATGACCCCGAGTTAGGTGGAGCCGTTCAGCTTATGGGCATTTTGCGGATATTATTAGATCCTGAAAATATGTTAGCTCCAGTTAATAAATCAGAAAAAACTGACTTTTTAAACTATTTCTATAAACATAGTGTCCATGTCTTAATAGGTGAGTAAACCCGAAATTATTATCCTCTTTATCTATTATCATTCCTAATCACTATATAAAATAAATAATTTTGTTCATATTTATTTTTAGCACCATTATTAAATAATACAGCCCAAGATCATCCTGCGAAAGAGGATTATCAAACCGTTCAATTACTAGGCCTTATTCTTGAATTACTCTCATTTTGTGTTGAACACCATAATTATCATATTAAAAATTGTATCCTCAATAAAGACCTTCTTGGGCGTATACTTGTCCTAATGAAATCAACACATACTTTTCTTGTTTTATGTAAGTAATGAAATAACTAAATTTATTCTTATTTTAATGAATAATTAAATTTAGAATAATAAATTTTTTTTTATCTTGATCTTCAAATCACATTCAGTCATTCAATTTTATTTCAAATTTCTATTTATAATTGAGTGTTTTTAATTTCAATGCCATTTTGTATATAAAGAAATCATTTTTGTCATTGATGAATTCTGTTAGATTAGCTATGGAATTCAAGTCAGAACTAGAAATACACAAACTCTAGTTCTGTGAATGTACAACGGAGGGTAGTTCGATTCATAATAACTTGGTTCGCATGCTATAAAGACAGCAGTTTATTTTTCGACATGATCCCCTTGAAGTTCATTCAGCGCACTAGGAAGGTAGCTTCAAAACGATATATCGTCGCCTTAGAGTGTAAATCTGCTAACTCCATTTTTTATCATATATGACATATTAATACCGTTCGAAAGAAAAAGAGATGCAGCATCGTCCAAGTAAAAAGGCTACTTGAAATTACGATCGTAAGTTGTGGGGAAAATAGTTTCTTTCTTAAACAATAATATTAAATTTTGTTTGTTTTTTTATTGTTTGTCCTGTAAAATATCCTTGTTGTGAGTTAGCAGGTTTACACTCTTAAGTCGACGATATATCGTTTTGAAGCTTCCTTCCTAGTGCGCTGAATGGACTTGTCGAAAAATAAACTAAGATAAAAAATTTAGATTCGAACAACCCTTGTAAGTTAAATTTTGTTTTTAAGAGTGATTTTTGTTGGTCAGACAATTTGGAATATTTTTTTGGTTAGACTAAACATGATAATTGAAATTCATTAAAATTCTGATTCCTGCTTCTTCTATCATTATTAAAACAATGTCAAAAATTGGAGCTAAAATGTTGTGATTTTTTTTTAAATTTCAATCATTTTTCTCCCCAGAGCTAGTTACCTAATAGCTATTTAACACCTAGCTATTAAAATACTACTTTTTACCTCTAGGTTCATAAGAGATCTTTTTCCAATTCTGATTATTAATTAATTATTGAATAATGTCTTACAAATCCACACCATAGTGTATATTCATCGGCATTTTAGTATTTTAAATAAACATTTCGTATCCTTTTCGTAGTCCTTCAAAAAAGACAGAGGTAAAAATAAAATTCAAATGAATTTCGTATCACATTAGAGCTGAAAATACACATGGTAAAAGTCTACTTTTCCCCCATTACTGACATTTGATGAATAACAATATGACTGTGGTGCTTCTTGTCATCTTTTCGCCAGTATTAGTTCAGTCAAATTCTGTTTTTATCAGGAAAGTTTTGGAGTAGTTCTGATTTTTTGCATATATATGTTGAATCCAAATCTGAGGTCTCCCACCAAAATTTCGTGACTCAACAATATAGAAAATGCAAAAAGGTGAAAATTTCCATTTTTTGGCGGTTTTTCGCTTATAACGCGAAAACTATCAACTTTTCGTAAATAACCTTTCTATTCAAAATGAAACTTCATAAAATTTCCTACAAATTTCATTTAGGTTTTTCTCCGACCAAGCTGCAATTTTTTGAAAATTTTTTAACTTCATAACAGATTTATAGATATCCAGCATTTTCCATGACACTTCTGAGGATTTGGATCATATCCTGTCATGGAAAATGCTGGATATCTATAAATCTAAGAGTTTTATCAAAAAAGTCGTCCAAGTAAGCGTTTAAGTCAACAAAATTTCCTAGAGAATGAGATAAGAATCAAGTTTCTAGAATGAGTGGTTTTCATTTTATGAAGGAAAAATTGCGATTTTTTGCAAAAAATTGCAGTTTTTCAAAACTTCAACCTCATTGCGGCACGGATTACCATTTATCCAATTAAGATGAAACTTTGTTTTAATTGTAGCAAATTTAATTCTAGTTTAAAAATGTATAGAGTGGTCTTTGTCGAAAACGTGCTCCTTCATGGTCAAAATGGAAAAATATCAAAAAAAGTGCGAGTTTTTGGATGATCCGGGGGGCTGGCGAGGTCGAAAACTTGGATTTTGCGCTTGAGCCCGAACGGTTGGTCGGAGAAAAAACCTAAATAATGAAATTTGTAGGAAATTTTATGAACTTTCATTTTGAATAGGAAGGTTATTTACGAAAAGTTGATAGTTTTCGAGTTATAAGCGAAAAACCGCCAAAAAATGGAAATTTTCACCTTTTTTTGCATTTTCTACAATGTTGCGTCACGAAATTTTGGTGGGAGACCTCAGATTTGGATTCAGCGCCCCAAAAAACATATATATGTAAAAATTCAGAACTGCCCCAAAACTTTCCCCTTAGGGGCCCATTTGAGCACAATTTGACTGGACTAGTTATGGTTTAAATAAAACAATTGATTTTAAAATATATTATATATTTAATAAGTTTAAATCAATACATGATATCTTGTATAAGACTAAATATGTAGATAAAAACATTTTAATTTATTACAAAGCTCAAATATGATTTGCACCCACTAGACTTAAGCTTGCCTTCTTTGGTGTGGCCCCAGACTTGGCGAATTATTTAATCAAATGTATTATTTTTATATTAATTTCAGGCGCCCTAAGGTTTATGCGTAAGATCATCGCTTTAAAAGATGAGTTTTACAATCGTTATATTATCAAAGGAAATTTATTTGCTCCCGTTATTGATGCTTTTGTGCGAAATAATGGTCGCTATAATTTATTGGATTCTGCAATTATTGAAATGTTTGAATTTATTAAACTGGTAAATATTTTTTTTTTGTTTTGTTTATTTATTTTTAAGTTAATATATTTATTTTTCTAGGAGGATATAAAATCCCTATGTTCATACATCATTGAAACTTTCGGTAAAATTTTGGATGCAATTGAATATGTACAAACATTTAAAGCATTGAGGCACCGTTATGAACAAAATCAAGAGAAGGTGAAAGAAAAGGATCGAGGCACTCAGTTGGAAAGGTATATTAAATTAACATATTGGAAATTTTCCTAATTTATGTTTCTAACTATAAATTAAGAGGGCCTCTAATAGCTTTATGAAGGAATGTTCAAGATTAGATTGGAATGCCAGACTTGCCAGAAAATTACTTCAAGTATTGGGAAGTGACAAATTGAGTCACGCAGTCTGGTGGTAAAAAAACAAACTATTAATAGCTTACAACTGTCGAGTAAATACATAGTAAATGCATGCCATGAAAACATCATAATTCTCCAAATACTTACAAGTGCTTTATAAAAGCCGATTCTGGAAGTTCTTCCTTTATTTTTTCTATCCTTAGAGCATATTGCTCAGGCGTTGGATCTTGCAATAAATATTTAGGACCTCGATAAGATTTTTTTTGAAAAATTAATAACTGTCATGTTGTCTTCAGCGATTGTTGAATTTGTGTCGGAATCTTCTGATGATACACATCAGCAAGTGTATTGCTCGATGAAGTTTCATTTAAATTCTCAAAGAATTTGTCTGCTTTAGATTTAGAAAAACAAGGATGATCAGTGATTGGAGCAGGATCATTGTTTCAAGGCATTGATTTGTACAGTTTTCCATTTACATTTTAAATCTGTACATGAAAATATCTCCAAGTGTTGAATGTAAAAATGTCAAAGTTTACAAATATTTAGTTAGAAATTTTAAACTCACCGATAACAATAAAATAATGTTGCCACTGCATGTTTACACTTTTCTCCTAATCCTGCCTTACAAGAACATGTAATAGAAATTATTTTACCGCTTTTACATATTTTCGCATTTATGCCATGCGGCTTTTCTTTCATGTGTGTCGTTTGTATGCAAAGCGCAGTAACTACGGTCACATTTTTATCACTTTTTCATTATTTATGCCGCATTTAATTAAATGACCAACAGATAAAATCCGTTGCGCATCATTAATATTTTTTTGATTTGGGTTATCACCCGTCCAAGATAATATATCTGTGATATTTAATAACATTTTATTAATTTAGCCTACTATAACACACGGGTTAAACATTTAAAAGTGTAAGCTACTTTCCGACATGTTTTTTAAGCCACGCCTCCATGTCAGTTCCCAATATATCCATTATATTTGTTTTACTCGGAACTGGACACAAAGGGTATTATTCACGGCGAGCGAGGCCTGCCTGCCGGTCGAGTCTAATAGTCAATTCACGCCAAAATTCTCAATATTTTTTTTTTTTTCATTTTTTGCTCATTGTGTTTAAATATGTCTGAAACGTGGAGAAAATCATTTTCAATCATGATTTTTTTTCTGTCTATGTGTCTGGATACAGATACTCAGATAACTTTAGAACCATAAGTCGTAGAAAATTTGTATTTTCAATGCGCGATTTTTCATTAGTGTCTAATCGAGGAAAATGACCAAAAGAGCTAATGCAAAATACATATCCAGACCTGTTTCAGTCTAGTAGAGATTAATTTCTTAATTTCTATTATTCTAGACACGACCTTTTGACTCTAGGTAATATTTTTAAATCGCAATGAATTTCACATTAGGATATTTATCATTTAAAATTATTAATTCATTGAAACTGCAAACAGCCTACAGAGTCTTGAAAAATTTCACTTTTTCCTCAAATTTTTGTATGAATAATTCAGGACATGGTATCACAAAATAAAATAAAATAAATTTCTTTTAAGGACGTTCCCTAATATAGCTCAGATGCAGTTGGCTCTTTCTCCTACTCTCCATGCGCAGAAAGGCAAAAATATTTTCACTGCGCCGTTTCTCGGATCTGGCAACATTGCATTCTTAGCGACGGTAAAAGACAAAGAATAAAAATAAAACACTTCATGAAACAGCTCAATGCCAAATTTCAGATGAGAATAGTATAATTAGATTGAGAGAATTAGCTAAAAATCTCAAATGCACCAGCTGCAGAATTTTTTTTGATATGGACAAATTGAGTGATTTTAGTGCGACGTTGCCATCTCTCAGTTGGCATGCCATGAGAGAAAAATAGAAAACCATCAAAAGTATCTAACTTTTAACATTTTTCAGACAAAACGAATACCGCTTGCTATTATTATTTTAACAGAAAAATATTTGTTATATCTTCAGTTAATAATTATCAGTTTTTCACAAGAAAATTACGATTGTTATTTAATGAAACAGTCGCTTTAACATCAATCGGGATAGGGTTGTTAAATATGCAAATTTTAATGGTCAATATCTACAAATTTAGTGCCTCAAGGACTATTGAAAAAAATTTCTACGTATAAAGGACACTTATAAATATGTGTATTCAATGTTTTAAAAGAATAGCAAGAAATTCGATTTATTAGGGAACGTCCTTAATTACCTATAGTCCAAGAGCTGGTGACACATTTTGACTACGGATTTGACTCAACTAGAAATAATGCGTAATAGTACCGTCTATGATGGTTGTACGGGGAATGACCAGTCTGGCTGGCTGTAGCAGGTGGACCAGGTACTGCGCATGGTGTGAGTGAGGTAAAAAATATGTGTTAAAAAATATTTTTGACCCAGAATGAAATTAGAAAAATAATAATTTACAGTCAATTATAAACATAATATATTCATCCCAGACCATTTGAGTGATGGGACGTGGAACCAGACCACCCCAAAGTGTAGTTTTACAACATGAAAAAAAATATTTTTGATGCACGTTGAAACTTTAATAGCGCGTTAAGTAAAATTTACTAAAATATTAATTGTTTTTAAAATGATTCACCTTCTAAATTAAATTAATTTGTAACATATATAAATTAATTTTTGCTTTTATAATTTTGTTGATTTCAAATATTAAATCTTCTTATTGTTACTAATTGTTATTATCTGAATCTTTTATTTTTTTTTTCATGTTGTAAAACTGCACTTTGGGGTGGTCTGGTTCCACATCCCACCACTCAAATGGTCTGGGATGAATATATTATGTTTATAATTGACTATAAATTATTATTTTTCTAATTTCATTCTGGGTCAAAAATATTTTTTAACACTGGTCCACCTACTACAGCCAGCCAGACTGGTCATTCCCTGTACAACTATCATAGACGGTACTATTAGGCATTATTTCTAGTTGAGTTAAATCCGTAGTCAAAATGTGTCACCAGCTCTTGGACTACTAGAATCAACACAGGACTCCTTAAGGAGATTCGGGACAGCTTATCTATCTGGTTGATTTTCGAAAAAATCTTTTGTATTTCTGCAGAGTGACAACTTCTGCCCACTAAATTTTTTAATAAAAAATTGTTAATAATGAGGTTAGTTTCGATTTTTTTGATAATATTAATAAAAAGAATATTGAGATAAATTTTTTCTCATTATAAAAACATTTATTTAACACAAAAACGATTTCAAGAAATAGAGTTGGAATTCTACACTAGTACTTTTGTTATATTCTGTTGGCTGCAAATAATTTTTTTTTTTATATTTATGAATAACTAATTAATTAGACTGTCAAATCTATTGAAAAATGTATCATTCGACTCATAAAAGTTGAATTATTGATCTGTATAAATTTGTTGAAAATGGTATAATTTGTATAGAAGTTATAGCCCTTTTAAAAGCTCGGTCCATTTACTTCCATGTTAAAAGGACAATTTTCAATAATTTATTTCTCGATAATGGGACTGACGATCAACTTCAAATTTCGGGAATAAATATTTAATGCATCAATGATTCGATGGTAAAAATTTGAGAATTTTCTTATATAAAAGATAAACAGTCCCGAACCCCTTAAATTCAATATTTGTCACTTTTCATTGCCAAATTCTTCATTTCTAATAATTTTTCAAAATATTATAAAACTCAGCAGCCAACTCTATAATTCAAAGTGATTTTAATTACTCTTTCCTGATTTTATTATTATTTATTTTATACATACAATTTTATACCTATAATTATTAATTATTTTCAGTGTACCTTCCATTTTAAGAAATAGCCGGTATCGTCGTGATCAACGACAGCTCGATGAAGAGGAAGAAATGTGGTTTAATGGCGATGACGATTTTGATGACAATGAAGCAGTAGTTCCTGGAGCTACTACTGATCCTGTTGCAACAAATAAACTCGATTCCGAAATGGATTCTATAGGTATTTTCTTTTTCTATTACTATCGATTATTCAATTCATTTTTTTTTTAATTAATATGAATATAATGTTTTATGATAAAAGGAATAAAAATTGAATATATTAGTCCGCGTGCTAGATACCAAAATAGTTTTTTTTTATAAATTTTCAAAATTTAATAATATTTAATTTTTAATTAATAATTAAAAGTATAATTATTACAAAACTTCAGTTTTCTTAAATATTTGAGCAATTCTACGGTAACTGTGGCGCCGCGATCTGACGATGAATTCTTAGGGCCAGTTGTATGTCGGTTGGTAAACTCTTTTAAACGTTGACAAAGGGTAAAAACCTTAGAATTCACCTTGTGGCCGCCGGAATGGCCAATCAGATGACAGGCACTTTCATCTGATTGGTCATCCCGTCAGGCACAAGGTGAATTCTAAGGTTATACCCTTTGTCAACGTTTAAAAAGAGACCAACCGACATACAGCTGGCCCTTATAGTATTCAACAAAATAAGACGAAGGTGAAGAATACCATTAATCAAGATTTCGCTTAGTTTTCGAGATAATCGTTTAAAAAATACTGTTTTTTTTTATAGAAACCATGGAAACCGTAGAATCACGGGTTCCGTGTGACGCCGCTATCTATAATTAAAAAATGCCCAAAAAAATTCGAATATGTAAAAGTCGTTGCCGGTTCGGTTAAGATATATTCAGTTCGACTCATATATCTTCATTTTGGGCTGGCGTTTAGGCGATTAGGTTGGCTAACGCAAAAAAACAATTGAAAAATAAAAAAATAACAGTATTTTTTAAACTCGATATCTCGAAAACTAAGCAAAATCTTGAAAAATGGTATTCTTAATTTTCGTCTTATTTTGGTGAGTACTATAAGAATCCATCGTCAGATCGCGGCGCCACAGTTACCCTAGAATCCTCAATATTTGAAACACTTGAAAATAACTCGTTTTGAAATCGTATGATAATTTGTTTGTTTACCGTTAGCCTAGGAATAAATATTGTCTCTATCATCAAATGATTAGCTTTTTTTTGCAACGAACCTTATTTGATATGTGTTAATTTTTTTTTTCCTCACTACCTCTGGGCTGCCTTCCATTACATTCAATTAAAATTAGTTTTTTTTTTTTTTTTAAATACGGTGCCAAAACCACTTACCTAAGTTAGAATTGACTCTCGAATACTTGTAAGAAGAGGGGAAAACCTTAGTGGTAGGGTCAGAATCTAAGGTACCTGTGGAACCAGTTCTTATAGATTTAGAAAAGTTGGAATCAGATGATAACTAAATAGCGAATGCTTTCGTAAGATTTATCTCTAATTTGACTTCGAAGTCTAACGGTTTTCTTAATTTTCTTGTGCCTATTTCAAATTACACACACTTAAGGTAGTTGTTTCACAAATGCAAAAATTCATGAAGTCTTTGAAACTTGGAATATAAGTCATTAAAAGCATAATAAACACACTGTTAAAATTTGAAGACGATTTACCACACCAAACATGAAATAATTGCAATTAAAAATGAAATTTTTTACATATGGTAGATTGGGAAAGGGTGGGAAAATGATAATTATTTTATTTTTTTTCATTTAAGTACTTTCACCATCTTGATGAAAAACTAATATTTGTTAGAATAATATATTCGGAGTAACTTAAAAAAAATGAAATTATTTACCACGTAGTTTAGATAAAAAAAAACCCCACATATTTGGGCGATTATTTTTAGTGAAGGGGATATAAGATCAATGGCTTGGAAACATCCATTCATAACGAGAATATAGTAGTGTGAAAAGTACAGTCACGTTAAAAAAACATAACCTAAAATTTTAGCACCGTTCAGATTTATAGAGTGGTTACGAGGCTAAAACTTTTTGTGTGGATTGTCGCGAAAGAACTAACTACCTTAAATATATAAAAAAAATCTCGTTCAATATCTCAGGGAGTTTTATTTACAAGTTTATTTATTTAAAAATTATCTCAAATAAACTTTTTACTTTACTTAAATTGTAAATGCAATTATCGCCTGCTTAATTTAATAGATAATAAAAAAACAATACATAAATATGGAATATGAAAAATTTGAATAATGTAGCGATGAAAAAATAAAAATAAAATTTAAAAATTTTAAATTTACATTAATATACTAAGGAACTGCTTCTATTTAGTTAATTATTAAAATTCTTCAAATAAAATATTGTTTCATAATAAAAATAAGGGTAAGTTATAGATTATTTTGTGAAATTAATAATAAATTCAAATATTTAATAAAATTACAAATTTGCTAAAACCTTCTAAAATTAACTCTTCAGATGCATATTTAAAAATAATACAGCTAAAACTACTAACAAAAATTTTTCTTTTCTTTTTCTTATTTTAATTCTTAATTTCATTTTTTTATAGATAAAATTGCTCTCTTAACTTTTGATTTTGAATAAAATATTTACCATTTAACGCTAGCGCTAATGTACTTTTTTCATGAATATAAATTCACGCAAGAGCAAAAATAACGGAACTCGATAATTTTATAAAGAATAAAAAAATAATTTAAAACTTTTTTTAAAGAATATTTTTTTATATACCGGGTGAGTTTTTTATCTTGAGACAGTCTTATAACTCAAAAACAGTGCATATGAAAAAAAGTTTCAAATAAAAGTTTATTTGTATGGAGGGGGAAACTAAACTACACTATTGTTTGTCGATCTAGAACGGGCTTTCAAGGGTATTTTAAGGTCAAGTTCTGATTATTAAATCGAAAAGTCACAACAATGAAAATAAGTGTTTATAATGATTTTAATACTTCATTATACACAGATTCAAGAGATTATTTTCTACTTATTGAACTACTTAAACTTTGTGAGTTTAAAAAAGTATTTACCATAATAAAAATGGAGCATTTTTTTGTTGAAGACAAAATTGAAAATGTCTTAATTTGGTGAATGTGGAAGAAATGTAATGGGGATGCGATTGAAATGGATGCCGAGCGTTTTCTTGATAGGAATAGACCTTCCCAAGCTTCATTTTATCGTGTTATAAATCTGTTTATAAAATGAAATGGATGCCGAGCGTTTTCTTGATAGGAATAGACCCTCCCAAGCTTCATTTTATCGTGTTATAAATCTGTTTATAAAATGAAATGGATGCCGAGCGTTTTCTTGTTAGGAATAGACCCTCCCAAGCTTCATTTTATCGTGTTATAAATCTGTTTATAAAAAAAATACACGAAATGTAAAGGAAAACAGGCCAAAAAACGAAATTGGAACTGGAATTCATCCAGAAGACTTGCGATAACACTTTGGAATGTCAGAGAATTGTGTCTGAAAAATTATTAAATTATTTATTTAATAATTAAATATTTGATCAATATTAATTAATAATTAAGATGAATAATTGTTAAAAATAATTATTAGGATTTTTTTGAGATCTAATAATTGATTTAATATTTTGTTTATTTGATATCGGATACAAAAATAGTTCTTATAAAAGTTGTTCAGTTTTGTTTGTAGATTATGAATATGAAAACAAAAATATACGTTTCCATTTAAAAAACAGGACTTGACCTTAAAATACCCTTGAAAGCTTGTTCTATTTCGACAAACAATAGCGTACTTTAGTTTCACCCTCCATACAAATAAACTTTTATTTGAAACTTTTTTCATATAATGTACTGTTTTTGAGTTATAAGACTGTCTCAAGATAAAAAAAACTCACCCGGAATATTTAGTATAATCATGAATTATATAAAATGAGAAATCCCTTTATTTTGAAATGTTGGTTTTAAATTAATATAGAAAATATCAGTAAGTTTTTTTTTTATTTTATTTTTTTATTCTTAATCCAAAATGAGAAAAAGAAAAGGTAATTAAATTGAATTAGTTCGATCAAATCCCTCTTAAATTTTTGCCAGAAACTTTACGTGACATACGACCTGGGGGATTAAAAAGAAAACGAGGATTTGTTGCTGCAACTAAAGATCTTCTCCACTTAATTCTTCAACCAATTCAGACCAACGTTCATCAGTGGCAAAAATGTATTGTAACAAATTGTAGTAAAATGTTTTTCAGGGTTTAATGAAATTATTTATTTTCTATTCTAATTTTCAATATTTTCTTTTTTTATATATTTTTTTATTTATTAAATTTTTAAGTAAAATCTTCAATTAATAAATTTGTCTACTTTAATAGGGAAAATGATTGAGAAAAAGGGAGGATCAACGACCACGTCCGAAGGGAAATTATTATCGGGCCTTTCTTCAGCTACAGTTAGTAGTGGTAGTAGCTCCAGTACAACTACTTCTGTAAAAGCCAACCAATCCAGTTTAAGTAATTCGCATAGCAATTCGACCGGCTCAGGAGTGTCCTCAGCTACATCCAGTAATGGCTCCATCTTAAGTGAATCCTCTGCAGTGAAAGCATCACCTTGCTTTAAAAAGGTACATTCCATTCAATCATTATTTTATTTTTAAACTTTAAGGTTTTCTCAAATTTCATAATCGCAAAAATATATAGTATGTCTTGGTATGGTACTCTGTACATTTGAACACATTTTTAAAAATTTTACCAGATGTTGATGAAAATTTGTTATTTCACCCAACATCTCTAACAATTTTAAAGTATAAAATTAAGAATAAATAATCGAAATACCGGGTGTACAAGTTTGAAATGGGGATTTTTTTTTTCTAAAAAAAAAACAAAAAAAAACATGTTAAATTCGGAAGAATGATAAAAAGTGCTTTATTCAGAGTATGCTTCATCGCTTGTTATACATTTTTCCCATCTTTCGAAAAATTAGTGAATACCAGGCCAGTAAAAAACTTCCCCTTTTGCTACGAACCATTCATCGAGCCATTTTTTCACATCTTCGTACAAACCAAAGCGCTGCTCAGCGAGTACATGACTCATCGATCCAGACAAGTGGTAATCGGAAAGAGCAAAGTCTGGTGAGTAAGCCACATGGTGTAGAACTTCCCAGCTGAGTGCTTCTAACGTCTCGCGAACCGGTTTTTCCGTATATGATGGAGCATTGTCATGGAGAAAAATGACCTTATTTTGTCTTTTTTGATATTCTGATCGTTTTTTGAGCAGCGAACTGTTCAAACCGATCAATTGTTGTTGGTAGCGTTTGGTATTAACCGTTTCAATCGTTTTCGTCCAACAATGCTTGAAATTCTGCATCTTCTTACCTTTTTGGCGGTTTTCCGTGTTCCTTGTCTGCAACATCAAAATCACCATTTTTGAAACGCCGAAACCATCTTTCACACGTATCTTGCGATGGAGCATGTTCACCATAAGCTTCTCGAAGTATTCGGTATGATTCATCAGCAGTTCTCTTCGAATGAAAACGAAAAAATTAATGCTAACGCGAATGCTCTTTTTTAGCACAAATTTCGACATATTGAACACAGCAAAACAACACTATTCAAACACTTTTTCAATTTATCACTTATGCGCGTTTGACACTTGTTGATAGAGCAACAAAGTGCCATCTATGTCACATCTTTATGGTACACACTGAATTGGTACGTCATCTGTTTCTCAAATCCGCATTTCATACTTGTACTCCTAGTAAGTCTCGTAATTTAGCTGAATGTATTAAAAACTGAAAAAGAAAATATGAATAAAAGCCAGCCATTTTTAGGTAAAAGAATAATCATCAAATTTTACATTTTGAATCCCATTCTGAATTATCTTGGCATTTTTCTGAAATTATTAACTATGTCAACTTTTAATTTCGCAATATAAAATTTTCCGATGATATGTGCAGGGTCTTGTTGATTATGAAGGCGATTCCGACGACGAGGACGAAGAAGAAGACTCGTCTTCATCAGTGACAACGACTCCGGAGACTGCCACATCATCTTCATCATCCTCCTCTTCCTCATCGTCGCCTCCATCGTCATTTCAGGGAATAATATCCCAGTGCACTTCTGTGTCTGGACCAGCAGAATCCGCAACCGTCTCTGAATCTGGCGATCAAGACACATTGCAGCCTTTGGCCAAAAGGGCAAGGCTCACGTAGCTAATCTTTCAGTGAGACCCTAGCTTAGCAGCTATGCATTTAAATCAATACACACAAATACACAATTACACACACGCAGATACAGTTTTATATATACATATATATATATATATATATATATATATATATATATATATTTATTTATATATATAACAACACTGTTACACAGATCTCCTTGGTGAAATCCTGTGTGTTTTCTATGCTCCTGTCGGCAAACTACACCGATTTGGCAAGACTGAACAAAAACAAACGTTGAAAAAAAAGAACAAACTATATATAAAACTATATTAAAAAAATATAAATTATTGGTTTTATTTTTGTTTTGATAGTAGAATTTTATCTCTCCATATTTAATTTGCTAGTTGTTTAATAAAAAAATTAAAAAAAAAAGGCGAGGTTGTTTAAAAAAATTGAACTGTAGAAGGCTAATTATTTAATAAAAAGAAATAAATAAAAAAAAATAAAAATAAATAAATAAAAAATGTAAAATAGGAAAGTTTTCTGAGTCTTCGCAAGTATAGAAAAAAAAATGATCATCACTATCAAATCAATCATATTCATCAATTTATTCTGAGAGACAAACAAAACAAAAAAAGCATGTATAAAAAAATAACAGCGCTCTTTTTGTTTTTGATAGGCTCTGGGGGGTGGCTTATAAAATATAAATATAATAATAATATTAATAATAATAATTATCATTTTCAATTATATTCATTGAAAAAAAAAATCAAATAAAAAAAGAAATCATAAAAAAAATTTGTTAATTAAACACACTGCCACACATATCACTCACATTCACCAATTTCTTTTGACATAACTCAATAAGAAGTTTAATAATAATAAAAAAAATATATATATATATATATGTATATATATATATATATATAAATTTCAAAAAAAGACAAGCTAATTATATTTAAAATATCAAATTTATGTATATAAGAAAATACATAAGGACATCGAGAAATCAATTTAACTTTAATTGAGTTGAATGTCATAAAAATGAATAGAAAAGTACCAAAAACTCAATAAAAGGTTAGTCCAATTTATTATTTTTTTACATGAAAAACAATTTAAAATAAATAAATAAAGAAAACAAGTGAAGATAAAGGCTTGACTGTGAGTGTCGGCTAGCGTGGCAGATTTGGCTAGCGTGGGAGATTTGGCTAGCGTGGCGCAGACTTGGCGGGTGCAAGCAACATTGATCAGAATTCCCTTTCCTTAGGCCCTTCCCTTCCACACTTTATTCTCGAGAAAAGACACAAAAACAAAGCCAACAAAAAACATTAACAAACAATTCATCATTCATAGAACAACAGCAAATATTGTTCCTAAATTTATGTGGTGTATGTCGTGAGCGCGAATGAAACAAATATATATATATATATATTTAAAAAATTTTCCATATTTATTTTATTTTTTTTCTCAGGATAGTTTTTATCAGTTTTTTCTTTTAACGAAATAAAAACGACTTAAATTAAAATTCACATTAATAACTGGTTTTAATAATTTTCTTTAAAAAACACAAAACAAACTTACTATGTAATAATATGATAAATCATCATAATATATAATTATATTTTTTTGCCAAAAGTTTAAATTTTTTTTTTAAAGATTTTTATTTATTAATATCACATAAGTAGGTATTTAATTGTTTTTTTTTTTAAGGTAATAATAAAACAGGCAGCTAATTCTGTAATTCTTTACAAGTAATATGTGCAATTCGAAAGCAGAATTCATTGACAAAATCTAGGCACCATCCATCATCACTTGTATATGCGCGCTTTTGAGTTGCCAGTCACTTGAAAATGATCACACAATTAGTCATCAAAACGTTGATGTATTCATAGAAAAATTTTCTACAATTATTTATTTATTATATTCTCTTTCAAAAAATATATTTTAAAGTAAGAAAATTTAAAAGGGAAAAAAAAATATTTTTTTGCAATTGCGAAAAAAGATTTAATTTATTTTTACTCAATATACCGGGCAAGTTTTTTAACTTGAGGCAGTCTTATAATTCAAAAATAGTGAATTATATGGAAAAAAGTTTATTTATATGGAGGGGTAAACTAGACTACGCTATTTTTTGTCTACCTAAAACAGGCTTTCATGGGTATTTCAAGGTCAAGTTCTGTTTTTTAAATGGAACCCTATATTTTTCTATACGCCTACTTAATCTACACAAAAAACTGAACAACTTTCATAAGAACTATTTTTTATACGACATCAAATAAACAAAATATATGAATCAATTACATCTCAAAAAAAATCTAAATATTATAATTATTTTTAACAATTATTTAACTTAATTATCAAATAATTAATTATTAAATAAATAATTTTATATTAATTAATAATTAAATAATTTTTCGGCACCGTTTTGAGACATTCCAGAGTGTATTGCAAGTCTTCCGAATTAATTCCACTTCCAATTTCTTTATTTTGGCATTTTAAGTTTCTTCATAGTCTTTACATTTCCTGTTTTTTTTTTAACAGATTTTACAACACAATAAAATGAAGCTTGTAAGGGTGTATTCCTATCAGGAAAACGCTCCGCATTCATTTCAATGGCAGCCCCATAACACTTGTTCCACTTTCACCGCATAAATTAAGACCATTTTAATTTTGCCTTCAACAAAAAAATGCTCCATTTTTATTATGATAATACAACATATCTATCTAGTGGATTGACACGAGAAAGAAACTTTTTTAAACTCAAGAATTTCAACTAGTTCTATTAAGTAGAAAATAATCTCTTAAATCTGAGTATAATGAAGTTTTAAAATCATTATAAACACTTATTTTCATTGATGGAACTTATTGATTATTTATTTAATAATTAATTATTTGATAATTAAGTTTAATGATTGTTAAAAATAATTATTAAGATTTTTTGAGATCTAATTGATTTAATATTTTTTTTTTATTTGATGACGTATAAAAAAATAGTTCTTATGAAAGTTATTCAGTTTTTTTTTCTAGATTAACTAGATGTATAGAAAAATATAGGGTTCTATTTAAAAAGCAGAACTTGACCTTGAAATACCCTTGAAGGCTTGTTCTGGGTCGACAAACAATAGCTTAGTTTGGTTTCCCCCTCGATATAAACAAACTTTTATTTAAAACTTTTTTCCATATAATGCACTGTTTTTGAGTTGTAAGACTGACTCAAGATAAAAAACTCACCCGGTATATATATTTTTTTAATGTCCCTTTAATTTATTTTATTTTTCTCTTTTCAAAAAAAGTCCAAACTAAAACTAAATAAATTAGTTCATATCGCTTAATTTAACAAAGTATAATGCGATATGGATGAATTGATTTTGTTTTAGAAAAATAAACATATAATATATATATTTACCTTTAATAAAAAAAAAAATATTCTTTTTAAACCATCTATTAATAAAAACTATCCTAAATTGTATTTATGTATTAGATTAAGCTTCTTATAATTTATTTTTTTTTTAAAGGGGGATTTTTTGAAATATAATTGAGCTCTTTAAAAAAAAAAATAAAGTAAAATCAATATGAAATAAATTGAATGATTAGTGTGCTTGAAATTTTCCCCATCTTTCTATCTTTTTCACTCTCGATCATTCATTCCTAGAGAACCCAGCCTCCCTCTCTCTTTTCCCAATTACATTCAGGCAATTTACATTTGATAATTAAATTATTAAATAATTGTCAAATTCAGAGGGACATTTTCGATTAAGATTTTTTTTTTTAGAAAATAATACAATTTTCCTATAACTTAGTATATATATACTCCCCCCCCCCCCCCTCTGTCCAGTCTTCTACATCTAGTGCAATTAATTTTTTTATTCCCTTCACTTTTTTTTTAATTTTATTTTATTTCCCCTATTATCTTGATAAGAAGTCAAGTGGACGAAGTAAAAAAAAAAATCGTTCTATATTTTCAAAAACAAAAAAAAAAACGAAAAAAAAATAAATAAATAAAAATGAAACAATTAAAATTATTCTATCACACATTAAACAAAAAAAGTAAAAACACAAAAAAAAGAAAAATAAATCTAAAAATAAAATCTACAAAAAAAAAAATCGCCCTTTCTAAAATGCAATTAGTCTACATGTTTTGTAGTATCTTGAATACAAACCAGGAAATAATTTTTAATTGTACATTGTAATCAAGTTATATTCAAAAAATAAAAACTCTTAATGTATAAATGTACCAATCCTATTTATTTATTATTTTTCAATATAAAGATAATTCGTGGTGTTGTCTCTCATATATATTGTTTGTTTTCTTTAAATAAAAAAAAATCCTCTAGCGTTTATTAATCTGTGAAATGCAGGTTAATTTAATGAAATCGATGCATATAAATAAATAATAAAAAAATTAGCGATAATAAATTCAAGGGCTTATTGCAATAACATGATAAGTAGAGACCGGATTTTTATGCAGTAAAAACTGCCAAAATATGCAGTTAAAAATGCTGAAATGTGCAAGTAATATGCAGAATAAGTTGAAATATGCATATATATGTAGAAAAAATGGCAAAATAATTATTTTTTTTGAACTAAAAAATTAAAATTGAAGACAAAAAGACTATATTTGAAGGAGTGCTATGAAAGGAATAAAATCATAAAGTAAACTATGGACACCAAGTGTCAAATATATACTTTTATTGAGTAAAAAATTTCACAAAATTCTCATTATATTTAATATATTTAAAAATCTTTAAACTCAAAGAAATAATAGGTGCTCTTGAATAAAATCAACATAAAAAATATAATGTTTCAAAAATGTGATCGAAAAAATACGGGGGTGGGTTGTTTTATTTAACAGACACGATTGTATTGATTTGCTTTTATATTTGTATATTAACAAGCTTTTCTTATGGACGTACAAATAATAAACTAATAAAATAATGCAAATATTTGACCGGGTATAATCTGATCGCTACACTAATTTACGCACACGAACACGCAATGTCCAAAATGGGCTATAGTAACCGAAGGGCATTAAAAAAAAATTAACAAAGGATCTCAAAAATAATTAAAATTTGATTGTAATTGTGAATAATTTATGTTTACAAGTATTTTTCTAAATTATCTTCAGATTATTATGTCTACGGTCACTTAAAATTGATTTATACGATGAAAAGGATCGCTCCACATCCTCAGATGTAATGGGGGCAAATTTAAAGGAACTTTAAATATATATTTCTTGATTTTTTTAATTCTTTCTCCGAAAATTTATTTTTAAAAAATCTGCATTTGTCGCGAAATAGGCAATATTTGACAAAAAATCCTTCAAATATGCAATTTTATGCAATATTACTCAAATATGCAGTATAAAATTTAAGCCACAGTATCCTAGATGCATGATTCGGATAAATAATTGATCCCCTATGTGGCGGCAAACAAAATATGCAATTGCATAGGAATCCGGTCTCTAATGATAGCCACAAAACTGAAAGACCTAATGATAAGAGGCTTTTAAGTTATAAAAAATCTAAAATTAAATACTACTGATTTTTTATTGTGTGCTTTTTTAAGATTCATAGCAGTTGGATAAAATGCAAAGATTGAAGTATATTTTTACAAAAAAAAAATGTTCCAAATTCTATGGCTTGTCATATTATTACAATATAAATCCTTCAATTATTTGATTATTTTTCATTATTATTACCCTGTGAGCTAGCACCAATATAAAATAAATGAAAGAAAAATTAAACATTTCAAATAAAATTTATAAAAAAATAAACTTAATATTTTGTACCAAAAATAAATTATTATAAATCGAAGAATTAAGAATTATAAGAAATAAATCGAATTCGTGGATTTTTTTTTACAAATTAAGTAGAGTGGTTTCGTAAATATAACAAGTATAAAAACCGTCTAACATTGTCAACTTTGTTGCCCCTGCACACTGTCATTTTAAAATGAATTAAATTAAAAAAAATATGCCTTATTCTATTAACAAGCTCTTTATAATGTTATTCCACCCTCCTGGATAAAAATTCGATCCCCCCAAGAAGATTCAATACCTCCTTTCAAAAAAATAAAAAATAAATATTGGTTGTTTTGTGTATAAATCCTTTATAAAAAAACAATCTGTAAAAGTTTATTTATAAAATCCAAACGTTTCGGAAGAAATTGTCCATTTATCAATGAAATTTTTAAAAATTTGAAAAAAGGTGCTTTTTACTATATTTCATTCTTAAAACAACTTTTCAAATTTCATTGATAAATGGAGAATTTCTTCCGAAACGTTTGGATTTTATAAATAAACTTTTACAGATTAATAAGTAGGTTATAATGAAAGGCGGTCCATAAATTGTTGAATTTTATTCAATTTCCGACGTTTCGGAGACTTTTTTTCTCCTTCAGGGTATTGAATAGTTATTGATGGGTGAGTATAACTCGGTTCCCATTTGTCTCTCAGTGATAGCAAAAATATTGTAATATAGTTGCCGATGGGTGAACCGCGATTGGAATTAGGTGTACACCGTCTTTGGAATTATGTGGAATTATTTTGGAATTCATTAGAAAATTATCATGTCTCTACTTGGAAATGAAAGTGGAAGTGGAAGTAGGTGTACACGATATTATAGATCGCGGTACACCCCTCGATTGTTGCTATCACTGAAAGGAGAGACAAATGGGAACCGAGTTATACTCACACATCAATAACTAAAAATATTCTGAAGAAGGAGAGGAAAAAAGTCTCCGAAACGTCGGAAATTGAATAAGATTAAATAATTTATGGACTGGCTTTCATTATAACCTACTTATTTCGCTTACCAGACCGTCTTTCTAAGAAAATAAATAAAATAAAATTTTACAGATTGTTTTTTATAACAAATTTGAAAAAACTATTTATTTTTATTAATTTTATAATATTTATTAATTGTATAAATAAATACATTAATCCCTATAAGTGTAATTTCTAAATTTAAACTTAAGCTTATTTAGTCTACGAGCAACAACGAATACTAACAGGCATACATCGAAGGGTTCCGTTCCAGTTTCGTTCGGAACCCGAGAAGCAGCAGTTCAAAGAATAATCCAAGTTATAATATTCTTTGACAAACAAACAAAGCTTCCTTGATAAGTTTTGTTGTTTTATGTTTCATTTGAATTTATATTATTGGTGTTGATTGTTAAATTCTTATTTATAATTTATCAATAAGAATTAGTGGAAGAAGAAACTTTTGGATTAATGATAGGCAAGAATCATTTTTAGAAGAAATATTAAAATGAAATCTCTCGTTTAATTATCCAGGTGAGTTATTCAAAAAATCCAAATTTTTTTAGGAATCTAAATTAGTTTTCAAATTGTTTAATTTTTCCAAGTCCTGATTTTGTTTTTCTATAGACCTAAGTGCGTTTTTTCTTTTTGTATTTATTTATTATTTAATTTTTAAATTCTTGCTAAATGATGGGAACCGTTTAATGGGGTACCAAATCTCAAAATCTTTCTAAATTAGAAAAGTGATTTTTTTTTAATTTGAGGAAAAGACTCGGTCGGTACGCTGTTTGCAATTTCGATTAATTAATAATTTTAAATGATAATTAGGGCTCAGATTTCGCCCTATTTGCCTTTTTTTTATTTATGGCTTAAAATTTAGGCCAATATGATATCTATGCTTTCATTAAATTTTGAATAAAATAAGAGGCATTGTTAGCGCCTATAATGCCTATTTTGCCCTATTACGGGAGTTAGTGCCTATTTCATCTATTAAATGCCTTTATTAGTGCCTATTTTAACTAAAATTGGTAATTTCCATTTTTTACCATACATTTTCTAAATTTAAAATTTTTTTTGAATTATTAAGAAAATATTCCGAAAAAATTATTAAGGTGAGGTACCTGGATCCAAGCAGCTATATATTATGCTCACCATTTGGATGAAATTCCATGGGAACATTTGACATTTATTTTTTAAATATTCTGTAATTCTATCTATTTATTAATTTAGGTCATAGAAACAATCAATGAAGATGATGGTTTATCTATAAGGCAGACTAAGGATGCTTTATCTTATATTATTCTTGAGGCTGATTTAGCATAATATAAAGTGTAATTTTAACAATCTACCTGTAACCATTACAGCATTAGAAACAAGAAATCTCTTTTTTGATTAGAGTCCATAAAAATATTCCAGAGATTTCAAGAAAATATCAAAAAAGCATCTGAAGCGGAATTTTAGTTGGACAATAATTGAAAGAATACCCAGGAATTTAGTAGGATATAGTAGTACAAAAGACAAAAATTTAACACCATGCGAAAAGACTTATTGAAATGAAGTGCCTATTTTTTACTTAAAATGCCTTTTTAAGTGCCTATTTTAGTAATTTTTAGTGCTTAGTTGCCTGGCTATTTTAAAGATTTTTAGTGCCTATAAATCCGAAAAGAGTCTGAAGAAGAGAAGAGGTCAGATGATGGGGCACACACTGAGACATGGGGGACTGCTTAGGGATATCTTGGAGGGAGGTGGGGAAGAAAAGGGGAAGGGGAAGACCCAGATTAGAATATTTCAACCAAATAATTGGGGATATGGGATGCCAGACATTTAGAGAGGTTAAACAGCTGGCGGAGGACAGAGTCGAGTGGAGACGGATTGTTGCATCAAACCAGTCTTAGGACTGTATACTCAATGATGATGATATAAATCCGAGCCCTAATGATAATTATATAAATCTGATATTAATTTCGATTTAATATTTTCTTATTTACAGTCAAAAGAACGTTCCTAGAATAATAGAAATTAATCTAGTAGTCTGAAACAGGTCTGGACATGTATTGTCCAGCATTATCTTTTTTTAAATAATTTTCTTCGATTAGATTCTAATGAAGAAATACGTAACTTTTATGCAAATGTTAGTAAGTTATAGACTCCAAAATAGCTAAAAATCTATAAAAATTCTGAGGGATAGCTATACTATTATAAGGATAAAGTCTACATAGTTTCAAATTTTTTCAACCATTACTTTGGCCGGAATAAAAAATTGATCTTTCAATGCCAACCCCATTTTATTTAGATGGGAAACTTGCATCACTGTGCGGCACAGGTTAAAATTGAGATAGAGACTTGAAACTTGGGGAATTTTGTTTTTTATTTATTTCGAACCATAGTAAGTCAGTGTAGTCAGCGTAAAAATACCAAAATATCCAAAATAAGGACCACCCTAGTATGCAAGAATGAAATTTGCGGGCCTCATAATGTGGACATATGTAGCAAATGTGTGTAATCATATTTCGTTTTTATTTAGTTCCAACTTACCCATACTATTGAGCCATGTAATAAGTTCCTATTTTTATTAAACAATTTTGTTGATATTAACGTTTTTTAATGCGTAGTCCGCTCGACGAATGTTTAGTTATAAATGTAACTGAGAATTAAGTTTAGTTATCTAGGGCTAAGCCTATATTATATATACAGGGGTTCTCACCCTCCAGTTTCGTGGAAAGTAACCACCACCCTCATTTTATTTACTTCTAAAGAATAAGAAGAGCTTTTTATTACCTTTTGTTGAAATTATAACTTTAAGACTTGAACGTTTTTATTTTTAGCATATAATGTTAAAATGCAACCATTTTCAACTCCCCTCCCTCTGAGTACTTTTAAATAATTTCCCGATTATCATAATTAGATTAAATGACATGAATTTTGATATTACATATGTTTATTTAAATCGTAAGACGTAGTGAGGTGGAGAATAAATTATTTCATAAAACCTGTTTTTTGTTGTTTTTAATGAAAATAGATTTATTAAGGCTTTTACTTTTAATTTTTATGTTAAATTAATCATGTCTAGTTTTCCTTGATTGATATTGAGCATTTTCCTTGATTGATATTGAGCATTTTCTTAAACATTATTTTGTTTAATTTTTCACGGACGTTTAATATGTTATTAGTCACTTTCAATAATATTTCTCCAAATGACCTTATTATTATATCCTTACTTAGAGAAATACAATGTCGTTCTTTCAAAATATTCTATTACGGGTTGATAATGGATATGTTCTTTTATTATAAAATAAACCTGATTATGATGAATATAATCTTGAGCTTTCTTAAAGTGTAATTTAATACAAATGAATTAAACATAATAATGAACTTAATTATGCGCTAGCTCTTGTTTCAACAGATATATTAACATACTACTTGAAGGTTAGTTAGTCTATTAGGAGAAATAAAAATAATGTCCCAGTACTCTATTTCAGATTCATTTTGATATTGAGACAGTGGCGTAACTATAACTTTGAGGCCCATGGCAAATTCATCATGTAAAAAGCTAAACCAACGTTGTAGTTTATTTTTAATAAATCACTAAGTAAAGTACATACAAACGCTATTATAATTATTGAAAAAAACTATTTTAAAATTAAAATCTCTGAAGAAAAATTGAATAAAAGGCTTAAGCAATATAGCGGCTCGTGAGTTAGGCACTCTTCCTGGGGCTCCGAATTTCTCCATTTGGCTATTTTCCTATAAAAGTACATATTTTATAAAAACCTAGTTATATCGTCCTTTTTTCAATTCTTTAAGAAATTTCATGAATGTTGATATTAAAGTAATGAAAATTTAAAAATTTAAAAATATATAAATTCTAGGTAGGTTTCACAAAAATAAAAGACAAGATGCTTATTAGCAGAGGCGTAGCCACGGGGGGGGGGGTCAGAAGTCTCCCCAAGGACGAGGGTTCATTGAATGAGCAACGGCAACGAAAAAGCGTTTCTTATGGAAAACTAACGGTAATTAAATAGATTTTATATGTTTAATCGATAATTATGTTCTTTTTTAATTTCTTGAAGTACCTTTTTAGTCCAGTTAAATTATTGTTCTCTAATGGCCCCTCGCCGGAAAGTTTTGGGGTCGTTTTGATTTCTTGATCCTATATGTTTTTTGGGTGTGCTGAATCCGAATTTGAGGTTTGCTAACAAAATTTCGTGACGGAACATTGTCAAAAATGCAAAAAAAAGGTAAAAAATCTCATTTTTTCTTAAAACTTGAAAACTATCAACTTTACGTAAATAACCTTCCTTTTCAAAATGAAAGTTCATAAAATTTTCTACAAAGGATATGATCCGAATCCTCAAAGGTGTCATGGAATCTATAAATCTAAGAGATTTATCAAAAAAGTGATCCAAGTAAACGATTTTTTGCAAAACATTGCAGTTTTTCAAAAATTCAACCTCATTGTGGCACGGGTTACCATTATACAATTAAGATTATACTTTTTTTTTGAATTGTATCAAATTAATCTATTAAAATGTATGAGTGATCTTTCATGGTCAAAATGGGCAAAAATCGAAAAAAAGTGCGAGTTTTTGTGATTTGCGGAAAAAGAAAAAATACGCCAATTGTCAACTAGCGCTTGAGCTCGAACGGTTGTTCGGAGAAAAAAGTTAAATAATAAAATTTGAAGGAAATTTTATGAACTTTCATTTTGAATAGGAAAGTTATTTACGAAAAGTTGATAGTTTTTGAGTTAAAAAGCACAAGACTGCCAAAAAATGAGATTTTTTACTTTTTTTTTTTCATTTTTGACAATGTTCCGTGTCAAAATTTTGTTAGCAAACTTTAGAATTGGGTTCAGCACACCCAGAAACATATAGGATCAAGAAATCAAAACTACCCCAAAACTTTCCCGCGAGGGGCCCTTTAGCTAAGCCCTCTTCTGTAATGGCTATTTTAATTTTTTAAATATTCATTACTTTATTAAAATATGTTTCACCAAGAACCTACACCATTCTCCCTTAACAAAGTATTGATATTGTTGGTTCTTATTAAAAAAATTATCACCATTTATAGAATTTATAGAAATAGACAATTTTCGAATAGTAATGAAGGGAAATCCTTGAATAAAAGGTCAGTGATTGTTGTTATATGAACTAGATAAAATCTAAAGGAATTTACAATAAATAATGTCATATTGCAATTAATAAAGTCATCGGACGCAATGTGTATTATAATCATGGATAATATTTTTCTTCGATGAATCATTGTTAGATGATTTCTTTATTGGCTTTTTTCATTTATCTGCTATTACGCAACCTTTCGACATCTTAGTAATTGTATGTGTAATAACCTAATAACAAAGAAGTTTATGCAAGTTATAGAAACAAGTGTTTTTCACTTGTTTTTATTCATTTAACATTGTTCAATAATCAAGAAGAGAATTTACTGGTGTTGGCAGAATATGTGGTCGTCATTTCTTTAATGTATGTCCGAGAATCCCGGTTCGTCCGTGGTTTGAAAACTTCGATCTTCATCGAAAACTGAAAGTTCACATTATACGACTTAGACTAGGACATGCAATAACACCTGCATACGTACACAAAATTGGCCAGACAAATAATCTATACTGCTCTTGTGATTCCATTTCTATTGGCGATATTAACCACGTACTTCTGGGCTGTGTGACACACAGTCAAAAAATTGATCGTTTATACCTGAATATGAAAGGAAGAAATGATTTACCCACATCTGCAGGGATCCTATTGGCATCTCTAGACCAAGGAGGGCCAACTGCAGACTCCTTTATTAAACATTTAGTTTCCATTGGTTTCCAACTATAATCCAACGACTTTAGTTATTTGTTTTGTTAGTTTATTTTGTTTTATTTAGTTTTGTTTTATTTAGTTTTATTTTATTTGTTTATACACCTATTCGACGTGAATCTGTGACGACTGGCTAAATGGGCATCAAGTTCCCGAGGCCAAGGGGTAGAAAAAAAAAAAAAATATTTCTAAGGAGATTATATTAATTACTAACTGCACCCTCTGGACTCCTCAGTGGGTTTTAAAATAATAATTTAAATTTCATAATTTTAATAAATTTTATTTGTCATGATCTATTACTGGGTTTTAAAATTAAATAAATTGACACGTTCTGATGTGGCCATCTACTTGAATTTACCATACACCATACACTTCTGGTTGAGTTTGGTACAAGGGCCTAGATTTTCATTTTTTGGCCCTACACCTCACCCGCCCCCCATTTCTGGAGGTTAATTTTTGAATTTTTAAACTTCTAGGGGCCCACTGATTATGCATACAAAATTTGGTTGAATTTGCTCAAATGGGCTAGATTTTTAATTTTTGATCCCCACCCCTAATTTTAGCCCCAGGAAAAAAAAACATTTTCGTTATTATAGGTTCATTTTATAGTATATTTTATTTTTCTTATTTTTTTAGTTTGAAAATATTATAATTTTAATTTTTAATCCCCCTTAATTTTGGGTCGTTTTTGAGCTAGCTCGTCCACAAAAATTTGGTAACTCACAGACTAACTAACAGACATTTTGACAAAATAATTATTATCTCGAAAAATATAATTTTATTGATGTTCACTTATTAGGGCTTATTTTCTAGACCGAAATGCCATGATTTCGCCCAATTTTTTTAATCAAACTAGTTTCAGTCGTTTTTGAGATATTTCGAAAAAAAGAATAAAAAAAAAACACTTTTTTCTTGCACGATTACAATACTTGACCATACCCTGTATGGTAAAGTAAAAAATCACGTCGACGTCGTCGAGCAAGCCGGTTATAATAAGTATAGAAGAATTTACGCAAAGCATTCATATACTAAACTATATCTTGTAGATATTAATATTAACATTATTTGAAGATTTTATTCTTTAATCCTTTAAAATTTACCGTGTTATATTTTTTAAAAATGTCTCTCAACATTTGAAAATAGGGTAGAGTGGGTTTTAAAATTAAAAAAATCACGACGGCGTCGCGTCGTCGCGCAAGCCGATTATAATAAGTAAGGTCAGGTGGGGTAACTGGGGCCGGGGCAACTGGGTCAGTGGTCCTGTAACCCCAGAGCTTTTTAATTTTACTGCATTTTTTTACCGCAATTCACTTTTTCATATTGGTGGGAAATTTTCAGTGTTCCTGAATTAGAGAAATTTCTTTAAGTTTATTTTATACTTAAGTACTTAGTTAATTACTTATTTACCAAGTTATGTGCTTACTTCTTACCTAGTTGCCTTACCCAGTTCCTTGAAAATATTGAGACTTGAGTAAGTACTTAATTAAGGCTTTCTTAAGCATAAGGAACTTATTTAACTTTATTTCCCTGGGTAAAATGAAATTATTTTGTTTAGTTGTTTGATTTATGATACTTTTTTTTGAATTTTCTGTAATAAAAATCGATTTTAAAAATTATACTTGGCGTTTAAACTTATCTACCTTAAAAAATTCAATAGAATAAAAAAATAGAGGTCTTCGTGCAACTGGGCCAGCCTAGTCAGGGCCCAATTACCCCGAATCGCTTACATCTTTGATTATTTTTAATCCATATACAAATGAGACTAATTTTACCTACGGCCAGGGCCTTGAGGGATAGGGGAACATGTCCAACTGCTCAAAAGATGTTAAAAATTAAAAAAACAGCAAATAGGCTGGGCTGGTCCAATTACCCCACAACGCGTTTAACTGGGCCAACCTCAAAACTTTACATTCAACTTAAGATAATTCCAAAATTTTGAATAATCAAAAGTTGAAAGTATCATGATTATTTGAAGAAAATTTCATCTTTCAATTAATATAGTCACGAGATCTATAAATTGTGAGGAACCTTAGTTATAGCCAAAAATATGGAGTACAATCCATGGGAAAACAAAAGAAGCTGGCCCAGTTACCCCACCTGACCTTATTGATAGATAGTGTTCTTAATAGTTTTTCGGGTAGATAGATAGATAGTGTTATTAGTAGTTTTTCGGGTAGATAGATAGATATAGATATTTTTTAAAGGGATTGATGGGATATTTGACTTTTTAATTAAAGCTTAACTTAGGAGAGCAAGCCGGGGGGTGCTTTTCATCCTCAACCCTAAGACCCCTCGAGGTGAAAGCCTAAAAAGTCTATATCGTCGCCTTAGAGTGTAAACCTGCTAACTCACAACAAGGAAATTTTACAGGGCAGAGAAAAAACAAACAAAATTTAATATTGTTGTTATGGAAAAAAAAACATTTTTTACTATTTTTTTCTACAACTTACGATCGTAATTTTAAGTAGCAATTTTACTTGGACGATGCTGCATCTCTTTCTTTCCAACGGTATTAATAAAAAATGGATTTAGCAGGTTTACACTCTAAGGCGACGATATTTATGATAGCAATAATTTTATTTTTCATGAAGAATAAAAATAATTGCAACGGATCTTTGCTAGACTTTATCCTTTATCATTTAAATTATTAATGTTTTTTCCTATATTAAATTAAAGAATTTTAAAAAGTACTGTAGAATAAAATACTTTAAAATATTATTTTACTAAAAACTTTATATAATCTTTTTTAAGGCCTTCGAGATACTAACTAAACTATTAAATATTAAATTGGAAAAATGGAAAAAATAGGATAGATATTCATATTCGATACGTATCTTCACATGACATATTTTTTTTATCTTCATATTTCAATCACATTATATCAAAGAAGAAATAAAATTAAAATATATTTAAATAAATTTCTTGACATAATGTATTGAATAAAATTAAATAAAATGGAAATCATCCCAGCAAGACACGAATATATTCTTTTAATGGCCTGAATCAACTTTGTGCATTGACATAATCTTTTATTATTATAAATAGTTTCTTCTTTAATGGGTTATTTAGACTATTTTTATTTAAGGTAATTTTACCTAGGTATGGCTCTATTTTAAAATAATCTTCTTTTATATAAAAATTAATGTAAGTGTGTCATAAAGAGAAACAAAGCGGTTGTCCTCTGCTTGATGCAAATAAGCATACACATAAATAAGTATATTTATTATTTATTTGTTTGAGACTATAGTTTTGAAGGCTTCGCCTTGTTTAGCTAGCAAGCCTGCTATGTACAGGGACGGCGGAAACGTGGGGCCAGGGGGGTCAGCAGACCTCCTAAAGAGAGAAATTTTACCGTTACTTTACCGAAAACAACTTTGTTGCCAAATTGTTGGTTGTAAAATTAATGTTTTACTATTATCTGTATGCATTAACAAAACCTAAAAACCTTGCGCCGTAAATTTATCCTAATAATTACTCATTTTACTTAAATAAGTAGGACTAAGTCAAAAACAGGCAAAATCCAATTAACACTTGATTGTAGATTGTAGATTAATTTAGTGTCTTAAGATCATGTCCAATTTATTGAACATTAATTACCGGTTACTGGTAGTTTCTTGATTAATTTCTTTTTTTTATGAACAAATGTTTTGTTTTCCTAGTTACATAAGTTTATTACTCACATTTGCTAAGAATAATACAAGTATATATTGCTAATTAATTTCGTTTTATTTTATTACCTTTTGAACCTAAACTCAGGCATTTTAACTAGGAACAAAAATGTGAACTCTTTTCTCTTTTTTTCTTTCAGTTTTCAATAAAATCACAGCAAAAAACTGCTTAAAAACGAGTTAAATTGTACCAATTTGGTTCAAAATTTTCTGGGGGGAATTCCATACCCCCAAACCCCCCAGTAGGCCTATATCACTTTCCAAGTTTTGAACCTCCTGGCCTAAAATCGTTCCACCGTGCTTGGTTATGTAAACAGATTTTCAATGTCCGCGATACTGACCCCATGAGAAATAATATCTAAAATTAAAAAAAAAGACTGATGGTGAAGGCCAAGCCTTCGAAACTATAGTCTTAAGCAAATAAATAATATATATACATATTTATATTATATAAATACAGGGTGTCCCAAAAGTCAAGGATCAAACGTGAACACGAGATAGGTGAGTTCAGGATTGTCCAAAATAAAAAAAATTTTTTAATAAAACTCTCTTAGTTTTCGAGTTATGGGCATTTTTTTGAAAACCGTGAAAATCGCTACCCTACTCTAAATAGCTGAATGCTGTGGCTACGAATTTTCATATTTTATAATTCTAATTTTTGTTACGGAATCCTGAATAATACTGCTATCGATCACAAAACAGAAAATAACTAAGAGTATTATACTTTTTGAGAAAAAAAAATATTTTTGTCAGATTCATGTGTCAAAAAATTTTAATCAGCTAACTTTGACTCTTGATATCTTAAAAAAAACTGTATCAAACAATAATGGCAAATTATCTAAAAAATTGACGCATTTAATCAAGATTTCAAAATGGTATAAAACATTCCACTTTTTTAAAAAACAAAAACTAATATTTGCATTTTTATGCGAAAGGAACTAATTTCAAAACACAATTCGTAATTGGCTAAAGGATAGAATTTAACATGAAAACAGATATCAAATAAGCTGACGTGTTCTGATGTGGCCATCCACTTGACTTTACCATACAACCTGTCCCCTCACTTATATTTAATATTTAATAAAATTATTTATAATCATGTAGGGGGGGGTTGGTTTTTGCATTTTTAGACTCCTGGGACCCACTGATTATGTATACAAAAATTTGGTTTAGTTTGGTCAAGGGCCAAGATTTTCATTTTTTGACCCCCCCCCCCTCCCATTTCGGGCGGTTAGTTTTTGCATTTTTAGACTTCTGGGGACTCACTGATTATGTATACAAAATTTGGTTGAGTTTGGTAAATGGCCAAGATTTTCATTTTTTGACCCTCCGCCCCCCCCCCATTTTGGGCCGTTAGATTTTGCATTTTTAGACTTCTGGGGGTCCACTGATTATGTATACAAAATTTGGTTGAGTTTGATCAAAGGACCTAGATTTTTAATTTTTAACCCCCCCTCCATCCCCTTAATTTTTGATCAATATGCACCAAAATCTAATCAGCTCTTAATCTCAATGGACCAAAACTACGTGTGAAATTTGGTTTCGATATTCACACTAGTTTTTGAGCTAGCTCGTACACAAATTTGGTAACGCACAGACTAACTAACAGACATTTTGACACAACAATTATTATCTCGAAAAATATAATTTTTTCGATGTTCACTTATTAGAGCTTTTTTGTAGACCTAAATTCCATGGTTTCGCTCAATTTTTTTAATCGAAATAGTTTCAGCCGTTTTTTAGATATTTTGAAAAAAAGAAGGAAAAAAACCACTTTTTTCATGCACGATTACAATACTTGACCATATACCCTGTATGGTAAAGTAATAATTTTAATTTTAATTTGTAATTTTAAATATTATTAGATATTGAATATAAAAACAATTATTATTTTGAACATTTACTTTAATTGAATAAAAATATTTTAATAAATTAAATTAGTTTTCATGTTAAATTCTATCCTTTAGCCAATTACGAATTGTGTTTTGAAATTAGTTCCTTTCGCATAAAAATGCAAATATTAGTTTTTGTTTTTTAAAAAAGTGGAATGTTTTATACCATTTTGAAATCTTGATTAAATGCGTCAATTTTTTAGATAATTTGCCATTATTGTTTGATACAGTTTTTTTTAAGATATCAAGAGTCAAAGTTAGCTGATTAAAATTTTTTGACACATGAATCTGACAAAAATATTTTTTTTCTCAAAAAGTATAATACTCTTAGTTATTTTCTGTTTTGTGATCGATAGCAGTATTATTCAGGATTCCGTAACAAAAATTAGAATTATAAAATATGAAAATTCGTAGCCACAGCATTCAACTATTTAGAGTAGGGTAGCGATTTTCACGGTTTTCAAAAAATGCCCATAACTCGAAAACTAAGACAGTTTTATTAAAAAATTTTTTTTATTTTGGACAATCCTGAACTCACCTATCTCGTGTTCACGTTTGATCCTTGACTTTTGGTACACCCTGTATATGAGCCGTTTATTTTGAAAGTGGCGTAAGTCTGTATTTTGTAATTTCGAGATATTTATATTTTTATTTTTATAAATACCTATATTTTGATATATTTATTTGGAAAAATTCATGAAGGTTTTGAACACCACCAGTTTTCAATCCTTTTGGTTAAACTTATACCATTTCAAAATTATTATTCCTTACTTAAATGCGAAGGAGAAACCTTCCACAACCCTGCATTCAAGGTAGGGTTATTTGGTATAGATATTATAATGAAATTGTGACAACATAGTTTATAGTAATAAATAGTTGTAGGGAAATAAGGACAATAGCTTATGCAAATAATTTTTATTTTTTGTGCAACTTTTCGTCAACTTTGTTGACTTCCTCAGGAGCTGAACGTGTTTGCTAAGAATGAATATTAACAAAGTTGACGAAACGAGGCCAAAAAATAAAAATTATTTGCATAAGCTATTGTCCTTATTTACCTACAACTTTATTAATTTAATCGATGGACATAAATAATCAAAATAGTTTATAGTATTTCACCATTAATGGTCCAACCCGAAAATAATATCACTATTTTGGATTTCTTAAAATCATTTTTTTTAAGGCTGAGTTTTTTTCTTCAAATTAAGTAAATGTTTTAAAATTATATAAATTTTTTAAATCTTTTAAAAGACTTTTTTTTACTCTAAAAGTATCTTCATCCTACTTTATTTAAATTTAAATTAATTTTTTTATCGTGTGATTATTTTTTAATTTGGTATACATAATATAAAAAAATTGTGAAGTCATATGGTCTTAATACAAGTCAAGCCAGGTTTCAAAACAACGCCTATATTATTTGAATTTTTGAATTAAACTATTAATTTTTGCAATTGGCTGTGACGTCAGAGCAATTATATCTCTTTGATCGTACGAGTTTGTACTCGTTGACCGTCTCAGTGAAAGGCAGACGCTCGGCCATTTATAAACATCCCTTATTTCAGTGAAATTGACATCAACATTTTCCTTCTAATATCTGGTAAATAATCTTGATCATATTAAAAAAATCATTATCTAAATCTAATTAATCATTTGAATTCAAATTTTGGTAAATTAATGAATAAACTTTGATATTTTCATGTTGTGAAGATTTGGGTCTCTAAGGACGCCGTGATTCTATTAATGGCTTCTTCGAGTCGATTTCCAGATCAGCTCTTCAAAAGGTGAGTTTTCATTTAATATTAAATTTCTCTCTAACATTTAAACAAAATAGTTATCTAATTAACATGAAATGGATTTGAATCTATATATGCATGCATGTGGGTGTGTGGGTGTGTGTGTGTGTTCGTGATTTATTTATGAGAATTGCTCAGGATAAATCTAGTATAATATAATCAATGCAATTGGATTATTAGTTGATTTCTTATTCAGTGTAAATGTGAATATTTTAATATCTAGGCATGTGTATTTAATATTATTCCCTAGCATTTAGATGACAACTTAATAAATGATCTTTTGATTAAAAATGCAATATTGAATTATTATTCTCAGTGCCCCAAATCATTTTCGATAGCGTGAGTTCCGCTACAATCTTTGAGTAGGCGAGGATACAAGATAAATAAATATACATATTTATTTTGTCGATTATTAAATATATTATTAATATAAATTAAAAAGAGAAAAAATTTTATTAAAAATAAAACATATATTCTCGAATCCTGTGCTAACAATGCATAAGAATATTTTTTAATTTATTCACAGCTTACTTGAATACAAAATAAAAAAAAAAAAAATTGACACGTTCTGATGTGGCCATCCACTTGACTTTACCATACACTTATGGTTGAGTTTGGTACAAGGGCCTAGATTTTCATTTTTTGACCCTACAACCCCCCCCCCCCCCCATTTTGGGCGGTTAGTTTTGCTTTTTTTAGTCTTCTGGTGGCCCACTAATAATGTATACAAAATTTGGTTGAATTTGGTCCAAGGGCCAAGATTTTCATTTTTTGACCCCCCCATTTTGGGCGGTTTGTTTTTTGCGTTTTTAGTGATCTGGGGCCCCACTGATTTTGTATACAAATTATAGATGAATTTGCACAAATGGCCTAGATTTTTATTTTTGACCCCTCCCCCCCCCCTCCCTAATTTTGGAGCCAGAAAAAAAAATAGTTTCGTTATTATAGGTTCATTTTATAGTATATTTTTATCTTAATTAAATTCTATTTATTCTTCTTTTTTAGTTTGAAAATATTATAATTTTAAATTTTAACCCCCCTCCCCCCCCTTAATTTTGGGTCGAAATCTCAATGCATCAAAATTACGTGTGAAATTTGGTTTTGATATTACATAGTTTTTGAGCTAGCTGGTAATGCACAGACTTAACAGACTAACAGACATTTTGATAAAACAGTTATTAACTCGAAAAAAATAATTTTTTCGATGTTCACTTATTAGGGCTTTTTGTAGACCGAAATGCCCAGTTTCGCCCAATTTTTTTAATTAAAATAGTTTCAGCCGTTTTTGAGATATTTCGAAAAAAGAAGTAAAAAACCCACTTTTTACTTAGAGAAAGTGGTGTAGGTTTTAGGTGAAACATGATAGTAATTAATAAAGTAAAGAGGTGTGCAGTTTCACAGTGAATGAAATATAACTCAAAGAGGTTTATACAAACTCAAGCTGTAAACTCCTGATGATTGACTTATAATCCGAAATATATTGAGTTTGTATAAACCTCTTTGAGTTTTATTTCATTCACTGTGAAACTACACACCCTTTATTAATTAAAAAAACCACTGTTTCCATGCACGATTACAATACTTGACCATACCCTGTTTGGTAAAGTAATTATTTATTTAATTGAACGACGCTTTTAGATAGAAATGAAAATCGATTAATCTTTTAAGTTAAGCAACATAATTATTGCATTAATTCCCGGATAGGTGATCATTTAAGAATATTTTTTTATTTGAAAAAAGTACCTCGTCTTAGAATTACTTATTTCTCTTAATGCCACCAGCTTTAATAGATATAGGGCTATAGATTATAATAGTTAAGTCGCATATATCACGGTTAATGCTTGGATGGGTAATCTAATAAGAATCTGAAAGGGTTTCCTCACTACTTTTCAGTCAGAAGGCCAGCTTGCCTCCTCCTTTATAGGATATTAATTAGGACTTTGTGAGCATTTGGATCTAAATTGTGAGGGTTAAGCAACGAGTAATGTAGTTGAATAAAGCATCTCGTCATGAATTATATTTTCTCGATGTAATCATGGATCTTGATAGTCAAGCGGCTTATATCGCAGTTAAATCTTAGATGTGTGTTTATATTTTTCATGAATAATCAAGCGATCTAAATTTTTATTTTAACGAAAACCATCAGCCTGAAGCTTGAAAATCAATCGATCCTCTAAGTTAAGTAACTTTATATTCCGATTAATTCTCGGATAGGGGACCATTTGAAAATTATTTAATTAAAACAATTTTTCTTTTTTCTTAATGCCAATAACTTTTATTGATCTATAGATTTCGGTAATTAAGCAATATTTATTAGTTATTTTTTCGATGGGTATTATCTAATAATGAACTAACTTTGGGTGGGTTTTTTTACATAACACTTTTCGTTGATGAATTTATGCCCAAAATTCTATCCCATAATTTCTGAGAATATTTTTTCTAAAGTAACGAATTTATATCGATGTTATGTCTTTTTATCTTTTTATATAAATAAGTATCACGTATTATAATTATTGGTTTCATTTAATGTCAATACGAAATTAGAGATTTTAATAGTTTAGTAAAATAAAAGGTGGTAAACTCTGGAATGGGCGACCATCAAATTCATTCTCGCATCAAATTTCGGGCCCGGGGCTCAAAATCTGAACTGTAGTCCTTATTATGGAATAATAAGTATATGTTTTTTAATGAAGTGGAAAAAGTTGGTCACCCTAGGCATTTTTTTTCTAACATACCTCCTTAAAATACCCTGTCACATCCCGGCCCCGGGACCCACATGTGAACTTGGACCCCCTTGCGGGGGCTATGCTGGCCATATAAGAAATATAAGGCTCCTAGGCCAGTGGTTCTCAACTTTTTGTGGCCCATGTCCCCTTTCTGGAGGTTGACTAAGACCTATCGCCCCTTTTCATTTTCATTGCACCTATGCCTAATTTTAATTTGAAGTACAGTGTAAATAATAAAGCAGTTGTATTATTTTAAACAATTTTATTACCGTATATAAAAACAACCAAAGCAGTTTTATCCGGTCACTCTTTAATAAAATAGAAAAAAAATTAAAATGTACATTTTTTACAGATTTTTTTTTTTGAAGAACAAAGAAGTGAAATAATTAACTAAGATCATTGACGGACATTTAAAAAACAGGAGTAGGTACATGTTTTCATTTTTAAATTGCAATCTGGAAAAATTAAGAAAGACCGTTCTGCTTGAAAATGATTTTCGCCTCACAGTCATACTTCTGATCTAGAAACTCCGTCTGCAAAGAGTCTACAGCTTCAAACGAGAATGGATCTAGAATCCAATCCAGAATTTGTAACTTGGTCAAATCTTTAAATCTTGATTCCATGTCAGTTTTTAATTTTTCCCCTTTTGAATACTCATCGCCCCCAAATCGCCCACCAATTATTTATTGCCCCTCTGATAACCCAAATCGCCCACTTGGGGGCGATCGCTCCCAGGTTGGGAACCACTGGTCTAGGCTCCATACATAATAGTGTAAAATATATTATTTCGAATCGTTCTTCCCACTTGGTTAGTTGAGGCTTCCCTCCCTCCCCGACACGCAACTTCCCCTCCTAGCGTCCCTTCTGGTTGCCTACCCTGCAGGCTCGCCTGTTTCAAGAGCCTCATGAGTAAAATATCTTTAATGAAAATTTAAAAATTTAAAAATACTAATTATATTACGTTTCCATACAGGGTATGGTCACGTATTGTAATTGTGTTTGAAAAAATTGTTTTTTTTTTCTTCGATTTTTCGAAATATCTCAAAAACTTTTTGAAACTATTTTGATTCAAAAAATTGAGTAAAACCATTGCGTTTTGGTCTACAAAAAAGCTCTAAAAGTGAACATTGAAAAAATTATATTTTTCAAAATATTAATTGTGCCAAGATGTCAATTAGTTGGTACATACGTAATTAGCAAATTTTGTGTACCCTTTAGCTCAAAAACTCGTCTGAATATCAAAATGAAATTTCACATCTAGTGCTATTTCTAATAAAATTCTCTCATAATTAAAAGGAGATATTATTAATTGCTAATGGGCCCAAAATTAAAGGAGAAATAATAATAATTAATTTTAATTCAATATTAAATATAAGAGAGTAGCCAGGTGTATTGTAAAGTCATGTGGATGGCCATATCATTTTTATTATTATTATTATTTTTTTTGAGTAGTGTTATTTTGATAAATTTAAATTTGAATTTGAAATCTTCAACAATGTGTTGAAATTGCATTGTTAGCGACAATAGAGAACGCGACTCATGCTTCCATTCTTAATCAGAATTAACACATCGACATCGTCTTCGAATAATTTCTCATATTTTCATTAATTTGTGATATATAATTAAATATTTAATTTGGATATAATATTTTTTAAGTATTTTTGAAATAACAGACAACGATTAACGTCCTAATTCAAAGGTAGGCCCCTTAATTCATAAAACAATTCGTTAAAATCTTAATACATTTTTTATATACTCTATAAATTGTCTCTATTGCCTGGCAAAATGGGTTTGTGCCCGATGCCAATAAATAATAATAAAAAAAAAAAAAATTGTCTCGGTATATATACCTATATATTAATTGAAAAAATTTCATTGATTGTTTTGTGTTTAAATAAATACATATCTTTTATAAAATACAATTTGAAAACGTTTATTTAAAATCCTAACCTTTCGGAAAAAATTATTCCTTTATCAATGAAATTTTTAAGAAATTTAAAAAATTTAAAGAAGGGAATATAAATATTTTGAAGATAGATAATGATACAGATTATCTTGTAGATGTAGATGAAATCACATCAATTAAAAATAAAAAATATAAATATTTAAAATTTTTGTTTTAATTTTTGATAATTATTATTACTAAAACAGCTCATATGTTTTGTTAATTGAATTTGTGTTACACATATTTGAATGATTTCTTCTAAAATTTTTTTTTCCAAATTTTACTCTTTCTGTCGCCATAAATTGATCACACAAATTTCAAGATTTTAGAACCCTCCACCCCCTCATGTGTCACATTCTGTCACATTTTCATTATTGAGCCCCCTGTATTGTGACTTCAAACTATCACTTTTATACCCTATAATTTTCAGGTTGGAATAATAATAACCTGAAATCTAAAAAATATATAGGGTGGGGCATCTAACGTTTGGAATTTGAATCGGCTATAAAAAAATAACTAATGGATATTTTAAATTGAAAGTTTTTGCCGAGAGTAGCAGAATTTTTATATATTGAAGGAGACAATAAAAGAGTGTGTCTTCTGCTGGAATTATAAATTTTATTTATTTATAACGAGACTATAGTTTCGAGGGCTTTGCCCTCTTCATCAGTCTATTACAATGGATTCACAGGAATTAATTTATGAATGAAAGCTTAACATCTTTCATGTGGTTAGGTTAAGAAATTATACAGGGTGCGCAAGTGCACAAGAGATTACACAGGGTGCGCAAGTCAAGAATTGAAATTTATACTTGTTTTATTATTTTGGCTGTAGGTGGCGTTCGTGAAGTTTATATTTTAGCGGCTATTTTTAAAATAAAGCTTTCGGGAATTTCTATTTTCCGATTTAAGAATTTTTTTGGTGAATTATTGTATGATTTTAAAATTTCTAACGATTCGAAAATACTAATTTTTAAGGGATCTAATTCTGATCTAATTAATTTAATATTTGATTCATCTGGAAAACAATGTTTCTCGGAGATTAAATGGTCTGCAAATGCACTATGCCCCGAACCCCCTTTAAACACTCTCTTGTGTTCCGAAATGCGTGTGTTTAAATTTCGCTCTGTTTTTCCTATATAGGTCGAGTCACATTCTCCACATGTTATGGAATAGACACCCTTTTTGTCCATTTTTTGAATTTTGTCTTTCTTATTATTGCTAATATCAGATCCCAATGTTCTAGAGGATTTGAAAATAGTTTGATATCCTAAAGTTTTGAATTTTAATTTTAAAGTTTCCGAAATTTTTCCATAGTATGGGATTATTAATTTTGGTTTTGATTCTGGCTCGGACATTTGGGAATAAATCAGATTCAGAGTTGACTTTTCAATTTTCTTTTTTAATAGTTTGTCAATAAGGGTTTTCTCGTAACCGTTTTTAGCTGCTATTTGTTTAATTATTTCTAATTCTTTATTGAAATTTGTTTTATCTAAAGGGATGTTGGTTAATCTATGAATCATTGAGTGGAATCCTGCTAATTTGTGTGTGATAGGTCTGCAGGAATTATTATTTATAGCTGTGTCTGTGGTCGTGGGTTTCCTAAATATTCCAAAAGTATGTTTTTTATTTGAAATTTTGATTTCTACATCTAAATAATTTAGTGTTTTATCTTTTTCGATTTCGCTGGTAAATTTAATTTTGTCGTGGATAGAATTTATATTGTTGCTAAATTCACCCAGAACGCGCTTTTTGTACCTGCCCATAGTAAAATAATATCATCTACATACCGGTAGTAATAGTGAATGTATTTGAAATATTTGTATTCTACGTTAAGAAATTTTGTAGAATAGAGATAAAAAAGAATATCTATAACGAGTATTTATTCTAATATGTATTTCATTATTCTCAAAACAGACATGAGAGCGACGAGGCGTGCATGGGAGACCAGGAGAAGATGCAGAGATTCCTCCTACAGCATCCTAGTAAGCTTATATACTCGTAGTAATATTTAATTTATTTAATAGTGGCCAGCTGACCATCTAAATTAGGGGAAAATAAAAATAAAAATTATCAAATTTCCAAAGCAAAAAGCTAAAAATTACTTTTTAATGATGTTATGATTCATGCATCTATATATATAAAATTAATGTTTTGTCTGTACATTGGTCCAAATCACGCCAAATTTTGGTTGCACACGTTTCAAGCAAAGTTATGTACGAAAACACCCTCAACAAAATTTCTGTCTGTATGTCTGTTTCAGTGGTTTCCGCGAAAAGTTGCTCACGATTCACGTCAAAACGGCTGAAGGGATTATTATGAAATTTCATATTTGTATCAGAGGTCTTCTAACTTACGTTTTTAGCTATATAACGTTTTGATATTTTGACCCCAAAAGGGGTTTGGGGGGTGCACGAATGAAAATTATCAAATAACTCTTAAACTATTAACTCTACGGGAAATTTTATAATGAGCAAAGTTGTAGGGGATGTGATTTCTGACAACTTTTGTTTAAAAAAATTCCCCCAAAAACCACCCAAAAAGGGGGGAAGGAGAAAAATATATAAATTCTTGCCCTTGGAGCAAACTCAACCAAATTTTGTATACATAATCTGTAGGCCTCTAGAGAGCTAGAAATGCAAAAACTAACCACCCAAAATGGGGGGGGGGTCAAAAAATGAAAATTCTTGCTCTTGGACCAAACTCAACCAAATTTTATATACATAATCTGTGGGCCTCTAGAGAGCTAGAAATGCAAAAACTAACCACCCAAAATGGGGGGCGTCCCCAAAATGGGGGTCAAAAAATGAAAATTCTTGCTCTTTGACCAAACTCAACCAAATTTTGTTTACATAATCTGTGGGTCACTAGAAGGCTAGAAATGCAAAAACTGGGTGCGGGGGTGGAGTGGGGGGTGGGTTATGGCATGGGATGCGCGGAGTGGAATGGCGGAGTAGGGGGGGGGGGGGCACGGGGTGGTGCAAGGTTGGTGGATGGGGGGTTCAGGTGAGGGTCCAGTGGCGTAGTGGGGTGGTACGGAGTGGGGGTCCGAGGTGGGGGGTGCAGGTTAGAGTGTTGGTGTGGGGGCGGGGGTTGGCGTGCTGGGTTTGTTTCGTGGAGTGTGGTGGGTTGGAGTGGGGAGTGAGGTTTGGGTTCTGTGGTATGGGGGCGGGGGTTGGGCACGGGTTCATGGTGCGGGGGTAGGGGTGCTGGATGGGTCGGGGGGGAGTGTAGTGTTAGGGTGGGATTTGTGGGTTGGGGGTCCAGGGGGCGTGCCTTGCAGCTAGTTTATTTATATAATTTTATTTTATTTTATTTTTATTTGGCGATAAAATTTATATTTTTTGTCTTTCTCCCCCCCCCCCCCACCCCTTTCCTTCTGATTGTGATAGTTGATTTTTCGACATAAAGTCCGCCAAGTACTAAAATAGAAAAGTACAAATTTTTTTTTCAAATTCAACAAAGAAGATAATATTTTAATTTTTGCCCGCTCCCAGATTCGAATGGTTGATTTTTTAATAAAAATAAATAAATAAATTAAGAAAAGGAGGAAAAAATTGATTTACTATGCCTTTACTAAAAAAGAAGAAAGCTTTGAACACTACTGTGGGGAGAAGAAGGAAACATTTTATTTGTTTCATTCATTGACCCTTTGAAACCCTGAAGAAGGAGGCAAGAATCCTCCGAAACGTCGGTTTTGAAAGGAAAGGAGGAAGAATTCCAATAAATTACACCTTATTCGATATGTGTTAATTTTTTCTTTCCTCACTACCCCTGGGCTGCCTTCCATTACATTCAATTAATATAAGTAAATAAATAAAATAAAATAATATTAAAAACTGGTTAAATATATTTTATTTTTACTATTAAGCACCTCTTCATTTTTGGTTTGATTTTTATCCTTTAAATATATTGTAAAAATGTAGGTACATTAGGGTGGTTCTTATTTTGGGTATTTTCGAATTTTTACGCTGACAGGGTTCGAAATAAATAAAAAAAATGTCCCCCAAGTTTCAAGCCCCTATCTCAATTTTAACCTTTGCCGAACAGCGATGCAATTTTCCCATCTAAATAACATGAGATTTTTGGCATTGAAATATCAATTTTTTATTCCGGCCAAAGCAATGGTTCAAAAAATTTGAAATTCTGTACATTTTATCCTTATAATAGTAGCTATCCTTCAGAATTTTTACAGATTTTTAGCTATTATAATTTTGGAGTTAGAGCTAGATAAAATACTGCTATATCTTAGTGTTAGTAAGTTATAAACTCCAAAATTTTAATAGCTAAAAATCTGTAAAAATTCTGAACTATAGCTACTATTATAAGGATAAAGTCTACAGAGTTTCAAATTCTTTTTAACCATTGCTCTGGCCAGAATAAAAAATTGGTAGTTCAATGCCAAAAATCCCATGTTATTGATGGGAAACTTGCATCGCTTTTCGGCAAAGATTAAAATTGAGATAGGGCTTTAAACTTGGGGGATGTTTTTTTTTATTTATTTCGAACCATATGAGCCTCTGCCAGAGTAAAATTTGAAAATACCCAAAATAAGGACCACCCTTATGTACATATATTAGGAAATTTATAAATTAATTAATTTTTTAATAAATGCATGGTATCCCTCCCCTATGCCCTCCCCGCCAGCCCCCCTCCCACGCCCACGTGTTGACGCAAATTAGTACTCGACGACTCGGACTCAGATCATCATCTCAATTGGGCAGCTGAATATATTTGAATCCCTTTCTGTTATATATTGGCTCAAGAAATTGAAAAGCCATCAAATACTAAGGTAGATAGATAATCCTACCTACTGAACCAATTATCTTAGCATTCTAAAAGATTTAAATTGATTATATTACTTTTTAATTTTATTCCGGTACACTTGACAAACAAATGCAAAAATAATCGAATCTTATGTAGAATGCTCATGAACGGTTGATGCTAATAAGTGAAAATTTGTTAAAACAGTTTATAAATTAATATTAGACATTTTTTTGCCAAGGTAAAGCTTTCTAGCTTTAGGTACTGGTTAAAAAAAATTTTGTAACGATTCTTGAAAAAAATTTAGTTGATTTTTAGTCTCAATGTATCTAATAATAAAATGATCTTAAATCACATTTCAAAATTCGTGAATTTAAAATCATTTCACTCGCAATGAGATCTGAGATTGAATCAATCGATTTCTTTGTAAATAATGAAATAATTTTATAAATTTGTATTTTCCATCCTAAATAGTTGTCAGTAGAACACTTTTGGTAAATATTTGTCATGTCCATTTGTTAATACATATTTAATTTCCCAGGCTAAGAAGCTTCCATTCTCCAAGACCAGTCCTAACTTGTCTAGCTGTGTTGAGTCTAGGAGCGCCCAAACCTCTCTCTGAGCACTCTTAGCATTGAAAGGATTTTTGCCGAGAGTAGCAGATCTGCAAACAGAAATCATTGAGGTTATCCTCTGCTTGTTGCAAATATATATATATATATATATATATATATATATATATATATATATATATATATATATATAGGTATATATAATAATAAATAAACTGATGTGAAGATAAGAGTAAATAAATATTATATATAATATTCATTTACTATGAGTTAAGGATTCTTGGTCGCTTGTTTCACAATAAAATTAAAAAAATAAAAGATATAATTTTTTATTTTTTTAATTTTAATGTGAAACAAGTGACCAAGAATCCTATAACTCATAGTGAATGAATATTACACATAATATTTATTTACTCTTATCTTTATTAAAGATGTTTCATCTTGCACCAACACCACAATCTCTAATAATTATTAAACTGATGTGGCCATCCACATGACTTTACCATATGCTTGGCCCCTCTCTTATATTTAATAAAATAATTTATAATGATTTAGGGAGGAGGGTCAAAAAATGAAAATCTATGCTCGGGTCCAACAGATTGTGTATACAAAATTTGGTTGAGTTTGTTCCAAGGGCCTAGATTTTTATTTTTTGACCCCCCCCCCTTTAATTTTGGGTTCGATTTCAACCAAAATCTAATCAGCTCTTAATCTCAATGCACCAAAACAACATGTGAAATTTCGTTTTGATATTCACACTAGTTTTTGAGATAGAGTGTCCATAAAAATTTTAGTTACCTACTAACAGACATTTTGACAAAATGATTAATATCTCGAAAAATATAATTTTTTCGATGTTCACTTATTAGGGCTTTTTTGTAGACCGAAACGCCATGGTTTTGCCCAATTTTTTTAAACAAAATATTTTCAGTAGTTTTTGAGATATTTTGAAAAAACGAAGCAAAAAACCACTTTTTTCAAACTTACAATACTTGACGATAACCCCTGTATGGCAAAGTAAAAACAAAGACAAATATGAATTGCAAAGAGGATTAAAGCGTGGATTAATTATTCTATTAATTAAAATTGATTAAAAAAAACATTGGTCCAATACCAGATATGTAATAATAATTTGATAAAAAATTAATATCTAAAAGTTGATGTTAAATTTATTTTCATATTTATCTTTTACTGATAATACTTTTCTCTTTTTTCATTTAAATAAAAATGTTCTTTTATATTTTCTGTTTTAGAGAATCGGGTCCACTTAAAATGCATTCAAGATAATCGGAATTCAAAACGGAATTTTATTCATTTGTGAGGCGAAATTCGACCAGGGCGGACCTGAAGACGCGGCTGCAGCTATTATTCCGAGGTAAGAGCAAATCACTGGATTAAATTCTAATTAATCATTAATACATTAATTAGTCATATTAATATTACGACATTCTATTATACTCAAAACAGCCAACTCTCAGCATGAAAACTTTAACTTTTATCGAAAATAGTTAAATAAAAAATAAAAGGCAAATCTTTTGGTTAATATACCAACAAAGTAGTTAATTATATTATATTATATATTATTATTCTTAATTTCAATGTTTCTCTATCCGATATATTTTTTTCGATGTAAACTTATTTGGGCTTTTTTTGTAGACCGAAACGGCATGGTTTCCCCAATTTTTAATTTACCATACAGGGTATGGTCAAGTATTGTAATCGTGCATGAAAAAAGTGTTTTTTTTTGCTTCTTTTTTTCGAAATATCTCAAAAACGGCTGAAACTATTTCGATTAAAAAAATTGAGCGAAACCATGGCATTTCGGTCTATAAAAAAGCTCTAATAAGTGAACATCGAAAAAATTATGTTTTTCGAGATAATAATTGTTTTGTCAAAATGTCTGTTAGTTAGTTAGTCTGTGCATTACCAAATTTGTGGACGAGCTAGCTCAAAAAAAATAATTTTCAAGAAAAAATAAAAACCGACTTCAAAAAATTAAATGCAACAAATAAAATATAATATAATAGGTATAAAATAATTATTACCTTATTTAGTTACAACTAAACTACGAAATATTAAGATGAAATTACTTTTTGAAGTTGGTACCAAACAAACTATACCTATAAGCGAGCGTACCCACCAAACGTACTAAGTAAGATCCGTCGAGTGCGATTCATAAAAGGTATATGTTTGGCACCGACTTAAAAAAGTAATTTCATCTTAATATTTCGTAGTTTAGTTGTAACTAAATAAGATAATAATTATTTTATACCTTTTAGTGTATTTTATTTGTTGCATTTAATTTTTTGAAGTCGGTTTTTATTTTTTTCTTAAAAATTATTTTTATTTTTTCTCTATTTTATTAGTGATCATATCATCAGAACTTGACCAAATTAATGTGGCACCATTCCTAAGATACTCCCTTTCCAATAAAAAAAGAATCATCGAAATCGGTTCATAAACAAAGAAGTTAAGTCTGAACAAACCTAACAAAAAAGGTCTAATACCCATGAAAAAAAATTCAGTCGAATAAAGAACCTCCTCCTTTTTTGAAGTCGGTTAAAAAAATGGGACCAATCGGAAGACTGAACCCAACGCAAATTTTTTTTCAAAATCGGTTCACAATTGGCGGAGATATGAGGTAACATAGGCACAAAAAAAATTTTTTTTGTATACATAATCAGTGGATCCCCAGAAGTCTAAAAATGCAAATGTAACCGCCCAAAATGGGGCGGGGGGGGGGGGGGGCGGGGGAGGGTCAAAAAATGAAAATCTTGGCCATTTACCAAACTCAACCAAATTTTGTATACATAATCAGTGGGTCCCCAAAAGTCTAAAAATGCAAAAACTAACCGCCCGAAATAGGGGGGGGGGGGGCGGAGGGTCAAAAAATGAAAATCTTGGCCATTTACCAAACTAAACCAAATTTTGTATACATAATCAGTGGGTCCCAGGAGTCTAAAAATGCAAAAACTAACCTCCCTACATGATTATAAATAATTTTATTAAATATTAAATATAAGTGAGGGGCCAGGTTGTATGATAAAGTCAAGTGTATGGCCACATCAGAACACATCAGCTTATTTTTAATCAAAATAGTTTCAGCCGTTTTTGAGATATTTCCAAAAAACGAAGCAAAAAAAAAAACACTTTTTCCTGCACGATTACTTGAATCCTTGAATATTTGACCATACCCTGTATGGGAAAGTAATAGAAATAATCGCAGAAAATTATACTTCTGCACATTGTAAACATTTCTAAACCCCAATATGAATTTTAAAATAAATAAATTTAATAAAGCAAAATCGAATTTGCAAAATACATGTTTGTTTTTGTTATGCTTTTATCATGACATCGCGCGTGAACATTTTTAACCGACTTCAAAAAAGGAGGAGGTTCTCTATTCGATTGAATTTTTTTTTTTTTTTTTTTTTTTTTTTTTTGTGCCTATGTTACCTCATATTCTCCGCCAATTGTCAACCGATTTTGAAAATTTTTTGCATTGGGTCCAGTCTAGCTTCCGATTGGTCCCATTTTTTTCGATTTTTTCATAGGTATTAGACCTTTTTTATTAGGTTTGTTTAGATTTGTTTAGACTAACCTCTTTGTTTATGAACCGATTTCGATGGTTCTTTTTTTATCCGAAAGGGGGTGTCTTAGGGATGGTGTCATATTAATTTGGTCAAGTTCTGATGATAGGATCACTATTAATAACATCACTAAAAAGAGAAAAATAAAAATTTTATGAAAAAAATAAAACCCGACTTCAAAAAATTTAAATGCAACAAATAAAATACACTAAAAGATATAAAATAATTATTATCTTATTTAGTTACAACTAAACGACGAAATACTAACATGAAATTACTTTTTGAAGTCGGTGCCAATCATATACCTTTTATGAATCGCACTCGACGGATCTTACTTAGTACGTTTGGTGGGTACGCTCGCTTATAGATATAGTTTGTCTGGCACCGACTTCAAAAAGTAATTTCATGTTAATATTTCGTCGTTTAGTTGTAACTAAATAAGATAATAATTATTTTATACCTTTTAGTGTATTTTATTGTTGCATTTAATTTTTTTGAAGTCGGTTTTATTTTTATCTTAAAAAAAATTTTTAATACAATTTTGTTAGCCATATCGATATTCCATTTAATCTTCTTCCCTTTTTTTATTGAATTCAAAAATTAGACCCCACACGATTAAATGATGTAGGTGTAAATAATTAATTTAATTTATTCTTCCAAAACTAAAGTAAAGTGACTATGGATTTAATATCCTTCTTTTTTACTTATTCCTAATTTATAAAACCGACCGAGCCTTTAACAAGATTATTTTTTTTAGTTTACCATACAGGGTGTATGATCAAGTATTGTAATCATGCATGGAAAAAATGTTTGTTTTGCTTCGTTTTATCGAAATATCTCAAAAACGGCTGAAACTATTTTTGTGGACGCTCTATCTCAAAAACTAGTGAGAATATCAAAATGAAATTTCACAGGTAGTTTTGATGCATTAAGATTAAGAGTTGATTAGATTTTGGTTGATATTGACCCAAAATTAAGGGGGGGGGGGTGAGTTTAAAAATTAAAATTATAAGATTTTCATACTAAAAAAACAAGAAAAATGAAATATACTATAAAATGAACCTATAATAACGAAAAGAATATTATATTTTTCTGGGGAGTCAAAATATGAACATCTAGCCCTTCGACCAAACTCACATAAATGTAGGGGTGAGCGGGGCTAAAAGTTCCGATTTTTAATTAACCACAAAAATTGTTACGAATACTTGATTTCAGTATTTATACAATGCTATCAAAATCAACTTACATATCTAACTTTGGTATTTAGATGGTTATTTGGGGCACTTTTTGTAAGATTTTTTTACAATTAATTTTTTAATGCCTAAAGTCGGAAAGTAACAACCTACCCCGTTTTGGGGCAAGTTGTTAACAAGCCGGGGTAAATTGTTACCATATCGGTTAAAGCTATTATTTGTGAAATAAAAAACAATAAATGGTAGGATAAAGCCTATTTATTTAAGCAATAATCAACAGTAGTATGAATCATCAAGTAAACATTTGTATGTTATAACAAGTAGGTAGCTATAATTTGTACTTAAACAGTTATTAACCATTTAATAATTAACAAGTTATCAAATAACTTATAGCAAATCAGTCTTGATAATTAGTTAAGTCTTTAATCGTATTGCCTTGTCTTAGGCTGAAAAAAACAATCATATTGCCGTCATAGGCAGAAAAGATATACTTAAAATTAATCATCAGAAGATATATCAGAATCAGAATTCGGGTATAGGTACGTTAATAAGTCTTGATTCTGTCTACATCTGGAATGGGCCCAGTTCTTACATTCTTGACACTGAACCCATTCTTCTCCAGAACGTGAATTAGAGTAACTATCACAGCACACTAAACAATAATACTCCAAACTATCCTCTTCACTCTCAGAACTTTCACTACTCATTTGTAAAACCTGCCGTTTAACAAACTTCCTCTTTCCTTTTCCCTTTCCTTTTCCACTTCCTTGCTTGGTTTTACCCTTCTCTTTTCCTTTATTTTTTCTGACCTCTTCATTTTCGATGCTCAGTTTCCTTTTCTTGCTTTGCTCTTCTGCTAAAGCTTGTTTTTCTGGAGTATCGGTTAAAACAGCGGACTTTCTAAGACGTCTCTTGTTTCTTCCAATCCTTGGTGGTGCCTTCGGAACAGGACGAACTGCTTCTGGACAGAAAGAGCTTTCATCTTCGAGTTGTTTTTCTATGACACTAGAAGATGCAGGCAGATTAACAACCCCTGATGGACCTGGCGCATCAAATATTTGTGTCTCATCAGTACTAATGTTTACAGTTTCAGATGCATTATCATTTATTTTAGCAACAGTTTCTGATACTGCTTCTGAATTATTCGTGATGGTGTCATCTGAAACGCCTAAAGCTACATCTGATGTGTTTATTGAAGCTAAAGGCCGATCTGTGACATACGATGGAGCATAGTCGTCCTCTGTAAACACGTTGGGGTCATAAGGCCAAATACCAGCTTTTCTAAAAGCGCGCATTACATTTATGGGAGTCACTGCAAGAGGTAGCGCATATCTAACAATTTCTGGGATCTCATAAATCGACATCGTTTTGCCAGGATTATTGCGAAGCCAATTGTCCTGAGCCTTTGCACAATAGTTTTTGAAAGGTGCATTCACTCCAACATCCAATGGCTGAAGGCGGTGTGTGCAATGTGGCGGGAATGATAACAGTATTACGGAGTTAGATTTCGCTTTTTCCACCACATTGATATCAATATGAGATTGGTGATTATCGAGTAACAACAAAACCGGATCTGAAGGTGATGGTTTAGTATATTTGATAAAATGATCCATATATGTCAGGAACTCCGTAGCTGTTATCCATCCTGAACTGTTTCCTGCGCCGATAGATTCCGGTGGCCCGCCTTTTAAAAACAAATCCTTGTATTTAAGTCTCGGAAAGATAAACATGGGAGGAATTGCATGACCTGATGCATTTACTGCCAGTTCTACTGTAACTAATGTCCCTCGTTCAGCAGATTCTATGGCTCCAACTTGCTTAGTTCCCTTCTTGGCAATGATTTTCCTCGGGTTTAACACTGTAGTAACGCCCGTTTCATCTAAATTATATATCCTTGAAGGTGGAAATTTATTTTTATCCAACACTGTGCCCAGCTTTGTAAAAAATTCGCAAACATTATGTTTGTTAAAAGATGTCGCCCTGCTGGCACTTGTTGACTCCGGCGCTCTTATTGACAGGTGAGGATTTCTTTTTAAAAAACCAGTCAGCCAGTCTGGGCCTGCTTTTCTATTTTCATGCCAAGATGGTGGAATATTGCGAGCGTTGAATTTTAATGCACATTCGTACGCTAACTTTTTGACTTCTTCTGGCAAAAGACCGAAGAAAATTGAAGCACATTTCAACAAATATTCGGCTAACTTATCTTCCTGTTCCTCAGTAAAGACCAATCTAACTTTTTTGTAGCCAATAGCGATATTTTCTACTCCAGATCTTAGCTTTTTGACATATCTGTATAATGACATGTGACAAATATCTAATTCTTTGGCAACAGTTTTTATTTTCCTGCCATCTTTAATAACTGCATCCGCTGCTTTTTGCATCAACTCCTGTGACACCGAACCTCGTGTTGATTTTCGGGTATAAGTCCGCATGCTACAAAAGAAGAAAATTACAAATTTTATTTTCCATTGCTGGTACAAATGAATTGGGGCAAGTTGTTCCGAGGTCACAACGTGCCCCCAAAAAAAGGAACATCTAGCCCCAAACACACGTGTTGAAAAAAAGCAAGATATAGGTTAGATTATGAAAGATACGTAATTTACGCATAGTGTACCGAAACAGTAGATAAAGTCTTTAATTAAAACACTGAAACACTAGAGGTTAATCGTTAAAATTAGTGAGATAGACCAAAAATACCAAATATGTACAAAATTTTTTACTTACGTAAACCAGCGACGCACACGCTACTATTTCAATGTTTCGGGTGCCACTGGCCTGTTTAAGATGGCGGCCGTCGGCGCGCTGTGGCGTTCCGTTTCACGACGTGTTTAGTCAATATTCCTATCTCTTTTCCTCGCAAAGTTATTTCAATCGGAACAACTTACCCCGGTAACTTCTAGCCCCGCTCTCCTCATACATAATTTGACCTTATGAAAATGACTCACTATATGTGTGATATTTCTAATAAAATAGTCTCATAATTAAAAGGAGATATTATTAATTGTAAATGGGCCCAGGGGGGGGGCGTGTTCTTTTGTAAATAATTGTAAAATATTTTAATTTAATATTAAATATAAGAGAGGGGTCAAGCGTATGGTCAAGTCATGTGTATGGCCACATCAGTTTATTTTTGTTGAGTAGTTTTACAAGGATAATTTTTTTTTTTTTTGGATTTTCGGCCATGGTAGCCATAAGCCATTTACGATACTATTTATTTTTATTTTTAAATTTGTCTCTACCTCGGGGGTCAGATTTTAGCCGGATGCCTCGAGCCGAATTCGAACTCGGGTCCTCTTGGTTAGCTGGCTGACATGCTACCGCCTAGCCTACCCGACCCCCACAAGGATAAATTTAAATTTGAATTTGAAAAACAATGTGTTGGATTTGAATTGTTAACGACAATGGAGAACGCGACTCCATGCTTCCATTCTTAAACACTATAAACACATCGTCTTCGAATAATTTCTCATATTTTCATTAATTTGTGATATATATAATTGAATATTTAATTTGGATATAATTGTTTAAATTATTTTTGAAATAACAGGCAACGATTAACGTCCGAATTCAAAGGTAGGCCTCTTAATTCATAAATCAATTCGTTAAGATCTTAATACTGGAATTATTCTAGCAGAAGACACACTCTTTTATTGTCTCCTTCAATATATAAAAATTCTGCTACTCTCGGCACAAAAACTTCCAATTTAAGTATATATATATACCTAAATATTAATTGTTTGTAAATAAATAAATACATATAATTTATAAAATACAATTTTAAAACGTTTCTTTAAAATCCTATCGTTTCGGGAAAAATTATTTCTTTATTAATGGAATTTTTAAGAAATTTGAAAAAATAGTTGCTTTAAAAAGGGAATATAAATAAATATTTTGAAATTAGATAATGATACAGGTTGTCTTGGAGGTGAGTGAAATCACGTCAATAAAAATAAAAAATAACAGTTAACAGTTTATATGTGACCTTTTTTAATATTGAATTTGTGTTGTTAAAAACTTAAATCATTTCTAATATTAATATTTTTTCTAAATTCCGCTCTTTTTATAAAATTGTCTACTAATTAATAGGAATTGTGGTATTGGTGCAAGGTGAAACATCTTTAAATAAAGATAAAAGTAAATAAATATTATATGCAATATTCATTTACTATGAGTTAAGATTTCTAGGTCACTTGTTTCACATTAAAATTAAAAAAAATAAATGATGTAAATTTTTTCCATATATATATTGATCTAGAAATCTTAACTCATAGTAAATGAATATTGCATATAATATTTATTTACTTTTATCTTTATAAAATTTTCTACATTTAGAATCGTAATTTCTGAAACCCAAAATCTAATCATCAATTCTTCTTTTTCTAAATATAAATATTTTGGCATATTTTGACTCCCTAATAAAATAATTTCATCATTAGGCCAAACTAACCATCAAATGAGAAGTGAAGAAATTTTGAAAATATTTTTCTTCTTTCAAGTTGTTAATCTGAGTTTTATTTTTCAGTGCAAGAAATCTTCCACTCACCGAAAAATCGTATCCTGTTAACGTTTCGGTTTCATCGAGCATCTCTACAATGGAAGTAATTACATCTTATGTTATTTTAATACAATTTTATTAGTCATATCGATAATTTAAATTATTTCTATTTAATCTTCTTCCTTTTTTTATTGAATTTATAAATTAGACCCCACACGATTAAACAATTGATGTAGGAACACACCAGGCATTTTGACAAAAAATAATTAATTTAATTTATTCATCCAATACTAAAGTAAAGTGACTGTGGATTTAGTATCCTTCAAATTTCAAGTGTCGCTATTCGCAAATTAAATATCATAAACCTCAAAATTTAATACAATATTATTATTTAATCACTTTACAATTTTAGTTGACTATATATGTTTCAGTAATAAATAACGTCCTTTATTTTTTGAATATTCATCATCCCTCAGATCATTGTAATAAAATAAAGGACATTATTCACCACTGAAGATGATCAACAAGTGATGACCAAAACTGTATAATGAATAAAGAATAATAATTTACTAAATTATTGTATTTAATTCATTTACAATATAGCATCCATCGAAATTTCATGAATATTAAATAATTATTATATTATAAAACATTTTTTTTACTATATTCAGGGCGGGTCTTTGGAACAAAACTGTAGTTATCCAAATACTCAATCCTTTCAACGCAAGGGCGCTAGATGGCCTAAGACCGGTGCTGAATATGTTTACTATATAATTATGTATTTTTGTAGGCCTTAATACCTCAATTTCGCTTATTTATTATTTTTTAAGGGTTGAAATTTTGTTTAACTCACAAATAATTAATTATAATTATTTATTGAACACGAACAAATAATACAATATATAACTAAGAAGTTTCGATAGACTTATTCTGGGATCGTTCTCAAGAATGAACACCCGATTTTGGATCCAAGTGGGTATTCATAATTGAATATGCAATTTCGAAAAGGGCACACATGTCTAAAAATTGAAAATGTTCAGGAATGAAAAAAAAACTAATTATTTTCTAAAGTAGTGTAAAATTTATGAAATTAATTTTTGAATTATATTTTGAGGTCAGTAAAACTAATACCCAGAGCTGTGCCTTTTTCGATCATAGTAGGTTCAGGAAAGCTTTTCGATAACATTTATATGAAAAAGTGTATTTTTCTAAATTGTATATTCAATTGAGAACGATGGCAGAATAAGTCTAACGAAACGTCATAGTTATATTGTATTATTTATTCATGTTCAATAAATAATTATAATTAATTATTATTTTTAGCCCTCCGATCCTCCCACACGGATGAGTGGCTCATGTGATGTGTAATTTAAACAAAATTTCAACCCTTAATAAATTTAATCACAAAAATACAATCTTTAACAACTACATATCTATTTATTATTTTATTTTTTATTTGTTATTTTTTTATTTTCAAAATAGTTTTATAGCAGTTTTTGAGATATTTTGAAAATGGATGGATACCTCTTCCTTATTAAAAAAAAAATAATTATTAATTTAATTTAATTATTTAACTATTCTAATCAAAAGTTAAAATATTATCTCTTATTTCAATCCATTTTTCCAAATAGCTTTCAACATCGGCCCTTCTGCCATCTTCGCCGAGGTCTATCAGCATCTATAGTCTTAACTTCGAGATCTGCGCTTCTCCTCCTCAACTGCATCCACCATTCTGGACTATAAAACGCAAGTACACACATGCATTGGCGCGAATTAGTTCTCGGGTGTCAATTTCAAAATTTAAATCCAAAAGAATCAATTTCGGACTTTTTTATATTGTTTTTCAATTTAGTTAATTCTAGTTTAGCTATAGGTAGATACATTTAGGATGTTTTTCTCTTTCAGCATTTCTACCCTTTATTCCCTAACAACTTAGCTCTAGAAGACTAGTTATCATTTCATAATTAGATAGTATGATATTTTTCATAAATAATAGTTAAAAAATTATTTTTTGAATTGATTTGGATACTTAAATTGTTAATTAAAAATGAATACTTACATTTAAATCAAAATTTAAAAATTTTAATAATTAAACAACAAAAAATATAATTTTTTTTCAATATTACCAACTAATATTATTTCTCTTCACAGGTATAGAATGTAAAATAAAAACTAATAAAAAACCCCACAAAACTCTCCTTTATTTTCAATATTGAAATAAAATTATATTTTTCCTATTGAAATATTAATTAATTCAGAAGTAGAAAAAATAAATAAAATTATTAAATTAGTATTTTAGAATGGAATAATTTTCGGCTGAATCTATACAGAATGTATTTATTGTTTTAATGTTCACATCCTACTACTTTTAAATAAATAAAAAAACAACCCATTTTTCTCCTCGAATATTAAAATATAAATACAATTCTTTTTTTCAAAATTAACAAATTCTCCTTTTGAGAATTTAATAGATAGAGATGTAGATAGGATTTTCAGAGTCCCATCATCATTTAGGTTCTCCGAGGCTCTTCGAGTGTGAGGGTTGTATGGTTGTTCTTCGCTTCACAAAGTAAGAATGATTAGGGCTCGTTTGTTAGAATGTCTCATTTAGGTGTTGCATTTTTAATGTGCTGCAGAGATTCTCTTTCAGAGACGCAGCCCTCGACCACCGTGGGATTCATCATCAACTTGGTACATTAGCTATTCAGATGATTAGGGCTGAGATGTGCGTATTTGTCCCAGATTTAAGGGACTCTCTTTCGGTCCTTTTTCTATAGAAAATAGTCTAAAAATGTCACGTACATCTCTTACTTAGTAGACTAGATTGCTTGTTAAATTCATACATATAGTTTAAGAACATGGGGGGTGATGCGCCAATGCCAACGATTGAAAACAAAAATATTAAACACACATAATAGAACAAAAATAAATAAATAAATAATAATACAAACAAATATATTTAAGACACCTCTGACAGACCGATTCAACGTTTTGATTTCTCAGAGCAAATAACAAATCTCCACATATAAATTAAACACATATTAAACATGATTAATAATAATACATAAATGAGAAACAAAAATCATTAAATAAAATTAAAAAATAATTTCTACCTTTTACATTATTAATCATAATTAAATTTTTTTTTTCAATCGAAAATGATAAAAATAAATAAGTAGGTATTTATTAAAAATAAACTATTTTACATTCCGAAATTCGGTCAATAATTTCAAATTCAAATTTAAAACTTTTTATTAATTATGTTTTAAAAACTATTGCGAAAGAAATTTTCTTCCCTTTCAAATATTATTAAAAATTAAATATAAAATATAATAATATGTGGATATATTAAGTATACCTAAGTAGGTATATTGTATAAAGTAATATAAAATTTTTCATAATTAATTAAATAAAGTAAATATTAAATTTAAAATGTTTAAATCAAACATTTCTTATTTTAATTATAAGAGAGTATTTTTAAATAATAAATTATTATAATAAAGTATAAATATTCACTATTGATAAAATACTAACCATATTTAATTGCTTTGGGGATTCATTATCGCGTGGATTCAAGTCTGTCCCCCGGAGCCTGTAGGCTTTCCTCGTGGGTCCATTAGAGGGGAGATCATGCTCAGTGTTTTCCATCTTGGGCCTCTGCTGGACACATAGATTTTAAGTTTATCTCTCAGGTTGCCCTCTAATCTTAGCTAGTTCGCTCTGGTTAGGTCCTTAAATGTGCATGTGTTAGCTGTAGAGTCCAGTAGAGAGCTAATATCGAAGTCTCTCTCTTGTTCTCGCCACGAACGAACCACGAGGGGAGTCGGCCAGACCGGAATCATCGGTTGAGGTCCAGGTCTCCTCTAATCTTAAGATGCGATGCGATTTCGGGAGATTAATTTGATCTCACACAATATAGCCAGTGAACAAGGGTTCGATGCTAGATTTTGCCCGGTGAATGACTCCAGGAGGAGGGCCTCTTATTTCCGGATCTGCCCGGAACACGTGCGTAGACTTGAGAAAATTTTTGGGGCGATGACTGACAGAAAGGATCTTCTACCTTTGTAAACTCATTTGTACATCTCTCTGACAGTCAATGCTGTTGCGCTTTCGGATCTAGGGACGGAATATCCAGACAGACAAACAACAAAAGATCATAAGATCGTCTACTGTGGGTATTCCCCGAGGAGGCTCTCCTGTTGCTAGGGACTTGCGATGCGTTACCCCCTTTTAGTGCCCCTTTCGTCTCTTATACCTAAACAGGTACAGGCTAGGTAGGATCTCTTTCAGGAGCCCTGGGCTTATTTACTGGGGTCTAAAGAATCAAACTTCTTCTTCACTGGCCGGTTCTCGCGGTGCGCGGTTTCCGTTTCTAAAAGTCCAAATCTTTCGCTTTTGAATTGAAATTATGAGAATTTCATTTGAGGCGATTGACCCTTGGGCTTCGTGATTTTATTTGAGAACAAATCCAAACCAGATTTCTTTGTAAATCAAATGATGAAATATTTGATTCAAAGCAATTATGCCATTTGGATTTAAAATCAGAGGCAGAAATTTTCTTTTTTTTTTTTTTTTTATAAAAAAACAAATGTTTCATTAAATGCCTCCTTTATTTGTTCTTCTATTTCCATAGGCTATTTCTATGGAAATAGATGTTTGTACTAATCTTCTGATTTTGAGCTGCCTTAGATTTCCACTTCTATCATCTGCAGTTTAGTTCACCCTGCCAGTATCAGTGACTTGATGATTCACTAAGTAAGTTAATATGTGGTTTTTGTTATTTAAAGTAAATGGGTTTGCGAATATATCCTAAATGAGATGTATAGACATCCTATTTTTTTACTTTCACATATATATTCTAAAAACTATATCATGTAATGATCTAGACCTAATATATTGCACTTTTATTATTATTTAATTAACCCCCCCCCCAAAAAAAAAACACCTAATTTTCATTTTAAAACCATGGATGGTCAAATACAGAAAACCTTATAAACCAAAACTTTAACTTCAACAAATTTATTAATATCCGAAATATAAGTCAATAAATAGTCAGGGATTGGAATTAAGGCAAAGGTGTTTGTGAATTCGGCTATTGAAGGTTATAAGACCATGGCCTGTGGCACGGGGGAAGGGGGTTTGAAGGGTTAATCCCCATGGTTTAAATGGTAATTTTGTCATATTATTTTATATTTCTTTCATACAACAAAAGATTCGTAACAAAAATAAACTCATGTGGCCATCCACATGACTTTACCATTCTCCTGGCCCCTCTCTTATATTTAATATTCAATAAAATTATTTACGAAAGAACCCTCCCCCTTCTGAATTTTGGGCCCATTAGCAATTAATAATATATCCATTTAATTATGAAACTATTCTTTTAGAAATATCAGCTTTCTTCGATTTTTGTTTGAAAATATCCCCCCCCCCTATTTTTGGTCACTATCAATTTCACATGGTGAGTCATTTTCTTAAGGACGTATAAATCGATCAAAGGGACTAGGACATATTGATAGTTCTATTTTTTGAACCTCCCAATTTTGCCCCCCCCCCCTCCACACAAAAAAATAACTTTTTTTAGTATGAAAAACCCAGATTCGAACCGCAATCAGGTATAAGATAGCAATAAAAACAAAATTAAATGTTATCTTTTAGAATTACTTTTAGAATCTAATTAAATATTAACATGTACCTTGAAACTTGTCGAAGATTCGTTGAATAGATGAATATTTATCAAGGCATGTGACATTGATCGCCTGATAAGCACATAAACATTTATTTAAATTACATATATAGGTACACGTACCAATAACGATTAAAAATTCTTTGGAGGATGTTTACCTTTGATTAAGCTAATTATTTATTATTAGAGAGTTATTTGATCTTCAAATAGTATCAAATATGTCATTAATTTAGTTAGTTACAATAATTTCTATAAAAGAATTCAAACATGGAACCTGAATATCATCGAAAACGAAATAGAAATTCGCAATGTCCATTAATGTTTATCTTTTGCGAGTTTGTTCATTTAACACGTGCTATTCTTTTATCATTTTGTTAATTCAATAACCTTATAAATAAGTATATAATATAAATATACAATATCTATATAAATAATCATTTGCTGATTTTCATGTTTAGAAATCATATAGGATTACGACATGAAATATATTAAAAAAACACAAAAAAAAAAAACTTCAATGTAAACACATCTGATATCACACTTTCGCTGGGTTGACATTTTGCCAAACTCTATTTTTAATTAAATCAAAAGTAATGACTAAATTGACACAGAATTAAATCAGACATAAAAATTATTTTCAATTTCTTTATTTAATTATTTTTTTTGATATTAAATAAATTTTGTAAATGTGTATCTCACCCAAAATTTTTTTTTAAATTGACACGTTCTGATGTGGCCATCCACTTGACTTTATCATACACTTCTGGTTGAGTTTGGTACAACGGCCTAGATTTTCATTTTTTGCCCCCCCCCCCCCCATTTTGTGCGGTTAGTTTTTGCATTTTTACTTTCACATTTATATTCATCGCAGTGACACTCCTACTTTACACCCCCTTCCCTTATTTCAATCGTATTAAAAATTTGACACAACTAATAACTCATGGCATTTGATAAATCCACTAATTTTTTAAAAAATCGTTAGAGCCGTTTTTGAGAAAACCAAAAAAACGAAATAAAGGAAGGGCGTGTAAATTAGTTGTGTCATGATGATTTCAAATAAATGAAAATGTGAAAGTTGTGTGGTGAATACACCAGTTGATTAGTCTTCTAGTAGCCCACTGATTATGTATACATAATTTGGTTGAGTTTAGACCAAGGGCATAGATTTTCATTTTTACCCCCCCCCCATTTTAGGAGGTTTGTTTTTGGATTTTTAGTGCTCTATGGGCTCACTGATTATGTATACAAAATTTGGTTGAGTTTGCTCAAATGGCCTAGATTTTTATTTTTTGAACCCCCCCCCCCTAATTTTGGCGGCAGAAAAAAATATTTTCGTTATTATAGGTTCATTTTATAGTATATTTCATTTTTCTTGTTTTTTTAGTTTGAAAATATTATAATTTTAAATTTAACCCCCCTCCTCCTCCACCAGCTAGCTCATCCACAAAAATTTGGTAATGCACAGACTAACTGACAGACAGACTAACAGACATTTAGACAAAAGAATTATTATCTCGAAAAATATAATTTTTCCGATGTTCACTTATTAGAGCTTTTTTGTAGACCGAAATGTCATGGTTTCGCCCAATTTATTTACTCAAAATAGTTTCAGCCGTTTTTGAGATATTTCGAAAAAAAGAAGCAAAAAAAAAACCACCTTTTTCATGCATTACTACAATACTTGACCATTCCTTGTATGGCAAAATAAAATAATGCTAAGTTCGAGAAAGTAGGCGTAGTGTACTCTAGGAAGCAACTAAGTTAAATTCGCCAAGAATAATTAAGGTGAGGTATAGGAGGTACTTTCAATTAAAATACATTCTTTCCATTTTGAATGACAATCTAAACTTGTCGATTCTAAATTTTTAATATAAATTATTTTCCTGAAACTTGGATGTTTTGCTTGCATTATGCCGTTAGGGTAAATTAAGTAAATTTGTGACCAACCATGTTTCAAATAATTTAAATTAAAAATTTAGAATCCACAAATCTAGATTGTCATTCAAAATGGAAAGAATGCGTTTTAATTGAAAGTACTATTTTCCCATCTTAATTATTCTTGCCGAATTTAAATTGACTGCACACTAGATTTCACTACTTTTTCGAACATGGCCTGTTTTTTCACAGAATGTTTTGGCTGGGAATTCTCTTCTTACAAAAGAAAGCTAATATGTAGCTTTTATTTTTATTCATTTATTTTCTTTTTGAAGAGGTTAATTTACCCTATAAATTTCACCTCTTCATTTTAGAGGTTAAGGGTTGTAAAACTCCCGACCTGGAGCATTGTCCAAAACTATAACAGCCTATTAAGGGAGTTCGAGACTGCTTATCTATCTGTTTGATTTTCGAAAAAATTTTTTGTATTTCTCCAGAGTGACAACGTCTGCATACAAAATTTTTTAATATAAAAATTGTTAATAATGAGGTTAATTTCGAATACAAATCTTTGTTTTGATAATATTAATAAAAAGAATATTGAGAAAAAAATTTTCTCATTATAAAAACATTTATTTAACACAAAATCGAATTCAACAAATAGAGTTGGAATTCTACACTAGTGTTTTTGTCATATTCTGTTGGCAGCAAATAACTTTTTATTTTTACAATAACTAATTAATTAGACTGTCAAATCTATTGAAAAATGTATCATTCGATTCATAAAAGTTGAATTATTGATCTGTATAAATTTGTTGAAAATGGTATAATTTGTATAGAAGTTATAGCCCTTTTAAAAGCTAGGTCCATTTACTTCCATATTAAAAGGACAATTTTCTTCCATGTTAAAAGGACAATTTTCAATCATTTATTTCTCGGTAATGAGACAGATGATCAACTTCAAATTTCGGTAATAGATATTTAATGCATCAATGATGATTCGATGGTAAAAATTTGAGAATTTTCTTATAAAAATGATAAACAGTCCCGAACCTCCTTACAGATTAAATTAATTTTCTTTAAATAAGTTTCAACCTCAGGAACAAAACTATTTCGGAACTAGTCACTGAAATAAATAACACTTTTACCTAACCTACGTTTTCTTGTTTAAGCACCAAAATACGCATAGTTAGTTTTGGATCCGCGAATACAAGAATTGATCTCAATTTTTCAATCCGCGAATACGGAAAACGTGAATGAGCTTTGACTGTATTGTCAAATAAAATTTAATCACTGTAATTTTTGCATAAGGTAATGAACAAGTTAAAATTCACTTAGTTCCAGAGAATTTAATTATTATATCTTTGAAATTTTAAATTTAAGCTTTTTGTTATAAAACAATTTTTTCACTAATTAAATTGTTAAACTCTTAGTGCTTGTTTAGCATCGATTTTATCCAGAAAGAAACTAAAAATTTGCTTTGAATAGACATTGACGCTGCAAGATACAAGGTCAAACTCAAATCAACATTTATTCTCACTCCTATACAGAATGACAAGTGTGGATCCCCATTCTCGAAGTTAATTGATCTTTTTTAATTCTCTAATGAAATTTTTTCCACTACAAAGAAAACGCATCTATTCCTCAAAATTCTATTTTCAGATGCTTTGTTTTCTTGCCAAAATATTAATTATTTATTTTTATATTTTAATATTTTATGTAATTATACCTACTTGTTAAGAAAATGAGGTAAAAGCAAGTATGAAGAACACATTTATTTTCAGTGAATGACATTATTGAAAAAAAAAATTATTTTTCTATCGTAATATCAATTTTTTTATTTATTATTTTTTTTCAATTTAACAATTTTAAATTGTTAAAAAAATTGAGCGAAACCATGCCACTTTGGTCTACAAAAAAAGTACTAATGAGTGAACATCGAAAATATTATATTTTACTAGATATTAGTGATTTTGTCAAAATGTCTGTTAGATGTTGGTTAGCTTAGTACGTTACGAAATTTTGTATACGTTCTAGCTCAAAAACTAGTGTGAATATTCAAAATGAAATTTCACATGTAGTTTTGGTGAATGGAGTTTAAGAACTGATCAGATTTTAGTTGAAATCGAACCAAAAAAAAAAGGAGGGAGGGTTTAAAAAATTAAAATCAAACTAAAAACAAGAAAAATGAAATCTATACCTATTATACCATAAAATGAACCTATAATAAAAAAGAGAATTATAATTTTTTTCGGGGGCCAAAATTGACGGGGGTTCAAAAAATTAGAAACTATCAATATAAATCCTAGACTTTTAAATCGATTTGTACTCTAAACAACCTTATGAAAATGACTGACTATCTGAAATTGATAGTGATCCAAAAAAAGGAAATGGGGGGGGGGGGGACTTTAAAAATATTTTCAAACAGAAATCGAAGAAAGCTGACATACCTATACCTACTTATTATAATCGACTTGTGCGACAAGGCGACAAGGTGACGACGTGATTTTTTAATTTTAAAACCCACTAATAATAGTTCATGACAAAGAAAATGTATTAATATTAGGAAATTTAAATTATTATTTTAAAACCCACTGCGGAGTCCAAGGGGTTGCCAGCAAGATGCCCGCCGAATGCATTCTTCGCAGCTTATTTCTAATAAAATAGTCTCATAAAATTAAGAGGAAATATTATTAATTTTTTCGTAAAAAATTAGAAATTATTTTATTAAATAAATATAAAAGAGGACTAGGTGTATGGTAAAGTCATGTGGGGGGACACATCAGCTTATTTAAAAATAATTTTTCTTAAAACATTAAAGGTTTGAGATCAGACACTGCATATCTGGGTCTTTCAAAAACAAAATACAAATGAATATCCTTGCTTTCATTTTAATATCTTTTAATATTATTTGTCATTATTTTAATATAATCTTGGATTGTTTTTAATACCAGATAAGTAAAAGTCATGTAGTGCATAATAAACATGCAAAGATATTTTTCTTTGTTTATTTACTTTTACAAGATTATCACAATATATCAATCAATCGAAGGTGAAAGAAAAGTGAATTTCAATATTAATGCTTAATAGAATAAAGTAGCTCGGGCCGTTTCTAAGTGGAAAACAAGGAAGTAGATAAAACAGAAAGCAGGATTTCATGTTGTTGGACCGGGCTTGACCGATCCGATGGTCGAATTTGCTCGGTGGCTTGGAAAAAGGGGAAAGTCGTTGCCGAGGACACCAATATTTGCAGCTATATTATTTAGTATATAGTAAAAGAATGCTAGAAAAGTAAATCAGGACACGATTGCGCTGTCTTTTTTTGGGAGTGGTGTCGACGCGCCGGCCGGCCGGCCGGCTGGTCCCCCCATGGTCCGTCCCCCCGTCAGCCCGTCATCCGTCATCCGCCTCTGTCCTTGTCCCTCTCGCGGATCAAGTTTGCCACGTGCATCTGCGCTCTCCTTCGCGGCTGGTGCAGTTGGTTGGACAGTGCCCTGTACACACATAGCGGTTTCAGCAAATCGACACGGACTGACGACTGGCTGGCTTAAGCAAATGTCACGACTCATACAGCATATACAGCTAACATCTATATAATCAGCCCTGCGTTGTCAAAATCATTTTGAAATAGAAATTGGAGGAAAAAGTGAAACTTTATCAACACTCGCTACGCTGTTTGAAGTTTCGGTGAATTAAGGTAGTTGTTTCACCATATGGGTTTTCTTAGGATTTTTTGAAATTTAGATAGAATATTATTTAAATACTTCTGCATCGATTGGTGGCAAAATGAAATTTATGAACAACTAGCTGACGCCCGGGCCCTGGCGGGGAGCGTCTCGTTTTATGGCTAAAATTTATATAGATAATAGCTGACCCGATTTTTTAAATATATTTAAAAAATTATAATAATTTTGAAAATAAATTGAAAATGCAAATAATTATAGAATAGGTATTAAAACAGAAAATGAATTATATATTACTTGCCAAAATTGTTCCCTTAACCAAAAATAATATTGACAGTTGAAAGATTTCCAAGCTATTATCGGCCATCTTGTTTGTTTGCTTTTACCCCCCAGAAAGGCGCTGGCGTTGTTTCCTCGAAAAAAATATTTTTTACATGCCACAGGTGTGATATCTATAAAAACACTCGTGTATTTGAATGGAATGTTGTGTGAAAATTTCAAAGAAATCGGTGAAAAACTTTCGGAGATCCTTCAACGTATCACTTAAGCGTAACAGTACATTTTTATTTAAGGTAACGGCATCATAGTTGACCGTGCACCAGTAGTTGACCATTTCGACATAAAACTTAAATTAATAATGATCCAGATGGAAGGTTTCTATCGAAAAAAATATGGACACTAGACAGCAGGTGCTGTCCATAGATTTTTTTTCAAGAAAATCCTTCCATCTGGATCCTTATTAATTAAAGTTTTATGTCGAAATGGTCAACTACTGGTGCACGGTCAACTACTGCTGCCGTTACCTTATATAGATATAGTTCCGGAGATATTAAATTCCAAAGATAAAGTTTTTCAGACTCTTATACATTGCAATATACCTACGGGATACCGGAAAGTTTACCTACATATTTAATTATAATTAAGAAACTCTTCTTACCATTGTTTTAAAAAATTAAACCAACATTAAACAATAACTAATACCTACATTTTTTAAGAAAATTTTAATTCATAGTTACAACACTATTTCTGAGATAATAATGAATAAATAATGAAAAATTTACACTAAAAACAAGCTGGCAACAACGCATTTATTTAACCTAAAAAGTGGGTTAATTTTAGTGATTTTTTGACATTTTTTTGCTTCATCCATTGTCGCAACAGCTTTCAATCGCTTATTAAGAACTTTGTGTTTTATAAATCTCCCTTTGTAATGTACTTTATCTGAAATTTCTATGATAAAATATACACAAGCTCGGACAGTGTTGCCAGATTTGTCAACGAGCACGGGATTGGCTAGTAGTGGTACATAAACAACAAAAAGTTGTTGGGCTTATGAATTATGAATCCTTATATTGTCTGTTCTATATACTCTAGCATTAACTTTTTGCTAGTATTGTCGCGATACAACTACCTTAATAATTTGAAATGATAAATTCTAAATCTGATTTTGATTTCGATTTAATCTAGAGTCAAAAGGCCGTTTCTAGAATAATAGAAATTAAGAAATTAATCTCTACTAATCTGAAACATGTCTAGACTTGTATTTGGCATCCTTGCAATTCCTTAGCTCTAAAGGAAGAGAGTTCATTCTATCCGCGCCTTTTTTACTCAATTTTCTCTATCAGATTCTAATTAAAGAATCGCTCACTCACCCATTTATACCTACCTAATAAAAAAAGTGAAAACTTATTTACGCTTGAGAGGCCCTTATAATCTAATTTATATTAAACTTAAATATAAAATAATTTTTTCATTTATACCTATATTATAACATTGCTTTAAAATCTACATAAAATCTCTCAAAAAACTATGTTTTATATATTTTTGAACCAGAAATTCTAAAGCTAGAAAGCCCAAAATCTAATAGGATCTGCACATTGAAAATATACCTATTTATTATATTATTTTCTACAAAGTCAATAATCCAAAAAAAAACTTGAAATACTTGCGACCTACTATGCTTGGAATGAATGAATTCGCTTTTGTGGAAGCCTCTTCTTCTTTGCTTATACTAGTAATAGTAATTATTTTCATAAATAAAAATATTTCTTTATAAATATGAATAGTCTCATCTGCTAAATAGAACCGATGATTTCATTGACTCACACACCCTTTTGAGTCAGATATCAATTAACAAAATTAATCCATAATATATTCCCTCTTTTTAATTTTTCTATATGTGTGTGTGTGCTAGACTGTACATTTTGTTTTAAATTACAGTTTCGTCATTTATTAAATACCCCCTTCCCGGTTTATAGCTTAGGAATACCGACTGATTTTTACGGTCCATTAAGAGTATACCTTCTGCTAATTTTACGACTATAGCACTGTAACATATGTATGTATATAAATGTATGTATCTATTGTACATGGCCACTATGATTTTATTGTAATGTTAAAAGTATGAGTTGTACTATGACAAAAATAAAATATTAAAATCGCTATAGTTCTGAATCTAGGCATTTCCGGACATATGTTTTTATATGAACTTTATTTTGTTTTGAGATGTAGGTATTATCCACATTAAAATCCGTTACCTCTATTTTTTGAACACCCTGTATATGTTTATTTGCATCAACCGAAGAATCTAATTGATTTCTCCTTATTTATTTAGTGTTAATATCTATCATTGACAAAGGCTTCAATAGCTGAAACATCGTATACATAAATAGAAAATATCAATAAATTAATTTGGATATGGCTATTGTCTAAATAGGCATAATAGTTCCATTTATGTAAAAAAACAACTGATATGACCATCCACATAACTTTACCATAAACCTACCCTCTCTACTATATTTAATATTTAATACAAATATTTATAATCATTAACGAAAGAACCCCCGCCCCCCCCCCCCTCTTAATTTCGGACCTAATTAGCAATTCAACATAATCTTGTAAATATGGAATTCTTCTAGAAGAAATAGTTTCAAGTATTTTTGTGTGAAAATAAATTCATTTTAATCATTTTTGACCCCTGCTCCCCCTTTGGGCCACTCTCACTTTCGAGAGGCCTTAATTATAAAAGACAATCCTTGTCACCGCTTTTTTTTAAGATCACAAATGCCAAAAGAATTTTTTTGATTTCATGATGGTCACTTTCGATTTTACGTTTAAGATTAAATATGTTTTAATCTAACAAATTCCCTCTCCAAGTCATTCCTACAAAAAATCAAATCATTTTTTTTTCATTTTACCAAAATCCGTAAAAAATATTAAAATAACAAGAGTTACATCTTATTCAAATTTTATATATTTTTTTGAAACCCTAATTTGAATTTCTATCATGATCAAATTACTTTGATTTATTTCTCTTATTCTTAAAGAGAAATCAATGAGGTTCACTACTTGATGCAAATATACATATATATAATTGATTCGTTAGATGCTATAGTTTCGAAGACCTTCATCATCGCTCTTTTAATTATAAAGCTAGCCACATAACAAATAAGAATTGTATGTTATGTAGCTATCTTGCTATAACAACAAAACGAATTTATTTATATCCAATCGAGTAATAATAGAACCCATATGAAATAACACAATTAAAAGAGTGATGATGAAGGTCTTCGAAACTATAGCATCCAACGAATAAATTGTATATTATATATTTGTTTATTTGCATCAATCAGTGAAGAACCTCATTGATTTCTCTTTATGAATCAACATCTCTGCTACTCTCGACAAAACAAAATATTTTCAACCAACTTATTCTGTTTAAAAATAAATAATAGACACAATTGCCTGTTCGTTTTGTTTGATATCATAGTCTCTACTGATGGTCGATGTTATCATCATTTAAAACCCTATTTACTTATTAGAGAATATTGACATCTCAAGTCTGATTGATATCATCAGATTATTATTAGTAAATAATATATATTAGTATATAAAAGAAGCGTTTTATATTTTAGAAAATACAAATAGAATTTATTTTAATATTCGTTTATATAAAAAAAGACTGTCATTCAAGTTCTCTAAAATTTGGAAAGATTTGTTGAGAATTTTTTTTCAATTATTATCTAATAACGAAATAACTAATTAAGTTTTTTCTATGAACTAAAAAAATTTAAAAAATGTATTTTAAGTAAAGTGCATTGCATTTAAATGTCAAATGCGAGGTTGTTTCCGGGGATACGGGGGTGGCTGGAGCTCAGGTGCTCAGTTGCTCAGGTGGTGGGTGGGTGGTGAATGAATGGAAGAGGGCTATTGATTGCTGATGTGACGTCACTGTGACGTAAAGGCCGCTGCCTGTGTGTCTGCACTTTGCCAGGGGAGGGGAGAGGGGCGGCGAATGTAGGTCGGCCAATGGGAGCCCACCGTTCGGGTCACGTGGTGTTTGTTGTTTTCTGTCAGCTGGGACGCCGGTCGGCTCAAGCAAATACCATAGGCAGTCAGCTGTGTACTAGCGAACCTGAAAGTTATGATTCAGGATGTCTACTGGAAAACGTATAGCGAAACGTTCGATAATCGGGACAAACGTATGTGCACGTAAACAGGACGGGCTTTTCTATATGGGAGTGATTTGTGATGTGAAGTCCGGCAGTATGGCTGGCGAGGCAACATTGTACACGGTCAATTTCCCTTCCTGCCGACCGGCCAGCCAACAGACCTACACGTCCAACGATTTAGTGGGTCCAGGATTCAAGTCGCCTTCACAGTTCCAGCTCCTTCCCGGACAACAAGTGTTTGTTACTCACAATGGACGGGAGGTCTCTGGCTACATAAAGAAGCAACCTCAGCCTGATGGCGTACTAATAGAACTGCGCACACCCAATCAGGTAGACATATCTATTCTTTTATGCCTGAGTTTTGCTAACAGCTCAACCTTGTCAACTGATATGGCGAGAGAGAGGAATTGTCGCAACCGAAGCTGCAGCGGAGATGCGCAATTTGACCAACTCACCTGCAATTCTTCCCCAGCTTATGTCATTATGTACTTCGGAGCTGTCACAATATCTTTTAATGTCAATTTAATATTAATAACTAAAAAAAAAAAAAAGATTATACTAAACGCATTTCGAAACTTGAACCTTATCTCGCAGTCTAAACAAACGAATATCTTGGATAATTTATTAAAAACTCCCATTAAGCATGTCAACGCGTATTTCAGTGAAAAATCACATAGCGAATCGTTTTAGATCAGCCAATTAACAAATGGGAACAGAAACTGTTTTCCTTCTTTCGAAATTCATTCCATCTTATTATCTTACTATATTCGTTTCAAGCGTCTAATATACTTTCTACGCTTTTGATAGAGTTCTCTAGTAGGTTTTTAATTGCTCGAAACCTTGCTATAACGCAATCGTTACTTCTCCATCCTATTAGTCGTTATAGCTGCTGTTGCTTCCGTGGTTGAGATGTCCTCGTCTCTGGTATGGATGTATGTCAGCGTGACATTTCGCCGGCCGGCCGGCTTGTTTGCCTCCATCTCTTTCTCTTTGTCCCCCTCAGCTGTGACGCAATCAATACAAAATGGCCGACAGCTTTTCTGTTATTTAATTGAATCTAGGAAAAAACATTTTCCCATTGTTACATAAACAGAATCAAGAATTTCCTTAAAATTTACCTTCTTTATCTTTCTGATGACGTATGAAACTAGCATGAGGGTGGGAATGTTGGAAGTTGTGATCGTAAGACAAGACTTCCTGCCATGCGCACTTGGCTCTTGTACTTACTAACGAAACGCAATTAATAATCGCCCTCACACAAAGCTACTGACAGTGACTTCGTCATAAGACTCATTTCATAAAGAAAAACATTCTGAACAAAGAACTTGTTTAATTCCGATTATCTAATTTGAAGAGGAATATTAAAATAAAACAGATATTATTAATAGATAACTGATCAAATCGAAAGTGCTATCAAACATTCATTCCCTGGCTGTCTCAGATGATTTTGCAACTGTTAAATAAGGATCATTCAAGGTCTGAAAGACAGCCATTGAGTAAATGATTTAATTGCAATGCAATAGGAGTTGGTTGTTATATAGTATTTTAATTTTAAACGATGCTAAATTAATTTGACTAATTTGAAATAGCTAATTTACTTAAAAAAAATTATTTAGTTGTAAATACAGTAAGACCCCGTTTAACGCTGTTTCCGTATTACATGGTATCTTGCCGTAAACTACTACAACTTGGTTAACAAACCAAAGATTCAAGGCATAATATCAAATTTTAAAGCTTATTATCTGCGGGTGACATTCCGTCTATTGATAAAACCGATGAATAAGATGAAGAATCCATTAGATTTTTGGAAAAACTACAATATAGAGTGTAAACAACATTAATCTTTCCTGGAATGAGGTGACCGAGAAATGTTTGGAAGGAGTATGGAAGAATGTATAGCCGAAGCTAAGAAGCAAGAATGTTGAGACACAATCCATTGTTGATCTCGACGAAATTGTCAAGCTAGCTAATGAAACAGAGTTGGATAAATATGCAGGATATTGAAGAATTATTGCAAGTTATAACTGGTGAAAGTCTTTCCATCGACGATCTTCAAGAATTAGTAGAACAACAAACGGAAATTATGGACCAGTTTATACAAAATGATCTTAGTAGAAAATTTCAATTAATATTCGATTTACATCATGGGTGAATTATCCTGAAAAAAACCTTGCAAATTTCAATAAAAAACTTCGTTTTTTTTTTTTTTTTTTTTGGTAGAGAGAACGGTAGTTGAGGTGGTGAATGAGGAGGTTGTCGTAACGCCTGGCCGAGTGGGACCTACAAATCCCCTCCGAGTCCCCTGCCAAGCGCCGTTACACCCACCGAATCGAAATACCGATGCTTCTACTGCCCAACGAAAGAAACCGTTCTTCCAAAATTCGCCTTCTCTACCTCCTCATTGCATGACATACGTTATAGCCGCAACAGCGCAAGAAGTACCTAACAACACAAAAGAATATTAACGAGCCTCATTGTTCCTACTCTCATCAAGTACACTTCTCTTTCTCTTCAATTCCATTTGCCAGTTTAAGTGAAAAGGGTTGTGTAATATTTCTTTATTTAATTTAAACATTTCCAAATTTTTTACTTATTTAAAATACATTTCTACTTCTATATTTAAATTCTACTAAAAAATTATTTCTATTTCTATTCTTAGTTTTCTTCTCATAATGTATCGATTCTTCGGCTCAATAATTAAAATGACTTATTTCTTAACTTTCTACGCTCTCAAACTTTCGGTTTACATTATATAATTCATGATTACGTTTAAAAAAAATCACCTTTGCAGACTATCTATGAAATCTCCTACATCAGCGTTTCACAAACTATGATCCGTGCCGAGTGGTGAACCGCGATTTGAATTAGGTGTACACTGTCTTTGGAATTATTTTGGAATTCATTATAGATAATCTATTGTCTTCTGTAGGTGTACACGATTTTAGGTCGTGGTTCACCCCTCAGTTCGTTCCCTTGTGTTCCTTCAAAAAAGACAGAAGAAAAAATAAAACTCAAATGAATTGCTAATCACACTATATCTAAAAATCTCATCAGAGTTTGGAAATTACACTTTGCAATCGTCTTTCATTTTTTCTCCTAGTATTGACATTTTATGAAATTTATTCTACCCGCCTACCGACTACCCACTCTCCTCAGAAAAAAAGAAGAACTTAAAGTACAATTACCGTGGTGCTTCTCGCCATCTTTTCACCAGTATACCAGTATACTTTTATTAAAATAGGCTAAAAAAACGATAAATTTGTGCTTTCGAAGGGAACAAAATAGTAAGGTAGTCTACAGAACTGTTATGAGTTATAAAAGTGGTCCACTTCAAAAGACTTTGAGAAACGCTGTCCTGTATTTTCTATTTATTCGGAGATTAATTTGAATAATCAAATTTTAAATCGTCTCGAGTGTCATTAAAGGAGGAAGTCATGTCTTTGCATCCGCATTTTGTTTATGAGCCTTTTTCCTGAGACCAGTGTTTCCAATTAGCCACGAGAGGCATCACTTGTGGTAGGGGCAAACATTATTTATTCCTCATTTAGTGCCGTGTTATTTAAGTGGTATAATTTAAAATATTAAACAAATAAACATTTTTTTTTTTAAATAACCATACGTCGTCTTCTGTCAAAAACTTTTTCTTTTATACCTGCTTTTACACGTATCTGAATGGACATTAGATAATGTCTGTCCCTACTGTTCAATTAGCGCTGATAGTAATTAATTTTTCATACTTCAGGAAAATGGCTCATTGGTCCAATGACGTCTGATGTGTTAATTAAGATATGATCTCGGTTAGTTGGTTGATTATTTTATTTGTATATAATGCAAATATTTCTGCCTACCGCTTTACTACTTACTAAACTAATACTGGCTTGTCAGATATAGGGGAAAAGAGAGGTCAAGAAATAAATGCAAAAAGTCGATGTTGAATCGAAGCCAAAAATCTCTAGCTACTGACCTTCCACAAAACAATTGCATTTTATTCAAACAACTCTCGAGGAGAGAAATCCTCTTTAGATATTTCTATTAGAACGAAGTCAAAAATATTTACATTTTTGATATTATCTCTATAGAGAATATATATTTGTTTGCCTTTGATTATCATTAAGAATTTTTAAATATTAAATAATTTCTTCAATTTATTAAAGCTTTGGTTTAATTGTTTATTAATAACTATTATATATATTTATTAAATAATAAACATGTAGCTTATATATAACCCGTTTCACTGAATACCTTTTATGGCAAATAGAGTTTACTGATTTTCCGCCTCATTTCGTGTTTTTATTTTCAAAATTTTTAAAACGAAAATGTCAAAAATTAGGAGAAAAGTTGTAAAGGATGTAATTTTTAACATTTTCGTTTAAAATTTTCTTAAAACCCTTGAAATGAGGCGGAAGGTCAAAAATGAAGATTCTTGACCTTTGAACCAAACTCAACCAACATCAGTAAACTCTAGTTGCCATAAAGGTATTCAGCGAAACGCGTTTTTACTGCAACATCCTATATATATATATGCTTAGACAACGAAACGAATTTTCTCTACCCAATCGGATATTGACTGGACAATTCTCTTAAAAATAGCAAATTAGAAAATGAGAGTGAATTTAATACTAGAGCCGTCCGGCAGGAAGGATTCACCTTCTGAATATATGCAAGCGATCCAAGATGTTCTAATTTGAATAACTATAATTAGATATAAAAAACATTAATTTAAAAATTTGGAAATCTCACTCTGTAAATATGATCATATCAATAATATCAGAGAGCCGATATGGAAAGCAGCCGATACCCTTTCTATTGAGTCAATCGATATATCCGTGTTGCTGAATAATCTTGGTTGAATATCGTGTTGCCATTGAAAGTGTCCCTGTCCTTTGGTAATGAAGGACCCCTCTGACAGAGAGCTTACTCTACTTGTGATAATTATAACCTTGATGTCAAGGAACTGAATAAATAAAGGTTTGTCCCCACTCCCCTTCTATCCTGTTTTTGAGTGATTAATTATCACTGTTTTGTCTGGAATTTAATGTTTTCCCAGACAATTCTCTTAAAAATAGGAAATTAGAAAATGAGAGGGAACGTCTTCTATATATTTGTCCTTTCTTATCGCCTCTCATCTTTAATGATAAACGGAGCCTGTTATTTTTCCCTGCAAGCTTTGACAAATAATAGACGAAAATTGAAAATAACTTTGGATGATGTTTAATGTATAGCCAACTTGTAGCTAAAACTCCAATTGCCTTTCTCTCAAGGGGCAGGTAGCTACTTGGTACAATTCTATTGTGCAGAATAGAAATTCTAAAATCTCATCGTAAATCAAAGTCAGCTGAATTCAAGAAACTCGACTGGAATTTAAATTGATTGAATAAAACCATCAGGGCACTCTCTTACCAAACAATCACCCTTTCAAAAAGTCGTACTAAGGGAACAACTGCTTTCAGCAAGGCTTGATTATTTTAGTAATTCAATAATAACAAATGCATAAAGAAAAATCAATGAGACTGTCCTCCGCTTGGTGCAAATAGACATATATTACATATACCATATACCTATACTGAATATAAATTACTACTCTTGGCAAAACAAAATCTTTTAAAATAAATAACAAATGCCATTATAATTGAAGAGCAAATGTGCATTTTTCTCATTACTTCAAGTAAGTACATATACCCAAAATAAATTTAGATGATTTTCTTTATACCTATTTAGAACCATGAAGAAAGAATAATCTGAATCTGTAATATTAATTCACAAAGATACCTGTTATGAAAAGGGCTAGGTCGCGGGCGGGATTTTTTTGCTAGGACAATTTGGAGACCTATCCCACTGGGGTTGTGTCTATTTTTATTATTCCTCCAAACGTATCCTTGGCTTGCAAAATAAGAAAGGTGCTGCTGTCATTGAGCTGACAGTGGTGGTGCCAAAAATATGCTCAATTGCCTGCCATTAGATAACACACACCTTTGCACTAACGAGTAACGACTAAGTAACCCAAGGACAGCCAGAAGGCTCGCACTAGAGACAGTATACATGGACTGAACAGTTAACCTAGAATAACCACTTATTGCAATTAGATTAAGGCCAGATAGTGCAAATATAAATTTAAAACAATTACCACATCATAGGTTATTATATGGGAACCAATCACAATGATTGCACATCTTGTATACATTTTTGTATAAAAAAAGTAGTAGAATTTACATTAACCATCTTCTATTACCTACTTGTTTTTTAATTATTGAAGTCGTTAATACTATAAAAAATTGTATCATTTGTAAATGCATAAATACATATATTTTTCGAGAGTATATAATTATTTTATAAATATGTCCGCCATTAGTAAATTGATAATAATGCCTGCCGGAAATGTGTAAACTCTTCTTGAGAAATCAAGACGCTTGCATTTTATCCAAGGACATTTGTATAACGAATTTTAAATATATAATAATAATAAAATTTTGGAATGGTTTTAGTAGGAGGATAAATAAAGGTCAATGCTAATTCAATCAGCCAGGCAGGGATAATCGTTCAAAGGTCCCTTATGTCCTGATTTAAAAACGATCCAAAAAAAGAACCGAGGGTTAAACTTGACTAAGCAGTATTCCCAATTTAACTAGACCTTGTCTATTAGGCTAGGTACTCATTTTCGCTTTAATTCATTGTGAACATAGATATTTAAAAAATGATTTTCTTAATTTCTCCAGCCTGGTTCTAAGGAACCACACCCGTGGAGGTTGAGTAATTAGCCAGTTTCGGCTTATATTGGTATAGTTGATTCTAATCCAGAAACGAGTCTAAAAATTAGTAGATGATATAACTCTATATTAATAAATAAATAATATGTGATAGTGTCAGGGAAAAGGGGCCTTATCTTCACCTGATCAAAACCGATCTAATAGCATCTAGAGAAACAACAAAACGCTTTTTGTCCTGTCCAAAAATTGACTCAGTTATGAATTTTTTAATATTTACAAGTAAAAAACGTACCTACTTTTGAGTTATAGCCGTTTAAATTTTGACACTTTTTAAGCAGACAAAAATAGAGCATTTCTTCCATGTTTACCCTCACTATTATTCTATTCCGATTGAAAATTTGCTGCTGAATTCAAATATGTAATCAAAAATTATCCCCACATTTAACTCACGTTTTTGCCATGCCTGAAAAAAATGGCAGGTGAAGATAAAGGCCCTTTTCCCAGATATCATCACATAATATAATCAGTAAGTAAAATTTCAAGGTAGGTTTACTTACTGATTATTTAAAAATGTTTTACCTTGAACCGACACCTAACTCTTTAAAAATTACAATCACATATATTGACTTCCTAATTGTTAAATTGGAAGAAAAATTGAATTTTTTTCTCAAAATTTGATATTTCTCAGAAAATTTTGAGAATTAGGTAATTTTTATTCTTTTTTATTTTTGTCTTCAAAAACAGCTTAGAAAGTTAAAACTTGGCTTAAACCCGCACCTTATTAATATATAGGCTTTTGAGGCATATTTCTGCTTATAGCAACAATCATTCAAGAGCTCACCGTTTAAAGATTTGATTCTTTTCTGATTTTCTGCAAGTTTCATTTAAAAGCTCTGAACTTAGAAATGTCAAGATTTAATCATTTCTTCATTTTGGAAATACAAGCATTTTCAACAGGACATCCTTTTTAGGACCTTATATACTTCCTCGAGTTATTTTCTCTGCATTTTTGGTGCAACTTCTTGTATCAATATCATTATAAAAAAAACTGCAACGGATCGTTGCTAAACTTTATCCAAATTCATTTGAAATATTAATATGTTTGTTCCTTTATTATTAATCAGATATCACTTGCAATTTGTAGTTCATGTTGACATTAATTAAAAATAATTCTCATTTAATAGTCGAGGAATAACCATTCCACATTTGATTTTTGACATTTCGGTTATTATTGTAACCATTGCTGAAGACATGGAGGAATCGACTTAAAATCAAAAATAGCCATCGATTCTCATCTAATACTTGAGGAATAACAATTCTACATTAGGTTTTGACGTTTCGATTATTATTGGTAACCATTGCTGAAGACATGGAGGAATCGACTTAAAATCAAAAATAACGATCGATTCTCATCTAATACTAGAGGAATAACCTTATTGCATTCCATTTTTGATGTTTTGACCATTAATGGCAACCTCTACTGAAAACGTGGAAGAATCGACTTAAAATCAAAAAGACTAAATTCTTTTATGGCAAACAACTCAAACTTGAGTTGTTTACCAAAAAAGAATTTAGTCTTTTTGATTTTAAATCGATTCTTCCACGTTTTCAGCAGAGGTTGCCATTAATAGGTCAAAACATCAAAAATGGAATGCAATGAGGTTATTCCTCAGTATTAGATAAGAATCGATTGTTATTTTTGATTTTATGTCGATTCCTCCATGTCTTCAGCAATGGTTACCAATAATAATCGAAACGTCAAAAACCTAATGTAGAATGGTTATTCCTCAAGTATTAGATGAGAATCAATCGCTATTTTTGGTTTAAAAGTCGATTTCTCTATGTCTTCAGCAATGGTTACCAATAAAAACCGAAACGCCAAAAATCCAATATAGAATGGTTATTCCTCAAGTATTAGATGAGAATCAATCGCTATTTTTGGTTTTCTTGGTAGGTTTTCAATTTCATTTCAATCGGTGCAAAGGTGTGGAAAAAATCGTGGACGAAAAAAACGATAACATCCATCCATCCATCCATCCATCCGCACGCACTTCCAAAAAAAAACTTTTTGGCCTCTCGTCGAGATTCCAGGTAACTTTTGGCCAAACCGCCACGTGCTAAAATTCAATCTCATTGAATACTTCAATTTGTGACCTTAATTGAGTTCATGGGTTCCGTAGTCTTTACCTTCGCATTGGATGAAGTAAAAAAGAAAAAATTGAAAAAATTTGGATGAAACTTATATTAAAATTATACTTAAACTAATTATCTTATCCCATAATTGAACAATGAAAGAATTTAACCTTTACATGCGCCTATGATTGTAAAGCGAGTGTTAAAAGAGGTGGCTTTTCCCCTTAAAGACGCCCATGCCTATTTTGTTTTGTTTTTGACTCCTAATTTTAGAGCGTTCATTTTTGCCCCTTAAAAAATTTTATTATCGTTTTATAGATATCTTTTCTTTTGGGTGTGAACTTAGAAGAAAAAAACAGATGAATACAACAGCCATTCAGAGAAGGAAATAGCCCTAGCGACCGCCCATTTCGACCCGCCCTTAATCCGTTCCTTTTGTAAGTAAGATTGGCCAGTTCCCTTGAGCCCCTGCCCTGGAATAGCTCCCTTACTAGAATGGCGGCCGATACAGCCACGTTGCTTACCTGCCAGGGTTCTTCTCTGGACCGCCCAAACAGACAGACTTTTGGGGCTGGAAGCCAATAAACAGCGCCAGTGTTCCTAATCGGTTACCCATTCAAGTATCAACCCACGTGTTACTTAACTTCTGAGCATAATCGAATCGATCCTTGCGAGATATGCCTAGGCCATTAGTCTAGTAGTAATCTTACGTATGGTGCTGATAAAATTTTTTCGTAGATGTTTATCGAATTTTAAATTAAAGACATGCTTTCCTTAGATTTAAAATAATAAATAAAAAATCAACTGCGAATGATAAGAAGGTCAAGTCGATTATATTTTCTTAATGACAACGCATATGACGTTTAAGCCTATTAGGCCTGACAAAAGCTTTAAACCAAGAGATAATAGATAGATAGTTTAGGTTTAGGCTGGCTGGCATTCCAAACGAAACTATCTCGAAAGCTTAATCAATTTAGGGCGGTCCTTTCTAGGGTCACGAGAGATGGATGGATGGCTTTACTAGAAATCTTTTAAGTTAATCGATTTTTTGGGGAGATAGCCAAACCTATATAGGTATAATATATATTTTAAATGGAGAAAAACCTGAAAACTTTTTCACTACTCGGTCGCTTTCCACAAATTTTTACGATTTGGACAGTTTTCATAATAGAATAGGTTGAGCTAGAAAGTTGAAACTTGGTATAATGATGCAGCTTATTTACACAATTAAGTATGCCAAATTTCAGTTTATTATCTTCTACCATTCGATAACTTCCTTTCCTATGGCAAATCATTTTTTATTTTTTATTTTATTTTATACGTTTTTGAATCGGAAATTATGAAGCTTGAAGGCCCAAAATCTTTCAAGTTTTTTATTTTGGAAATAGAAACGCATTTTTTAATACCAGACATACCTTTCTACGACTTTCTGTTGTTTTTTGTGTTATCGTGGGTACCGGAATAGATACACTCATAGGCGTATCTACATCTACCCAGGGCCGTTGGCCATGGGGGCAGCTCCTCTTAGACGCAAAACAATTCTTAAAAACTTAAATTTAAATGAAAAAAATATAAATACTTACTGAAAATTAACCATTGAAAAGAAAATGGATATTGAAAATGAAAAAATTAAAAAAATTCTAGGTATAGCCTCACAAAAATAAAAGACAGTTAAGTAATAAGCATCTTGTCTTTTATTTTTGTGAAACCTACCTAGAATTTTTATTTTTAATTTTTTTTTTTAAATTTTCATTACTTTATTAAAATATGTTTCACCAAGAACCTACTCCATTCAGTGGCGGATCATAGGGTAAGCGGAATGAGCGACTGCGGGGGACCCGTGCTTGTAAGGGGCCCCAAAAAAGGCCGATTGTGCTAAAGTGTTTTCTCAAACATTGTTTTATAAAAGAGAAAGAATTTAATCTTTAGGACAAATTCTAAAATTTTAGAGCTGACTGCCCGGAAAGCATGTTAGTTTTCAGGTTCGACTCCTGAAGGGATGAATCCCCTCTGATATCGCAATTTAATAATATTTCGACTAAAATCTTATAACTATAGGCTAAAGATTAAATTCTTTCTCTTTTAAAATACATTGGTTAATCTGAACCCGAGCTGATTTTTTGAAAAACATGCCAACTATTTTCAAAAAAAGATGCTCAATCTTTAGTTTTATATTGTTTTATAACACTTGTACTCAATTTTAGAAACATAACAACACAGCTGGATTTTTTAAATTATTATTTTCTAAGGGTTGGAATTTTATTTCGATCACACAAAATTAATTATAATTATTTATTGAACACGAACAAATAATACAATATAGGTAACTACGATGTTTCGATCGACTTAATCTGCGGTCGTTTTCAATAATGACATTTTGAAGGCCCCGTTATTTTACCGCTTAGGGCCCCCACTTGACTTGATCCGAATCTGACTCCATCCCCCCTTAACAAAATGGATATTATTAATTTTCTTTCTTATATAGACTGATGAGCAGAATTGGTCTTGGTGTTGCTTTGCTCATCACTAATATTAATACTCAAAAACAAAATAATAATAATATTATTTTTCTTAAAAGTGATCAGGACTTTCTAAACACCCTATAGAAGACTTTACAAACACACCCTCTGCCTATATTAATTAGTGATGAGCAGAATTGGTCTTGGTCTTGCTTTGCTCATCACTAATATTAATACTCAAAATCAAAATAATAATAATATTTTTCTTAAAAGTGATCAGGACTTTCTAAACACCCTATAGAAGACTTTACAAACACACCCTCTGCCTATATTAATTAGTGATGAGCTTGGTCTTGCAGTCTTGGTCTTGGTCTTGCTTTGCTCATCACTACTTATATATAGTTAAGTTAGTTTTTCTAAATTTCTTATAGTTAATTTATTTATAGCCCGCAGTTTCCTCTTGGTCCCCCCCCCCCAAAAAAAAAAAATATATATATATTCAATATGATAAGATTGGAGTAATTTTTTGAGACGGACTGATAAGTGAATTAAGTGGATATCGATGAGGCAGTCCAAAAAAGAAGAAGATAATTTACACTATCTTTTTATTCATAAAAAGCTATTCCCTCCTTCTTCAGGGTTTTGAAAAGTCAGTGTCGCATTGGATTTCCTTCACTGACTTTTCAAAACCCTGAAGAAGGAGGGAATAGCCTCCGAAACGTCGGTTTTATGAATAAAAAGATAGTGTAAATTATCTTCTTTTTTTTGGACTGCCTCATCGATATCCACTTAATTCTTCTATATGATGCTCGACAGTGATTTTTCTTCACATTTCAGGCATTTATAATAAGCACGAGGATAAGCAAACAAAAATCCTGTAAACTCAATACTAGAGTAAAAAAAGGTGAAATAACTGAATAGTCGCTAAACCCATTTGAAAAATTTAGCTTAAGAAATAAGCGCAAGCAAGCCATGCATGATTTTGCGTTTGGTTTTCGTTCTGCTCTGATTGTCCAAGATGAGATGAGGGATGAGTGAAAGTTCCTCCTCGTTTTCCTCTCCATCTCTCACTTTCCCTAGAATATCGCAATCGCTTCAGAGAGTGGATTCGAATATTATCCAATGATTAAGACTTTCTGCACTTGGCCTGGCCACTTGCTTGGCTTCTTTTTCCTTTCTTGTTGAGGGAAGCCAAGGGGAGAGGAAAGAATTCTCAAACTGACAATCCCCGTTCCTTATTGCTTGTGGAAACTCGTATCTCAACTATGAAAACAAAAATTTAAAATTCATTCATTTCACTAACAAAAGGAAAATTATACATGCGGGTTATTTATATATATATATATATGGTCTTTTCAAAAAGTCGAGTCTAGATCTTTTTAAAAATAAAACATGTAAATACTTTGATTTTTCTGATGTTTTTTATTTTTATGAAAATATAGCTCTTAATAATTATATGTGAAAAATAACATCATTTAAATGTCCATCATGAGCAAGTCTACAGGCTCTCTTTTGAAAAACTCGTTCAGCATCAAGTTTATCAATTTCGAACCGAATGTTGTTTTTCAGCTGTGCACTTGATGTTGGTTTATTCACATAGACGTTACTTTTCAAAAAACCCAAAAGGATGTAATCTAATGGGGTTAAATCAAACGATCTAGGTGTCCAGTCGTACTGGAAACTTAGATCGCAATAACTCAATGTAACTTTAATAACTTTAATGCGTTGTTCTAGCGTGTAACTATCAATGGTTAAATTTGTACATGTGTCCACTTCACAAATGTCAAAGATGAAATAAAAAGAAGGTATCGTTCAGAAATTAATTACTACTGACATCTAGGTGCGACTTTTGAAAGACCCTTTATATATTTAATACTGATTAAAGAATGTCCTAACTCCTCTTTCCCAGTGGAAACAATTTTAAGATTTTTACTCAAGGAAAGTGGTGTAGGTTTTAGGTGAAACATGATATTAATTAATAAAGTAAAGGGAGTGTAGTTTCACAGTGAATGAAATAAAACTCAAAGAGGTTTATACAAACTCAATATATTTCGGATTATTAATCCATCATCAGGAGTTTATAGATTATAAAACATGGACTAATAATCCTAAATACATTTAGTTTGTATAAAACTCTTTGAGTTTTATTTCATTCACTGTGAAACTACACTCCCTTTACTTTATTAATCAATTTTAAGAGGACGGCGATTCGGGGGTTCCCAGCAAATCTTTCACCCGCATACACGAGGAGATTTTTGCCTCCTTGTTTCATAAACCTCCTTGAAATAGATGGCTTTATATAGAGGCAAAAGTTGTCCTATATAATACTACATATAGATCTAAGATCTTAATATCCAATAAGTAATAATTTATCTCCATCAATCGGGACAATTTTTGACATTTTATAGCTCTAATAAATTCAAGTGGATCGTTTATAGAAACAAATATTTTTTTACATTCCCACCCGACAAAAATATTTAGGTTCCAATTTTTATCTATTTTCTGCAAACTGAATAACAACATGCAATTTCGTGAACGTTGACTAGTTTAAAATAGGTTTGTTACGTTTGAACTATTGCGTCTGTAGCAGCGATTTTTACTTTATTTTTTTTTTGTTGGCTTAGAAAAAAGAAAATACTTGCAAGTCTTCAATAAGATTTTTACTATTATAATTTCACGATAACTATATGAGTAAAAATTGGGTGTTTGCGCAGTCGAGAAAGTGTCCGAGGATTGCTGGTTTCTCTTCGCTCTTTTCGAACGTCTTCCTTCCATTCACCATTCTTTCGGATACAGGAATTCAGAAAAAATCATTCGAAATTATAAGCAGGAAAGACTCGGTGTTGTTAATCCATTTATATTATTATTATTATTATTATATTTCTAAATACAAATTATGACAAAAAAGTTTTACGCTACTGATTTGAGAAAAAAGACTGGAATTGATGTTTTGCTGATCCGAGGGCCTCAATACTTCTTATTTAATTACATCAGTACCAGGAGGACCGAGCTTCGCTCTGTAATTTATTTATTTTTAATTATTGTTTATTTAATCAACCGCTTGTTTTGTTTTGATTCATCCACATGATTCATTTTTTGTTAATAATTAGTTTAATTAAAAAACCTATCAAAATGTCTTTTTCCAAAAGTGAAATCTGCTTTTAAGTCGATTCTTTCATGAGTTCAGCACTTTTTTATAGAGGGGGAAATCCTTCATGGACGTGATGAGTTAAGAGCAAAGTACTTTAAAATGTAATTTTACTAAAAAATTCATATAACCTTTTTTGAGGTCCTCCAAAGCTACATAAATTTAGAATATTATAAATTAGATTAACATTGGTTAAGCCATTTTCAAGATATTTAAAAAAAACTGAAAAAAGTATTAAAGCACAAATGTTTGTGAACCGGTATGTACTAAAGATTCGGATCCTCATTTTACTATATATTACCATATATACTAGTATATACCTATACAAGAATTGCTCTTTTAATAATACCTATAAGATAAAAAGGATTCGAAAACTAATTTCAATACAATGTTCTCATAAGTTGTTATCAAATGTTTTTCCCCAAAAAACATTACAATTATTATTATAAGTAAAAGTAACAATAGTAATTATCCAATCTTCAAAAGGTGATTGACTACATAATATGTATATATATTATATACTTTCGATTCGTTTTATTTATGATTCTCGTTGAATAGAAATTTCCTTTTTTTTACTTTGCAAACCAAACCATAAAGCTTTTTTTTTATAGGATATAGGTATATAATTTTGATTAATGAAATTCCATGAGTGGGGATCAACCACAGAAGCTATTCCTGTTTTTGTTTTCACCCTTCTATTCTTGCTTTATTCAAATTAGATGAAGCCATTCATAGAGTCCATTTATAACATGTAATTATCCCACAATTGGGGAGGAAGAGTGGATTATATTATTATTATTATTATTATTTGCATTTCCAATTCAGCTTGAGTTCGTTGAGATTATAAATCCCGGAAAGGAAATTAGCTATTTAAATTTCAGATCCCGAAATCAATTAAAATTTGCGCCCAAAACTATTTCCTTTACTATATTTGACCAGCTGCGAAGCCCACCTTCGGCGGTCATCTTGCTTGCCAAGGGTTTAGGCCCGCTGGACTCCTTAGTGGGTTTTAAAATAATTATTTAAATTTCCTAATTTTAATAAATTTTATGTGTCATGAACTATTAGTGGGTTTTAAAATTGAAAAAATCACGTCGGGGTCGTCGCACAAGCCGATTATAATAAATAAGTATAGATAGATTGATAGTTAGATAGATAGATATATAGATAGTTAATTTGTAACTTAAGCGAAGAGAAAGTAAGTGGTTTCAAAAGGTCAACATTAAGCAGTTGATTCTGGGAGTCCAGTTGGAATTTCGTCGGCCGTCAATTGAGGTCAATTGTCCGAGTTGTTCATGTTGTGCTATTTGTGCAAAACGTCGCAAGAAAAAAAAACCTCGAGAGGAAGTTAGTTGTTGTCTTGTTGTTTTGCTGGGGTTTAGGTTAGTGCCTTGCTAACATATCCTTTTTGTAAACCAAGCAAAGGAAAGTTAATGGAGAAAGTTTGGCACTCAAGAAGGAGAGCGATTTTAAATGATTATTTATTTTACCGGAAATGAACTGACTAGAGATAGGAAGTCTAGTAAGAACAGAGACCTTTCCAAATTCCATCAAATAGATAGGCGTAATAAAGGCAAAAGTTGTATTAAGTCATTAAACAAATCAACAAATTTTGAAAGTGATTTTTTCTCTCATCTATTCAAATAAAAACTTCATTATTTTAGTTGATTTTATTACAAGAAAATTAACACTGAAAAATAGAAAAATAAATAAATAAAATAAAATAATAACTATGCACTTAATTTTTTTTTTGGCTTTTTCGTTTTCAACTATTAGCCAATTTACGATACTATATATTTTAATTTATTCTCAAATATGTAGGGATCAGATTAAAGCCGGATTGCCGAGAGAGTCGTCGGGCTTGAACCCGGGTTAGCTTGATTAAACTACTTAAATTAAATTGAAAGTTTATTTTTGCTGAGAGTAGCAGAATTTTTATAAATGACAATAAATGATGAGTGTGTGCTGAAAAAATAAATTTTTTTATTTATTTAAAACGAGCTATAGTTTCGAGAAGCTTTACCCTCTTCATCAGTCTATTACAATACAAACTATAGTCTCGTTATAAATAAATAAAACATTTATTTTAGGTTAAAAATAAAATGAGAGTCTTCTGTTTTTTAAATAAAATAATTTTTAATTATTTCTAGAGACTAAGTTTCGAAAGGCATTGCCTTCATCATCAGTCTATCACAAATATTTCAAATTAGTTACAAATTAAGATTTATACATTAAAAATTTTGAAAAATATATAATGTGTAATATAGAGTGAAATCTTTTATTCAACTAATAAAAAACATTTATTTTTCAGGAGAGAGCACAGTCTTTTATTGTCTCCTTTAATTAATAACTAAATAATCAATGAAATGATTTTTAATAAAAGGGGGCTCCCCTTGATAAGCAAGAAGTCCGCCATAAAGCGGGCCTTGCAGCTAGTCTATTAATACAATTTTTGTATTCCTTAATAATGTGTTTACTGTTATGTGATTGTTATTAAATAACCCTACTCATTTTGGTGTTCTGCACATTTTTAATAATTAAGTGTTCCGTGAGGTCGAAAAAGATAAGAGCTACTTCAAAATAGGTACCTATTCATATAGTTTCCGGTAGAGTCCGATTTGTATAATATTTGAATAATCTGCTCGAATTGGACTGTTTAAGCAGTGTGTGTGAGGTTGGTTAGCTGGGGCTGAACACTGAACACAGAACACTGAATAGCCAACCACTTTGCCCCTGGCCTCGGCGCTCTCAGGGAAATCCTCTTCCTGGACTAGCCGACCAATTAAGCTTCTTGCCAGCT